>JALAZF010000124.1:11945000-12545000 GCA_022829125.1 Lathyrus tuberosus | reverse complement strand
GCTTGCAAACTGAGGTTAAACAGTCAAAACTGTTGGTTTACAGATGCTACAAAGATTCGGGGTCTCTATTGGGTGTATTTTTTTAAAAGTGGTGTTCGGTCGATTGGTGGGAGGTTGGGACGGATGTGTGGAAGTATGGGATTTTGGGTTTTTGTTTAGTGTGCTCGCTAAGATCTTTTCTTTCAATATTATGCCTACGTATTCCCGTTTACCAAAACAGGGAAATCAGAGCGTTCGTAGTTCCTCCTATTCTATGGGAGGAAATGGTTGTTTTGGTGTCTTGTTCAAAGCCCAAGACGTGAAGCGAAAGGTAGTTTGTATCTTGTTCAAAGCCCAAGATGTGAAGCTGAAAGGTCTCAACTTTAGAGAGAATTTGTCATCTCTAAATAGGGGTTTGTTTGTCACAACCGTTTATAAGGGAGAATTACTTTAACCGGGATATGTGAATCCGGCAATGCCATAATTTCCTTTATAGGGGATTTCCAACCTAAAGGAGAAGACTTTAACTCAGTGTAGAGCAATGCTATCTTTCCTTAGGAATTTCTCCTGCTAAAAGAGGGACAGTGGCATGGATGTAGATGATCCAGAGGCTTGCCGCTTACAGCAATTAGATGAAGGGGAAGGAGTTGTTGATGTTTGTGTATTGTGAACGAGGCACAGCTTTGATGCTAAAAGGTTGATTGGATCAACCAGTGGTTTTCTTATACAAAGCCTAAGAGGAGGCTAATATGTGTCTCGTACAAAGCCCGAGAGAGAGGCTAAAAGGTTTTGACTCAACGAGGGAATCTTTTGGTATCTCGTATAAAGCCCGAGATGGAGGCTATTTGACTCAACAAGAGAGTTTTTGTATCTCGTACAAAGCCCGAGATGGAGGCGAAAGGGGTGATTGACTCAACGAGGGAGTCTCTGGTATCTCGTACGAAGCCTGAGATGGAGGCTAAAATTGTTAGCTCCGCTGGGGAGAATCATTGTACAAAGCCCAAGAGGAGGCTATGGTTACTGTTTCAGTTGAGTGACAGGTCCATTATGCTTATTTAAAGAGAAAATCAGTTCTTATATGAGTAATGTTTGCACTCAGGGATTTTGATTCGAGAATCAGGGATATTTCCTGTTCTTTAAGGAAGTGGGAAATCCAAAGGGTATTGAGGTTGTCCGAGTCCACGGGGGTTCCTTCCTATTTCTGAAGGGGCCACTTGAGAATGTCTTTGAGACTCAAGGATATTAGATTGTCCGTGTCTAGAGTTTCATCTTTTGTACTATGCTTTGAGAAATAGTAGTAGACTCTTGGAAAGGACTGTTCTATGAAGATGACTAAGTTCTATTCCTATACCTCTAGGAGGTCGTCGGGACAATTTGTACGAAGCCCAAGAGGAGGCTGGAAACTTTTAAGCAGCCGAGTGGTCCTTGTTTGAAGCCCAAGAGAATGCTATCATTCCCGGAGGAAGAATCATTATACGAAGCCTAAGAGGAGGCTGTGAATACTTCTAAGAAGCCGACGGGTCCTTGTAAAATGCCCAAGAGGAGGCGGGGATGCTTTTAGGAAGCCTGCAGGTCCTTGAACAATGCCCAAGAGGAGGCCGATGCTTTTAAGAAGCCGATGGGTCCCCAAACCCCGAGAAATTCAAGACAGGCTATTCACGAGGAATAGATCAAGCCAGGAAAGTTTGAGAATTTGGAAGAAACTCAAGAGATACCATTCACGGAGAAAAGATCATCTCTGGGGAGTAGAGTTTCTTGACAAGTTCTTTTAAGAAGCCTGTGGGTCCCCAAACCCCGAGAAATTCAAGACAGGCTATTCACGAGGAATAGATCAAGCCAGGAAAGTTTGAGAATTTGGAAGAAACTCAAGAGATGCAATTCACAGAGAAGAGATCATCTCAGGGGAATAGAGTTTCTTTGACAACTTCTACGAGTGACAGTCTATGAAAGGGTTCACAGAGAATGTTGCCTTTCATATCTCCATATTGTTTAACCCCAAGAGGAGGGAAGACTGTGTCTGGTAATCCTATGGGGATCTAGTTTTGACTATTTAAGAGTGATCAACGGGCTTAATGCTAGACGTAGTTGCCGGGGAAACTCTAAATATCTATACTATTATTACACAGTTGATATGAGTTTATGAAGGAAGACTTACATCGAAACAGCCCCACAATACAGTTATATGTATATGAAAGCGGTAAATGAAAGCATATAAACACTTACTCGGTTGTAGAGCTTCCATGCTGTTTGGTTAGTTATTCAACAAAGAAAGATTGAAAACAACAGTATATTCAAAATCAAAGGAGAAAGTGCTTTGAAAAAGAAAAATTTTGGGGCTTACAGCTCAAGGAGAGGCCCAGGGTTTTATCAGTGAGCGCACTGTTTGAATTTGTACAGAGGGACTTATACAAGTGACTGTGGCCCAAAAATTGTTTTCTGTACAAAGGGATTTGGGTCTTACACTCTCTCAAGAGGCCCAAAAAGTTTTAAAGAAAAAGAGTGGGGCTTATAACACGAGGGTATGCCCAGATGATTTTTCGTTTAAAATGGTGATCGCGCCGAGATTTTCTTTTAACGCAAAGGGGCTAATACAATATCTGAGGCCCAAAGTTGTTTTTGGTTAAAAGGGGGTTGGGTCTTACACTCTAATAGAGGCCCAAAAGTTGTGAATGGGTCTTATAGCTCAAGGAGAGGCCCAGATGGTTTATCTTTAAACTGGCGACGATCGTGCCGAATTTAAAAATGTACAGAGGGACTTATACAATAAGTGAGGCCCAAAATATTTCTGTACAAGTGGGTTGGGTCTTACACTCTAATAGAGGCCCAAAAGTTTTTGAAAATGATTTGTGAGAGTTGAATTAATCAAAAACCCTAATTTATTTCCAAAATGTATTTTAATTGAATAAAAATTCAATTAAAATGATCAAAAATTGTTTAACATGTGGGAAACAAATTATGATCTTGGATTAATGCTTCAAAAATCAAGTATTAACCTACAAAATAATTAGAAGTCATTAATCTTTACAAAATCAAGAGGAAAAAAATATTTTAAATGTCAAAAACAATTAAAATATTAATTATTTGCAAAAATATCAATTATATGAAATAAATAATATTTTTGGGATTTTTGGGAAAATAAAATATTTTAACATTTTTGTGAATTATTAAAAAAAGAATCAACTCAAAATCATTAAAACTCAGAGAGAAATTAATTTTTGAATCAATTAAATAAAAATCACAAAATTCAAATATTCAAATGTTGGAAAATGGCGTCAAGAACAAGGGCAAGAACACGCGCGTGTTCTGAGTTTCCCAGATTTGCATTTTCTATCTAATCTCACTGAATACTTAATCATATCATGCAATCCACATACCAATCAACTCGTTTCAACCTCACGATCATGTCTATGACAATTAATTTCATTTAAATTAAACATAAAACAAGAAATCATGAACAATCCTCAAGAACCCTAGATTCTGCATGAAGGCTGGGATTTTTGATACACGATTCAAACAATGCAATTAATTGAGGGGAAACATTCCATGCATGATTATGAACATATGGCCAAATTATTGTGCAGCAAAAATTGCATGGATCATAGAGTTAGAAGAGCTCATGCTTACCACTTGCAGCTGGTGATCGTGATTTGTGTTGGAGGTGTTACATATGAGTTGTGATGATCTGAACAGCTTCCCTACACCCTATGGAGTGTGTTTGAATGCTTGGACTTGATTGAAGTTGGCTGGATCACTTCATGGCATCTCAACTGCAACTTGGTTAAAACCTTGAGCAATTGACTGGTGATTCTAAGAAATCAGTGTTCCAGTTGTTGTTTAAGTGTTTGATCAGCTCATATGTGATGTATATGAGGTGTGTGTGTGATTGGTTTGAATGGAAAAGCTCTCAAACTCAAAACCCGATAGTGACTTGCCTTAGAAGGCAAAATTGGAGTGAAAGAAGAGATTTTGAGGAAAGCATCTGTTTGATGGCTTTGGTGTACTCAAGCTGATCACAATTGAGCTCTATTTATAGTAGAGCAAGTTTGTTTTGCAAGGAATAGTGAATGGCAACTGCTGAGTAGGTTTTGCCAATGTTGGCAAATGAAAATCCAAGTCTCATGACTAGAGGTTAGGGCACAAGCTGCTGGTTCCCTTGGTCTTGGATAAGTCTTGACTGAATGCAGTTGCTAAGACTCAGTCCATGCCACCTTGATGCTTCCATTGAATGCTCCAATCCAAAATTGGAGGCTTGGCTCAGTGATTGTCCCCTTTAGATTCAATCCTCAGATGTGTCCAAAGTGATGACAAGGCTTGGAATTGGCTGATTTTGGCAAATCGACCAAAAGTGCAAAAATCTGCCTTCCCTTGGCAGATTTCAGCAAGGCATCTTGCCAATGTCATATATTATAGCTCAAATTGAATTTGGTAATGTTCTTGGCCATTTTGGAAAGCCCTTACATGATACAACAACTGTTTAAACATGTTTGGTTTTGATCTCTTTTGAATCCAAGTGAAAAATCCCCATACATTTGGGAAAAAGTAAAGGCAGATTCTGACTTTGTGAAATTTTCACTAAGTGTTGGAACAAAGTAACTTTTCTTGATTTTGATCACTCCATAACTCAAAATCCATGAGGAATTTGGACATAGGTCAGTATGAAGCTTTTGTAGAGGGCAATTTGATCTACATCAAGCTTTGAATGGGGAACAATGGCCTTGTGGTTTAGGAGTTATGGTCCTTCAAAGTTGGCACATTAGTGTCACTTTTTCCATAACTTAGAAATTTTTCTAAGTTTTTATGGTTACCCCTTTTACAAGTTATCCCACTTTCTTTGATTTTTATTGATGAATGATGATTCAAATCATACATTAACATCATTTTAGGGTTAAAAATCCATTTTGGTGAAAAATCTCAAAAAGTCAAAGTTGACTTTTGTGCACAGCTGCCTTTTTATCAGATGAATTCCAAACTGTGCAATTCTTTAGGAAATCATGTCCTTGACCTAAATCAAACTTGATGGACATGTTCCATGGGTGTCATAGGGTATATTGAATCATGTCTTAGGGTTTGGGAGCATGTCCTGGTCAAAATTCAAAGTTACAGTTGACTTTCCTCGCGAAACCCTAATTGTGGTGCAGATGAAATTGAGACTTGTTGCTCAAGCTTCTTGGATTAATCCATTGTTGCAAATGGATCAATATAGTATATTAAAGACCCTAAAATCCTCTCTTGAGGTCTTGGCTCATGATTTGTCCCAAAAGTCAACTTAGGGGTGAATTAGGTCAAGAAACCCTAATTCCTGATTTTTGATGTATGCATCCCCTGAGATCAAATTGACTTGATGATTGGGTCCATGAGGTTCCATGGAGTATATTAGGTTATGTTTTGGATCATTGGCTTGTGCCCAGATGAAAAATTACCATATGGAGGCCCTGGTCGACCAAAACCCTAATTTGGTGACACTGTCGATCTTGAGACTTGATCCACCTAGAATGGAGCAGCCTTGTGCTTAATCCTTGAAGTGGGAGTCCTTTTGATCCATTGTGGATATTATAGAGGCTAGACAAGTTGAAGATCAAGTCATTCCTTGATTGATCCTTTGTCTAAGGCTCTGAGAGGGCTTAAAACCCTAGTTTTGATTGTAGTGAATGGTCAACAACCCTTGAGGCATTTGATGAGGCATGATGGTTCATCCATATTGTGATAATGATTTGCACAATGATGGGAAATCTTAGTGGTCAAAATTTGGGGTATGACAGATATGCTTGAATCCTCTGGGCTCCTTGGATCGAAACCATCTAGCACACCCTTTGATCCTTCATCAAAACTTCATCAAGACAGGAGTCAACCTCTTGAAGATATTTCAGCATACAGAAGAATCATTAGCAAACTCTTATATCTCAACACCACTTGACCTGACATAACTCTAACCATACAACAACTCAACCAGTTTTTGAATTCTTCCACTACAACTCACTTCAAAGCTGCATGTAGAGTGATAAGATACTTGAAACAAAATCTTGGAAAAGGTCTTATATTTCCTAGGAATTTAGACACTTAAATCAGAGGATATGTAGATGCAGACTGGGCTGGATGTCATGATTCAAGAATATCCATAACTGGTTTCATTTTCTACCTTCGGAATTCCCTTATATCCTGGAAAGCAAAGAAGCAGCCAACCATCTCAAGGTCATCTTTAGAAGTCGGGTATCTAGCCTTGTCTACTTCCACATCTGAACTATAATGGCTCTTATATCTCTTAAAATACTTGGACATTGCAAGTAGCAAATAACCTATGTTGTACTGTGATTCCCAAAGTTCCATCCATATTGCTTCAAATCCCATATTTCATGAGAGAACAAAGCACTTAGAGATTGACTGTCATTTTGTTCGAGAAAAGGTTCAAAAGAATGTCCTCAAGTTTTTGCCTATATCCACTCAAGAACAACTTGCAAATTTTCTAACAAAGGAATTGGCTCCACCAAAACTCGAAGCTTTTGTGTCGAAGCTTGAAATGATAGACATTTATTATGGTCAAGCTTGTGGGAGGGCGTTAAATGATAAAGCAATAGATCAATAAAGCTCCCTAAAGAAAGAGAGGTGCACATCACATGATACGCATGATGGCAATAGGATAACTTCACATACAAGCAATGTAGCTAGTTAAATCATGGTGTAACTTCTTTTAGCTGTCATAACACAATTCTGTTATGACTATTTCTCTACTTGCATGTGCATAATATATATAGTGCAGCTCTTGCAGTCTATATAAAGGATCATACTCTCATTAAAACTTTCAAAGTGATTCAATATATACTTTACTTCTTCTTCATTGCTTTCTTGAGCTTCAACCATAGAGTTTCCATGGGATTTTTAACCATTTAGTAGTTACATCTTGTTAGTTGAACTTTAAAAAAATGCACAAGTTTTTATGTAGGGATATAGCCTTTAAATCTACCTGCACCTTAAATTCGATATGAAATTTGTTAAATATGATTTATACGTCCAAGATAACATTACTTTATTTTACAAAGTAGAGATTATATGGAACTCTTATAAAGACTATGGACTGGAAAGGCGAGATTGATTGTCCAAGCTCATACATTATTAAAAGGATTTGCAGGAAATAATTATATGTTGCTAGTGATGATAAACCCTTCCTTACTACACCAATAGACCAAAGACTTTCAAAAAATTTCATGATTGCATGAATTTTTAACCTGTTTTTCTGTTGTGATCTAGTGTTCTTAATTAAAAATAGTGAGGTGAGTAATGGACAAGTCTCTAGTACCACTTTACATTCTTTAGTTTGTTTTAGAACATGTTTTAATTTTGGGTATTCAATTTTGAGACTACATGTTTGTAGTGTTATCTTGTATTTATGTTTTTATGTCAGCAAAAGGTTTTCTATGTTGAGCGATGTTGATTGAAAAAGTACTTTGAAAGATTTTTCTTGCTTTAAGAAAAATCTCTTATTACATTATGTATCTTTGTTATGTAGACTTTTGTTAAATTTTCTATCTTGCTGAATTTCAAGGTTAGAATCATATGTTATTGTCGCATCCGCGAAAATCAACCGGCGGAAAAGACAGAAGATTCGCCACCGAACGTTATTTATCCCAACGCAGGGAAAGGAAACGATCAAAGAAAACCTCAACAAAGGGAAAGACATGGTCATCGCAACCATAGACTGAGTTCGGGAGTCGGTTACGCGAGAGGAAGGTATTAGCACCCCCTCGCGTCCATCGTACTTGATGGAATCCACACTTGTTGTCTCGATTTAAGGGTGAGTATCTGAAGCTCAAACTACTGACTGGAACGGAAAAGAAGGAAAAACGGGGGAAGAGAAGAAAAGGTGACTCGATAGGACATTGTCGTCCTAGGCCTACGTATTCCCTCGGGAGTAGGAAAATCAGATTCAACGTAGTTCGGGGGACTACAGGATTATGGGAGAAGGTTGCTCGCCAAGACATCATCGTCTTGTGCCTAGGTATTCTCAATCGGACAGGAGAGAAGAAGTCAGAGCAGTCGTAGTTCGACCTACAGGGTCGTTTTGTTTGTTTGGTGAAAGTGTCTCGATTTCACTAGGGCGAGAGAAAATGTTCGATTAACTGATTAGTCTCGATCGCATGGGTGCGAGAGAAAAGGGGAAGTTAGTTGTTAGTGTGCTCGCCAAGATATCGCATCTCGTGCCTACATATCCTCAATTGGACGGGAGAGAGGAATCAGAGCATCCGTAGCTCACGCTACTACGGGAAACTAAAACGGTCTCAATCGCACGGGTGCGAGAGAAATAATGAGGAGGACACACAGAAGGTCCAAGGGAAACTGAGTCCTATAAGTTATCATGCATTGATGGCCCTAAGGTCAAGATCAGGAGGGGAATCTACCTAATGTTGTTATGCATGGATTGAAAGCCTAATGTCTCTCTTACCTCCGACTTAATCAGAAATTAAGTGGAGCTAGGAATCCTACGGGATCATATGAACAAACACAAGTAAACATTATTCTAATCAATCACAAAATGAACGATGTCGTGATCTCAGCTAAGCAACAAAACTTAACGACTCCTCGTCCTCAACTGAAATAAAATGCAACAGAAATGGACGATGTTGTGATATCAACTATGAGGAAGTTGAGTGACTCTTCGTCAACCACAAGGTGAAAACGATGTTGTGATCTCAACTATAAGGAAGTTAAGTGACTCTTCGTCCACCACAAAGTAAGACAAATAGGGAAGCCAACAACATCGGAATATCAATGAATTGGCACCAATCCAAGTATACCACTAGGAGTGAACTTGTCTTGTATGGTGACAAGGCTTGCCAAGTCATGAAAATACCAAAATCGTGTGGCATGTACAAAGTTGTCTTGTGAAAAAACAGTTTTGGAGGTATCATGTTTCCATGCTTGTAACTCCATACTCAGGTTGAATTAGGATGAGTTCTGGGACATTTTCTGCTGTGGATTATTTCCCTTCAGAATAGTTCGAGGAAATCTTCTGCTTTCGATGGTGATATTTGACAAATGTAAACAAACCGGCGCCTATGAATACGAGAGTGATGATTATAGCACTTGTTGTTGTGAGCACACTTAAAGGAAACCTTATTGATATTAAGCAATGAGTCTGGTTACCATTCATTTGGATATCTGCAGGACTTTTACACCCCACAGCAAATTCCACAATATCGCCATGAACAAGTTCAGTTGCAGGAAGTATGGAAAAACAGCCGCTGCACAAGCCAGTTGCCACATCAACTTGATAAGCACGTAGTTCCTCAAGAGCTTTTTCGACATTTGTTTATGTGATCACTCCCACGATTGCAATGAGTGGTATCCAAGTAAATCATCAAACTTCCTTAAAACCAATTTCCAAAATAGAGCACCTTGATCTTCATGCAGCACGTTTGTGCCATACAGTCTGCCATGTTGTACAACTTGAGTGTCGGATAAACCCCTTGTTGGGTCCACCCTAAAGAACTCAAGGATCTTGAGAATATATTTAGCAAAGGCATCGTCCATGTATGGAGAATTGGATTGGACCTGAGTTAAATCAAAACTTGGAGGAATGGTTTAGGGGTAATTGGATTTTGATCTTAATAGAATTGGATTGGAAAACGATTAAGAATGGATATTGAAATTAATTGGAAAAATGGGTAAAGTGGATTTGAATTTTGAGAAATGATTTCTAATAGTGGAATGATTTAAAGTGAATATGGATGTTAACATGAATTGAAAGTAGACATGGATGGTTAAGAAGCAGTATGTGAACATGAATTGAAATAAACTTTGAATCTTGACTTACAAGAAATTCACACGACCAATCTCAACATGTCTAATTCCAATAAAATTCTCAATCCAAGATCAAACTCCTATCCTCAATGGATCTCACAAATTCAATCAGTAAGCTCAATTGACCATGGCCCAATTCCCTTCAAATCAATACAAATGCTTTGTCCTGAAGACCACTGATCTCCTAATAATGAGCATTATTAAACACCCATGAAAATGAAACCCGGATTCTTCCTGAAAAAGCCAAACCCTTATTCACACCAAAGAAATCCTGACTCGCTGCTGTCATACCCCAAATTTTGACCACCAAGATTTCCCATCATTGTGAGAATCATCACCACAATATGGATGTACCTTCATGCCTCATCAATCTCCTCAAAGATGGTTGAGCATTCACCACAATCAAGAATTAGGGTTTTAAGCGCTCTCAAAGCCCTTAGACAAAGGATCAATCAAGAAATGACATGATCTTCAACTTGTCTAACCTCTCAAACACCCATAAAGGATCAAGAGGACTCCCATATCAAGAATCAAGCATAAAGTTGCAACATTCAGAGTGGATCAAGCCTCAAGATCGCCAGTGTCACTAAATTAGGGTTTTAGTCGACCAAAGCCTCCAGATGAAAATTTCCATCTGGGCATGAGCCAATACTTAAAAGTACAACCCAAGATACTCAAAGGGACCTCATGCATGGACCCAATCATCAAGTCAATTTAGCCTCAGGGGATGCATTCATCAAAAATCAGGAATTAGGGTTTCTTGACCTAATTCACCCCTAAGTTGACTTTTTGGAGCAAAGCATGAGCCAAGACCTCAAGACATGATTTGAGGGCCTCAAACACACCACATTGAACCATTTACAATAATGGATTTATCCAAGAAGCTTGATTCACAAGTTTCAATTTCATCTGGACCATAATTAGGGTTTTGAAGAAAATGTCAACTGTACCTTTGACTTTTGACCAAGACATGCTCCCAAACCTTGGGACATGATTTAAGACACCCTACAACACCTATGGAATCCATCCATTAGGTTTGAATTAGGTCAAGAACTTGATTGAATAAAGGATCACACAGTTTGGATTTCATCTGACAAAAAGTCAATTGTGTCCAAAATCAAGTTTGACTTTTTGGAATTTTTCACAAATATGGTTCCCCTAAATAAATAAAAAACAATGTTAATGTATGGTATTGATCATCATTCATCAAGGAAAATCAAGAAAAGTGAGGTTTCTTGCAAAAGGGGCAACCTTGAGAAACCAAATTTTTTCTAAGTTATGGAATAAAAGTGATTTTGTACCAACTTTGCAAGGTCATAACTCCTAAACCATAAGGCCTTTTTCTTCCATCCAAAGCTCAAATGAAAGTTCATCTTACATACTTTAAAAGTGTCAACTACAAGAGATTCCAAATCCTCACGGATTTTGAGTTATGGATTGATCAAAATCACAAAAAGTGAAAATGACCACTTTTTCCAACACTTAGTGAAATTTTCAACAAAGTCAGAATCTGTTTCACTTTTACCAAACTTAGAGGACATTTTTCACCTTGATCCAAGCTGAACCAAGTCAATTAGTGAACAACAAAGTTAAAGTACATCATGCAAGCTTTCCAAAATGTCCCAGAACTCATCCTAATTCAACCTGAGTAGGGAGTTACAAGCATGGAAACATGATACCTCCAAAACTATTTTTTCACAAGACAGCTTTGTACATGCCACACGATTTTGGCATTTTCATGACTTGGAAAGCCTTGTCACCATACAAGACAAGTATCTAAAGTGCAATGAGCATGATCTCTGCAGAGCTACAACACCATAGAGCCTTGCAAGTCAAGAACCTTATCCTTTGGCAAGTTGCATTCAAAGTTCAAAATCCAAAACTTTCAAATTTGTCATGGAGCATTTAAAGGATGCATAGAGCTGGCATGTATCAGTCCATGATCAACCAAATGAGTCAAGATAAACTCATGCAACAGAGGACCATAGGCCTGTGCTCTAATCTCAAGTCAATGGCTAGAGGAGACTTGAGATTCCATTTGATCACCATTGGCCACAGACCTGTACCAGTTGCCATTCACTATTGCTTGCAAAACAAACTTACTCTAATTTAAATAGAGCTCATTTGTGATCAGTTTGAGTACACCAAAGCACCCAAACTGATGTTTTCCTCAAACTCTCTCCTTCACCCCAAAAAACACCTTCTCTTGCAAGTCACTATCGGGTTTTGCATTTGAGAACAATTCTGTCCAAACCAATGTTACAAACACCTCACATACATCATATGTAAGTGATTCAAACACATAAACAACATCTGGAACATCAGAGTCCAAAAGTAGTACCCCATTTGCACAAGCTTTTAGCAGATTTGTAGTTGAGGTGCCACGTCAAGTTCCAGATCCACTCTAAGCATTCAAACACACTCCTTGGCACCTAAGGAAGCTGTCCAGATCATTGGAACACATCTGTAACATCTCCATCATCAAGCTCGATCACCAGCTGCAAGAGGTAAGCCTGAAGCCTTCAAACTCTATATTCCATGCATCATAAATGAATTTTTGAGTTACCATCTTGTTCCTGCATGTATATAGAGTGATAACCCTCAATCAATTACCATGAATCAATCGTGTATGGAATTTCATTGTGTTCATGCTGAAACTAGGGTTCTTGAGATTATCCTTTGATTTCTGACTCCATACTTAATATAAATGCAATTAATCTATATGGTTGTGATCCTTGTTCAAAAACGAACAAGATTGGTGTTTGAATCGTGCAAAACCATTGAGTAATCAGAGAGAAAAGTGAGAAAACGCAAATCACCCATGGTGCGGTCACGAGGAAGAAGAAGGTGACCGTTTGCGCCATAATTCAAATTATTTGATTTTTGAATTTTTGATATTTTATTTAATTGATTTCAAAAATTAATTGCTCTCTAATTTTTTATCATTTTTTATTGGTTCTTTTTTTAAAAAGTCACAAAAATGTTAAATTATTTTATTTTACAAAAATATCCAATTTATATTATTTATTTAATATAGTTAGAATTTTTTGTAATTAATTTCATTTTATTTGTTTTAAACATTTTTAAATGAAATTCTCACTTTGATCTTTTCATTCCAAATAAATTTCAAGCTTTCATGTGATTAAACATGATTTTTCAAAATATTTTTCAAAGTGTACAACTTGTTTTTAAATATATTTGGTATTTTATATCAATTTTTATTTAATTTCCTTTGAAAATTATATCTTTTAAATTCAAAATTAGGGTTTTCTCTAAATTTTGATTTTTTAAACTTCACATATACACTTTGGGCCTCTAATAGAGTGTAAGACCCACCCCTTTGTAAAATAAGACATATTTGGGTCTCAGTTATTGCATAAGTCCCGATACGATTTCAAAAATCTCGGCGCGATCGCCGCTTTCAAACAAAAATCATCTGGGCATCTCCTTGAGTTGTAAGCCCCATCTTTTGTATAAAATAAACATTTTGGGCCTCTAATAGAGTGTAAGTCCCATCCCTTGTTGTACAGAAAACCTTTTTGGGCCTCAGTCGTTGTATAAGTCCCTCTGCGATTCTTAAAACGGCGGTGTGATGACTGTCTTTCATTGGGTCTCTCCCTGAGTTGTAAGCCCCGTTCTTCTTTCTTAATACATTTTGGGCCTCTAATAGAGTGTAAGAGTCATCCTTGTAAATAAAAACCTTTTTGGGCCTCAGTCATTGTATAAGTCCCAGTACGTAAAAAATCTCGGCGCGATCGCCGTTTTCAAAACAAAATCATCTGGGCTTCCCCTTGTGTTGTAAGTCCCATCTTTCTTCTTTTTTCTAACATTATTTGGGCCTCTAATAGAGTGTAAGGCCCAACTTTTTGTACATAAACAATATTTTGGGTCTCAGTCATTGTATAAGTCCCAGTACAATTTTCAAAATAACGGTGCGATCACTGTTATTTCCAAGCCTCTCCTTGAGTATAAGCCCCAAACTTCTTTTCAAAACAACTTTCCCTTATTGATTTAGATTCAAATTCATAATTGTTATCAAAACTTTCTTTAATTTCTTAAATAACTAACCATACAGCTGTAACAATGGAAGCTTGCTCGCCTGTAAGTTCTAACAGCTTTCTTTTACATACTTGTTTATATATACTTGTTTATAATGCTGGAAGCTTGCTCACCTGTAAGTCCTACTACACTCTTCAACATACTTTTTTATATATTTCATCCGTATATATATATATATATATATATATATATATATATATATATATATATATATATATATGCCTGTATATCTGCTTAGACTTTTCCCTGGAAATTAGGTCTAGGATTAGATCAAACTAGTGGTCACTCTTTCAACACAGTCAAAACTAGTTGCCCGTAGGAAATTCCAAATACAGTCTTGCCTCCTCTTGGGCTTATACAATATGGAATAGAGAGGATTAATTCCCGGTGAAACCTTTCTTGAATTTCTTCAAACCCTAGAACTGTTCACTAAAGAAAGGATTATTCCCGGTGAAACTTTTCTTGAACTTTTCTTAGGTTTGGGCCCACAGGCTTCCTAAAAGCATCCCCAACCTCCTCTTGGGATTTGTACAAGGACCCTCAGGCTTCTTAGAAGTTCTCATGCCTCCTCTTGGGCTTAGTACAAGGACCCAAAGACCTCCTACAGGTATAGGACAAAACTTAGTCATCCTTTGATAGTTCAATTCTCTAGAGAGTTAGAATCTCAAAACATCAGACTAATTCAGGGATGACACTCATCCCTTAAAAACCAGCCTCCTCTTGGGCTTCATACAAGCATACTTGGACAGTCTCAGCCTCCTCTTGGGCATCATACAAAGATCGTCCTCTAGTTAAGAGTTAACCTCTACATACCAGTAGACTTGGACAGTCTCACCCCTTTTTGGACCTCCAGAAACCTACAAGTTTCCTAAAAACACAGGATAAACCCTGATTATCTCATCAATTTCCAACAGAGTTAAAACCTCCATAGGTTTCAAAACTCAATCTTTAAATTCTCACTTTAAATTTCCCCAGCTAGGGTCAAATCACTATCAATAAACCCTCTATTAGAACCTCATGGTCTCTGATATTTCAACTCTTCTGCAATCCTCAGCAAAAGTTGATTCCCCAATTTGGACCTGTCTCTGGATCTTAATAATCCTCAGCAGAAGTTAGCCTCCTCTTAAGCTTTATATAAGAAAATTCCCCAACCAGCCTCCTCTTAGGCTTTGTATAATGATTATCCCTCAGCACCTTTTTAGCCTCAATCTTGGGCTTTGTACAAGACACCTATAAATATCTTCAGCTGAGTCAGTCAAATCTTTTTTAGCCTCAATCTTGGGCTTTGTACAAGACACATATAAACCTCCTCCAAAGGAGTCAAATCCTTCTAGCCTCATCTTAGGCTTTGTATAATGATCTCCCCGAGCAGGGTCAATATCTCACCAATAAGACTTTTCCAGTGTAGTCAATTCTCTTTTAGCCTCAATCTTAGGCTTTGTACAAGACAGATAAAACCTCTCACAAGTAGAGTCAAACCTTTAGCCTCAATCTTGGGCTTTGTGCAAGACAGATAAAATATTCCCCGGAAGAGTCAATTCCTTCCAGCCTCCTCTTAGGCTTTATATAATGATCTCCCCAAAAGAGTCAATCTCTTTTTAGCCTCAATCTTGGGCTTTGTACAAGACAGATATAAAACCCCCTAATAGAGTCAACCTTTTAGCTTCAACCTTGGGCTTTGATCAAGGCACACAAAAATCAACATCCCCTCAGAGGAAATCAAAAACTCTCTGTAGGAAGACATTTCTCTGTACATCACACATCAAAACAAACAATCAAACAAACCTTAATCCCAGATAACTGCTGATCGGAGAGGACCAGAAGGAGATCATCGCGGCCTTCGTGTAGGACAAGAGTTGATGCTCGTAGGAGAGGAAAAAGAGGTGGAGGTACCTGCAAGGTACTCCGATGCCAAAGTAAGTATTTGGTCAAAAAGGGGAAAAGCAAGTAAGAGAAGTCAAGTATATGATTCTTGATCCCTGCCCCTCTCAAGCGAGGGGGTTTTTATAGATAGATTTCTGGCAAACAAAGCACCTGATCGACCAATGAGGGATTTCCAGGTGGAGGGCAAGGCGCGTGTCCTTTCTAACTGTTTCTGTGATATCCGGGGAGGTAGTTGGTCGCGTGAACTGTTATGCGCGTGAGGGGGACGTACCCAACGGCTATATTGTGCCCAACGGCTATATTGTGCCTATTGGGCCTGTTCGCCAACTATAATGGATTGGGCCTGACCCTTAAGGGCATGAAGCCCTGCCCGGTCCAGAACAGGATCCCCCCAAGTCGTTGCTTTGCTGGAGAGTAATGACTTTAGACAGCTGTGACTTCGACCGTACTGTCGGAGAAGTGGTTGCTCGTGTGGAGTGTTCCATTCGTGCCCCGACCAGGTGTGGTCGTTAGACAATTATGCAGAATGCCGACCAAGGTTTGTGGCGTACTCGCAGAAATTGGCATTTTTCGCCGAGCAGTCATGCACGGATTTGTTCATTTTGACGAGGAGACTTGCTCGTGGGAGCCAAGGACTAGTGAATTTTCTGCATTAAGCCAAGCGAAGAGTTTTTGTGACACGTGGTGAGCATTTATGGCTTTTGTCAGTCCTAGGGTCGCATAGGCTATGATGACCTTCACGATTCCCCACAATCAAATGGTTATAAAAGGGTGGAGGAAGGTTTCACTTTCATAATTTTCAAGTTTTTACTCCTTGCTCTTATTTGCTCTGCAACTAGTCTTTCGCCGGAGCTTCTCTTTGCCACCGTCAACCTCTTCTCTTTCTTGTAAGTTCGTTCTTCCCTTTCTGTATATTTCTATGGGTTTTCCGGTTGAACTTCATATTTTCCGGTAGAAATTCATGTGTTCTTCGCTGAACACATGAATTTATGGAAAATTTATGAAGAACATGATGAATTCCATGACTTTCTAGGATTTTTGTAGAAATTGTTAGCGTAGATCCTTGTAGAACCTGGTTAGGTGTAGAATTTTGTTTGTAGTCGGGCACTAGGCCTGTTCGGACCTTTAATGTGATTTTACTGTGAGCACGCGTTCTCGTATGGATATCTGCGAGTTCTGGTCGTGGAGACCTCTCTTAGCGATCGGTAGGTAATTTATACAGGCACGCGGTTGTCCTCGGATTCGCCAACGCCCTTTCACTTGATTAGTGGTGGAAGGGTGGATTTGATCTCGGATGTCGAATTCACTTCTCTTCCTCTGCTTTTCAGGTGAAAATAGCTGAACCCCAGGATGAAGTTGTGCCCGACACGCAGGAAACACCAGAGGGGCCCAGTGTGCCCGCCGATTATTCAAATATCAAGGTCGTAGGAGGGGACCTTGATTGGCTCGGACATGAGCCTTTGTCGTTTCGATCAACTTTCTCCGCCGAGGAGATACGAGACTTCGACTTGTTGGAGAGGCGTGACGAAGACGCTCCGCGGGCATGAAAAACATTTCGCCCCGGGGAGTATGATAGAATTTGTTCCTCGTACCCAGGATTGCGCTTTCCTATGTATGAGTTTGCTTTTATGGAGGCCAAGATGCATCTCCCTTTCACCAACTTTCAAGCCTCCATGTTCACCCATCTGGCCTTGTGCCCGTCTCAGCTTCACCCCAATGCCTTGGCTTTTATCCGGGCTTTTAAGTTAGTGTGTCGTTACCTCGATATCGGTGCGACCACGGATCTCTTCTTCTGCCTTTTCCAAATCCAACGGAGCACGGCGGGGACGAAGCAGAGTTGGGTTTCGTTTAAATAACAGAGTAGGCTGTTCTGGCAGTATTCTGATTCAATACGCAATTTCAAGGATATGTTTCTGATCGTGAAGCCTATTACCGAGGAGGCAAAGAGGACCATCTCGACCATTGAGAATGTGGTGGTGAATGGTCGGGAGAGGGATGGTGTCGTCTCTATATTTCCTTTGGAGTGGGTCTATACCCACTTTAAGTCCAGAACGGATCAGTTCCTGGTAAAGGACGAGCAGCTTTGCCCGGTGGACAAGGAGTCGTATAGGATCCTTCATGCTTACGTGGAGAGTTTTACCCCGGCCTTTGTCGTTGATCGGGACGGGAAAGAGCTGGTTGGGGATGATGGGCCCGTCCGAGCAGCTAGATATATCAACGTCAAAGCTCTCCTCGAGTGTGATAACGATGATGATGCGATGACTTTGCTTGGTATGCTCCCCTGTTTAATTTTATTTCCTTGGAATCTTGGTCCTGACTCGTTATGTGTGTTTGCAGGTATGATGGCCGACATGCGGGAGCGCTTGATGAGGTCCCAGGCGGCGAAAGTTCACAAGAAAATGACCACAGGTGCCAAGGCCGGGGTGCCTAAGTAGACAGTTCTGGAGAGTTTTGCTGCTGGTTCTACCCCCGTCTCGGAGAGAGCCTCAACTCCACTGACCCCGAAAACCTCCCATAAAAGGAATAGAGATGCCGCAGGGACTTCTGTGGCCGCTGGTCCGGGGGGGTCTGGTTCCGGTCATCTTGTCCTGCCCGTCTGCTACACGCGCCGCTATTTGTTCGCTGAAGGGGATTCGATAGATGTTCATGATTTTGAAGCCGTGGCTATTCTAAATGCCAATTCTAAAGTGAGGAGAAAACAGTTGTTCCAGGATGCGGCTGGCATGTTTAGGGTCCTTGAAGCTGCCCTTGTCCTTGCCGACGATGAAGCTGCTACACGGGCGAGCCTCATGACGTCCAAGAATAGAATTGTCGAGCTGGAGACGGAAAACAACAAGTTGTTCAATGATTTAAAACAGTTTGAAGGTCACGAGGAGGCCAAAGTGTTGCTTCAGGCGGAGGTGACTCAGCTTAAGTTAGATGCACTCAAGGCTGACGAGGAGAGGAAGAGGTTGCAGGCGAGGATCGCTAAATGGAAGGCTTGACTTCAGCTGTCCAGGATGAAAATGACGACGAGAAGTCCTTGAAGTTGCGGGATGACTTGATTGGGAGGATTAGAATCCTTGGCGAGGACAATCTGAAAGCAGCTGAGTTCGGCTTCAACGCGGCAAAAGAGAAGATGGTGGCCCCCCACTCTAATGTGCAGCTCCTGATGGATGGGATGGGTTTGTTCAATAAGGTGGTGGACGATCAGGTCATTCCTGCCGAAGAGGAGAGTGAAGTCGCTGAATAGGACTGTTGTTTTTAGCATGTTTTGTGGGCCTGCGTGCCCTTATCATTTTGTATGGGCGCTGCCCCTTTTTGTATGAACTTGTATGGGCTGTGCCCCTTTTTTGTATTTATGACATTACCCGGTCATGCCCGGTATTTTAATATACTTGGATTTTGTGAATGTTTTATCATGGACTTTTGCTCTTTTTGTTTATATGTGTGTGTGTGTGTGTGTTCGGCGAGGTGTGAAACCTACCGAGGAGGGCGAAGTGGTTTTGCCCGTGATGAGGCTAGGACTTCATTTGAGGTACTAATCTCATAGGCTTGGACTGTTCCCATCACGAGCTGGGTGTCCTGCCTGAATGGTACAGCAACGGCAGAGCTCGGTTGAGGTATCCCCGTTGTGCGCAGGATCTGCTCGTACAATAAGCAGAAGCTGGCCGGCGTTGTAATGCGTGTCATGCTTCACCAGGGTATGATACGATGGCTGCGCAACTCTTCCCGTTTTGGGGTGACTACGTCGGCGATTTGTCTATCCTCGTGGTTAAGGACTTAGTTGTAGTACTACTTGAGTTTTTCAGCATTCCATGGTCGAGCAAGTTGTTTTTCGTCCAGTGTTTCCAAGTAATATGCTTCTGTGCCCGTTTTGGACTTGACCCTATAAGGTCCTTCCCAGTTCGCTGCCAGTTTCCCTTCGCGAGAATCCTTCCGGTTTCTGCGCAGGACCAGACTTCCTACGGGGAAGTCGCGCTTTATGACTCTGGCGTCATGTTGCAACGTTATTTGTTGCTTTAATGCGGCCTCGCGGAGGGCAGCCCCTGATCTTATTTCTTCGACCAGATCGAGCTCCTCGCGTAGAGCCTCATCGTTCATCTCTTCGTCAAGGGAGGCTTCTGTCCTTCTGGAGGGTTCCCTTATCTCCACCGGTATTACCGCCTCTGTTCCGTACGCTAATCGGAAAGGGGTTTCCCCGGTGGTAGAGTGAGGCGTTGTCCTGTATGCCCAGAGGATGCTGTGGAGCTCATCGACCCATCTTTTCTTGGCCTCGCCTAGCCTCCGCTTCAATCTGCGCAGGATTACTCTGTTCGCGGCCTCCGCTGTAACGCCCCAGTTTTGCCAATTTTATTTTATTGAGTCTTTTGATTATTTTATTATTATTTTATTTTATTTTCAATTTTTATGTGAAAATAAGTTATTTTTCGTCGTGATTATATTTTATCGCGTTTTGGGAACGTTTGCGAGATATTTGAGTGTGGGGGTATTTTGGACATTTCATAGATATTTTTACTAAGTTAGACTAGAAAAGAAAATAGAAAAGGGAAAGAAAGAAAAATAGAGAGAAAGAAAGAAGAAAGAAGGAAAAAGGGAAGAAAAGAGGAGAAGAGAGAAAATTGGAGAAAGAGTGGAAAAATCATTAAGAACAATTTCTAGGAATCGATTAATCGGGTAAGGGTGCGAAACTCGATTATTGTATGATTGTATACGATTATGTATGTGTGTTTGTTGTTGTTTTGGATTGATTTGGAGAAAATTAGTAAAAATCATTTTTTGGAAAAATTGAGTAGGAATTGATTTAAATGTGTTAGAACTTGTGTTGAATGTGTTTAGATTGTCTATACATGTTTGATAGGTATTATTACACTTCCATTTGCTGTTTTTCTGAGATTTGGATGATGAATTGGAGGTTTTTGGGTGGAAAATCGTGGAACAAATTATGCAGGAATTTTTCTGGTTTTTCCAGGTCATACGCGTATGGGGCATGTTCATACGCGTATGAACCTTGGCGTTACGCGTATGGTGGGCGAGCCATGAGGGCAATACGCGTATGGGCTGCTTGTTTTCTCGGCCATCTGTCCATTTGCGTAGGATACGCGTAGCTTTTTAGGTCATTACGCGTACGGGCTTGGGCATTACACGTACGGTCATTTCAATGTGAACTTTGGAAAAATGAGATCTCTGCTCATACGCGTATGGCTCATGGTGGTACGCGTATGGGTAGGACTTTTGCAAAATGTGACTTTTCAAAATATCATTTTTCATTTTCGTTCGTAACTTTTGATCCGTTTATCCAATTTTTTCATTCTTGGTATCGTTGTGTAGCTATTGAGCTGTACTTTCTGGTTATAATAATTTTGAAATTGTTAGCCGATTAAATTATGTCGAAAAGTCGGGAATAGTGTCGGTGGTCGACTTTTGTCATTATACTTGTACGCAATTGATGTGTATTGGACAAGGTGCTGTTGTATGACGTAAATGTATGTGCTTAGATGATGTTGTGATGATTTATGACCGTATGGAAATTAAATGCATTGTTTTGGGCATAAGTACAAAGTGTGATTTTATCGATGAAATGAACATGTGTGTATGCAATGTGAATGTCATGAGTTATTGTATGCCAAGCATCATGATATGCATTGTGGAAACGTCCTGAGTGACGGTTTAATTCCCGAGGGGAATATGCTATAACATCGTGTGCCTCGAAAATATGAGGCGCTGCCTGAGGACTTAAAGCGATGGGTATAGACGATTGTGGGCTCCTTTGGAGACTTAAAGCAATCCTTAACGTCGTGTGCCTCGAAAATATGAGGCGTTGCCTGAGGACCTAAAGCGACGGGTGAACATCGTAGGCCCGACGGGGAGTTACTTGAGATTCTCAGTAACGAGCGATGGTTCCAATAGTTCCTGAGTGAACTGATGATGAGACATGAGAAACAATGGAAGTCGGTACCGCATGGCATGTGCATAGAGTTGTTGTGTCGGTCTCTGTGCATTTGCATAATCATGGATTAACTGTGCATGTTAATTGTGTGTGTGAATAATGTGATGGAATATGTGTAATTGTATTGTGAATGATTGATGTGCAGTGGTATTTGATACGTGAGAATTGTATTGTATTGTGTTATATCTGCTTGTGGTGCATTTGTGGTGAGGAGATGTTATTTGTGCATTTTGTGTTAATATATAATTTTATGCAATTATATTATGGTTGTTTTTCTCACCCTTCTGCTGTTTTATAACGCTCTATGAGGCGTTGCAGATTAGAGCTGCTGGAGATATTCCTTTTTGTGAAGCGTTGCGTCTTCATTATTTTGGTCGGTCGGCTCTGATATGTGACTCCGGGTAGTTAGGGTGGCCGCGTGCTATTATTTTGTATATCTGATGATATATTTTGGTTGTACATATGCTACCTGATGTATGACAAACTGTTTATATGTGTATATGTAATATGTTAATCAGATTTTAGATTTTTCGCTTTAATTCTAATTTTTGAAAAGTGGGTGTAAGGAACTAAGTTTCCTCTGTTGATTGCTACCCCACAGTTGCATATCATTATGGGCAGGTGTTGTATGCTATGTTTTGTTACAATTGATGTGATTCCTCCCTTTCTATGCCGCGAATTCAACTGTACTCTGACGAAATTTCGAATTTTCTTTTAGTGCTTTAATTGCATGTTAATTGGGGGTATAGTTTGGGGGCGTCACATTAAGTGGTATCAGAGCCAGTCCGTGTCAGTTGTGTATGTTGTGTCTGTTGTGTCTGGCATATTGGGTGAGTTGTGTTGGACGAGTTGTTGTTTAACCATAGTTTCTGTGTTTGGACGAACAGAATATGGCTGGTCGTAATGATGCTGCTTTGGCTGCTGCGATGGAGGCTATGGCACGAGCTGTGCAGGGTGCACCGAATGCTGTCGGAAATGATGAGTTTAGAAAGAATAAGTCGCCAGTCTTTAAAGGGAAACATGATCCGGATGGTGCGCAGTTGTGGTTGAAAGAGATTGAGAGGATTTTCAGGGTAATGGATTGTGATGACGATGATGTTAAGGTGAGGTTAGGCACTCATATGTTACACGAAGAGGCTGATGACTGGTGGGTCAGTACTCGTCAGGTGTTGGAAGCTGAGGAGGAGGAAGAAGAGATCACTTGGGAGGTGTTTAGCCGAGAGTTTCTAAGGAAGTATTTTCCCGAGGATGTTCGAGGAAAGAAGGAGATTGAGTTTTTAGAGCTAAAACAAGGTAATATGTCGGTTATTGACTATACTGCTAAGTTTGTGGAACTTGTGCAGTTTTATCCTCATTATGTGGAAGCGACTGCTGAATTTTCAAAGTGTGTGAAGTATGAAAGTGGCTTGCGTCCTGAGATAAAGCAGGCTATTGGTTATCAGAGGATCCGAAGGTTTGCTGATTTGGTGGAATGCTGTAGGATTTATGATGAAGATAGTAAGGCTCGTTCTGCTCACTATAAAAGTGTAAGTGACAGGAAAGGGAAACAACAGTTCCGTGGTGGTCCGTATGTGTCACCGGCTGATAAAGGTAAACAAAGGGGTAATTTTGATCGAAGGTCAAGTGGAGGAGGTATGTCTAATGCTCCTAGGTGTTTTAAATGTGGTGAATTGGGTCATCGCCAGATGGAATGTAGGAAGAAAGTGGATAAGTGTTCTAATTGTGGTGGTATCGAACATGTTTTAGCTGATTGTAAAAGGAAGAATGTAGTGAAGTGTTATAACTGTGGGGAACCTGGTCACATTAGCTCGAAGTGTCCGAATCAGAAGAAAGCTCCAACTAGTGGGAAAGTGTTTTCATTGGCGGGAACTCAGACTTCAAGTGCTGATCGTCTGATAAGAGGTACTTGCTTTATTAATAATACGCCTTTAATTGCTATTATTGATACTGGAGTGACTCATTCGTTTATTTCGTCTGAGTGCACGGAACGTTTGAATCTTGGGTTGTCTTCGATGGATGGTGAGATGGTTATTGATACTCCAGCGATGGGGTCAGTAACTACTTCTTTGGTGAGTTTGAGTTGTCCTTTGACCATTTATGGTAAAGACTTTGCGATGGATTTGGTGTGTTTACCGTTGGAAGGTTTAGATGTGGTGTTGGGAATGAACTGGTTGCAATTTAATCGGGTGCACATTGATTGTTATCATAAGCTTGTAAGGTTTCCTTCTCTTGAGGAAGACGAAGACTCGAGTTTCTTATCTACCAAAGAGTTGAAGAAACTTTTGGCGGATGAAGCTCAGTTGTTTGGATTATTTGCATCTTTGACTGTGGATAGTCAAGTTTCATTGGAGGTGTTTCCTGTTGTGTGCGAATTTCCTGAGGTGTTTCCTGATGATATTTCAGATGTACCGCCAGAGAGAGAAGTTGAATTTTCTATTGATCTAGTTCCTGGTACTAGACCTGTTTCTATGGCACCTTATAGAATGTCGGCATCTGAATTGGTGGAGTTGAAAAAGCAGTTAAATGAGTTGTTGGAAAAGAGGTTCGTGAGGTCAAGTGTTTCTCCTTGGGGTGCTCCAGTTTTGTTAGTGAAAAAGAAGGATGGGAGTATGCGATTATGTATTGATTATCGCCAGTTGAACAAAGTGACGATTAAGAATAAATATCCGCTTCCAAGGATTGATGATCTGATGGATCAGTTGGTTGGTGCTTGTGTATTTAGTAAGATCGATTTGAGATCGGGGGTACCATCAGATAAGAGTGAAAGAAGAGGATATTCAGAAGACGGCCTTTAGAACACGTTACGGTCATTATGAATATTCTGTGATGCCGTTCGGGGTTTCTAATGCGCCTGGTGTGTTTATGGAATACATGAATCGTATTTTCCACGAGCATTTGGATCGTTTTGTGGTGGTGTTTATTGATGATATTTTAATCAATTCTAAGTCTCGGGAAGAACATGCAGAGCATTTGCGTATTGTTTTGCAGGTTTTGAAGGAAAGGAAGCTTTTTGCCAAATTGTCCAAGTGTGAATTCTGGTTGTCTGAGGTGAGTTTTCTTGGGCACGTAATTTCAGGTAATGGTATTGCTGTGGATCCATCTAAAGTAGAAGCAGTTCTACAATGGGAGGCTCCTAGATCCGTTACCGAGATTCGAAGCTTTTTGGGTTTGGCTGGTTATTACCGGAGGTTCATTGAAGGGTTTTCTAAGCTAGCTCTTCCTTTGACGCAGTTGACTTGTAAGGGCAAAACATTCATTTGGGATATTCAATGTGAAGAAAGTTTTTGTGAGCTGAAGAGAAGATTGACGACAGCTCCTATTCTGATTTTACCTGATCCTAATGAACCGTTTGTTGTGTACTGCGATGCTTCTTTAATTGGTTTGGGTGGTGTTCTGATGCAGGAAGGTAAAGTTGTAGCTTATGCTTCAAGACAGTTAAGAGTTCATGAGAAAAACTATCCTACTCATGATCTTGAGTTAGCGGATGTGGTTTTTGTGTTGAAGATTTGGAGGCACTATCTCTATGGTGCGAGGTTCGAAGTCTTTAGTGATCATAAAAGCTTAAAATATTTATTTGATCAGAAAGAGTTGAACATGAGGCAGCGGAGATGGTTGGAATTCTTGAAAGACTACGACTTTGGCTTGAATTACCATCCTGGTAAAGCTAATGTGGTAGCCGATGCATTGAGCCAGAAATCGTTGCATATGTCCGCATTGATGGTGAAGGAGTGGGAACTTTTGGAGTCGTTTAGAGACTTGAGTTTGGTATGTGAAGTGACTTCGGTTAGTGTAAGGCTTGGAATGTTGAAGGTTGCTAATGAATTTTTGTTGTCGGTTAGTGAGAAACAAAAGCTGGATTTGAAATTCGTTGATTTGATGAGGAATGAGAATGTGGATTTCACGGTGGATAATTTTGGTGTTTTGAGATTCCGTGGTCGTATTTGTATTCCTGATGATGCGGAGTTGAAAAGAATGATTTTGGAGGAAGGACACAGGAGTAACCTAAGTATTCATCCGGGTGCGAATAAGATGTACCAAGATTTGAAGAAGATTTTCTAGTGGTTTGGTTTAAAAAGAGATGTGGCTCAGTTTGTGTATGCATGTTTGACTTGTCAGAAATCGAAAGTGGAACATTTGAGGCCTAGTGGTTTGTTGCAACCGTTGGATATTCCTGAGTGGAAGTGGGATAGCATTTCGATGGATTTTGTAACGGGATTGCCGAATACGCAAAGAGGTCATAATGCTATTTGGGTGATTGTGGACAGGCTGACTAAATCGGCACATTTTATTCTGATTAACATCAGTTTTTCTTTGGAGAGGTTAGCTGAAATTTATATCAGTGTGGTTGTGAAATTGCATGGGATTCCATTGAGTATTGTTTCGGATCGAGATCCTAGGTTTACATCTAGATTTTGGGAAAGTTTACAGAAGGCTTTGGGTTCTAGATTGAGGTTGAGTTCGGCTTATCATCCGCAGACGGATGGTCAGACCGAAAGAACGATTCAGTCTTTGGAGGATTTGTTGAGAGTGTGTGTTTTGGAACAAGGTGGTACGTGGGACAGTTATCTTGCATTGGTTGAGTTCACGTATAATAACAGTTTCCATTCTAGTATCGGAATGGCACCTTTTGAGGCTTTATATGGACGAAGATGTAGAACGTCGTTGTGTTGGCACGAAACAAGTGAAAGTTCGGTGGTTGGACCGGATTTGGTGCAACAAACGACGGAAAAGGTAAAGTTTATTCGTGAGAAAATGAAGGCTTCTTAGAGTAGACAAAAGAGTTATCATGATCGGAGACGGAAGGATCTTGAATTTCAAGAGGGTGATCACGTATTTCTGAGAGTTACGCCGGTAACGGGCGTTGGTCGTGCTTTGAAATCTAAGAAGCTTACTTCTCGATTTATTGGTCCTTACCAGATATCTGCGAGAGTTGGTGATGTGGCGTATCGTGTGGCGTTACCGCCGAATCTGTCGAATTTGCATGATGTGTTTCATGTTTCACAGCTTCGGAAGTATGTTCCGGACCCTTCACATGTTATTCCAATGGACGAGGTTGAGGTAAGAGATAACCTTACGGTCAAGACTTTACCAGTTAGGATTTTGGATCGCGAGGTGAAGCGGTTGAGGGGTAAAGAGATTGCACTTGTGAAAGTGGCGTGGGGAGGCGCTGCTGAGGGAAATTTGACGTGGGAGTTGGAGAGTAGGATGCGGGAGTCGTATCCGGAGTTGTTTGTATCAGGTAAGATTTTCGAGGACGAAAATTTCTAAGTGGGGGAGAGTTGTAACGCCCCAGTTTTGCCAATTTTATTTTATTGAGTCTTTTGATTATTTTATTATTATTTTATTTTATTTTCGATTTTTATGGGAAAATAAGTTATTTTTCGTCGTGATTATATTTTATCGCGTTTTGGGAACGTTTGCGAGATATTTGAGTGTGGGGGTATTTTGGACATTTCATAGATATTTTTACTAAGTTAGACTAGAAAAGAAAATAGAAAAGGGAAAGAAAGAAAAATAGAGAGAAAGAAAGAAGAAAGAAGGAAAAAGGGAAGAAAAGAGGAGAAGAGAGAAAATTGGAGAAAGAGTGGAAAAATCATCAAGAACAATTTCTAGGAATCGATTAATCGGGTAAGGGTGCGAAACTCGATTATTGTATGATTGTATACGATTATGTATGTGTGTTTGTTGTTGTTTTGGATTGATTTGGAGAAAATTAGTAAAAATCATTTTTTGGAAAAATTGAGTAGGAATTGATTTAAATGTGTTAGAACTTGTGTTGAATGTGTTTAGATTGTCTATACATGTTTGATAGGTATTATTACACTTCCATTTGCTGTTTTTCTGAGATTTGGATGATGAATTGGAGGTTTTTGGGTGGAAAATCGTGGAACAAATTATGCAGGAATTTTTCTGGTTTTTCCAGGTCATACGCGTATGGGGCATGTTCATACGCGTATGAACCTTGGCGTTACGCGTATGGTGGGCGAGCCATGAGGGCAATACGCGTATGGGCTGCTTGTTTTCTCGGTCATCTGTCCATTTGCGTACGATACGCGTAGCTTTTTAGGTCATTACGCGTACGGGCTTGGGCATTACGCGTACGGTCATTTCAACGTGAACTTTGGAAAAATGAGATATCTGCTCATACGCGTATGGCTCATGGTGGTACGCGTATGGGCAGGACTTTTGCAAAATGTGACTTTTCAAAATATCATTTTTCATTTTCGTTCGTAACTTTTGATCCGTTTATCCGATTTTTGCATTCTTGGTATCGTTGCGTAGCTATTGAGCTGTACTTTCTGGTTATAATAATTTTGAAATTGTTAGTCGATTAAATTATGTCAGAAAGTCAGGAATAGTGTCGGTGGTCGACTTTTGTCGTTATACTTGTACGCAATTGATGTGTATTGGACAAGGTGCTGTTGTATGACGTAAATGTATGTGCTTAGATGATGTTGTGATGATTTATGACCGTATGGAAATTAAATGCATTGTTTTGGGCATAAGTACAAAGTGTGATTTTATCGATGAAATGAACATGTGTGTATGCAATGTGAATGTCATGAGTTATTGTATGCCAAGCATCATGATATGCATTGTGGAAACGTCCTGAGTGACGGTTTAATTCCCGAGGGGAATATGCTATAACATCGTGTGCCTCGAAAATATGAGGCGCTGCCTGAGGACTTAAAGCGATGGGTATAGACGATTGTGGGCTCCTTTGGAGACTTAAAGCAATCCTTAACGTCGTGTGCCTCGAAAATATGAGGCGTTGCCTGAGGACCTAAAGCGACGGGTGAACATCGTAGGCCCGACGGGGAATTACTTGAGATTCTCAGTAACGAGCGATGGTTCCAATAGTTCCTGAGTGAACTGATGATGAGACATGAGAAACAATGGAAATCGGTACCGCATGGCATGTGCATAGAGTCGTTGTGTCGGTCTCTGTGCATTTGCATAATCATGGATTAATTGTGCATGTTAATTGTGTGTGTGAATAATGTGATGGAATATGTGTAATTGTATTGTGAATGATTGATGTGCAGTGGTATTTGATACGTGAGAATTGTATTGTATTGTGTTATATCTACTTGTGGTGCATTTGTAGTGAGGAGATGTTATTTGTGCATTTTGTGTTAATATATAATTTTATGCAATTATATTATGGTTGTTTTTCTCACCCTTCTGCTGTTTTATAACGCTCTATGAGGCGTTGCAGATTAGAGCTGCTGGAGGTATTCCTTTTTGTGAAGCGTTGCGTCTTCATTATTTTGGTCGGTCGGCTCTGATATGTGACTCCGGGTAGTTAGGGTGGTCGCGTGCTATTATTTTGTATATCTGATGATATATTTTGGTTGTACATATGCTACATGATGTATGACAAACTGTTTATATGTGTATATGTATATATGTTAATCAGATTTTAGATTTTCCGCTTTAATTCTAATTTCTGAAAAGTGGGTGTAAGGAACTAAGTTTCCTCTGTTGATTGCTACCCCACAGTTGCATATCATTATGGGCAGGTGTTGTATGCTATGTTTTGTTACAATTGATGTGATTCCTCCCTTTCTATGCCGCGAATTCAACTGTACTCTGACGAAATTTCGAATTTTCTTTTAGTGCTTTAATTGCATGTTAATTGGGGGTATAGTTTGGGGGCGTCACATCCGCTTGCCCGTTGGTTTGGGGATGATCGACCGAAGTAAAGTGTTGTTTCGTTCCCAATTTGGCGACGAAGTCTTGGAATTTTTTGTCTGTGAATTAGGTTCCGTTGTCGGTTACGAGGGCCTGGGGTACCCCGAATTTGGCGAGGACGTTCCTTTTGTAGAAACGCAATATGTTGAAGGCCATGATCTTGGCGAGCGCTTCGGCTTCGATCCACTTTGTTAAATAGTCGACGGCCACGATTAGGAATTTATTTTGATAAGATCCCATTGTAAAGGGGCCTAGGATGTCCATCCCTCACCAGGCGAAGGGCCACTGCGAGGAGAGGGTCTTCAACTCGTTGGGTGGTGCTAAATGCATGTCTCCGTGGCGCTGGCAACGGTCACATTTTTGTACATGTTCTTTGGCGTTGTGTTGCATGGTTGGCTAGTAATATCCTGGGTGCAAAGGTTTTCGAGCCAGGGATCTTCCCCCTAGGTGCTGTGCGTTGATGGCCTCGTGGATCTCTTGCAAGATTTCGGGGACCTGGGCCTCATCGACACATTTCAACAGGGGAATGGAAAATCCTCGTCGATATAATTTGTCCTCAACCAGTACGTACGAGCAGGCTCGTCGCTTTGTTACACTGGCCTCCTTACTATCCTCGGGGAGTTCCCCTTTGGTGAGATAATTGTAAACCGGGGTCATCCAACAACGGGGATCTCCGACGACGTTAACATCTAGTTGGTCGGGTTTTAAAATGCTCGGGCTAGCCAGTATTTCTTGTATGATGGACTTGTTTCCACCTTTTTTCCTGGTGCTGGCTAATTTAGAGAGGATATCTGCTCGGGTGTTTTGTTCGCACGGGACGTGCTGAACTTCCCATGCTTCAAACTCCGCCATTTTTTCTTTTACCATTACCAAGTATTCGGCCAGTTGGTCGTTCTTTGCTTGGAACTCTCCTCGTACTTGGGATGCGCCGAGCTGGGAGTCAGTGCAGATTTTTATTTTCCTCGCACCGACGTCTTTGGCCAGTCGTAATCCTGCGAGGAAGGCTTCATACTCGGCTTGATTGTTGGATGTTTTGAAGGAGAGGACCAGGGACACTTCTATCAGGGTCCCTTCCCTGTCGTCGAGGATAATTCCTGCTCCGCTGCCTGAGGGGCTTGATGCGCCATCCACGTAAATGATCCACTCCTGTGTCCCTCCCGGAGGGGATGGTTCCGGAGTCATCTCTGCCACGAAGTCGACCAGGACCTGTGCCTTGAGGTCTTTCCTCCCCTCGTAGTGAATGTCGAACTCGGCCAATTCAAGGGACCATTTTAGCATCCTGCCCGCCATATCTGGTCAACTTAACAACTGCCTGATGGGTTGGTCGGTTCTGGCGACGATGATGTGTGCCAGGAAGTAGTATCTAAGTCTTCTCGCGGCGACTATGAGAGCAAGGGCCACTCGTTCTATTTGCGTGTACCTAACTTCGGGTCCCTGCAGGGCTTTGCTGGTAAAATAGATGGGTTTCTGCCCGTCGTTTATTTCTCGAATAAGTGTTCCGCTTACTGCTTCGTTGGCCACGGAGACGTACAGGTATATGGTTTCCCCCCGGTCTTGTCGGGACAGTACTGGGGGCTCGGACAATGCTTTTTTGAAATGGGCAAGTGCCTGCTCGCATTCGTCCGTCCACTCGAAATTTGCCTCCTTTCGGAGTAATTTGAAGAAGGGCAGGGCATGCTGGGTGGACTTGCTTACGAAGCGAGCAAGGGACGCGAGCATCCCGTTGGGGGATTGTATCGCCTTCTTCGACCGCGGAGTGGGGAATTCCACGAGTGCTCGACATTTGTCTGGTGTCATACCCTAATTTTTGACCCTGAGATTTTGTTTTCATTTCGCTTCGTCTGCATAGCATATCACATGATTTATAGGTCAATCATTCATGCATAGCTAACCAATTTATTAGATTTCGTATGTTTGTGTCACTTGTGAAATTAGGGCTGCTGCGGAAGGTTCCAAGGTCATGGAGGCTGTATTTGTGTATGCATTGGGATTCTAGTCTTTGCAAGTTGTGTTTGAACACAGTGGAGATGCCCTCATTCTTATGGTACATACAAGATCGATTTCCTCAAGATTTCTAAAAAAAAAGCTTCACTAAAGTTTTCTTCCATGTGTTTTGAGCATGAATTATTATGGAATCGTCATATGTTTATTCTTGGAGACATGGTACATTAATCTCAAACTCGAAATTGTTGGGTTTAAGCATATCATGATTTGGGCCACGGTATTTCAAGTTTGGTTCCAATATATATTATTTTCTTAAGGGGGTTTGGTCATCGTTAAGAGATTCACGGTCCCATCAAAGCGTTCAAGATCAAGATTTGCAAAATGATGGCTTAATAGCATGAGAATGACAATCCAATGGTACAAGTTATGAATTCAAGGACATTCAAATTGAAAATTCACACTTTAAGGCCATAGCTCAAGCATGGAAATTTGAATTAATATTATCTCACCATGCTAGAATTCAAGTTATTTTTACGTGATTTTCAGCAAATTTTAAAGGTTCAAGATTCATGTTTCTCACAAAATTCAATTGGAAAATGTTAAAGCTCAAATCTAAGTCATCAAGAAAATTCAAAGTGTGAATGCTTACAAGAAAAAAAAAAAGGGCTAAGATCCACAATCCATTCAAAATAACAAGCTGAGTTTGAGAGTGGTACAAGATACCAAAGTTTGTTGCGGTAAAACTCGTATCAGCATACGAGCATACATGTGGAACACCTAGTATGATGCTAAAGTACACACTCATGACCTGTACAGAGATATGGAAAGTTGGTTACATCATTATTTCTCGGTCCAAATACAATTAGGGTTTAGTGTTTCTTTTTCTTAAAGCATATGGCCCAATTAGGTATAGAAAAGGCGCTTCCACCAGTAAGTTTCGAGTTGCAAGGTAATAGTGTCAAAAGATTAATGCTACAACAGTTATGAATATTAGTAATGATCTTATGACATTTAAAGTTTGCGGATTGCGCTCGATGTTGGCTGTAGTGTCGTAAATTTCATTATAAGTGTTTCCTATACATCAAAATCACAAGGAAATAATTTGAACATGGAAAAGGCATGTGCAGACCTACTTCTTGGTGCCACGACTCAATGCAGAATCACACAAGAATCTGACGCAGGATGCGACATTCTAAGGCCATCTTGCTGAGTATAATGTCTATTGGTCTCCTCTTTCTCTGCCATGGACATAGAATTCGAAGTCGAGATGAATAAGTGAAATTTCACCAAGTATGTTATATATCTTTGAATTTTCACAATGAAAAATAAGCAATCAAAGATTTAGTTTACCTGAAAGTGGATCATGATTCAGTAGTGTTACGCTGCCATCAAATTAAATTTGGTAGAGTCGGTACCGTCACCAATATCTGTAACCTGTTCAAGACAAAGTCAAAAATCACACAGTGGCTTATGTTAATGTATCTACCGGCAATGCTACCGCTACGAATGAAGTTAGTTTAGTTTTACCTGTTAGTTCAACTCCTATGGCCGAGTCGTCTATAAATCAGAAAAGGAAGAATAGCAGGAATAGCAAAAACAAACAGAAGGTTGAAGAGACTTTGTCCCTGGCTCCCAATCCACTGTAGACAACGACGGTATCCTTCAAGGAGCTGATTATCCATTTCAAACCTGCCGAATACCAAGTCTGATACGCTTTTGTCAGAATGGAAGTTTCCGTCCAAATGAAAATGATACGCTGGGATCCTTCTTTTGGAACTGAGGCAGGAAGTTTGCTTTGCTTCAAACAGTCACCAAGACCTGTATTAAAAAAGATTCACATCAATCAGCACAGCCAGATTAGAAAATCGACACGATTAAAGTAAGTTCCATCACAAATGTCGGTAACGAGTGTGGCAAGAAATAACGGAAACTAAATCATTACAGAATAAGAGCAGTAATACAGTTTCCAAAACATTTTTAAAACACAACCTAGCATATGGTTCGCACCGAAACCGTCATCAAGATCTCCGACATGACCATCTCATCACAGTGTTGTGCTTCATTACTTATCTACGCTATTATTCCGTGCCTTAGAACCATTGTTGTTGGTACAAATTTTGCAACCTGCAACCGTCACAATAATTGTTCTCAGGAGAGGAGATGAAGATGCAGGCATTGATTTAAGGAAAGAAAAAAATGTACTACCAAAGGGAAGGCTACCATTAAGGCACATTGATAAAGTTAATTTTGTTGGACAGTAGGAGCCTCTCATGGAGGTGTTCTCACCTGGAAGTAAGAATCTTTAGACTTTAATGATGAACAGGATATTGGTACACTTGTGTCGTGAGTTCTAAGCTGCAGAGAAGCAGCATTTATCTCCATACATTCGCGTTGACTACTTTCTTTCACAGTTTCCCTTCTTATCAGAAGCCTCATTATGCAAGAGGGTTAAGGAATATGCTAATTTACAAAGAGCACTATGCCAAAAAACCTGCAGATATTCAACATAAATCGTTATTATTGATGATGAGGACGGAAATTATTTGTAAAGAGCTTGAGAGCATATATTTGACTTGCGCATCTGGCATCAAGGTGAAATTGGAATTGTTAATACAATTAATGGTGAACAGAAATAGAAATAAATCACCACCATCAGTTGCAGAAAATCACAAAGTCTCCGAGAAGGAAAGAATCAAAAGCTATCATGTGTGATTAAATTGTGATCTTTCCAAAACAAATTCCAAGACAAAATCAGACAGGTTTAAAGTATCATCATCAATTGTATTCAAAGCATATCGAAACACGATTGGATTACAAGGAAGGTTTTTGAATTTCCAAAACACATAATCAATGTGATCAAATTAAAATTGGAAAGTTTTGAATCAAGCAATCATGGAGGAATCACACGAATAATCATGACAGAATCAGCATTCAATAATATCTACGTCTTTTCTTTCCAAAGTTGAAATCGGCCACATAATCTCAATTCAATTTCAGAATCAGAAATTCAACTCCTTGCGTCTATAAAAGGGGAACAATCCCACTGTTTGAGAGGTATCACATTTACACCAGAAAAATACCACACTTTCACACCCAGATACATTCACAGAGACCATTCACCTCAATTCACACGCATAAAACTTGCAAAATACATAGCAGTATTCACATCAGGAGTTCATACCAATTCACACCATGAACAATTTCACACAGCATACATAAATCAGAAATGCACACCAGCAAAATAAGCAGACATCATCAGAAGTTCACAGCAACATGACATAGAATTGGAAGAGAAGTTGTACATTTGACATCGTGACCTATCCTATCTTCGATTGCAAAGCCACCGTGCAGCCGTCGTCGTCAGCTTCGAACTCACACCAAGCGTCGTCACTGCACCGCCGGAACAGGAGACGCAGAGCCGCCACCCTCACGAAATCATCGCTGCACCACTGTCATGAAATCTCTCCACTAATCACTTCTATTGCCGGGAATCCCCTTGTCTCTCCCACCGCATCATACATCAGGACCAGGACGCCGCCACTTCAGCGCCGTAAATCCGATACCCCTTTGCTTCACTTTTATGATTGATGTTGTTGTTTTATGTAAATTTTGTGCTAGATTATTGGGCATGCGAGAGAGAAATGGATACGAATTAGGGAAATGAGAACATTGCAGTAAGAGATATCACAGTTTCAAGGAGAAAACATCACATACACACAAGCAGAGACACACGGTTTTACGGTTTGGGGAAGAAATACACAGCAAAAGCATCCCATACACAAGAGTGCACGGTGATTCGAATTGAAGAATAGGGAAGAATAGAAAAGATACCTTCGACGTTACCGCCATTGTCGAAACCGCAATCATCGCCGACATCGCGAAGCAGACTCGCACCATCATTCCGCGCTCCCAGCCTCCAATGCGAACCTCAGCAAGCTTGTAGCCGTCACACGGGATCCTTTCGTTCACACCCGCCATCCGTCGTCAACTTCAAGCAACGCTCAGTGAGGGAGTGAGTGAAACCGATTGAGAGAAAGAGAATACGAGGGAGGTGCGGCGAAGATGATGAATGAGAGAGTGTCAATGGCGCAAGGGAGATGGCGTTATGGCTCCGGTATTTGGTTTTGAGCGATTGCGAAGGAGGGACAAGGAAAGGGTAGTACGAATGAGAGTGAGAAGAGTTGATAGCTTGTTTTATGTTTCTGAATCTTCCATTGGCCTTTCTTATGTGTGGTTCTTGGTTTGATGGTGGTGACATATGTCACCACTTTGGGCACGTGTCTCCGCCTGGTGTACCTTTGGTCCTCTATCGTATACTTCCAACCTCAGATACCCCTACCGTGCACCCCAATGCTTATGACTGCTGGATCAGTTGACAAAATCAGATCTTCTGATCTGACGATCTTGGACGTGGGTGCATATCAGACTTCATGGGCTTACGCTACACTGGATCCGATGTAAGCCTGACCCAATATTTCTTTTTAATTCAAGTCTATTATCATTTTATTTTTTATTTTTTATTTCTTTACCTTTTATTGTTCTTGCATTTTTCTTTTTATTATTTTTATTATTTATTATATCATGTTTACATTTTAAATTATTTTATGGTTAAATAATTAGATTTAATTTAAATAATTTCAATTAGAGTCATTTCTAGTTTTTAGAATTTAGCTCTTTTAGCTTTTAATTAGATTTAAAAATTCAATTATTAATTAGATTTTAATTTATTCATCAATTTTCAATTAAATTTTAATTTAATTAATTAATTAGTTTTTAGTTATTTTAAATTAAAATCTAATCATTTTCTAGTTATTTATCAATTTTCTGATAAGTGTCTTGATACACCTATATGGTTTTGATTCACACGCCCCTTTAGAATATCTTGATCCTTGATCAATCTGAATCAGATAGACATTAGGATAGTATTTTCCCTTTAATCAAATCCAAAGGAAAGGTTTCCCCTCACGTTGACTACCATGTCACAACTTAGCCTAAACTTTAAGTCTTTCCCATTTATCCTAACGATAACTTTGGAGTCGCCGTACTCCATGTAAGCGTCTTGCCATGGATGCTTACTTCCCCCCTTTGAACCTTGACCATAGTTAAGAGTTCCTCACCCTCTTTGAGGGGAACTACGAATACTCTGATTCCACTCCCGTCAGGATACGTAGGCACAAGATGCGATGTCTTGGCGAGTATACTTAGATACTAACCCCTAGGTCTTTCCCTTAGCACATACCCTTAGCAAGCGAACAAATAACATAATAATCAAGAGGTTCCTGTAGAGTACTACAGACGTTTAGGATGCTAATACCTTCCCTAGGCATAACCAACCCCCGAACCTATATTCTCTTAACTTAGGTTTTTCGATCTTTAACCTTTCCTTGGGATAAATCAAAGATCGGTGGTGAATTCAAAGATGTGTGATTCAAGTTAACCAATAGCTTGATATCCAATTCTCACCGCGACATCTGGTTTTGCTTCTATTCCTCTTTCGGTGAGGTAAAATCCGAGGAATTTTCCTGCTCGCACGCCGAAGGTGCATTTTTCTGGATTAAAACGCATTTTACATTTTCGAGCTTGGTCGAACACCTTGCGTAAGTGGGTGGTATGGTCGGATTCCTCTTGGGATTTCACGATCATATCATCCATATATACTTCGAGCATGTCACCGATTTCTGATCGGAAGACTTTATTCATCATGCGTTGGTATGTGGCCCCGGCATTCTTTAGTCCAAAGGGCATTACGTTATAGTAAAAATTCCCCGAGGAGGTCATGAATGCCGTGTACCTCTTGTCCTCGTCTGCAATTGGGATTTGGTTGTATCCCGAATAAGCGTCCATGAAGGACAAGAGCTTGAAACCTGCAGAATTATCTACGAGTTTATCTATGCTCGGCAGTGGATAAGCGTCTTTCGGGCAAGCCCGATTGAGATCAGTGTAGTCAATGCACATGCGCCACTTTCCATTACTTTTCTTTACAAGTACAATATTTGAGAGCCAGCTCGTATACCTGGCCTCGGAAATAAATTTTGCCTCTAAGAGGTCTTGTACAAGTTTTTCGGCAGCCTGTGCCTTTTCCTCGGATTGTTTCCTTCTTCGTTGGGCAATGGCGCGAGTAGCTGGATTGATTGTCAAGTGGTGACATGCAGTTTCTGGATCAAGGCGGGCATATCCGCTGCACTCCAGGTGAACAGGTCGGCGTTGTCGTCAAGGCATCTCTTCAATTCCTTCTTTACCTCTTCGGGGAGGCCGACGCCTATCTTTACTCCCATGTTGGGTTATTGCTGAAGGTGATGATCTCGAATTCCCCATCTGGGACTGGTCGCAGAAGTGCCGGGGACGGGGAGCTTGTTACTCCTGGCCTTTTGTCTTCGCCATGGTCTTTATTTCCATCTTCAGGAAGCCTGCTATCGAGGTCGATGGTATGCACGGGAAGCGTGGGCTTTTTCTCTGGCTGGCCATCTTCAACTGGAACCTCATCCTCTCTAGTGCGCTTTGCCGACTTTGCTGTCGTCGCGATCTGATTCTGTCCTTTTGTTGCAGCCTCAAAGCATCTGCGGGCAGTCTCGATGTCACCGTGAAGAGTTACGACGTGTTCTTTCTCGGTGTAGTATTTGAGCTTGAGGTGGACCGTAGAGGGGACAACCACGAGTTTGGCAAGAGCTAGTCTGCCAAGGATGCACTGATAGAGCGACGGGCAATCAATGACTAAGAACTGCGTTTTGATTGTCCGAGATACCTCTTCCTCGCCAAATGTGACTCATATCTCCACGTATCCCCAAGGTCGGGCTGTTGCCCCGTTGAATCCTTGGAGATCTGATCCCACGTATGGTGAGAGGTTGGACTTATTCAGTTTCAGTGCGCGCAACAGGCTGGAATACATGATGTTCACGGAACTGCCCTGGTCGACCAGGATTCTCCGCACATCGGTAGATGATAATTTGGCCCTGATCAGCAGAGGAATGTGGGAATTCGGTGATCCTCCGGGGAGTTCCTCTCTGTAGAACGTGATCGGCTGAGAATGCCCTTTACCCTTGCCGATCGTGTACAACTGCTCGGGGCTGCTGTCTATCAGCTGTTCAAACTTTCGTTTGATGGATCCTATCATGAGCTCATGGTACCCCCCACATGAGATAACCATGGTCGTAGGAAAGGCTTCCCAGGTGCTGTGTATGAATGCCTGGGAAGTCGGGTCGAGGTGGTCAGGAACGAAGAAGTCCTCTGGTCGGCTGATGGCCATTGCGACCTGCGGAGGAGGACTGGAGGGGGCTGATTCTGCTTCTTTCTTCGGATCAGACGTGTCACGTCGGGAGGACTCTCCCTTCTTAACGTATTGCTTCAGGTGATCCTCTTTGATGAGGATCTCTATAGCGTCTTTAAGGTGCACGCAATCTTTTGTCACGTGGCCGTGACTACGATGGAAGCGACAGTATTTGCTTTTGTCGACGTTTCCTTTGGACGTGGTCGGTTTAGGAAACCTGACACCCCCTTGTTTGAATTCTGTGTTGATGCAGTCGGAGAGAATGTGCTCTCGCGAGGTCGTGAGTACGGTGTACTCCGTAAACCGGCCAGCCGGCCCTTTGTTTTCGCGAGGACGCTCATCGCGCCTTCTCTCTTTCCCTTGCTGGGATGATTCTGCCTCGTCTTTTTTTGATGTCGGGGGTGCTTCGCGATCTTTTAAGTCCCGGGCATGGAATGCGGCTTCTTTTTCCTCGTAACGGATGTAGTCTTCAGCTTTCCGAAGAAGTTCTGTCAGTGTGCGGGGAGCTTCGATCCCTCCGGCCTTGCGGAAGTCGCTTTTGGGCCGGAGTCCCTTTTCGAGGAGGTACTTCTTCATGTGATCCGTTGTTCGGACTTCAACCGCCTCTTTGTTGAATCTTTCAATGTATGCCCACAGGGACTCATCCCTGCCCTGTATAATGGCCTCCAACGTAGCCTCCGACTTAGGATGTCGTTGGGAAGCTGTGAAATGTCAGGCGAACTGGCTCTTTAACTCCCTCCACGAAGAGATGGATCCGCGAGGAAGTCGTTTAAACCACGTCATCGCTCCTTTTCTCAAGGTGATGGGGAACATTTTGCACCTGATAGCCCCAGAGACACTGTGATATTTGAGCATAGCCTCTATGTTTTCGATATGCTCGCGGGGGTCGGTCGTCCCGTCGTAGGTTGTTAACGTGGATGGTTTCTCCAATCCGCGGGGAATTCGAGTTTCGAGGATGTCCCTTGTGAACGGACCGTGGACGTCATCGTCACTTCTGGAACTAGGAGAGTACGAAAGGGAACGGCTGTGCTCACGGCTTCGACTTCCGCGAGGAGAACGTCCACGGGTGCGACGGTGATCATACTTATCCGCGTGTCGAGACCTCTTGGAAACTGGGGAGTGCCTGGATCTTCGCGGGGGGGACTGATGGCGTCGTCGGGCTAGATCAGGTGTAGGATTCCTCGATCTCGAACATTTCCTCTCCGGGGAGAGGGTGTCGCGTCTTCGCTTTGAGGGAGTCCGCGGACGCGGGGAAGGACTCGTCAACTTTTCTGATGCAAGGCGTTCTTGAAGGAGATGCTCGAGAGAATTGAGCTTCTCCCCTTGTTTGAGGATTAGGAGGTTCGAGTTGTTGAGAGAAGCAATGAGCACTACGGTGCTCGGATCAGCATCCTGGGGGACCGGGATGGGCTCGAAGGTGAGCTCCACGGCTGGTGTTCGTGCCCTTGGTTCGTCGGGTCTCGGGGAAGCAGGTCTTCCGTCTCGTTGGTCACTTTCCTGCGAGACATGCCCGACGAAAGCGTGGTCGTTGTTGTTGTTGGCCGCAGGGGCTACAGAGTCTTGGTGAACATCGCTCTTGATGAAAGCCATGTCGATCTGAGTATTTGGAAGGGTGAGGCTTTGGTCTTTTTTGAACAAGGGAGAATCTTGGTGAAAGACGGGGAAGCTGGTTTCCCACAGACGGCGCCACTGATCGGAGAAGACCAGAAGGAGATCATCGTGGCCTTCATGTAGGACAAGAGTTGATGCTCGTAGGAGAGGAAAAAGGGGTGGAGGTACCTGCAATGTACTCCGATGCCAAAGTAAGTATTTGGTCAAAAAAGGGGAAAAGCAAGTAAGAGAAGTCAAGTATATGATTCGTGATCCCTGCCCCTCTCAAGCGAGGGGGTTTTTATAGATAGATTTCTGGCGAACAAAGCACCTGATCGACCAATGAGGGATTGCCAGGTGGAGGGCAAGGCGCGTGGCCTTTCTAACTGTTTCCGTGATATCCGGGGAGGTAGTTGGTCGCGTGAACTGTTCTGCGCGTGAGGGGGACGTACCCAACGGCTATATTGTGCCCAACGGCTATATTGTGCCCAACGGCTATATTGTGCCTATTGAGCCTGTTCGCTAACTATAATGGATTGGGCCTGACCCTTAAGGGCAGGAAGCCATGCCCGGTCCAGAACAACTGCTATAAGTGGCACACTTGTTGATTCAAAAATCCAAGCTGTAGTCCATCTCTTATCCTGGTAAATCCCCTTCTTTCATCTAATTGTTGTATGTGGCAAGCCTCTGGATTATTTACATCCAAGCCAATGTCCCTCTCTTAGCATGAAAGATTCCTAAGGAAAAATGTCATTGCTCAACACTGAGTTAAAGTTTTCTCCTTCAGGACAAATCCCTTATAAAGGAAATCATGGCATTACTGGATTCTTACATCCCAGTTAAAGTAATTCTCCTTTATAATCAATCACCCAACAGTTGTGATAAACAGATGAGACATCTCCCTTAGAGATGACAAATTCGCTCTCAGTCAAAACCTTTTAGCTTCAATCTTGGGCTTTGAACAAGACACAAATAACCTTTAGCTTCAAGCTTGGGCTTTGAACAAGACACCAAACCATCATCTTTTCCTCCCATACAATAGGGGGAACTACAATTGCTCTGATTTCCCTGTTTTCTTTAATGGGAATATGTAGGCATAAGATTGCGAAATCTTAGCGAGCACACATAACAAAAACCTTAGGTCCAATACCTTACCAAAAACATCGGAAAAACCTGACATCAATAAAAATACTATCTCTCAAACATTCCCAAAGGAGAAACTTTCCCAACCCATAACAGATAAACACCAGTAAGTAGATAACAGTATAGAAATTGCTAACGACCTATGGATAACCATATATAGGATGAGTAATTGACAACTCCCCATTGTATAACTTTACCCCGGACCCCCCCCCCCCCAATCTCTTAAGCATTTGTTAAAGAAAACATTTGCGTGCAAGGTTAGTTTTAGATAACTTCCCTTTCCTTTCCAGCTTCATAGGATAAATAAGAAATCAGAAAGTAGCACCCAATTCCAACCAATGGAGATAAGGTGGTCGCGTCACCGACAAAAATCACACGCTACAACTGCTTTTGATGAATTCTCTGAATATGAAAACCTTGTAGCTTAGTAAACCTCAGAATAGGGAGATATTCTCCAGAATGTAAATTCAAACCTCGCTTCAACTTGACTGAAGTAGGAACTGACTGAATCACCACTTCCTAGGGCAACTTGAAATTCTGGTATCAGACGTATGATGTTAAGGTGTGATGTCACAACAACACACTCTGCACAATGGACAGCAATAACAGTAAAATAACACCAAGAATTGTTGACCCAGTTCGGTTACAACCAACCTACTCTGGGGGCTACCAAGCCAGGGATGGAATTCACTACTTGTAGATATAATTTACAGACTCAATAACCCGTTGACAATCACCTAAACTTATACTCTACTAATGACTTCCTACCTAAGAAACCACTTAGGTATGAGAACACCACTCAATCCCTTATAAACACTCAAAGAAACCACTTTGAGTACCCTTGATCTTACTTCACAACTTCGATCAATCAACCACTCTCTATTGCTTCACAGCTTCTAGAGAGGACAGAAACTCAACACCTATTCAAACCCTAGAATAGTGTAAATACAAGCACTCTAAACGAACTCTAGACACTAAGCCTCCAGCTCTTGATCTTCTGAATGTTTTCTGTCGCTTTTTCCTTTGGTCTTGTGCGCTTTATATAGCTCCTTGAATTGGTCTTGGACTTGCTACAATATCTCCCAGATTTGTTATTTAAAACTGAATATTAAAACAGATTTTCTCCTAAAATCTTTTTAAATCTTCAACCTTTTAAATCTCCTACAAATCTGCAGCAGATCTCCTATGCATCAGCAAATATCTATCCCAAGATATTCGCATCCAATGAGACAGCTTGCTCTCCACAATTCCAGCTAATACGCAACCCTAACAACATCACAGCCTGCTGTTGTTAATTCTGCAGATCTGATGTTACAACATCACCTGTGTGACATCAGACATCCAACTTCAATACTTAAATACTTAACACAGCCCAGTGTTAAGACTTCAATGTTGCAACATCAGCACCTTGACATCAACATTGAATATACTTTGTTTTACCAAAATTCCAGCCAATCCAGGAACTAACAATCTCCCCCTTTGGCTAATTTTGGCTAAAACAACCTCTGCACTCTACAATCAACTTCTGCACTCTGCACCTTCAGAGATTTCAGCAGCGGAATAATCTTCAGAAATTTGAAACTCATTAATCAGCAGCAGTTTGACAATCTTCATAGTCTTCATCACACTTTGCATAGTCTTCATCACTTGATCTGCTGCAGCACCATCTTCATTATTGACAACAGCCAATTGGTGCTCCCCCTCTAAAACATGAACCAGCATCACAGCTGTTCAGTAGCTCACAATGTGCAGCAATTTACTCCCCCTTAATGTCTGCTTGGCTGCACTCTTCAAATGTCATGATATCTTCACAAGTTCAGTCAAAACTCCTGCTTTTTAGCCATAATTAGGCAAACTTCAGTTAGAAGCCCTATTAACTATAGTCAGTACACCCTAGCTCTCATTGTTAGCCTCTCAGTTAGTAATCAGGCAAAACAAATCATAGAAGGAAACTAAAAACATAAACAGTGCATAAAACAGCACAATAGTCAAATTACAAACCTAAGCACATTAAGTGCTAAAACAAATACAGAAAATAAGGTTAACCCTACTAAAGAAGACAAACATTAAAAGGTTGAATCTTCTGAGCTGAGATCATCATTATCGTCTTCATCTAACTCCTTGCAAGCCTCCTCTAGTTCTGTAATCAACCCAGTCTTGGCCGGTGACTGTTGTGATGTTGAAGCAGATGTCTTGACACTGTTAGGAACATGTTTCAACTTGTAATGGAGTGACAAGGCAGGCTTCCTTTTGCAAACAACATCTGAATGCTGTAGAATTCCAGGATGTTGAGACAAGATAATCCCACAAATAAGAGAGGGAAAAGCAATGTGCATCTTCACAGCATTTGTAGCAGCATGCTTAATAGTATGATCATAGATGTAGGAACCATAGTCAATTCTTTTCTTTGTCCCAACTGCATAAATTATCTTCCCCAATTTAACAGAAATTGTGGTCTTGTGACTAGTAGGAACCCAGTTGACAATACCTATTCTGTGCAGAATAGCATATTTGACACTCAACAAACTGGCTAACAGCTTTCCTTCTACGGGCCAAACATCTACCTGACCAGCAGTGATTTCTTTGCATATAACATTGTTGGAGGCTTCTAATTCCCCATAATCTTCCTCATTTCTTCCTAAGTAGGCATTGATCACCTTAGGAGAGAACCAGACACACTTACCCCTGATGGTAACTCTTCTGAAAGTTCGACTCTTGCTGTCATTTATCGATTCAGGTATATTAACTATGAATTCCCTGACCAGTCTATCATAGCAATCAGCCAACCCTGACACAGTCCTTATGAGACCAGCAAGCTTAATTAGGTCAATAATTTCAGTAGATTCTAAGTCTTTTGCTACTAGCTCTCTTTCCAGAGCTACCTTTCTTAGGCTCACACTCTTCCACAAGGATGCACTTCTGGCACTGTGAGATGAGATGTTATCAGACACTTGATTTGTAGCAGGGTTGATGTCTTGAGCATCACACTCAGAATCTGACTCTTCCCTGATTCTCCTCTTCTTGCCAGACTTGGCACCTTTGCTGCACGACTTGGGAGAGTCTGTAACTGAAGTCCTTTTCTTATCCTTCCCTTTTCCAATTCTATCATCATCAGATGAGTCCTCAATCTCTATAACCTCAACCTGTTCCTTTCCTTTACCCCTGTGACTTTCATTCCTAGGGGACGATGTTCTGACATCAAGACTGACATCAGTGTCATCAGGATCTTCACCTTCAGCTTCTTGACTCAGGGCCTGTCTTTGAAGATTTTTGTCCTCACCTTGAGAGTCGACTTGTTCAGCAGGCATTTGCCTTAAAGGGATAGAAATCCCTTTCACCCGTATCCCCTTCTCAAGGATTTTGGTGGCAAGCTGTTCCAAATGCATGTCTACATCAAACTTCTCCTCAACAGCTTGAGAGGATGATGACCTAGCTTCAGTTTTATTCATCGTGGGTGAGGGTTTAGGGTTACCTGACTCAGGAAGAGCAATAGAATCGTTGAGATGAGAACCCTTTGATAAATCTTGATGTAGGATCAATATGGTAAGGCGCCTGATTTTGGGTACCTCTTAAAGACCTATCACTAATGTTTTCCCTCCATAAAGACTTTCCTTTTAAAAATTTAAAAGAATTCACATCAGAACTTGTTAACTCTGAGTGACCTTTCAGCGTCCTGATGTCATAGTCTGAGGTTATAACATCAACTTGAACATCATTAGTTGAATTTCCTTCAAGAGAAATCCACTGATAGCAGTTGTATTTGGTTCTGACACCCTTCATAACAACCTGATTATGTTCATCAGATACCACACACTCATGCTTAGTGTAGTTTACCTTGTACCCTTCATCACACAACTGGCTTATGCTGATCAAATTTTCATTTAAACCACTGATAAACAGAACATTGTCAAGTTCAGGTCTACCATCACCTTGCACCTTCCCAACTCCTGCAACAACACATTTTTCTCCTTTGCCAAAAAAAACTTCAAGAGAGGGACAATGACTGACTTTAGCAAACATGGATCTACATCCAGACATGTGTTTGGAACACCCACTGTCAAAATACCATGTTCCTTCTTCAAACTCTTTGTCAGCCATGTGAGCCAGTAAGAACTTCACCTTCTCCTTAGGTACCCATTGTTTAACAACTTTGGGCCTGTACTCTCTCCATCTGTTTTGAGGCTGAGGGTATTCATGCAGCTTGTAACAAGAGTACTGCATATGTCCAAACCTTCCACAATAATAGCATCTCACCCTTTCATCTCTGAATCTTCTGCCATGATGAGATTGCTTAGGCTGCCATCCATAATGTGGTCTCCTCCTACCATAACTGGCCTGCCTTCGATTATGTTGATATCTTCTCCCATAAGAAGGCTGAGAATGTTGTTTCCTGGATTGTCTCCCATGATGGTGTGGCTTTCTTATTCCATAGATATAAGGAACAGCATTGGTGTATCCATAACCATAACCATACCAGTTGTCCTGATGTTGAGACATCTGATGAGACATGTGTTGTTTGAACTGAGCAGCTTGCATGCTCTCATGGTATTGTGGGGGCATATATTGGCCAGCTCCTTGTGGCTGCTTTCTCTTCTGATAGGGACCTGTCTTCTTCTCAATCTTCTTAGGTTGTGAAACATCAACTTCCTTAGGGGTAGGATCCTGCTTCTTTGGCTGATGTTGAGATGAAAGTTGTGACACTTCCTTCTTTGAACCTGAAGTGCTTCCTTCTGAAGTTCCCTTGTCCTCAGCCACATAACCTATCCCAGCTTTGTCTCCAGCAGCTTTTTCTGACTGAAGTATCTTGTCAAGTGTGTCTGTACCACAACTCAGCATCCTAACAGACTTGGTCATTTGATCAAGGTGAGCTCTAACTAGCACCACTTCATTTTCCAGATCTGTCTTTTCATTCTCTAGCTGAGCAATCTGTTGCTTGTGGCACTTGTTTTCTTGACAAATTTCAGCACTCTTTAAACACAGCTCTTGATAGGTGTAGCACCCCAAAATTTGCCCTACTTTTTTCTGGCTTATGTTTCTTCCTCATTTGCATTCATTAGGTCATAACTCATATTCATTCATTTGCATTGTGATAGGATCAAAGTATTTCCGCTAAGCTTTCATAGGTTGCGACGGACGTTTATTTCGTCATGCGGCACGTGCGCAAGAATCTCGGAAGAAGGCAAAGTTCTCAGTTGATTCAGAACGGTTTAAGCAGAATATCAGTTTTACGGTGCAATTTGCAAAATTCGTAACTCTCGCCCGAAAACTCTTTTTTGCTTGAAATTCAAAAGTTAGGACCGTCTCGGCATCCTCCACAACTTTCATGTTCATCTCGGAAGCCAATTCATCAAGGAAAGTGGTGGAATTTAATTGTTTCTAGAATGTCGGTTTCGCCGACTAACTGTGCTAGCGGTATTCCAGAGTTCGTAACTTCTGATTGGATCAATGTTTCTTAGAGATTCATATGTCAAAAGTTCCGTATTGATATCCTCTCAAACTTTCATGTTTTGGCCGAGAACTAATTCTTTGAACAAGATCGCTGAATGTGTGAGTTTCCAGAGTCGATACAGTGAAAAAACAGTGAGAAATAGTGCTAAACCGGTGAGTTATGGACAGTAAAAAATTCATAACTCTTAGCTCGTTCGTCGGATTGATCCCGTTCCGGTGCCTAAAATTCCATTTAGATGTTATCTTCGTGCCATAAATTCAGTTTGGGTCAGGTCCGAGCGGAACGACCCCGAAATTGCGAATCACCAGTTGAGGTTCTTTGGTAAAGTGCACTGTCTGTCAGATTTTGTAAAATTCATAACTCGGTCAATTTTCATCAGATTGTGTCCGTTATCGAAGCGTTGGTTCACAAATTTTATCATCTTCAAGTTCAAATACAAGTTCGAGTCCGAACGGTACTCCGAAGATTGTCGTTTTGGGTTTATTTCGCAAAACTGACGTGCTGGGTCGGAAAAAATGGCAGAAAGTTGTTTCGCGAGAAAATTCATATCTCCCTCGTCGTTTGTCCGATTGAGATCACATTTTAACACGTGGTCAATGACTCATAGATCTACAACTTTACTGACAAAGTCGAGTCGAGATTATGCTTCGAAGAGGTTGACCTCGTCATGTTTTCGAGTATCAGACACCAAATAAGCTGGAAAAACAACAAAATTTTAATGTGAATTCTTTTTGTGCTACACTTGCCAATGTATCTTTCCATTAGTAAACCAAGCACTAACATGCTTCATACACACCATGCATCCCATGCATAAAATAAACATCACATACACCATGCATACATACTTAATGAAATTCTGTTTTCTATTAACACTCATTAAAACATCATCATCCATAATATCATGCTTCATTAACATACATTAATCAATCATAACAGCCACTAACACTATTCTAACTCGGTTCTAACCAACTAAGTGACTCACCATAACTAACCATAACAAACTTTAACAAGTTTGTTAACTCATTTAACCGTGCTTCCAACCATCAACTCAACAATTAACCATGGTTAGCTCAAGTTAACTTCACATATAAATACATAATTCACTTCATAATTCAGAACTTCACCTCATTTCACAAAAACTCCAATCTAAAACTCTCAAAGTTCTCTGAATTCTCTCAAGATTAAAGCTGAAATTTCCATTGTTCTTCAATCTCTCACACTACTCCTCAATCTCATCATCAAGCAACAATCTTCATCATCCTTCACCAAAGATCAAAGGAGCAGAAGCTCAATTTCTCTACATTTTGAAGAGCATGGTTGAAGAATTAGGCATTTATTTTGCCTATTGAGGGTTGAAGATCCAAGCTATTTCTCTGGTTTTCTTAGTTGCTCCATTGAAGAAGCTTCAAAATTCAAGTGAGTTCTTCATTAACTTAATCCTCTGTTTTTATGCTTTTCAGACCATAAAACTGTTAACAAGATTAAAACGAACTGTGATTGGATAGTGTATGCCATTAGTGGTTGATTTCATGTTTGTTAGGATTTTCTGGATCTCTTTAAAACTCACTATGCATGCAAGATAAATGAAAATAAAGAGTAGATTCATAATCCTTGCTGTTCAGGCTTCATTTTGATATATGGTTTGTGGACTTTCGGGAAAATTATTTCGGTCGCGGCGACGACACCGAAAAGTGGTGTCGGCGGTAACTTTCGTACCATATATCTCTATGTTAGAGTGTGCGTTTTTGAAAACTATTGATACTGGGGTATTCCTCTCGTTTCATACTTCAATTTTGGTTTAAATTTCGATCGATTTCGTTGAGAATTGAATGAGTTATGAGAGGGAGAAGTTGTGTTGATCATGGAGGTTTTGCGCTTTTCTTTCTTGTAGTTACTGGTTTTTTTACGTTCATGTGTGCATGGTGAGGAAGAAGGAGCGCTGACGTGGCGCTGTATGAGTGGATGGTTTCTGTTTTTGTCCGCTAGTGATTTTAATTGATAACTGCACCAATTGATAATATTACATGTTATTTTGTTACACGGCTTACTTTTCTTTTTATTTTTTCTTTTAAATGCTAAAAATAATAATAAGAGAGGAATGACCCCTCTTTTTAGCCCAATCTTGTTTAATGTGTGCTCAGTTTACTAATGCACCCCTTGCTTCTTTCTTTGATTTTTTTGTTTCTCACTTTTCACACCATTTGCATTTAATGCATTTAAAATACTTTTGTTCATCTAAAAATTACATAAATAATCATACATGTTCATGACATTCTAAAAATATTTTTAATATTTTTATTTTGATTTTTAGCATTAAAATTCGATTTTATTTTAATTCCACAAAGTACAGTACATCACATGCATTCATACATGCATACTCCAACTTCAAACTTTTATTTCTCCTAAACCATTAAACATTTTTAACTCATTCTTGTTGAATTCATTTCATATCACATTAAAATTCATGAAAATTTTTTTTTACATTTTTTTACATTTTTCTCATTACATTTTGACTTCACTCTTTTGCATGATTAACCTTGGTTCTTCACCCTCTTTGACCCCTGATCTGAATGACTAATTTTGTGGATATTTGAGTGAAATTTTGTGACATGTTTTTCTTCTTCTTGTAGAGTATCTTGACGAAGTTTCATAATTTTTGGACGTGGTTTGCTATTTTTAGTTGAATTGTTATTTAAGGTACCTCTAATTGAACTCTAATTGCATGAACCTAACTTTAATTGATGAAAGGCACTTGTGCCATTGTTTGAGGTTTCTTTTTAGGTTATTTTAGATACCTTAAGACTTGTATGAATCATATTTGGTCAGTGGTGCATCATTTTGCTATGTCTTGATTGCTCATCCAAAGTTGAACATCTTATGTGAATGACTTGTGTTTGCATTTATGTTCCTCCATTCATGCTTGTATGCTCATTCATACATGACCAATTGCATCTTGAACATGTTAACATACTGACCTCATTCATTTTCAACTCATTTCATAAATGTATGATCATTTCATCTCATGTATGTGACTTAAATGAATTCAAAACATGAAAATTCCTTCACTTCATCTCTTCTTCATTCATTCACCAATGATTGTATGCTTTTGTAATGGACTTAAGTAACTTGTAATTGACATTTATAGGGCATTTTAAGACATGTTTGAATTCTGGAATTTAATTTAACTTGACTTGTTTGGCCATTCTAACCTCATCCTTCTTACTTCTTCATCTTCTTTCTTCTTCCACAAGTAAGGGTAGTTACTTAGAACTTACCCTCATTTCTTTTACCCAATTTAGATGCACTAATATTAGAAGTCAATTAGGAACTTTAGCTACTGCCCCTAAGTCGTTTGAGCCTTTAATTGTTGATTCTTCTTTGATTGTGTGCTTAATTGCTTATCATTTGTTCATATGTGATATTTCTAACATTTTTAGGTGCAAATGGTAAGTAAATTGGATGTGGATATGCTTCCACATCCTATCTTCTTCTCTTAACTCCTTTAATGCTTTCAAGGTGTGATTGTGAAGCATGTAATGCTATCATTTGCTTAATTGCACATCATCCCTTCTTAGGTTCTTTCTTAACTTCATTAAGAAGTAAGAAGAACACTAAGCTTTCTTCTCTTCTTCTTCTCATCCTCTCTTATCTTCTCTTCAAGCAAGGAGCACATACAACACTAAGGAGTTTCTTTCTTCTCTTCTAAGCCTCACAAACCATTAGGATCACTCCCTTAACTAATCAATTAGGATTGAGTCTTAGTTCACATAGATTTTACCTTTCTCCTCCTCTTGAGTCTTTCATCTTCTCATCTCAAAGAAAATTCAAAACATGTAATAAAGGTAGGCATTTATTGCATTTAGGCCTTTCATATAAAGAAAAGATTATAAGGGGTCTTCTCTTATTATCTTAGAATGTGTAGCATATAGCCCATCTTGGGTCAATGTGTTAAACATTTGATCTTGTGTGAGGGACTTAAATGCAATACTTATTGAAGGTACAAGTAATAAAAAACACTTCTTCATTTCATAATCAACAAAAACACTTAATAAATACAAGTATGCTAGTGTGTTTGAACCTTAATAATTGGAAATAGGTGTGAGGGTCTTCTTCACTCTTAGTGTGCTTTCTTACTCATTCCATCTTGGAATGTGAGAATGTATACATTCCAATGACTAAGATTTAGATACACTATCATATGCAAACAATTGAACAAAACTTCTTAAAAGACAAAAAAACAAACAATAACGTCTTTCCTTCGGGAATTCTCTCCTCATCTCATTCACTCATTCCTTAAGGATGCGTCATTTCCGTTCTACCGCAAACAGGTAACGCCTAAGTCTCCCTACAGCGAGCTGCAACACCTAAACTGCTAGGACGCGAACGTTGACGTATTCCACTAAAAAACACAAACAATCCATCCCTAGTGAGGGGAACTACGTCGCTCTGATTCTCATGCTCCCGATGAGATACGTAGGCAGTGGGGTAGGGCCCATTCGAGCACTTCTTTTATTTTCCCTACATTTGTTTCTCTTTCCTTTTCCATTCTTTCTCTTTTCTTTCTTTCAGTTCCTTTTCCAGTATCCTTTTCTATCACCCTTTGATTGAGACAAACAAGCGTGGATCCCATCGGGTACGATGGACGCGAGGGGGTACTAATACCTTCCTCTCGCGTAACCGACTCCCTTACCCTTTCTCTTGGTCGCAAGACCATGCTCTTTCCTTCCTCTCAGGTTTATGCGGTGTTTCCTTTCCCTCTCTTGGGATAAATACACATTGCTGGCGACTCTGTTTCGGTGCCACTTTTGCATTTGTACTAGGATGAAAATCTCGGGAGCGACAGCTGGCGACTCTGCTGGGGATAATGGTTGACCAGAATCTCTGGATTCCTAAGCGAGTCAATCCTAGCGCCTGTCTGTTTTTCTTTCATTGGGTGTTTACTTTTCTTTTTTTTTTTGCTATTTACTGTATTACTACTTTACTGTATATTACTGTATTTACTGCATTTTAGCATTTTCATTTCATATGCTATATTATGCTATACTGGACTGTGCTGTGCTGTTTTTCTGTTTGGCGGGCAGGGTGTTCTGAGAGATAAGCCCACTACCCAGGCTTGAGTACACACACAGGTATTAGAGTGGACAGTCATGACGCTTGCGTGGTGGTGACCACGTATTGTTGTTCATGAGACCTACAACCAGACGAGGTTTTATCAGGAGCTTTCTGCTACTGCATGTTATGCAGGCCAATAGTTATTATCCTGAGGAACTGTCGACTCTGGTGACCATTCCCGAGGACTCAGTTGCGGCACTCCTCCCGAGATGTGACAGTGGCAGACCACGTTCTGTGGCAAACCCATTGCACATTCTCGATCCGAGGACCCAATGCTGGGAACTTGCTATAGGTTGTCCTTTTTGAAAGAGAATCAGTGGAGGCACTCCTCGATTGGCGATAGTACTGTACCCCGAGGGATGAATGTACTATTGCTTCTCGACCTTAGTGCCAGAAGCTGAGGACCTTTCGTTTTGGAGAATCAGTTGAGGCCTCCTCGATTGATGATGATGCCAAACCAGAAATGGTGAACGTATCATCATTTCTCGACCTGAGAGCCCGGGATACTGAGGATCCTAGTACCCACATGTGAGAGGGGCGGGTTGTTTACAGGTTTGCAGGTAACTGTAACCTTCTACATACCCGGTATTCTGGATTTTCTATCAGTGTGGACTTATCAGCCTGGTATTCTGGCATTTTGATCATCCGGTATTCTGGTTATTCCGGTATTCTCTTCAGAACAGACTCATGAACTCCTTCAGTCATCAACACAGCATACTGATTATTCAGACTATCTGGAAGCTTTGATCCCATGTCTTATTGCATTCATACTATTGCATTGCATTTGCATCTTGCATCATTTTGCATATCCTTCTCCATCTGAACCAGAGAGCTCATCCATCCTTTATCTGAACTGCAGTTTGATTTCCCGACTTTCGTATTGGACTTGAATCAGCTTCTGGAAGAATCATGAACTCTGGGGAACAAAATCAGTTTGTGACTAGGGCCGATGTCGATTTGATGAAGCATCAGTTGGACCAACTTATGGAAGCTAGGACCACCATGACAAGGGGAGATGCTAATATTCAAAGAAATGAGAATGTCATTCCACCTCCGGTAAATAATGTTGCTCAAGCTCAGTCTGTGCAGATCCCGGTTGAGAATCATGCTATACACGAACATACCATCTTCCGAGATGGACATTCTTCTTCTCTTGATGCCACAGATTATCAGAGTTTTGCCTTCTCTATGCCAGATGTCCAGGGGGTAGTTCCAAAGATGAAACCTAATGACCCACGATCTGTTGATGATGAAAGATACCGTGTGTTGGACGAGAAAATTATAGCTCTGGAGAGGCGTGATACACTTGATTTGAATGCTTCGAGCATGTGTCTGGTACCTGGCCTTGTAATGCCTCCAAAGCTTAAGATGCCGAAGTTTGAGCAGTACAGAGGAGATAGCTGTCCAATGCTACATTTGGTGATGTTCTGCAGAAGAATGACCTCACATGTCGACAATGATAAGCTCATGATTCACGGCTTTAAGGACAGTCTGAGTGGGGCATCACTGAATTGGTATATGCAGTTGCAGAGTGGTAGCATCCGATCATGGAAAGATCTAGCCAACGCCTTTGTGAAGCAATACAACTATAATCTTGACATGGCTCCCAGCCGAATGCATTTGCAAGACTTGTCTCAAGCAGATAATGAGTCATTTAGAGGGTATGCTCAGAGATGGAGAGAGTTAGCATCTCGTGTTCAACCACCACTTTCAGATAGAGAATTGGTAGATTTGTTTATGGATACCTTGCAAGGGTCGTACTTGGAAAAGATGATTGCCAATGGGGCAGCAAAATTTTCTGACCTGGTGATGGTGGGAGAACGTATTGAGAGACTGATCAAGTGTGGAAAGCTCCAAGGCGTCTCGAACTTCCAAGCTAATGAAAATGAATCAGTTGTCAGTTCTCAGGAAGAATTCGAGGAAGAAAATAGTTCCATTCAGGAATCTTCACCACCTCATTCTCAGCATTCAAGCATATCAACTATTCAGAGTCAACAATCTTATGGGTCTTCATATCAGGAACAATATTCTTCTACAAATCAGAGACCTCCCCAGAGTCAACGATTATATCGTCGTCAGCCGCGTCAGCACACCCGACAAAGGCCAAATAAGCCATAGAGGAATTTCACTCATTTGCCAATGTCGTATATTCAGATGTTGCCGGATTTGATCAGAGGTGGATTGATAGTGCCGAAGGAATTGAAGCCAGTGCCTTTTCCATACCCACCAGGTTTTGATGTCAACGCTCGTTGTGACTACCATGCTGGGGCACAGGGGCATTCAACTGAAGACTGTAAGGTGCTCAGGAGCAAGGTTCAGACTCTACTTGACTCCAACATGTTCTCATTCACACCTCAGGGTATTCAGATCAACAATTCTCCTTCGTCCAGTTATGTGGGTTCATCAGTTCAGGTTATGGAAGAAGTCACTGAGAGCAGTTGTCTAGATGATTATCAGACTGATTCGACAAGCAATACTAAAGATGGCTAGCTCATTTGCAAATCAAGCTTGGAAAGCCCAGTTCCTCGAAGCTGGTGACCATTTAGATCATGTCATTTCTTTGCATTTGTAGTTTCTTTTCTGTTAAAATGTACAAACTCATTTGTAAAACTTGTTGTTTTCGATTGATAATGATAATGAAATGAATATGTATATTTTGATTAAATCCAGTCGTGTTCACTCATACTTTTTATCGATATCATATGCTTGTTTAAGCAGGATCCTAGGGAGAATGACGAAATTGAAAAGCGCAAAATTCCCAATTGTATGCTTTTGAACAAAAACTTTGTTGATGATGTACAGGCATTGTTTCAAATTCCTAAACACCGGAGACATAAGGAAGATAATCCCTTGTAAACCCCGTTGAGCCTAGTAGTAGGAGTTTATTTCTAAAAATGAAAAACCCTCAATCTTAACCTGGGGCTGGGTAGGTGTCAGCTAATTTGACCGTGCGTCCAAATTTCAAAAGGAGTGTCCCATTCGAGGATCAATTACATCCATGGTTATCCCTCACCAACCGAAGAGTGAGACGGTCGCAACCCTTTACCAGTCAAGACAAACCTGTGTCACACGATTAGTTCAAAAAAAAAAGAATCAAAAGAAAAAAAAAAGAGAAAAAGCCCGCTAAGTCAAGACTTGAAAACAAGTGACTTTGGCAAAAGTTAGGGCATCCCGCTGGACTTCAAAATCGAAAAATTCAAAAGAATCAGTCCAGGCAAAAATCAGGGATATCAAAAACAAAAGAATGAAAAATAAAAGGATTACAAAAGAAAAAATCCTCGAGCAAAGAACAAGTCGTGTGACTACACACACCAAGGACAAAAGAGGTAATTGTCACTCCAAAAACCGTGTGAGTCTTGCTATCCTCCTACCATTCATTAACCTTTTTGAAAGGTGAGCGCTTGTGTCAAGTAAGCTGAACGTAGGACTGGAGAACATCAAGGAGACTGGGTGGGTTAAAACAAAACTTTGAGCCTTATATCCTTTCTTTCTTAAACCGCAATCCAGGCCACGTTACAACCTTCAAAAGACCTAATTGAAGTAGGGTTGTTTCGAAAGCATACTTCGGTTAAAATCGCGTCAGTTCTGACTCCCAAAAGGACTTTATTACCATTCATGTTGGTATCGATGTGACATTCTAATAAGTGATTCATTCACTATATATCACAACATTTTTCCAGTGAACAAACTTGGATTTCAAAACTGTCATATACATTGCATTAAAATTATCTTTTCAAAACGAATTGTTTTACTTGCGAGTAAGTGCTTGATCAGGAAAGTTTCTGCAATGAAAAGATTGATCAATCTAAGATGCAAAGTGCCTGAGTACTCCGTTGAGCCGGGGCAAGTCATATCAAATGGGCGATCCATTCCAAGATTCAGTTAATCTGGGGCAATCAATTCGAGATTCAACAAATCTCTCGAAGGTCAGTTAAAGGTATTCCTCCACAGATCAGCTAGACAGGGGCACAAATCATTTCAAAGCTGGGGTAGACCACCCCAAAGACCAGGAAGTTATTCTCTCCGGAGAATGGTAAATCACAGTCTGGGGCAATATATGTCAGATCTTCACGAGACATCCTGAAGACATGTCTATTCATGGGTTCCTTTATGGGTTATACTTCATCCGGACACTTCCTTTTATCATATCACATCTACAAGGCCCATGTTGATAGCTGACACGTGATGACCCCAGTAGAGTCTCTCTCCCTAGCAGAGATAGCTGGAATTTTATCACTCAGCAGAGCATTATGAAGATTGTGAATTATTCTCCTCAGCAAGGGTTCATGAGTTCGCTCTCCCCTAGCCAGGTTGGTGAAGTTTGTTGCTTTTCAACAAGATTTCATATTCCGGTACAAAGTGTTGGGTTTATGCTTCACCAGTTTGTGGTAAAGTTGTTTCCATCTCCCCAACAGAGTAAGAGCAGAATGTAAATCTCTGACGAAGGAGTAAGTCTGATGTTGTCCCCCCAGCAGAGATGATATCGTCAACCATTGTTCCCCAAGCAGATTTGTTAGTGGTGGTGGTGGATGTTCCCCAGCAACTCAAAGATTGATTGTCATTGGCACTTTTCCTCAGCGGATTCCTGAGATGTTTCTCCAGCTGACGTTTGTTATTCATGCTTTCCTTCCGAATGAATGTTTCGTTGGGATCTCGAGCAGTTATGACACTGAAGGTGTTTCAGTTTGTTGTCCCCCAGCAGAGTTGGCCTCATCTCTTCAACATTTATTTTGCTGTAGTGATCCTGTTGCATATCATAAATATCATTGCATAATCATTGTCATGGCATAATCATCAGCATAGCATTTCATGAAGCCTTGTAAAACTGAACAGAAAATCTAAAGCTCAACCTTGCTCGGCACCTTTCATCCATAGCCCGCTTTGCTGGCATCTTTCGAAAACCTGAAGCCATATCCCTATTGGCGTCCTCTTTAAAGCAAAAGTCCAATCCCTATTGGCACTTCATTCAAAATCCAATCCCCATTGGTACCCCGAAAGATTTCACCTTCGAAAAAACAATCACCATCGGGTTTCACTTGTCCTTGCCAGTAAAGTCCAATTATACTTGGCACATCCTCTTTTCCCCGGTAGCCCGAGCATACATCGGCTTTTCAGCATATAGTGATCATTGCATCCTCAAAACGCGTAGCATTTCCATTCGGTATAGAGCATTACGCCATGGAAAGAAAATTCAAATATATGCATGCGAAGCATAAGCCAGATTTGGTACCTTGCGCGAAAGCCCAAATCAATTTTCAGTTAAGACGGTGGCATATCCCCAGCAGACATTACAATCAACCCAGCCGGTTACCTTTCTTTTGGGTCGTAGATCATACGCCGATCTTACCCTTGACCAGTCATTGTCCATCAACCCCTTGATGACGACATTTCGGTCAGGTTTCCTTTCCATCAAACCCCTTTGATGATGTGTTTCTACGTATGGTTTTCTTTCTGTCATCCCTATGACAATGTGATCCCTAAGTCAAGTATTCTTTCTGTCATCCCTATGACAATGTGTTTCTTTCAGTCAAGTCCTCTTTCCATCAACCCTTTGACAACGTGCTTTCTTCGTTCAAGTCTTCTTTCTGTCATCCCTATGACAATATGTTCTTTCCGTTCAGGTCTTCTTCCCGTCATCCCCATGATGATGTGTTCCTTTGGCCAGGTCTTCTTCCTGTCATCCCCATGACGATGTGTTCCTTTGGTCGAGTTTTTCTTGCTGTCATCCCTATGACAATGTGCTTTGTGGAAGTTTCCTTTCCGTCATTTCTATGACGATGTGTTATCTTCGTTTAAGTTTCCTTCCGTCATCCCCATGACGATGTGTCTCCTACGGTGGAAGTTTTCTTTCTGTCATTTCTATGACGATCTGTTATCTTCATTCAGGTTTTCTTTCTGTCATCCCTATGACAACATGCTTCGTTTGGTCGAGTCTTCTTCCTGTCATCCCTATGTCAACGTGTTTCCTTGGTCGAGTTTTCTTCCTGTCATCCCTATGGCAATGTGGTCCTTCAGTTGAGTCTTCTTGTCGTCATCCCTATGACGATGTGTCCTTTTAGTCGGGTTCCATTTTTCTTCCCGTCAAACCCATTTGACGATGTGGTTCTCTGGGTATGTTGTATTTCCGTCAAATTCCTTTGACGAGGTGTGACTGGGCTTCACTTACGTTTTCACTCCTTGCAATTAGCAAATTTTACGGTTCTTTTTGTATTCAATCACCTTCTACCTTGAATGTCTGAAAGCAGTTGCTATCATCCTTTCAGGTCCAAGTTGATTGAATAGGGGCAGCTGTAGCACCCCAAAATTTGCCCTACTTTTTTCTGGCTTATGTTTCTTCCTCATTTGCATTCATTAGGTCATAACTCATATTCATTCATTTGCATTGTGATAGGATCAAAGTATTTCCGCTAAGCTTTCATAGGTTGCGACAGACGTTTATTTCGTCATACGGCACGTGCGCAAGAATCTCGGAAGAAGGCAAAGTTCTCAGTTGATTCAGAACGGTTTAAGCAGAATATCAGTTTTACGGTGCAATTTGCAAAATTCGTAACACTCGCCCGAAAACTCTTTTTTGCTTGAAATTTGAAAAGTTAGGACCGTCTCGGCATCCTCCACAACTTTCATGTTCATCTCGGAAGCCAATTCATCAAGGAAAGTGGTGGAATTTAATTGTTTCTAGAATGTCGGATTCGCCGACTAACTGTGCTAGCGGTATTCCAGAGTTCGTAACTTCTGATTGGATCAATGTTTCTTAGAGATTCATATGTCAAAAGTTCCGTATTGATATCCTCTCAAACTTTCATGTTTTGGCCGAGAACTAATTCTTTGAACAAGATCGCCGAATGTGCGAGTTTCCAGAGTCGATACAGTGAAAAAACAGTGAGAAATAGTGCTAAACCGGTGAGTTGTGGACAGTAAAAAATTCATAACTCTCAGCTCGTTCGTCGGATTGATCCCGTTCCAGTGCCTAAAACTCCATTTAGATGTTATCTTCGTGCCATAAATTCAGTTTGGGTCAGGTCCGAGCGGAAGGACCCCGAAATTGCGAATCACCAGTTGAGGTTCTTTGGTAAAGTGCACTGTCTGTCAGATTTTGTAAAATTCATAACTCGGTCAATTTTCATCGGATTGCGTCCGTTCTCAAAGCGTTGGTTCACAAATTTTATCATCTTCAAGTTCAAATACAAGTTCGAGTCCGAACGGTACTCCGAAGATTGTCGTTTTGGGTTTATTTCGCAAAACTGACGTGCTGGGTCGGAAAAAATGGCAGAAAGTTGTTTCGCGATAAAATTCATATCTCCCTCGTCGTTTGTCCGATTGAGCTCACATTTTAACACGTGGTCAATGACTCATAGATCTACAACTTTACTGACAAAGTCGAGTCGAGATTCTGCTTCGAAGAGGTTGACCTCGTCATGTTTTCAAGTATCAGACACCAAATAAGCTGGAAAAACAACAAAATTTTAATGTGAATTCTTTTTGTGCTACACTTGCCAATGTATCTTTCCATTAGTAAACCAAGCACTAACATGCTTCATACACACCATGCATCCCATGCATAAAATAAACATTACATACACCATGCATACATACTTAATGAAATTCTGTTTTCTATTAACACTCATTAAAACATCATCATCCATAATATCATGCTATCATGCTTCATTAACATACATTAATCAATCATAACAGCCACTAACACTATTCTAACTCAGTTCTAACCAACTAAGTGACTCACCATAACTAACCATAACAAACTTTAACAAGTTTGTTAACTCATTTAACCGTGCTTCCAACCATCAACTCAACAATTAACCATGGTTAGCTCAAGTTAACTTCACATATAAATACATAATTCACTTCATAATTCAGAACTTCACCTCATTTCACAAAAACTCCAATCTGAAACTCTCAAAGTTCTCTGAATTCTCTTTGAAGATTAAAGCTAAAATTTCCATTGTTCTTCAATCTCTCACACTACTCCTCAATCTCATCATCAAGCAACAATCTTCATCATCCTTCACCAAAGATCAAAGGAGCAGAAACTCAATTTCTCTGCATTTTGAAGAGCATTGTTGAAGAATTAGGCATTTATTTTGCCTATTGAGGGTTGAAGATCCAAGCTATTTCTCTGGTTTTCTTAGTTGCTCCATTGAAGAAGCTTCAAAATTCAAGTGAGTTCTTCATTAACTTAATCCTCTGTTTTTATGCTTTTCAGACCATAAAACTGTTAACAAGATTAAAACGAACTGTGATTGGATAGTGTATGCCATTAGTGGTTGATTTCATGTTTGTTAGGATTTTCTGGATCTCTTTGAAACTCACTATGCATGCAAGATAAATGAAAATAAAGAGTAGATTCATAATCCTTGTTGTTCAGGCTTCATTTTGATATATGGTTTGTGGACTTTCGGGAAAATTATTTCGGTCGCGGCGACGGCACCGAAAAGTGGTGCCGGCGGTAACTTTCGTACCATATATCTCTATGTTAGAGTGTGCGTTTTTGAAAACTATTGATACTGTGGTATTCCTCTCGTTTCATACTTCAATTTTGGTTTAAATTTCGATCGATTTCGTTGAGAATTGAATGAGTTATGAGAGGGAGAAGTTGTGTTGATCATGGAGGTTTTGCGCTTTTCTTTCTTGTAGTTACTGGTTTTTTTACGTTCATGTGTGCATGGTGAGGAAGAAGGAGCGCTGATGTGGCGCTGTATGAGTGGATGGTTTCTGTTTTTGTCCGCTAGTGATTTTAATTGATAAGTGCACCAATTGATAATATTACATGTTATTTTGTTACACGGCTTACTTTTCTTTTTATTTTTTCTTTTAAATGCTAAAAATAATAATAAGAGAGGAATGACCCCTTTTTTGAGCCCAATCTTGTTTAATGTGTGCTCAGTTTACTAATGCACCCCTTGCTTCTTTCTTTGATTTTTTTGTTTCTCACTTTTCACACCATTTGCATTTAATGCATATAAAATACTTTTGTTCATCTAAAAATTACATAAATAATCATACATGTTCATGACATTCTAAAACTATTTGTCATATTTTTATTTTGATTTTTAGCATTAAAATTCGATTTTATTTTAATTCCAAAAAGTACAGTACATCACATGCATTCATACATGCATACTCCAACTTCAAACTTTTATTTCTCCTAAACCATTAAACATTTTTAACTCATTCTTGTTGCATTCATTTCATATCACATTAAAATTCATAAAAACCTTTTTTTACATTTTTTTACATTTTTCTCATTACATTTTGACTTCACTCTTTAGCATGATTAACCTTGGTTCTTCACCCTCTTTGACCCCTGATCTGAATGATTAATTTTATGGATATTTGAGTGAAATTTTGTGACATGTTTTGCTTATGCTTGTAGAGTATCTTGACCAAGTTTCATAATTTTTGGACGTGGTTTGATATTTTTAGTTGAATTGTTCTTTAAGGTACCTCTAATTGAACTCTAATTGCATGAACCTAACTTTAATTGATGAAAGGCACTTGTGCCATTGTTTGAGGTTTCTTTTTAGGTTATTTTAGATACCTTAAGACTTGTATGAATCATATTTGGTCAGTGGTGCATCATTTTGCTATGTCTTGATTGCTCATCCAAAGTTGAACATCTTATGTGAATGACTTGTGTTTGCATTTATGTTCCTCCATTCATGCTTGTATGCTCATTCATACATGACCAATTGCATCTTGAACATGTTAACATACTGACCTCATTCATTTTCAACTCATTTCATAAATGTATGATCATTTCATCTCATGTATGTGACTTAAATGAATTCAAAACATGAAAACTCCTTCACTTCATCTCTTCTTCATTCATTCACCAATGATTGTATGCTTTTGTAATGAAATTAAGTAACTTGTAATTGACATTTATAGGGCATTTTAAGACATGTTTGAATTCTGGAATTTGATTTAACTTGACTTGTTTGGCCATTCTAACCTCATCCTTCTTACTTCTTCATCTTCTTTCTTCTTCCACAAGTAAGGGTAGTTACTTAGAACTTACCCTCATTTCTTTTACCCAATTTAGATGCACTAATATTAGAAGTCAATTAGGAACTTTAGCTACTGCCCCTAAGTGGTTTTAGCCTTTAATTGTTGATTCTTCTTTGATTGTGTGCTTAATTGCTTATCATTTGTTCATATGTGATATTTCTAACATTTTTAGGTGCAAATGGTAAGTAAATTGGATGTGGATATGCTTCCACATCCTATCTTCTTCTCTTAACTCCTTTAATGCTTTCAAGGTGTGATTGTGAAGCATGTAATGCTATCATTTGCTTAATTGCACATCATCCCTTCTTAGGTTCTTTCTTAACTTCATTAAGAAGTAAGAAGAACACTAAGCTTTCTTCTCTTCTTCTTCTCATCCTCTCTTATCTTCTCTTCAAGCAAGGAGCACATACAACACTAAGGAGTTTCTTTCTTCTCTTCTAAGCCTCACAAACCATTAGGATCACTCCCTTAACTAATCAATTAGGATTGAGTCTTAGTTCACATAGATTTTACCTTTCTCCTCCTCTTGAGTCTTTCATCTTCTCATCTCAAAGAAAATTCAAAACATGTAATAAAGGTAGGCATTTATTGCATTTAGGCCTTTCATATAAAGAAAAGATTATAAGGGGTCTTCTCTTATTATCTTAGAATATGTAGCATATAGCCCATCTTGGGTCAATGTGTTAAACATTTGATCTTGTGTGAGGGACTTAAATGCAATACTTGTTGAAGGTACAAGTAATAAAAAACACTTCTTCATTTCATAATCAACAAAAACACTTAATAAATACAAGTATGCTAGTGTGTTTGAACCTTAATAATTGGAAATAGGTGTGAGGGTCTTCTTCACTCTTAGTGTGCTTTCTTACTCATTCCATCTTGGAATGTGAGAATGTATACATTCCAATGACTAAGATTTAGATACACTATCATATGCAAACAAATGAACAAAACTTCTTAAAAGACAAAAAAAAAACAATAACGTCTTTCCTTCGGGAATTATCTCCTCATCTCATTCACTCATTCCTTAAGGATGCGTCATTTCCGTTCTACCGCAAACAGGTAACACCTAAGTCTCCCTACAGCGAGCTGCAACACCTAAACTGCTAGGACGCAAACGTTGACGTATTCCACTAAAAAACACAAACAATCCATCCCTAGTGAGGGGAACTACGTCGCTCTGATTCTCATGCTCCCGATGAGATACGTAGGCAGTGGGGTAGGGCCCATTCGAGCACTTCTTTTATTTTCCCTACATTTGTTTCTCGTTCCTTTTCCATTCTTTCTCTTTTCTTTCTTTCAGTTCCTTTTCCAGTATCCTTTTCTATCACCCTTTGATTGAGACAAACAAGCGTGGATCCCATCGGGTACGATGGACGCGAGGGGGTGCTAATACCTTCCTCTCGCGTAACCGACTCCCTTACCCTTTCTCTTGGTCGCAAGACCATGCTCTTTCCTTCCTCTCAGGTTTATGCGGTGTTTCTTTTCCCTCTCTTGGGATAAATACACATTGCTGGCGACTCTGTTTCGGTGCCACTTTCGCGTTTGTACTAGGATGAAAATCCCAGGAGCGACAATAGGTAGATGCCAACTCCTCATAAGTTACTTCTCCATCACTAGAATCATCATCAGAAACCACAGCTCCTGTTAAAGCTCTCACATGCTTTGCTGACTCGCTTTCACTTTCACTATCAGAGTCAGACCAGGAAACTGTCATGCCCTTCTTCTGCTTTTTCAAGAAGGTGGGACATTCTTTCTTGACATGTCCATACCCTTCACACTCAAAGCACTGCACTCCTTTATCTTGGGCAGTTTTCTCTTCATCCTTCTTGCTGGTGTCAGAAGTCATGTTCTTAACATTAGGCCTGGAGTTATTATTCATTCTCCTGAATACTTTGGTGAACTGTCTTCCCAACATCACTATGGCCTGAGATAGATCCTCCTGGGATTCAGATTTCTTCCCTTTCTCTTCTTCACCATTTGTCACCAGGGCTATACTCTTTGGCTTCTTTTCTGGTTCTTCCTCATTCAACCCAAGCTCAAAGGTTTGAAGAGATCCAATGAGCTCATCAACTCTCATCTTGCTGATATCTTGTGATTCTTCAATGGCAGTAACCTTCATCTTATACTTCTTAGGTAGAGACCTATGGATCTTCCTCACAAGCTTTTCATCTGACATCTTCTCACCAAGAGCACTGGATGCATTAGCCAGCTCCAAAACATTCATGTGGAAGTCATGAATGGTCTCATCATCCTTCATCTTCAGGCTTTCAAATTTTGATGTTAAAATCTGAAGTCGTGACATCTTGACTCTAGATGTTCCTTCATGAGTAGCCTGCAAGATATCCCACGCGTCCTTAGCAACTTCACAGGTATTGATTAACCTGAAGATATTCTTATCCACTCCATTGAAGATGGAATTTAGAGCTTTGGAATTTCCAAGGGCGAGCTTATCTTCGTCCTTGGTCCATTCTTCTTCAGGCTTTAGCTTAGAGGTGCCTTCTTTATCTTTACCAGCATCGTCCTTCTCACACATGACAGGAGCTTTCCATTCTTTAATAACAGCCTTCCAAGCCCTACTGTCCAAGGATTTTAAGAAGGTGGTCATCCTTGGCTTCCAATAGTCATAATTGGATCCATCCAAAATAGGGGGTCTGTTGACGAATCCTCCAACTTCTTTGTCCATCTTTACACCAGAAAGTAACTTCCCTAGATCTCACCCAGAGACAGACAGGATGCCTGCTCTGATACCAATTGAAATTCTGGTATCAGACGTGTGATGTTAAGGTGTGATGTCACAACAACACACTCTGCACAATGGACAGCAATAACAGTAAAATAACACCAAGAATTGTTGACCCAGTTCGGTTACAACCAACCTACTCTGGGGGCTACCAAGCCAGGGATGGAATTCACTACTTGTAGATATAATTTACAGACTCAATAACCCGTTGACAATCTCCTAAACTTATACTCTACTAATGACTTCCTACCTAAGAAACCACTTAGGTATGAGAACACCACTCAATCCCTTATAAACACTCAAAGAAACCACTTTGAGTACCCTTGATCTTACTTCACAGCTTCGATCAATCAACCACTCTCTATTGCTTCACAGCTTCTAGAGAGGACAGAAACTCAACACCTATTCAAACCCTAGAATAGTGTAAATACAAGCACTCTAAACAAACTCTAGACACTAAGCCTCCAGCTCTTGATCTTCTGAATGTTTTCTGTCGCTTTTTCCTTTGGTCTTGTGCACTTTATATAGCTCCTTGAATTGGTCTTGGACTTGCTACAATATCTCCCAGATTTGTTATTTAAAACTGAATATTAAAACAGATTTTCTCCTAAAATCTTTTTAAATCTTCAACCTTTTAAATCTCCTACAAATCTGCAGCAGATCTCCTATGCAGCAGCAAATATCTATCCCAAGATATTCGCATTCAATGAGACAGCTTGCTCTCCACAATTCCAGCTAATACGCAACCCTAACAACATCATAGCCTGCTGTTGTTAATTCTGCAGATCTGATGTTACAACATCACCTGTGTGACATCAGACATCCAACTTCAATACTTAAATACTTAACACAGCCCAGTGTTAAGACTTCAATGTTGCAACATCAGCACCTTGACATCAACATTGAATATACTTTGTTTTACCAAAATTCCAACCAATCCAGGAACTAACACAAATCTCTGATAACAAGAAAATTCTTTGATCCACGTCTTAGGAACTCCATTGAAATGAATGATTGATGCAGTTATGACCTAATGAAGATGCAGATGAATGAAGCATAAGCCAGAAAAAATTAGAAAAACATGATGACAAATTTTGGGGTGTTACAGTTATATATAGACTTTTGTTGAATTTTCTATCTTGCTAAATTCCACAAGGGTTTCATGGTAGCTTGCTAAGAATAACACATACGACATGAAAAAATAATTATTTATCTCTGATTTTTACTTCATAGGGTTTTAATGATTAAGGTGACTTTAATCGGAATAATTTAGATATCATAATTAGGATTGGTAAAATATGGATTGATTTGAGGTTTAACAAATATGGATTGATTGATTTTTACCTGCGAATTAAAACCTTCCTGTGGATTTACCTTTAGAAATACTTAAGGTTTTACCTGAGGATTTCACGTGACAACAAAATATCATGTAAACTTAACTACAGTTATAAATTCCACAATTATGTTATTAAGGGAGATCCAAAAGTGTTGCAAACATTAAAGAGAGTCGGAGCAATGATTTTCCAAACTGCCGCAGAACATGCTGGCGACACATGATATTGCAGCAATTGACAACCGTCGCAACCTGAGTTTTATTGCGGTTCAAACTGACGTAAGAACTAAAAAACCACCGCAAAGCCCATTTTTTCTTGTAGTGAATATTGGAGTGGAAAATCCTAAGAATAGACCTTCATAAACTACAGGTTCAAAGTTTTCAAATATATCCTTCTTGTTATTAAGGACAAGCCACTTACATCTAAATATGTGGAGGTGAACAAATATTAGGATTTATTCCTTTATATATTTCTTAAGGTATTGAATTTAGGATTGGCTTTGTCAAGATACAACTAATTACATAGCAAGTAATGTTTACTGCATCAGTCCAAAAATAATTAGGAAGATTGGTTTCATTGAGTATCGTCCATGACAGTTCCTCAAGAGATACTTTTTTTGTTCCATTACCACCATTTAGTTGGGAAGTTCATGTGCTAGATAAAGTATGAATAATTCCATTTTTAACACAAAATTTATCAAATTCCACATTTTGAAATTCACCTTAGTCATCACCTTAGATAAATGCAATGCTTAAACCTTTTTCGTTTTGGAAAATTTTGGCTAATTTCCTAAAGGAAAAGAAGTCTTCATTTTTATGAGATAAGAAAAATTTCCAGGTATAACGAAAATAACCATCCACTATAATAAAGGCATAATAATCCTCACAAAACTGATAGTTCTCAAATGTCCAGAAAGATCCATAGGTAAGACTTGTAAACACCTATTTCTAGATAACTGATTCTTTTAAAAATGCAAGTTTGGAAAATGGATTACAAATTTTTTGCAGACTAATTTGTTAAAATGGTTCATGTGGATATGGACTCTTCTCCTATGTCAAAGACACAATTCATTCTATTTACTAAAAGACTAACATAATTAGAAGGTACTTTTATTAAAAATAACAGTATAGGTATATCCACTTCTTAAACTAGTAAAAAGAGTTTGATTAATTTCAATTTTTACGACTCTATATACAGACAAATCAAATATTACTTTGTTACATTTGTCACATAATTGACTAATACTTAGCAAATTATGTTTTAAACCTTCTACAAAAAATACATCCTCAATTTTTGGATTAGGATACTTACCAACCCTTCCACAACCTATAATCATTATTTTGTTATTATCACTGTACGAAACAAATGTTGGGCAAGAATAGTTGATTACAACAGTCTAGAGGGGGTGCGTAGACCAATTACTTTCGATAGAAATGTGATAATAGATTTTCAAAAAATAATCTGCATGGCAGAATCATTGCATGTAAAAGATATTATGGTTTTTGGACGGTTCATATAAGGTACTCAATATCAATACACAAGTAGCAGGTGACTGAAACAAACAATTTAACCAAACAGAAAAATTGTTGTATTGAATTAATAATTGATTTACATAAGATGTGTAATTGTACAAATTTGATACAAAAGGTTTATAAAATTATAATCAACAATAAGTTCTCTTAAAGATCCAATCTAACAAAACCTTTATATAATTAATAAATCGCTACCAAAGGCATAAACAGACCTAGCCACACCCAATTATAAGAAAGTAGCGAAAAACCTAAACATGTAATACTAAAGAGAGAGAGAGAGAGAGAGAGAGAGAGAGAGAGAGAGAGAGTACATATGGTTTTATAGTGGTTCAATTCTATTGTCCTCATTTAAATTTGTTTTCTTCAACTATGATATGACACTCTTCAATAGTTTCCCATTTAAATTTGTTTTCTTCTACTATGATATGACACTCTTTACAAGTATTTTTAGCATAATCACAATTCGAATGTTGAAAATGTAAAAAATCTTATATATTAATCCTCAATGACTTACACATTGTATCAAAACCAGACTCTTGCAAAATATTTACTCTAAATAAACTTAAATCTTCCGTCTTCGAGAACCTGCTTCAAAGTATTCATTCCGCGACTATCTTTCATTGATCCTATTGGTATCTTGAGCCTTGAACTTTCTGAAGATTGAGAATAAACTCCATATTTGACTCTAGGCTTCCGCACAATTTTACCAAAGAAATCCTAGAGAGAAAACTTCCTTCTTTAACTTGTTGGACTCGTCAATACCAGCCACAACCATAAACAACTGACAACACCACTAAAATCTTAAGAAATCTTTCAAGAGAACGTTAATCACAAGCAACCTCCTCACAAATATAACACCTTATAGATGAAATATTTGATCCATGCATAAATGAATGAAAAAATCGATAGAAGATTAAAGAGTTTGTTTGCAAGAACAATAAAAAACCAGATCCAAAATAATTATTGAAAGTTTGAGAGAAAAAGTGCGTTGTGAATCCTAGATCAATAGTGGATTAATTTTTTTGCTTGTTATGATACTTTATGAAGGTTTTGAGAGAGAAATATTTGTATAGGCGTTGGAGATCTAGTACAAATATGAGTGAAACCGATGCTTGATTTTAGTCATAAATAAATGTATAATTCTAGTCAAAAGACCAAGTGATTCAAATCAAGAACAAAAGGGTGATGTAGAAACCCATTTGTGATTCGAGTCACAACATGAGTGATTAAAGTCACATGAATCGAGTCATGAAACTTATGATTCGAATAAAATGAACCAGTAGCTTTTTCCAAAAAAGAAAAACCTTAATGTACCATGATGCGAATCAAGGAAATTTTATGATTCAAATCATATTGACATTGAAAAATTCTCAAAATTTTTTGTCACATTTGATTTGAGTCATGGGAGGTTTGATTCGAATCGCACTCCTAGAATCTAAAAATTTTGAAAATTTAAAAAGTGGTTAGAGATTCTAAACATGTCATGACTTGAACCAATCTTGAATATCGTTCTTGATCCAAAAACACAATATAATGATTTGAAGTATATTGCTCACACTATAAACAATCAGTTTGATTTATGCATGAAAAAATACAGATAAAAAATTTAATCCTAAGATGCGCAATTAGTGAGAAGACTCAATGAAATATAAACTAGAAAAAAAGATTAAAAGACAAGCAATCAAAACATAACCTAGGAGGAAGAGGCAATTCCATTTCAACAAATCCTCTCTTTTTATGAGTAAAAGAAGAAAACAGATTTATATCTCTAGTTGTATATGCTTTGAACAACCACTACTAAAATATCATTTAGTGTAAAGCATATATGCATTACGAACGTAAGTTTTTATTTTAGTTACCCAAATTATTTTCGTTCCACTAATGTTAGTGTAATGCAGATAATTTCAAGGAGCCCAATAAAAGTCGTGATTATAATTTTTTTTATCGAAATAAGAAGAAGAAGAAATAGAAGAAGAAGTATTTTTCATGTTATTCAGATTATTCTCATGGTTCTTTCTTATAAAAAAAGAAAAACAATATGAATTTTTTTTTACCACAATAATTACTTTTGGGCATATTACATTTATAGGCCATATTCGTGTGGAAAATTATATTAAAAGACTTAGCATTGTTTTAGGTGCATATCCTAAACTGACTTTATCATAGGTTTCTCTTTAATTACCTATAATGAAATTCAAGTTGTCTCTTCCTTTTATAAAATAATAAGTGTGTAATGCAAACAATCAATGTTATATTAAAAAATATTGCATTTTGCACACTCGGTTGATTTATCAAAGTTTTGATGTTTGAGAGAGAGAGAGAGAGAGAGAGAGAGAGAGAGAGAGAGAGAGAGAGAGGGAGAGAGAGAGAGAGAGAGAGAGAGAATGTGTCTGTGTGTGAGTGAGTGAGAGTTGTGAATTAAAAAGAACTCATTTTTCTTTCAGACAATCTATTTCTTCTAACAAATATTTTTTTTTACAAACCTGTTGTGAAAAACGATACCGGAATAACAAAGTATAATCGGTTTCTTGATCGGCAAGAAACCCATAAGGATAGAAAAGACGGAAACATGATGAAAGAAATGAAATTGGTTATAAACTGCTATTCTTTACTTTCTCTTTGAAACAAGATTACAAGTGTTACAGAATAGAAAATAACCTCTCTCACCCTAATTAGGATTTGCACCACACCCCAAAGATGAAATACTATCATGCTATTTGTAAGAAAACTAACACATTAACCTAATGGGCTTTTACACACAGGCCCATTACACAAGCTAACTTAGGGAACAAGCAAACTTAAAGAATTGGGCTTATAACCAAGGACCAATTCGAAATGCAAAAACTCCTAGCATACTTTTACTACAACATGTGAACAGACTTCGACGACATGCTAAGATTCTTTCAAATTGTCAAACAAAGAAGCTACCCTTCTACCATACTAGAGTTTGATCAAATATCTCACAAATCCCCACCTTAGAACAAACTCTATAACATCAAGGGAACAAACTAGTTTTTTTCATGCAGCTTTATCAACTGCATACAGTGGAAGAACTTGCAACTTGGTAATGTCTCGGTGATCATATCAGCAGCATTGTGATATGTCAAAACCTTCAGCACTTGGACTTTTCCATGCTTGATTACCCCTCTAACGAAATGCAACATCACATCAATGTGCTTGGTTTGCTCATGATAGGCTGAATTCTTTGACGGGTGTATATCACTTTGACTGTCACATTTAATAGTGATAACTCGACCTTGAAGTTTCAGCTCCTTAGCAAAACCTTCAAGCTACAATGCTTCTTTCACAGCTTCTGTGAGGGCGATATATTCAACTTCAATGGTTGATAAGGCAACAACCTTCTAAAGTGTTTCTTTCCAATTAATAGTTGTGTCAAACATAGTGAACACATATCCAAAAATATATTTTCTGGAATCCATACAACCTACATAATCAGAGTTGACATACCCTTCGATTTCTGCTTTATTATTTTCACCACATGCTCCACCATAAATCAGCACTCTGTTAAGAAACCCATTTATGTACCTTAGAATCCATTTCAATGCTTTTCAGTGAGCCTTTCCAGGATTCACCATGTACCTTCTTACAAGACTTATTGCATATGCAATGTCGGGTCTAGTACAAACCATAGCATACATCAAAGAAACTACTATGTTAGCATATCACATGCTATTCATATAAGCTCTTTTGACCTCAGTACTGGGACACTAATTTGTACTCAACTTAAATTGAGGGTTTGTCAGAGTTAGAACAGGCTTTGAATTCGACATACCAAACTTGCTTAGAATCTTCTTCAGGTATGTCTCTTGAGATAAGCATAATCTCGACTGCTTTCTATCTCTCTGGATGTCAATCCCAAGAATCCTGGACATTGTTGCTTCATATCGAACTCCTTATTGAGTTCATACTTCACTTTCATTACATCCTCGACATTGTTGCTTACTATGAGAATATCATCCACATAAAGCAACAAAATAACAAATGAATTTCCAGGTTGAAATCTAAAGTAAACACAGTGGTCAAACTGACTTCTAATGAAACCTATGTGTGCCATGAACTTGTCGAATCTCCTACTCCACTGTCGATGAGATATATAACGATCTATTTAGCTTGCACACGTAATCTTCCTTTCCCTTTTCTGCATACCCTTCAGGGTGCCTCATCAGGATTCTTTCATCTAGATCTCTATACAAGAAAGCAGTCTTCACATCCATTTGTTCCAGTTCCAGGTTGAATTGTGCCACCATGGCATGCAACATTCGAATGGACATGTGCTTCACAATAGGAGAGAACACATCATTAAATTCAACATATTCTTTCTAAGTGAAACCCCTTGCGACCAATCTTGCCTTGTATCTCTTCGAAGTCACTCCTTTGATTCCTTCCTTAAATTTGAAAATCCACTTATAGCTGACTAACCTGGCTCCAGGAGGTTTGTTAATCAGTTCCCAAGTATGGTTATCATGAAGAGAGTTTATCTCATCATTCATGGCCTTCATCCATTCAGTCTTATTTCGACTTCTCATAACTTCGTTATAGTCTCTAGGTTTTTTGTCCTGAACCTCACTTGCAGAGATTAAGGCATAAGCTATAAGGTCTACCTGCCCATGTCTTTGAGGTGGCTTGATGACTCTTCTCGACCAATCTCTCGCCAACAGGTAGTCATCGACAGTTTCCTCAATTTTGACACTAGCTTCTACTTCTTCTTCAACTTCATCTGGGTCATACAATTCAGCATCATTATGCTCTACCTCTATAGGAATCTTCTTGTTCCATCGCTTCTTCAGATATCTTCGAACTTCGACCAATGTTATCATTTTTCTTGAAAGTCATCTAAGCCTCATTGAAAACTACATCTCGACTTGTGGTACATCTCTTGTGACCTGGCTCTAGGTACCACAACCTATAAGCTTTGACTCCTTTAGGGTATCCAAGGAACATACATTTCAGAGCTCTAGGTTCGACCTTGTCTTGCCCAATGTGAGCATATGCTATGCAGCCAAATACTATAAGTTTATCGAGATCTGGTGGATGTCGCGACCAAAATTCTTCAGGTGTCTTCATATCTAACACAATCGAAGGACATCTATTTATCAGATATATTGATGTCGAAACAACCTCTACCCAAAACACCTTCTTTAACCCAACACTAGTCAACATGCATCTAACTCTTTCTAAAATGGTTCGATTAAACCTTTCAGCCAAACCATTTTGTTGGAGAGTACTTGTAGTAGTCTTATGTCTTGCAATACCAGAGGTTGCATAAAAACTATCAAACGCCTCATTGCAAAATTCAAGGTCATTCTCGGTTTTCAACCTCTTGACCTTTCTGTCAGTCTGATTTTCGACCAGAGTCTTCAAACTCTTGAAATTCTCAAAAGTTTCATCGTTAGTCTTCTGGATAGAAAATACCTTTCTCCTGAATGTGATGGACACCTTGCAGGCCCCCAAAGATCAGCATGGATGTAATCAAGGGATCCATGTGTTCTTTGTTTTCCTTTGTTAAACTTCACTTTGCAAGATTTTCCAAGTACACAGGGTTCACAAAACTTCAGCTTTTCGAATTTCTCTCCACCAAGCAGATTTTGTTTCCCCAGTTCGACCAGACCCTTTTCAGTGACATGGACTAATCTCATGTGCCAAAATTCTATCTTCGATAAAGGTTTCGTGGATACAACATCTGCATAACCACATACAACTTTAGCCACAAGGGTATACAAGCCTTGTTTCTTCACGCCTCTTAAGACTTCCTTCGACCCCTTCATAACTTTTAGAATACTTTTCTCTCCTTTGAAAACATATATTTTCTTGTCGAATTCACCAAGAGAAATCAAATTTCTCTTCAAATTAGGTACATACGTGACTTCAGTCAACAACCTTATTGACTCAACATGGAGCTTGAATCTCACATATCCAACACCTGCAATCTTGCAAGCTTTATTGTTTCCAAGCAATACAGATCCACCATCTTGATCACATAGTTCCTCGAACAAGTATTTGCTTAGAGTCATGTGCCAAGTGCAACCTGAATCCATAATCCACTCTTTACTTGAGTCGTCGCTTAAAACTACAAGAACATCAGATGAGTCGAAATCATCTTGAACAACGGTTGCATTGCCATTATTTTTACCTCCATGATCTTTCAGGAATTCAGGGCATACTTTTCTTGTATGACCCTCTTTCTTACAGTGATAACATCGAATACCAGATGCATCACCACTATATGACTTCTGCTGACTTTTACCCTTCTTATTGTCGAATTTGCCATCTCTCTTTGTGAATTTCGCCTTAACTGACAGGTATTCACCAGTCGAAGATGGCTTGTGCTCTCTTTGTTCGTTCAATTCCTTAGAATACAAGGATGATTGAACTTTTTCAAAGGTCAGAGACTCACTTCTATACAAAAGAGTTTCTTTGAAGTGAGCATGTGATCTAGGCAAATCACACAACAACAACAACAACAACGCTTGATCTTTATCCTTTATCTTGACATCGATATTTTCAAGATCAAGAATCAACTTGTTGAACATATCCAACTGCTCATCCAGAACTTTATCTTCACTCATCTTGAATGAATACAGAGCTTGCTTCAGGTAGAGGCGATTGACCAACGATTTGGTCATGTACAAACTTTTAAGTTTCACCCATAACCCAAACGCCGTCGTCTCCTTCGAAACATGTCGAAGAACCTTATCACCAAGGCCAATAAGATGGCGTTGTGAGCTTTCTCTACCATAGTCGTTTTTTCTTTGTCTGGTAACGCAACGTCCATGGCTGCGGCTCCCTTCAACACTTCTAAACAACCCTGTTGAACCATTAAGGATTTCATCTTCAAGCGCCTTAGACCAAAATCGTTCTATCCGGTGAACTTTTCAGTCTCATACTTTGTTGACGGCATCTTCACCATCCTCACCACACCAATTTGTTGTGAAAAATGATACCGGAATAACAAAGTATAATCGATTTCTTGATCGACAAGAAACCCATAAGGGTGGAAAAGAGGGAAATAGGATGAACACAATGAAATTAGTTATAAACTATTATTCATTACCTTCTCTTTCAAACAAGATTACAAGTGTTATAGAATAGAAAATAACCTCTCTCACTCTAATTAGGATTCGCACCACACCCCAAAGATGAAAGACTAGCATGTTATTTATAAGAAAACTAACATACTAACCTAATGGGCTTTTATGTAACACCCCCTTTCTATGCCCCCAAATAATCACATAATCATTTAGGCACATATTTAAAATTCCGTCAGAGTATAATTATAAACACAGTATAAAAGAGGTATGTCACATTATACATGAAATTAAAACATTCAACACCTGCTCAACATTGATATGCAACAGTGGGGTAACTTTGCAACAGAGGAACTTAGTCCTTACACCCACATCTCAATATTTAGAATAAAAGTTGAAAATCTAAACATTGAATAACATCCAACATAATTCATGTTTACATAAACATTCAACAACAAGATACATGTACAAATGTATCACAAAAGAATCATATACATCCTAGCTACCCGGTGCTACATATCAGAGCCTACCGACCAAAAGAATGAAGACACGCTTCACAAAAAGACCACCAGCATACCTACTCTGCAATGCCTCATAGAGCATCATAAAACAGCAGAAGGGTGAGAAATATTATCATAATAACAATGCATATAATTATATATCTTAGCATAAAAATACACAAATTCTACATTCTCACCACAATTCATCACAACTCACTCATATACATCACAATGTATATATATATATACAAAACCAAGCATATTCATCATGCATACTTTCACATTTCTTATCATTCCACATAAACATACATATTCATGTTTATTCATCAATGCACCATTATAAAGATGATAAATGAAAATCATAGAGACCGACTCACGACTCTATGCAAATGTAATGCGGGTACCGATTCAATCATCTCAAGTTCACTCAGGAACTTATTGGAACCATCGCTCGTTACCAATGTAACTCCCCATCGGCCATACGATGTTCCCCGTCGCTCACACCCCACATGGGCACACGACGTTTATGGATCGCTCACACCCCACACGGGCACATGACCCGATCGCTCACACCCCACATGGGCACATGATCGTCTATAATCATTGCTTACACCCCACATGGGCACACGACGTTATAGCGGATTCCCTCTGGAACCAATCCGTCGCTCACACCCCACATGGGCACACGACGTTTATGGATCGCTCACACCCCACACGGGCACACGACCCGATCGCTCACACCCCACATGGGCACACGATCGTCTATAATCATCGCTCACACCCCACATGGGCACACAACATTATGGCGGATTCCCTCTGGAACCAATCCGTCGCTCACACCCCACATGGGCACACGACGTTTATGGATCACTCACACCCCACACGGGCACACGACCCGATCGCTCACACCCCACATGGGCACACGATCGTCTATAATCATCGCTCACACCCCACATGGGCACACGACGTTATAGTGGATTCCCTCTGGAACCAATCCGTCGCTCACACCCCACATGGGCACACGACGTTACAACGGATTCTCATTAGAATCACACAACACAAGAATGTACATCATTATGCTTCACATACAAAATGACTCAAGACATTCTTGTAATGCATACATATTCACAATATATTCATGCATTCATCTTATACTATCACATACAATCTATATACATTCACATCAATGCACTATTGTATGGTTCACATTCAAAATACACATTTAAAACGGTAAAAGTCGCTAAGTAACACTATTCCTGACTTTCCGACATAATTAAATAGGCTAACAATTTCCAAGTCATCATAATAAGAAAGTACAGCTCAATAGCTTCACAACGATACCAAGAATGTAAAAATCGGATAAACGGAACAAAAGTTACGGGCGAAAACGAAAACACATTTTCGAAAAATCACATTTTTACTCTTGTCCTGACCATACACGTATGGCCCTTCTCATACGCGTACGGCCCGGATTCCTCGCCATTCCCATACGCGTATCACCAATGCCCATACGCGTAAGGGCATAACCCATTTCCTTCACAAATTTCACGTTTCAAAGCCCATACGCGTATGCTCAACACCATACGCGTATCACCAGATGGCCGGGAAAAGACACAATTCATGCGCGTAATGGAACAAACACGGGCCAATGATACGCGTAACGCCTGGGCTCATACGCATATGGACATGCCCCTTACGCGTACGGCCAGGGCAAACCCAGAAAAATTCTGCAGAACTTGGTTCTGCGTTTTTCACCCAAACCATACCCAAATTCATCATCTAAATCCAGAAAAATACCAATTTGATGTACAATAACATATATCTATCATGTATCAACAACAAGGAACACGAAAACATCATTTCCAACATGATTAAATCGAATTCTAACACTTTCTACACAAATGGGTTTATACCAAAACTCATAAAAATCATCAACAACCACAACACAATCATACATAATGATATACAATGATAAGATAATAAGATTTCACACCCTTACCCGGATAATTCGATTCCTAGAAGTTGTTTTGAAGATTTCCAAGCTTTTCCTCTCTTTTCTCCTCTTCCTCTTTCTTTCTCTCCTTTTTCTCTCTATCTTTCTTTTCTTTCTCTTTCTCTCCTATTTCCTCTCCTTATCTCTTTTTCTTTTCTATTTCTTATTTTCTACTCAAATTAAATTAATTCATTTTCTCACAAAAATTCTATTTCCACTCAATTTCTAACTTATCATTAATTGAGAAATGTCTAAAATACCCTCCATTCTAATTTCCCCGAAAACTCACAAAAACGATAAAATATCGCAACATAGCATATTAACACACCAATTTCACAAATGAAATAATTTATCACTCAATTAAATAAAAGACTCAATAAAATGGGAAATAATCGAAATCGGGGCATTACAACTCTCCGCCACTTTAGAAATTTTCGTCCTCGAAAATATTACCTGATTCAAACAACTCCGGATACGACTCTCGCATCCTAGTCTCTAGCTCCCAAGTCATATTGCCTTCCGCAGCGCCTCCCCACGCTACTTTCACTAGCGCAATATCCTTGCCTCTTAGCTTCTTAACTTCACGGTCCAAAATCCTAATCAGTAAAGCTTCAACCGTAAGGTTATCTCTCACTTCAACCTCGTCCATAGGATAACATGTGACGGATCCGAAACATACTTCCGAAGTTGCGAAACATGGAATACATCATGCAAATTCGAAAGATTCAGAGGCAACGCCACACGGTAAGCCACAGCACCAACTCGCCCAGAAATCTGATACGGACCAATAAAACGAGAAGTCAACTTCTTCAACTTCAAAGCACGACCCACACCCGTAACCGGCGTAACTCTCAAAAACACATGGTCGCCTTCTTGAAACTCAAGATTCTTCCTTCTCTTGTCATGATAGCTCTTTTGTCTACTTTGAGAAGCTTTCATCTCCTCCCGAATAAACTTCACTTTCTCCATCGTTTGTTGTACCATCTCCGGTCCAACTATCGTCCTCTCACTTGTTTCATGCCAACACAAAGGTGTTCGACATCTCCGACCATACAAAGCCTCAAATGGTGCCATACTTATACTTGAATGAAAACTGTTATTGTAGGTGAACTCAATCAATGCCTAATAACTATCCCAAGCACCACCTTTCTCGAGCACACAAGCACGCAATAAATCCTCCAACGATTGAATTGTCCTCTCGGTTTGACCATCCGTTTGCGGATGATACGCCGAACTCAATCTTAGCTTAGAACCCAAAGCCTTTTGTAAACTCTCCCAAAACCTCGATGTAAATCTAGGATCTCTATCCGATACAATACTCTTAGGAACCCCATGTAACTTCACAACCACAAGAACATAAATCTCGGCTAACTTCTCCAAAGGATAACTAATATCAATTGGAATGAAGTGAGCAGATTTAGTAAGCCTATCAACGATTACCCAAATAGCATTATGACCTCTTTGCGTATTCGGCAATCCCGTAACAAAATCCATCGATATACTATCCCATTTCCACTCCGGAATGTCCAACGGTTGCATCAATCCACTAGGCTTTTGATGTTCCACCTTAGACTTTTGACAAGTTAAGCATGCATACACAAATTGAGCCACATCCCTCTTTAATCCGGACCACCAAAAGATTTTCTTCAAATCTTGACACATCTTATTCGCTCCCGGATGAATACTTAAGTTACTTCGGTGTCCTTCTTCCAATATCATCTTTTTCAACTCCGCATCATCGGGAATACAAATACGACCACGGAATCTCAAAACTCCAAAATTATCAACCTTGAAATCCTCATTCTCATTCATCATCAAATCAACGAACTTTAAATCCAACTTTTGCTTTTCACATACGGTTGCAAGAAAATCATCGATCCTTGGAAGCGGATACTTGTTCTTAATCGTCACCTTGTTCAATTGTCGATAATCAATGCATAACCGCATACTTCCATCCTTCTTCTTTACCAACAATACCGGAGCACCCCAAGGAGAAACACTTGGTCTGACAAATCTCTTGTCCAACAAGTCATTCAATTGCTTCTTCAATTCTACCAACTCCGATGCCGACATACGATACGGTGCCATCGAAACCGATCTAGTACCTAGAACTAGATCAATATAAAACTCAACTTCTCTTTCCTGCGGTACATCCGTAATATCCTCCGGAAACACTTCTGGAAAATCACACACCACTGGGAACACATCGAGCTCAACTTTGCTCTCCACCGACAATGATGCAAACAAACCGAACAATTGAGCTTCGTCCGCTAAAAGTTTCTTCAACTCTTTAGTGGATAGGAAACTCTCATCCTCAACATCTTCCAAAGAAGGAAACCTTACTAACTTGTGATAGCAATCTATATGAACTCGATTAAATTGCAACCAGTTCATACCCAAGATTACGTCCAATCCCTCCAACGGAAAACACACTAAATCCATAAGGAAGTCTTTACCATACATGGTCAAAGGACAACTTACACACACCAAAGACGTAGTTACCGACCCTGAAGCAGGAGTCTCAATAACCATCTCACCACTCCAAGAAGTCATAAACAAATTCAAACGCTTAGCGCACTCACGAGAAATGAATGAATGAGTCACTCCCGTATCAATAATATCAACTAAAGGCGTACTATTAATAAAGCATGTACCTTTAATCAAACGGTCTGCACTAGTAGTGTCCGTCCCCGCTAATGCAAAGACCTTTCCGCCCGCTTGAGCTTGTTTCGGCTTAGTACACTTAGTACTAATGTGACCCACTTCTCCACAATTATAGCACTTCACTATATTCCTTCTACAATCGGTAGTAGCATGCCCAAGGCCTCCACAGTTAGAACATTTCACCACAGTCTTCCCACACTCAAATGATTTATGACCCATTACACCACACTTGTAACACTTAACGGAACCGGAACCTCCTCCTCCAGATCTCTTATCAAAGTTTCCCCTATGCTTGCCCTTATCAACGGGTGTCACATAAGGTCCACCTCTAGCTTGTTGCTTTCCCTTCCTCTCATTCAAACTTTTGTAATGTGTAGAACGAGCCTTGCTATCTTCCTCGAAGATTCTACAACATTCCGTCAAATCCGTAAACCTTCTTATCCTTTGATATCCCACAGCTTGCTTAATCTCGGGACGCAAACCATTCTCATACTTAATACACTTTGAGAACTCAGCAGTAATTGCAGCATAGTGAGGATGGAATTGAACCAACTCCACAAACTTAGCAGTATAGTCCACCACGGACATACTACCTTATTTCAGTTCAAGGAACTCCATCTCCTTCTTCCCTTTCACACTTTCAGGGTAATACTTCCTCAAGAACTTGGTACGAAATAAGTTCCAAGTTATCTCTTCATTATCCACCTCAAGAATTTGACGCATACCGACCCACCAATCGTCGGCTTCCTCCTTCAGCATGTGAGACCCAAGCCTCACCTTATTCTCCTCCGCACAACCCATGACTCTGAAGATCCTTTCAATCTCCTTCAACCAAATTTGAGCACCATCGGGATCAAATCTTCCTTTGAAGACCGGTGGTTGATTCTTCCTGAACTCGTCATTAGCATTCACGTTCGGCGCACCTTGCACCGCCCTAGCCATTGCTTCCAAAGCAGCAGCCATCACATTGTCGTTTCTACCAGCCATATTCTGATTATTCCCAAAAATGACAACAAGGTTAAACAACAGTTCAACCATCACAACAACAACACAGACACAACTGACTCAACACTGGCTCTGATACCACTTAATGTAACACCCCCTTTCTATACCCCCAAATAATCACATAATCATTTAGGCGCATATTTAAAATTTCGTCAGAGTATAATTATAAACACAGTATAAAAGAGGTATGTCACATTATACATGAAATTAAAACATTCAACACCTGCTCAACATTGATATGCAACAGTGGGGTAACTTTGCAACAGAGGAACTTAGTCCTTACACCCACATCTCAATATTTAGAATAAAAGCGGAAAATCAAAACATTGAATAACATCCAACATAATTCATGTTTACATAAACATTCAACAACAAGATACATGTACAAATGTATCACAAAAGAATCATATACATCCTAGCTACCCGGTGCTACATATCAGAGCCGACCGACCAAAAAAATGAAGACACGCTTCACAAAAAGACCATCAGCATACCTACTCTGCAATGCCTCATAGAGTATCATAAAACAGCAGAAGGGTGAGAAATATTATCATAATAACAATGCATATAATTATATATCTTAGCATAAAAATACACATATTCTACATTCTCACCACAATTCATCACAACTCACTCATATACATCACAATGTATATATATATACAAAACCAAGCATATTCATCATGCATACTTTCACATTTCTTATCATTCCACATAAACATACATATTCATGTTTATTCATCAATGCACCATTATAAAGATGATAAATGCAAATCATAGACACCGACTCACGACTCTATGCAAATGCAATGCGGGTACCGACTCAATCATCTCAAGTTCACTTAGGAACTTATTGGAACCATCGCTCGTTACCAATGTAACTCCCCGTCGGCCATACGATGTTCCCCGTCGCTCACACCCCACATGGGCACACGACGTTTATGGATCGCTCACACCCCACACAGGCACACGACCCGATCGCTCACACCCCACATAGGCACACGATCGTCTATAATCATTGCTTACACCCCACATGGGCACACGACGTTATAGCGGATTCCCTCTGGAACCAATCCGTCGCTCACACCCCACATGGGCACACGATCGTCTATAATCATCGCTCACACCCGACATGGGCATACGACGTTATAGCGGATTCCCTCTGGAACCAATCTGTCGCTCACACCCCACATGGGCACACGACGTTCATGGATCGCTCACACCCCACACGGGCACATGACCCGATCACTCACACCCCACATGGGCACACGATCGTCTATAATCATCGCTCACACCCCACATGGGCACACGACGTTATAGCGGATTCCCTCTGGAACCAATCCGTCGCTCACACCCCACATGGGCACACGATGTTACAACGGATTCTCATTAGAATCACACAACACAAGAATGTACATCATTATGCTTCACATACAAAATGACTCAAGACATTCTTGAAATGCATACATATTCACAATATATTCATGCATTCATCTCATACTATCACATACAATCTATATACATTCACATCAATGCACTATTGTATGGTTCACATTCAAAATACACATTCAAAACGGTAAAAGTCGCTAAGTAACACTATTCCCGACTTTCCGACATAATTAAATCGGCTAACAATTTCCAAATCGTCATAATAAGAAAGTACAGCTCAATAGCTTCACAACGATACCAAGAATGTAAAAATCGGATAAACGGAACAAAAGTTACGGGCGAAAACGAAAACACATTTTTGAAAAATCACATTTTTACACTTGTCTTGACCATACACGTATGGCCCTTCTCATACGCGTACGGCCCGGATTCCTCGCCATTCCCATACGCGTATCACTAATGCCCATACGCGTATGGGCAGAACCCATTTCCTTCACAAATTTCACGTTTCAAAGCCCATACGCGTATGCTCAACACCATACGCGTATCACCAGATGGCCGGGAAAAGACACAATTCATACGCGTAATGGCACAAACACAGGCCAATGATACGCGTAACGCCTGGGCTCATACGCGTATGGACATGCTTCTTACGCGTACGGCCAGGGCAAACCCAGAAAAATTCTGCAGAACTTGGTTCTGCATTTTTCACCCAAACCATACCCAAATTCATCATCTAAATCCAGAAAAATACCAATTTGATGTATAATAACATATATCTATCATGTATCAACAACAAGGAACACGAAAACATCATTTCCAACATGATTAAATCGAAATTCTAACACTTTCTACACAAATGGGTTTATACCAAAACTCATAAAAATCATCAACAACCATAACACAATCATACATAATGATATACATTGATAAGATAATAAGATTTCACACCCTTACCCGGATAATTCGATTCCTAGAAGTTGTTTTGAAAATTTCCAAGCTTTTCCTCTCTTTTCTTCTCTTTTCTCCTCTTTCTCTTTCTTTCTCTCCTTTTTCTCTCTATCTTTCTTTTCTTTCTCTTTCTCTCCTATTTCCTCTCCTTATCTCTTTTTCTTTTCTATTTCTTATTTTCTACTCAAATTAAATTAATTCATTTTCTCACAAAAATTCTATTTCCACTAAATTTCTAACTTATCATTAATTGAGAAATGTCTAAAATACCCTCCATTCTAATTTCCCCGAAAACTCACAAAAACGATAAAATATCGCAACATAGCATATTAACACACCAATTTCACAAATGAAATAATTTATCACTCAATTAAATAAAAGACTCTACAAAATGGGAAATAATCGAAATCGGGGCGTTACATTTTACACACAGGCTCATTACACAATTTTAAGTGTATGATTTTTCTTTTTTTTTTTTGTCACCTTCATTTTCATTTATCATTTTCAACTCAGTTTTATGTTGCTGCTATTTGCCTAATAAAATAGCCAAATTTATAAAGAGAATTTCTTAATACACCCTATAAATTTGCAGAGGCAGGACGGGCAGCAGTTGATCCAGCTGAGGTGGAGATCCACAGGCAGCGTGCCCTGAGATGCTACTATTTGTTTTTGCTCGGCACGCAGCTGTTTATGGACACCAGCGCCACTTACGTTGATATCGTTTACCTCAGGTACCTTTTGGATCCCACAGAGATCCATGGGTACAACTGGGGGGCGGCTACGCTGGCATACACCTATTCTAGGCTCTCAGATGGTTGCCTCTGGGCAGCCAAGACTGTGGCAGGCAGCTGTACACTATACGTGGTAACAATCTTATATTCTAAGTCTTTTTTTTCATTTTTTTTCTTTCTATATTCATGATAATATTTGACACCGATGTTATGTTTTCCATTTCAGGCGTGAATATTACAACACTTTCCCAAGATTACTGGTTGGGGGAGTGTCCGGGGGTACATTGAGGATATGCCACGTGCTGCTGCATTTCTCCTGCTCAGAGAGAACCAGGCGCCCGAGCCCTACAGAGTTTATCTTGATCGGATGACTGCTGAGGCCATTTTTTATGACGTCTATGCCGATCACCGTGTGACGCGCCCGTTCGATGAGGTTTCGATGTTCTCAGGATGGTTGGCATGCAGTTCGACCATTACTGCTCGATACCTGCCGGAGCGCGTCTTGCGTCAGTTCGGTTACACGCAAACGATCCCCAGGATGCCTCATGAGTCTGCTCCTCTAGGCTTTACCCGCACGCAGATAGGTGAGAGATATGCTGACTTCTAGTCCCACTTGGTACCAGAAGAGGCTCGGGCGACTAGAGCGTTGCTGCCGGGTACATCACGTGGTTCTATACCGTCTCACACCCATGCATGGTGCCCACTGCTAAGGGATCGCCACCCAAACCTGCCCATCAGGAGATATTAGAGGAGCAGCAGTCTCAGCTGGACCATACTCAGGATGTCCTACCTCGCTGTCGTGAGATAGAGGAGATAGCGCGGGCGGCCATTGCGGACGTTCACCTCCCTGAGGGCTCTAGTGGTAGACTTGCCATGGATAGGATTATTGAGTATGCTCGGGGGGCACTTCAGTACCGCAGACATCGAGCCAGGACGGCAGGTAGGGGTAGAGGAGCAGGGGAGCCAGGAGACATCCTTCGGCATACACATTAGTTTTTGTTTGATGTATTCTATTTTTATTATATTTATGTACTGTATTTTGACAGGAGTATTATTATGTATATTTATCATTTTATTTTATATATGGATGTTTTCGAATGTATATTAAGTTGTGACGATATATTAACATTTGCGACCAACCAACAAAACTGATTTTAAAAAAAAAAATAAAGTTCTGCTATTTTTTAGAAATTATTCCTGATATGCACATCCGGAACAAATCAACTTTTTTTAAAAAAATGGTGCGTCCGGATGTGCATATCCGAAAACTGAGGGCAAAAACAGAAATTTGCGTGGTGCCTAAGAAACCTTTGGGATGTAATAAGAAATTCTCTTTATGAAAGACCAATTTTTAAATTCAAAAATTGCAATGAGTTTTGATTGTTAACTTTTGTCATCCAAGGACTTTATAAAATTTCTATATTTTTAATATCTATTTTTTCCTTATTTCTTAATGGAATTAATTGAAATGTACTGACAATGTAAAATGATTGTACACTGTCAGTTAATTATAATCGTTGAATGTAAAAAGGAGTTTGACTTTTAATTTAATAATCTGTAAAGTAACCCAAACGGATGATGGTGATGTATTGACATTGTAAAACTTTTTACACTGTCAATGCATAGTAATTAAGCTATTTCTTAATTGGATAATATGTTGTGGGTTTATGAAACTAGCTAAACACCAAAATAGTAAAGAAAACTCTGGTGTGAATCCTATCTCCACACTTTATGTTGACTAGGATGATCGATCATGGTGCTGCAGTCCATTTGAAGTTGTAATACAATCATATAGCCGACATGAATGTCAATGACAAGTTGCTCCAATAAAGACCGTGGACTACTTTGTGTATACCAAGAAAAACTCAAAAATATCCATATAAAAATTTGTATGTAAAAACAATTTTAAATATTTTAAGAATTAACACATTATCTATAACAAAATTATATTATTAAAAAGAATAATATACACCAATAATATAAAATAAATTTATACTATGAATCACTCAACGGTATATATCCCATCAAATTACATTTGATTTTTAACATTACGTTAATAAAATGACAGATTAATAAAACTATATTTTACATTATAAGTGCATTAATTTTAATCTCTTATATTATACTACTAAAGAAGACGTTAATATTTTCCTTTTTAAAATTTAAATTAAAATCAAGAATGGTATTTGTAGACAAAATTGAAACTTTATATTTTTCATATAAACAACATTTAATGCTAGTTGACAAATTCAAAGGATTCTACCGACCATATATTAAGGCATGACATTGTACTACTAAATCTAATAGTATTTCTAAACTATACTTTCTTCCTTCATTTTTCATTTATCAAAAAGTATGCATGAAAATAGACTAGCCCAACTAATATAATTTTATTACATAATTTATTTATTCTACTCTTTTTTTCTTTTTCTTTTTTTATAGAGAAGACTAAGATTTTATTAGAAATGTATTTATTTATTAGTTAAAACAGTCCGACAGCATAATATTTAAAAAATATTTTTATGTCTCACAAAATATTCAAAAGATTTTTATACTTTAGATTTTAGATTTAATTTTAAGTCTGTTAACATTTTTATTAAATTTTCTTGTAACCAGCTCTTATTCCTTTTGCATTTTATTTATTGTATTTAATTTTCCTTCATTTTGAAAATGTGTCAACACTGAAGGGGAAACTTGCATCAATTATTAAGTATGTCTTGTAGCCATATAACAAATCAGAGTTATACTTATAATATGAAGATATATGATTTGTAACACTTAAACGTTAATTCATTCAAATAATAATACAAAATTATAACAACTTTGTAGTCAGAAATGTAGGCAACACTTGGCCTAACTACGTAAACACATATTGTGTTTGTTGTTTGTGATTTATGTTTCTATTCACTCAATTTGTTATTAGTTGTTGTTCAAAGGATTGTTTTTTTTTTTTTTTATAATCAACGATATATTCAAAAAAGTACTAGGGATATTTTAACTCATATACAAAAAGCCTTCAATCTCACAATAAAAAGAGGGAATATCTCCTAATTATCTACCTAAAAAATCGGTTGGATTTTTAAACCAATCATAATACAAACATTTACAATTCTTTGAACACCAACTATCTTAAGTGGTTAAATCACACATTAATAAAGACGATAACTCATATATTCAATGTCATAGGGTGTGATACATATGAGAAAATGAGTAGAGAGAAATAGGTAATAGAGATTATGAGAACAAAGAAATATGTGAAAAATAAGAAGATTCGAGATATTGTTTGGTATAGGAGAAGAATAAAAGAAATAGAGAAGAGATGTATTAATTAATTTTAAAAGTAGAAAATTTTCCAAAGAAATATTGAATTAAGATAAAAAATGAGACATACACTTACAAATTCTAACAAAATAAGACTTCTCATTTTTTTCTTCTCTATTTTGAAGAGATTGTGATTAGAGGTGGATCTCATTCTTTTTCTTCTCTCTCCTAAACCAATCAATAAAAATGCACTCTTTCTTCTCCATTTCTCTCTCACTTCACTCAATCATCCCTATTTTTTTCAGTGTTCTTTTAAATATTTTTATCTCCCTTAGGAGCATTTGAATGAGATGATGATGTCTCTTTCCCGAGTTCGAATTCAGTGCTAAACACATAATAATATTAAATCTTATGAGAGAGAGTTTTACCATCTATTGTGTCCTACACGATTCAAGGGACTACTCTCCGCAATTGCCGGTTTATAAAAAACATATTAAAAATATTATTAATAGGTTAATTATTAATATTATATTGAATTTTAAAAACAACAATGAAATAAAATAATTTTTTTCTTGAAAATATGACTGTTAAAAAAGAAAGGAATAGTAGTTTCCATTTTTAGTTAAAAATTGGTACAATTGCTACATGCCCAATTAATATGATTGCGAAATCCACATCTCTATACTGAGAAAGTGTCAAAGTATGAACATGATTGGAAATTTGATACACATGAACTTTTCTAGTGCTCGCTTTTTTTTATGAAAAAATATCATTTCGCTGGCTTTTTAGAATGTATGGCTGCAAGAATATCATTAACAATCCAATTAACAATATATTGTGAAAAACAGTATACGGTGTTAGTGATGATGCACCACAAAATCTAATGCCATAATTTTTATTCAATTTCACACCATTACGCGTAAATTTAATGCTAGCTATTTTCTACCAAAATAAATATCCTCAACTGTACCTAAAAGCCTTAAAGCTTCATTCATTTCTCCTTCTCTTCGATCACTACATATATAGCTTTCCTCATTTCCCATTTTCATCATCCAATCCATCTCTCTCATTCTTACTCTCAAACTCCATTTTCCATTACAATTACTTGCCGCATTTTCTTGCTTCAATGGCACATATAGGTATAGTATTAGTGTTGTTAGTTTTGAGTTATGGAATTGAAAATTATGCACAACAAGTACCTTGCTATTTTATATTTGGAGACTCTTTGGTTGATAATGGCAACAACAACCAACTCACTTCTATAGCAAAAGCTAATTACGCTCCTTATGGAATTGACTTTCCTGCCGGACCTACTGGAAGATTTTCTAATGGCAAAACTTCTGTTGATGTAATTGGTGAGTCAGATTTTTCTTTTTAATTTTATACATTTTTTTTGGTGAAATACAAATTCTTTAATTAGTATTTGTATGCATGCAATGTAAGTAATTAGTTGTATTCTTTAACTCTTAACAGCTGAACAATTGGGATTCAATGGTTACATATCTTCGTTTGCATCTGCTAGAGGTCGAGACATACTTAGAGGAGTCAATTATGCTTCCGCAGCTGCTGGAATTAGAGAGGAAACTGGACAACAATTGGTACCTATTTCATTCTAATCTCACATTATGTCTACATTTTTTTCTCATTTTTCTAACAACATTGTTTCGAATTTGTAGGGACAAAGAATTAGTTTTAGAGGTCAAGTGCAAAATTACCAAAGGACAGTGTCCCAATTAGTAAATAATTTTGGAGATGAGAATATAACTGCAAATTATCTAAGGAAATGCATTTATACAATTGGATTGGGAAGTAATGATTACCTTAACAACTATTTCATGCCTCAAATCTATTCTAGCAGTAGACAATTCACACCACAACAGTATGCTAATGTTCTTCTTCAAGCTTATGCTCAACAACTCAGGGTTAGTTACTCCCTTCTTTTCTTTTTCATTGTCTAGTAATAGTTTGTTATAATGTCACACTCAACTTCCGTGTTTGTGATTCAGATTCTATATAACTACGGAGCAAGGAAAATGGCATTATTTGGAGTTGGTCAAATAGGTTGCAGTCCAAGTGAATTGGCTCAAAACAGCCCTGATGGTAGAACATGTGTAGCTAGAATCAATTCTGCAAATCAATTATTTAACAATGGATTAAAATCTCTTGTTGATCAAATGAATAACCAATTTCCTGATGCAAGATTCATCTATGTAAATGTTTATGGTATCTTTGGAGACATCATAAACAACCCATCAGCCTATGGTTTCAGAGTAACAAATGCCGGATGTTGTGGTGTAGGAAGGAACAATGGACAAATTACATGTCTGCCCCTACAACCTGCATGTAGGGATAGAAATGGGTATTTGTTTTGGGATGCATTTCATCCAACAGAAGCTGGAAACACAGTTATTGGTAAAAGAGCTTACAATGCTCAATCTGCATCTGATGCTTACCCTTTTGATATCAATCACTTGGCACAAATCTAATCAATGTTTTGTGGTGCTACTAAGTTGTGCCTCAGCTATTATCATAGAATGTGTTTGCTCATTTGAAGGTGTCCTATTTTTCTCTTTTTTTTTTTTCTTTTGTGCAACAAGTGTAATTTTTCTCAAAAAATATTTAAGTAATACTTATATTTTGCTTAATGTTTAATGATAGTCAATACTATTTAATGCGAGTGATATTTTCACTGAAAACGGACAAGTATTCAAGACTCGTCATTTTCTTCCAGCATTTAAGGCCACTATGGACATGAATATATTTAGGATTTAGTAAAATTTTAAAAGAATGTTACTATATCAAGAAAAATATTACTAATTATATTTAGCAGCATTTCAACAAATGTTAGACAAAGCCACACTTCAGAATATTATGAATAACATTTGATAAATGTAAGCTATTGAGTTTTTTTTTAACACTTGTTTATTTGTAGTCAAGTGTTACATGCAGTTTTAAAAATCGGACTAAATCGGTTGAATTAAGAATTAGAAAGGGTATTGATTTGGTTTGATTGTTGAACCAAGTATGCTATTGAACTAAAGGAAATTGGATTGAACAGATCAAAATCGATAAAAATTGATGAACCGACGGTTTTGGAAAATCAGAGTGTTAAATACATGCTCTTTTTTTTTTCTCTGACAAAATGAAGTTGCTGCGATAAGTTTTTTTTATAAATAAAATTAAAATATAATTAGACTTTGTTTAAAATTTATTTTAAACAACTTTCCTTTGTTTGCAATTAGATTGTTCCAAATTTTTTTAAATTTGTATTTTGTACTATTTTACTAGGTGTGAGGACTATATTGAGAATTTGAATTTAAAAAATGAATATATTTTATTGTGTGTAATGACTCTATTTAGAATTTAAATTTAAATAATGAACATATGGAATTATGATATTTTGATATTTTGTAGACATTGTAATATTTTTTAAGAAACGAGTCATCTGGTTCGATCAATTTAATAAATATATAGTTTTGTTATAGATATTGTTGGAGTTAACTCAAAACCTTTTGGGAATTCCTACTCTATCTTGATCTCAAGATTGTTAACAAACACGCAATGGCAATGAAAAGAAAAGAGTTGAGAAAGAAAATAAAGAGAAACGTTGGAGGAGAAGATAAATAATTTTTCTGCAGAGAACTCTCTACCCACAATCTATGGAAATTCTGTTATTTCACTTGCAACAGTAAACTGTGAATACAAGTTCTCAATTCTGAGCTTGTTACAAAAATAAGGGTTTCTCCCTATTTATATATTTAGGTTAGCTTGCACCCCAAGTCAATGCCCAAAACTATAAAAGCCCAAGATAGTTAACATTACTAAAATAGGCCTAAGTCGAAATCCTGTGTGAAGGAATCTCCTTTGACACTTTGACACACTATTATAACTTGACACACACATTATCACAATTCGTCTGCTCCTTGTTTCTGTCGAGCTAAACTGCTTTGACCCAAGGAATTACAACTCAACACACCACCTAATTCATTGTGTCTAAGTTGTCTACATTCATCATGGCTCTTAGTTTTCTGAAAACTTCGACCTGCACTCCCTTCGTCATGATATCTGCAATCTGATTCTCAGTTCTGCAGTGTTCCAAGTTCATCTTCCCTTCTGCTACCTGCTCTTAAAGATAATGGAACCTCATTTCGATGTGTTTGCTTCGACCTTGTGCTATTGGATTATTCGCCAAGTAGATAGCTGACATGTTGTTGATCTTCATGGTAATTGCTCCCTGACTCTTCCCTGTAATCTCTTCGACCAAGTTCACCATCCAGGTTGCTTGACATGCACAAAGAGAAACAGCTATATATTCTGCTTCGCATAATGACAATGCCATTACTGGCTCTTTTCTCGAACTCCAAGCAACTGGTGCACCACCTAACATAAACACATATCCAGCTGTGGATTTTCAATCCTCAACATCACTACACCAGCTAGAGTAGGTGTATCCCACTAACTTGCATTATTTCCCTTCATCAGCTGCAGGAAACAAAATGCCGTAATCGAGAGTGCCTTTTAGATACCTCAGTATCTTCTTCGTTGTTGCTAGGTGTGATACCTTTGGCTTCTGCATGAATCTACTTACCATACCCACACTGTATGATAAGGCAGGCCTTGTATGACAAAGGTATCTAAGTGACCCAATAAGTCTTCTGTATTGGGTTGGGTTGACATCATCTTCATCTGAATTCTTTGACAGTTGCAGTCTAGTCTCAGCTGGAGTCGAAGTTGGGTTGCAATCTTGCATCTCAAATCTCTTGAGTATTTCGCCTGCATATCTTCTTTGGTGCATCATCAAACCTTTACTAGTCTTGTAGAATTCGATGCCAAGGAAATATGAGAGATTTCCCAAGTCTGGAATTTCAAACTCCTCACTTAGGTCATGTTTGAAATCTTTGATCTCCTTCTTGCAACTCCCTGTTATCAACAGGTCATAGACATAGAGGCATAGTATAAGCAATTCATTATTGCTTCTCCTTACATACACTCCATGCTCAGTCGTACACTTCACAAATTCCTTCTCCCTTAAGAAGCTATCAATTTTCTTATTCCAAGCTCTTGGAGCTTGCTTAAGTCCATACAGGGCTTTATGCAGCCTGTACACATTTCCTTCTTTGCCTCGTTTCACATACACAGCTGGTTGTGCGACATAAACTTCTTCATCTAAGGGGCCATTAAGGAACGCACACTTCACGTCCATCTGACATATGTGTCAATTGTTCATATTTGCTATACCAACAACCAACCTGATTGTTTCGATCCTAGCAACAGGTGCGAACACTTCATTGAAGTTGATTCCTTTCTTCTGTAGAAATCCTTTTGCCACAAGTTTCGCCTTGTGTCGAGTTACTTCTCTTCTAGGATTCACCTTCACCTTGTAAACCCACTTCACATCAATTGCCTTCTTGCCTTGAGGCAATTCAACAAGTGACCAGGTGTTGTTGACTTCGATAGATTCTAACTCCTCATTCATTGCTTTCACCCACTTTGAATCTTTCAATGCCTCTGCTGCATTGACTGGTTCGACATATGCGTAGAAAGCATAATGTACCAGCTCACCCTCTTCATCAACCACATCATCTGATGTAATTACACATTCTTGTAACCTTGCAGGCATGTGTCTTGTTCGTCGAGTTCTGCTTGGGCCTGCTTCATCTCTGACATGTTCCTGGATCAATTCTCTTTCGACTTTAGTGGTTGGTTCTTCACAAGAGATTCTCACTGAATCCTTCTTGACATTCTCAGTCCAATCCCATTCTTTAAGCTCATCTATGATCACGTCCCTGCTGATCACTATCTGCTTATTCACAGGGTCGAACAGTTTGTAACCTCCAGTCGAATGATATCCTATCAAGATCATCTGATTCGACTTGTCATTAAGCTTCCTTTGCCTTTCCTTTCCTTTTCTGACTGCGCCTGCAAAGCCATATCACTCTTCAACTTTCCTGCAGCTCTTTCAGCCATCCTTTGTTCATGAGACTCAAGCGTCCCTTGAAGCTCTTCCTTCGTCAATATTGACAAGTCTTTTGACTCTTCTATGGCTACTACCATGTGGTCGAACTTTGGAGCCAATGACCTCAAGATCTTTGCAACAACTGATCTTGATGTCAACACCTCTCCACATAACTTGATTTGATTCACCAGCTTTGTAACTCTGGTGAAGAAATTGTTATACTTTCATTGTCATCCATCTGAAGTAACTCATAGGTTCTCTTGTGAGTTTGTAACCTCACCTCTCTCACCTTCTCTGCGCCTCCAAACGACTTTTCAAGAATCTCCCACGCTTCCTTCGCTGACTCTACATCACTAACCTTTTCAAAGTTATTTGGATCGACACACTGATGGATTATAAAGAGAGCTTTATAATTTTTCTTCTTCAACTCTTTGTGTGCAGCTTTTTCTTGATTCGTCACGTTCTCTGTAAGTGGTGTTACTCCTTCCTTCACAAGATCCCAAAGATCTTGATAATAGAAAACCACATTCATCTGCTTGCACCAATTCTCATAATCATCTTTCTTGAGAATCGGAAGACTCGCCAGAAAATGCCCGTTCGGATGATTCATCGTCATCATGATTTTTCTTCCTTGAATCGCAACCGGAGCTCTAGATACCAAATGTTGGAATTAACCCAAAACCTTTTGGGAATTCCTACTCAATCTTGATCTCAAGATTGTTACCAAACACGCAATGGCAATGAAAAGAAAAGGGTTGAGAAAGAAAAGAAAGAGAAACGTTGGAGGAGAAGATGAACAATTTTTCTGCAGAGAACTCTCTGCCCACAATCTGTGGAAATTCTGTTATTTCACTTGCAACTGCAAACTGTGAATACAAGTTCTCAATTCTGAGCTTATTACAAAAATAAGGGTTTCTCCCTGTTGCGGTGAGAATCGGATATCAAGCTATTAATTAACTTGAATTACACATCTTTGAAATTCACCACCGAGCTTTGATTTATCCAAAGGAAAGGGTAAAGATCGAAGAGACCCCTAATTGCGCTATGTGAAGACACAGCTAAGAGATCTAAGGTTCGGGGGTTGGTTATACCTAGGGAAAGTGTTAGCATCCTAGATATCTGTAGTACTCTACAGGAACCTCTTGTTTGTATTTGTGTTATGTTACGTTTGCTTGCTAAGGGAAATCTATGCTAAGGCTTAAGGTAAAGACCTATGGTAAAGACCAAAGTGCTAAAGGTAAAGACCTAGGGATATATACACTAAGTATGCTCGCCAAGACGTCACATCTCGTGCCTACGTATCCTAATAAGGATGGAATCAGAGCATTCGTAGTTCACCTCAATAAGGGTGAGGAACCATTGACTATGGCCAAAGTTCCAAGGGGAATGAGTATGATACTCATGTAGAGTTAAATAACTCTCTAAGTCTAAGTTATAGGGGTAAGTGAATACTCAAAAGGATGAGAATCACATAGAGTTTAAGAACTCTAACCTTATTCTAAGTTGTAGTATAAGTGGCTCTCATGAGGCCAAGGGGAAAGAGGAGGCTCTATGACTTTGAGGTCAAGATGGAGGGTGGATCTAATGAGGCCAAAGGTTTGATAAGGGTGACATATGACTATGAGGTCAAGGGTTGAAGATGATTACCTATGACTTTGAGGTCAAGGGTTGATAAGATGGCTCTAATGAGGCCAAGGTGGTAATGAGCTATCTATGACTTTGAGGTCAATAGAGAGACTTTCCTTTGGAAGGAGGGGAAAATAACTTCTTGTAAAGACAAGTATTGAAGGGGGATTAAATTGTGAGTGATAAGGGATAAGAGTTCAAGAACTCTAAGGGGATAAATATTAATCAAGCATGAATCATATGTACGACATCAAAATGTCAAGATAAACATCCATGTGAATCAACTTTAAGTATGAGCATGGCAAAGTATGATGAAATATTGCAATGATACACAACAACTCAATTATGGATAAATAAATAGACAAGACAAATTACTCTTAGACTATGAAGTCATGAGTGTAACAAGCTTCTCAAATCACAAATTCATCTTGCAAGACACCTCAAGAAGTGCCACAAAGAAACTAGGTCAAAAGAAGTTAGAAACAAGGATTATTACATTGGTGGGGTGTTCAAAAATTAGGAAAGTTGACACACAAGTCCAAGACCAAAGCTTAAACTCAAGCTAAAAAAACTTTAAGAATGAGTGGGTGAAGTGTCATGAAAAGATGGGCAAAATAGCCCTCTCAAAGTCTAAACTTCAAGGTCAAGTATCAAAAGCATCGAGCCTAAAAGTCGAGGGTCAAACAAATAAATTAAACTCTAATCAAAGGACCTCATTTAAGGTCAACAATCAAACTCAAGACAACCTCTCAATGTATCCTAAAACATTCTATAAAACCAACTCAAAAAAGTAGTGAGAAGAGGTATTTTTCAAAAGAAGTTCAAAAACTAGGTATAGAATATGTTCTTAAGTTCACAAAATAGATATTAAAATAAGGTGAAAATAAAAATAAATATTTTAGAAAACTAATTTAAACATTAAAATTTAAGTATGAATTTCTTGGGAATTTTTAATCAAAAGAAGTTATTTTTAATAAAGTAAAATTGAAATGAAAAATAAAATAAAATAAAGTTTGAAGCGAAACAAGACAGGGGGTGTATTAGTAACTTAGCATGAACTAGGTTAATTGCTTACACGCATGGGCCTCACAGATGGAGGGTGTGAGTAGCGAAACAGGCAAGGCCCAAGTCCAAAATGAAATACAAATAAATTCATCCAAGTGAAAATACATAGTCGTGTACAAATATCATGTAGGACATATCTCAACTGGTCACTTAGTTTTTAGTCACTACACGACAAAACCCTCACCCAGCCTATCCAATGCTGCCACCTATTATCTTTTTTCATGCAATGTGAAGAAAACCTAGAAACTATCGTGAACCCAGAAAAATGCCATGGCCATTCGTTCCACTTTCTCAGCCATTTTCAACACCAACCCTCAACCAAAAAACATGAAAACATACCATCTTGTAGTGTTCAGAACATAGAACACCATCAAACCTTAAACAACTCTACACAGAGACCTAAACATGGAGAAAAACACCATGGAAGTAGGGCAACTAAATTGAAGCAAAACTCTAATGTATCAACACAAATTCAAAGAAACCTCCATATTATCAATCTAAACCAAAACAAATGCAATACATGAACATGATGACAGCATTTAAGATCCCCTAAATTTATACATAAGAGCATGGAATCATGAGTATGAAGAAAGAGGCTTACCAAGTGGAGAAAGTCCACTGCCTCTTCAACTAGGAAGCCTTGAAACCTAACAAACTCAACTCCTTCCCTCTCCTGATGATGATGTGTATGAACTTGACTATCATGTGCAACTTGTGTATCAACCCTTTCCCTCTCTTAGTGGATCACGAACTCTCTCTCTTGTGGTATGTTTGCAATATGAATAGTGTATGTTCTGATGTGTTTGAACAAAGAGGATGAGTCTCCTTTTATGAGCAGTTGGTTAATGCAATGAAGACACAATGGTCTTTGGTTTTGTCTTGAAGAGAAAGAATGGTAGAGTCCAGCTCCTATGCGCATGGCCCTCTACTCCATCATTCTTGAGCCAAGTGAAAGCCATTGGTTGCTTGTCCTAGGGTTCATGTCAGCAGAAGAGAAAAACAAGATCCCAAGGGTTGAGGTGCAATAAGGTTTGCACAATGGTTCCTTGTTTTACATCATAGTTACTTTTCAAATGTTAGCTTGTCAAGTACAAAGTAGTTGTACTTTTGGTGGCTTCCTTCCACAAGTTTTAGGGCAAAGTACAATGTTGGGAACTGGTGATAAAAGATCATTTGGTACTTGATACAAATTTGGTTCACAATGGAAGCAAAGTTTGTAATGAAACTAAGTCATTCTAGGCACTTTACCACACGACAATTCATTAGCCAATAGACCAAATGAGATGGTTCTTGATACCTTTGAAAGTTGGCATGTAGTAGAGCAACTTGGGTGTTGTGGAAAGGTTAAGATAAAGACTAGAAGCATAGGTAAAAATGTGGTGAAGTTTGGTGTAGCAAGGAGGTAAAAACCAGAATTTCCTAAGTATACACAGCATTTCATCGTGACCACTTTAGTGCACAATATCTTGGTGACCATTAATCCAACTTGTGAGATTTTTGGTTCTGTGTAAAGTAGGAATATGATAGCACAACTTTCATGTGGAAAGCATTTAGATTTGGAGCTTGGAACAATGTGAAAAATGGAGTTGAAGTTGTGTCCAAAACTAGGGCAAAAGGATCAAAATTTCTCTAAGTCATAAAGGTATCTTATCTTCCAAGTCTCATAACTTAAAAATCAAGCCTTTTTTGAAGAAAGGTCCTCTAATACACTTTGAAGTTCATGGTGAGAGCTTCAATTTGACCTTTGAGTCACGAAATTTGGATGTGTAGTTTGGAAGTTATGACCTTCCTAAGTTTGCACAAGGAGTGAACTTTTTCATACTTAGAAAATTTTAAGGACCAAACCTTGCCCTTTTTGCAAGAAACCTCTCAAATGTTAACTTCTCATGCTCTAACTCAACAATTAGACATGTCTTGATGGAATATGGCTTGAATGCTTCATTTTGGATCAAAATCTCAAAAGTCAAAGGCTTTACTTTTCAGTCAAAACCCTAATTTTCTTCAGGAATTCAACTGGATGATCTCTGATGATCTTGCTTTCTCAATCTCTTCAAATGCCAATGGATGACCTCTAAGGGTGTTTATTAACATATGGAATCATATCCCAAGGCTTGGGATCATACCTTGATCAAAATTAAAGGCAATGTTTGACTTCTCCTGACAAAACCCTAATCTGGGGCATGATGAACTTGTGGCTCATAGTACTTGTGATAGGAGCCAAACCCACTTAATTTCTTGTTGAATAAGACCTCTTGGATGTATGTGAGCTCAATTAGTTAATGAACCAATCAAGACCCTGACTGATCACAACAAGATGCCTTAGTGATTCTTCAGGTAAAAACCCTAATTCTTGTAACTCTTGATCTGATGGTCTCTCTTTGACTTCTCTTAGCCTAATCTCATGAGATCATGACATAAGATTTGAGAGCTTCATGATGAGCCTCCAAGACCAAATGATTGAACTTTGTGACCTCAGTTAACTTTCTAGAACATATGACTTCACACACCAATCTCAATCAACTAGTGAACACTTGTGATGGTTGTATGGAGCCAAGGAGTGTCTTAGGAGACCTTGAAACAAGTGAGAGCCTGGATTATTAACCTTGACCTCTTTCTTGTACAAACCTTAGATGTCATATAAAAGAAACAACTAGCAAGATATAGTGGTTAGCCAACAATGCATAGATGATTGAAACCTAAATGCAAGTGCAAGATGTTATGACATCTAAGAGGTAAAATTTGGGGTATAACAGTTGCCCCTATTTGAATAGCTTTACCGGATGACACGAGGAATGGAAATTCTCGGGACATCAAGGTGAAAGGTATTTAAATATAGCAAACCAAAAATTCTGCCCTTAGATGGAATGCATATGCTAAGGACAAGCAACAGACATACAAATGCTGACATGCCATGGACTTCTAGTATGATGATATGATGCCATGATAGTGCAAGAATGCAGAAAAACACAACACCAAAGAACAAAGAGCAAAAAACCACAGGGGAGCTTCACTGGGGAGGGACAAAGGTTTAGTATCCACAAGGAAGACTCACTAGGGATGCAGGTTAGCAACCAACAGAAGAGACTCACTGAGGAGACACTAAGGAACATTGGGGATAGAAAAACAAAAGGGAAACCCCACAGATCCTCACTGGATCTAGGATTCAGGGAGATATTCTCCACTGGGGAAAGATCCAGGGAGATGGAAGATGGGTTCAAATATGACCGGACGACACTAGGGACAAAAACACACGCTTTACTGGGAATGAAACCAGAAAGAAGATATGATCTTCACCAAGGATTAATTTGAAACAAAAGGATAAACACCTGACAAGAGATTTTCTGGGGATTTCTTATACTGAAGAGTTCAAATGGGATCTTCAAGAAAAGCCAGAAAAGACAGAGACAAACACAAACTCTGCGTGTGCCAAATGATGATGCTCATAAGGACTTTTAAAGGGATATCGGTAATGACCGAACCTCTGCTGGGGGTAAGATTAAAGTGCCAACAATGATTGGACTTAGAAATAACACGCCAGTAAACACTGGACTCACAGTATCAATATCGAAACAACGCCAGTAAACACTGGACTTAGGGATAATGACAATGATTGGATGAACAAATATGCCAGTAAACACTGGAGTTATACGATATTGATAATGACCGATATAAAACAAGCCAGTCAACACTGGACTTGGGACAGGGAAACATGCCAGTAAACACTGGACTTTAGGTTCATATATGACCTGGGTTTCAAACAATACCAGTGATTACTGGACTTTAGGTTCATATCTGACATGGGTTTAGGTTCATATTTGACCTGAGTTTCAAGCAATACCAGCAATTACTGGACTTTAGATTCATATTTGACCTGAGTTTCAAGCAATGCCAGAGATTACTGGACTTTAGGTTCATATCTGACCTGTGTTTAGGTTCATATTTGACCTGAGTTTCAAACAATACCAGCGATTACTGGACTTTAGGTTCATATCTGACTTGTGTTTAGGTTCATATTTGATCTGATTTTAGGTTCATATTTGACCTGATTTTAGGTTCATATTTGACTAGATTTTAGGTTCATATTTGACCTGATTTTAGGTTCATATTTGATCAGAGTTTAGGTTTATATTTGAACTGAGTTTCAAACGATGCCAGCAATTACTGGACTTTAGGTTCATATCTGACCTGTGTTTTAAGCAATGCCAACAATTACTGGACTTTGGACACCAATTTGAGTTGGCCTGAAGCAAGCCAGTAAACACTGGACTTTACGATATCGATAAAGACCGATATAAAAACAATGCCAGTCAACACTGGACTTAACAAACGCTCAATAACACAGGATTTTAGACACCAATTTGAGTTGGCCTGCCAGTAAACACTGGACTGAGACACCAATTTGAGTTGGTCTGAAGACAGAGGTTAAATATCAGAATAGGACATTACCGGGATTGCATAGTGAAGACCTCAACTTCCTAGGGAATAGGAACAATAAATAAATTTAATGCACGCAGGCGAAAACCGAAAGCAAACGGGACACGGACAACGATCCACGAACCAAAAAGGATACTTAACTTGAACAAGTTAATGATAAAGGAGGTACAGACCCACAAGCAAGACACACTCAAACGCAGAAATGTACGATGATATGGTATGATGCGAATGCTCCATAATATACAAGAGACGACTCCGACGAGAGACGACAGACTGGAGAAGAGTAGATGGATAACACATCCACTGCAAAGAGTCACACTGAATCTGAAGAGAACAGTCGCTCGGAGTCAAATAGGGAACACCCTTCTTTCACCTAAAGAGGTAAAGATTTTCCACATTTTAACAAACATCTGTGGAAGATACTGGGGAGAAGTCCTTTGTAATGTGGTAGTCAGTTATTACTGAAGTGTCCGATCCAGGAAACATTGCCAGCTTAAATTTGTTTCATTGGGGAACCAGATAGTTTATCAGTGATTTCGTCACAACCAGAGTTATTGGGGAAGGCGAGTGATTTTACTAAATCGCCCCAAGAGCCAAAGTAAATTATGTTTTCATTGAGTTTTCTCAAAATATTTGTTTTTATTTCAAAATATTTCCGCTTTCAAAACCAATATTAATGAATAAGTGAAGTTTTGCATAACAAGAAAAAGTAGAGAAATGTTAAATATCAAACAAAGAATGGTCTAAAATCTGATTTCATTAGAATGGTAACTTGCCAATAGCAAAGTTCCATGGAACATTACAATTAGAAAAATGGCAATTTGGGAAAAGTTACATTGTATTCAATGACCACTACTATCCCTAATGACTAAAAATCCTTCAAAAACTCGTTGTTGATGAGAGCGAAGGAGCTTGAACTTCTTCTTTGAATTCCTTGATATAGGTGACAACCCTTTCTGACACAGTGAAACGCCTTTTGTCCCTAACTTTTTCCTGGACCACCCTTTCGGGGTTTCAATCCACCGAGACGCTATTTTTTGCCTAGGCCGCCCTTTCAGGCTTTCAACCTAGCAAGCTCTTTTTATTTTTATTTGATCCCTAATTTTTGTCTGAGCCTCCTTCATAGGTTATGACCCACCGGGATACCCTTTTCTTGCCTAAGTCGCCATTTTTGGTTTTCGACTTAGCGGGCTTTTTAGGCGTAATATTTTCGTACTGAGTCAGCATTCACAGGGTGTGAGAGTTGTTCACCATCCATCTTTGCAAGAATTGGGGAACCTCCCGAGAACACTATTTTCACCACAAATGGGCCTTCATAATTGGGCGCCCATTTTCTGCGTACATCCCTTTGAGATGGCAATAACTTTTTGAGTACGAGTTCTCCTTCACAGAATTCACGAACACGAACTTTCTTGTCAAATGCCCTTTTCATTCTCTTTTGATACAAGTGACCATGACACATGGCAGTCAGTCGCTTCTCATCAATGAGGTTCAGTTGATCGTATCTCTCTTGTACCCATTCTGCTTCATCAAGCTTGGTTTCCATCAGGATTCTCAAAGATGGTATTTCTACTTCAACGGGAAGAACAACATCCATCCCATACACCAGAGAAAATGGAGTTGCCCCTGTCGAAGTCCGAACCGAGGTTCTGTATCCATGCAAGGTAAATGGTAACATCTCATGCCAATCCTTATAAGTCTTTGTCATTTTCTGCAGGATCTTTTTGATGTTTTTGTTAGCAGCTTCGACAGCTCCATTCATCTTTGGACGGTAAGGTGAAGAATTGTGATGTTCAATCTTGAAACTGTCACACAACTCCTTCATTGTCTTGTTGTTCAAATTTGTCCCATTGTCCGTTATGATCCTGTTTGGGATTCCATAACGACAGATGATCTGGTTCTTAATAAAAGTAGCAACCACTTGCTTGGTTACGTTCGCGTAGGAAGCAGCTTCAACCCACGTTATGAAATAATCAATGGCCACTAAAATGAACCGGTGACCGTTAGAAGCTTTTGGCTCAATAGCCCCAATCATGTCGATGCCCCACATAGAGAACGGGCAAGGTGATGACAAAACATTCAACAATGTCGGAGGCACATGCACCTTATCAGCATAGATCTGGCACTTATGACATTTTCTGGCATATTGGATGTAGTCAGTTTCCAAAGTTAGCCAATAATAACCGGCCCTCAAGATCTACTTAACCATGGCGTGCCTATTGGCGTGAGTGCCAAAGCCTACTTCACGAATGACGTGAATCAACAAGTATGCTTCTCGTTTATCAATACATCTTAGCAATACCATGTCATGATTCCTTTTGTAGAGTACATCATTGCTGAGGAAGAACTTAAATGCTAGCCTTCTCAGAGTTTTCTTGTCAAGATTGGAAGTGTAACGCCCCGTTTTATCTTATTTATTTAATCGAGTTGATTTAATTATTTTTGTTTTATATTATTTTATTCTTGACTTTTATTTGACAATATATTATTTTTCATCGTTGTTTATGTTTTATCGCGTTTTGAGAGCGTTTGCGAGATATTTGAGTTGAGGGGTAAAATAGTCTTTTTAGGGGTTTAGATATTTTTATATAAATAGGGATTAGAGAGAATTAGAGAGAAAAGAAAATAGAGAGAAAGAAAAGAGAAGATAGAAAGGAAGAGGAAAGAAAAGAGGAGAAAGAGGAAAATCGCGGGAACTCCGTTTCAAGCGCGAATAATCGGGTAAGGGTGAGAAGTTTCAATTATATCTTGCTTGTGTATGTATATGTGTTGTTTGTTGTAAATGTTTTGGTTGTTTCACAACTTTTCTTATCGATTGGAATTAGGAGCGATTGATAGAAATCGATGTTTTCACTGATGAAATTCGATATAAACTGAGTAGAATACTTGTTGTTAGGTTTAGATCATGTTTTGGTTGATATAGTGTGAATTGGAAGTGTTTGGGGTGGGAGAATGATGAATTTGGACCCAATATGACCTATAACAGCGCTGCTGCGAATCCCAGAATTCGCAGGTTCGCACTGCGAACGACAGCGAATAGGAAAGCGAAGGCTCGCCAGAGCTTCGCACTGCGAATGAGGAGGCGAATGTTCGCCAGCAGTTTGCACAGCGAACTTTGTATCCTTTTTCTTCTTCCATGGTTCGCTGGGGCTTCGCACGGCGAATGTGGAAAGTGAAGGACTCGCTAGGAGCTTCGCATTGCGAACATGACAGATTTCCCGTTTTGTTTTCTTTATACCTTTTGATCCGTAAGTCGGATTGAGGCGCGGTTTGATGCGTTGGAGAGCTTATGAAATGTTCTTCCTTATAATAATGGTTTTGGGAGTAGTGGCCGATTTAATTGTGTCAGGAATTGGAATAGTGTTGTTTTGTCGGCTTTTACCGTCGTAATTGTGTGTGATTAACGTGTTATAATGTGACATGCTTTTAATATGTATCGCATAGCTTGTGTGATGTTATATTATGTGAATATATATGATGAGTGTTGGTGATGATGGTTTGTGGTCTTATGGAGAAATAAATGTGTTGTTTTGGGTTTGATTTCAATGTATGATAATGATGTTGTTGTGTGGTAAAATACATTGTTTGATTGAATATCAATGTATGTTGTTATGAGGTTTTGTGGTAATTATTGTGGTTGATGGTGAGTAATTCTTGATGTGAATTAATATGAGTGTATATGCTAAAATGCTAATTGTTGTGGTTGCGGATTATGATGAAATGCATTGTTTATGTGAAATTCAATGTGTGTTATTTGGTGGCCTTATGGCAAGTAAATGCATTGTTTGAATTGGTTTCCAATGCATGAATAATGATGATGAGATAATTCATATCGTTGAATTGTGAATGTATGGAATTGATGAGTTGAAATATATGCATGATTATGGATGTGTATATGTGTGCATTTGAATGTCATGAGTCATTGTATGCCAAGCATCATGATATGCATTCTTGTGATGTCGTGTGCCCTAGTGGGTGTGAGCGACGAAACGATTCCAGAGGGAATCCGCTATAACATCGTGCGCCTTATACAAAGAGGACCTAAAGCGATGATTATAGACGATCGTGCGCCTTATACAAAGAGGACCTAAAGCGATCGGATTGTGCGCCTTATACAAAGAGGACCTAAAGCAATCCATAAACGTTGTGCGCCTTATACCAAGAGGACCTAAAGCGACGGGGAACATCGTTTGCCCGACGGGGAGTTACACTAAGTAACAAGCGATGGTTCCAATAGTTCCTGAGTGAACTAGTGATGAGATTATGGATGGATGGTACCGCATATGCATTTGCATAGAGTCGTTGTGTCGGTCTCTTTGCATTTGCATAAATCATGAATGGATTGATTATGTGTGGAAAATCATGAATGGATTGATTATGTGTGGAAAATCATGAATCGATTGATTATGTGTTGAGTTTGTGATAGCATTGTGATTTGATATGTATTTGTGATAATTGCATTGGTTGTGGGTGATATGTTTTATGTATAGACATATGTTATGTTTTGTGGGGACGTTGTATATTACCATGATTGTATTAATTGTCTATGATATACTATGTATGAATATATGTGATGTGGTGGTGTGTTTCCATAGGTCATAACTTTGGTGTGCATTATGTATGAATAGGTTATTATGTTGGTATAATTGATACGTGTTATATGTGTTAGTATGTGATTGTATGGGTGAGTTTATTTATACATGTGATTAAATATGTTTTTGCATATTATTATGCAATCTTGATTTAGTTGTTATTTCTCACCCTTCTGCTGTGGTTTATTGCTCTATGAGGCAATTGCAGATTTGTAGTCTTGGAGGCTTTTGTGAAGATTAGTTCTCCATCTTTTGTCGGTCTTGGTGTCTGCTCTGATACGTAGCACGGGAGTCGGGGAACGATTATGTTATATATGTATACCTTTGTTAGATTTATTTTGTATTACCTTTGTATGTATATTTTGATGTTATAAAACAATTTATTTTGTAAAACAAGTCAGTTATGGATCTTTCCGCTTTATTCCATAATTGAACTTCCCTTTTGTATGGAAAAGTTTCTCTTTGATGTTATCCCAGTTTATGTTATGTGTCAAATAATTGAGCAGGGTTTGTGTTTTCTTTCTTTAAATGTGGCATCCTTGATTCTGTCGGAAAAATAAATTTTTAGTTACTCTGATTTATTTATGTATTATTTATTCGCGATGGGAATTGGGGTGTTACATTAGTGGTATCAGAGCAGGTCGGTCTGTCCGGCCAAGTTGTTGAGTCAGTTGGTGTGACAGTTGAATACTGTCGTTGTTGTTTGTCCCTTAGAACATGATATGTGTTTGAAACACTGTCAGTACTTTCTAGTTTCTGATCCTTTGTCTTCAGGTGTGAGAATGAGATAAGTGGGGGAGGAGCTTGTACTTCTCCAAGTTGCTTCAGTTGTGGAGCATTGGCTCAGTGTGCCGTTGGTTGCAAGAGTGTAAGTGTTGTTTGGACAGTGTGGTTCCCGGTTCCGGAGGGAATGCGGAGGTAAGGTTTATGTCAAATAAGCATTTGTGCCTTAGGTAGTTTTGTGCACAGGATGTAAGGAATACTATTATAATTTGGCAAAGGCGGTTTGTGCCCCATCATGATTGTCGGCTGTCTATTGACAAATTGAGGAACTGATCACCCTTAATCTCTTGTTGATAGCAGAAGGGAATTGTGTTGGATGGAATAGACGTGTCTTTCCGGCTTGATAGTGTGTGCAATGAATTATTTGGAATTAAGAAAGTGCTTACGGATTATTTTGTTGATTCGATGAAGATTCTAATATCGGAAGATGAGACGGATTCGAGGTTTTTGTATGTTGATCCAGTTGGGAAGTCATTGGGAGAGAACGATTGGGTATCGTTAATGGTTGTTCTCAGAGAGTAGAGTGTGGACTCAAGTTTTACGAAGGTGAAGTTTTGAGGTTTGGATCTGCTAAGTAAGTAGAAGAACTTTTAGGAAGTGAAACTCAGTTTGAAAGAGCGGTTGGAAGATTTACTGGAAAAAGGGATTTGTGAGACCAAGTGTGTCGTCTTAGAGAGCTCCAGCTTTGTTAGTAGCAAAAAGGATGGATGATTGAACGGAATAACAAGCATGATGTGTATGATGGTTTTGAGACTATGGAAAGCAAAACTTAGATTTTTGGTGAGTTTTGGAGTTTTTAAATTTTTATGGCATTAATGGAAATTTTGAGGAAACCCTTGTGGGTGGATGTAACATTGCGTTTGAGAGTTCTTTTTGGTTTGGTTTAGTTTGATTGAAATTACAATTGTTTGGAACGTTTGATAAAGATAATGAATTTTGTGAGTTGAGGCTTTAATCTATTTAATGTGACTGGTTAGGTTTGTTATCATCGGATTAGGCTATTATTTACTCAGTTAAGCGTGTATGTGAGTAACCAGTTACCCAGTGGAAAGTTTTGCAAAAGCTTTAAGAATTTATATCTTTTGGAATTTGGTTGGGCATTACAATGCACAGTGATGTTGTTCGGTGTTAGTAAGATGTCTAGAATGTTTGTGGAGTGGATGAATCGTATCTTCCATATTTAATTGGATAAGTTCGTAGTGGTTTTGATTGAGGATATTCGGATTTGTTATGAACTCAGAGGAAGAACAGGTAGAGTGTTTGAGATTTGAATTACAAGTGTTGAAAAAAGACGAAGTTTTATGCTAAGTTATTCAAGTGAGAATTTGGGTTGAAAAAGTTTAGTTTTCTTGGATATGTTATTTCAGATGAGAGTATGGTTATGGATCCGTCGGAAGTAGATGCAGTTCTACAAGGAGAGGCTCCGAAGTTGGTTAAGGAGATTAGAATCTTTTTGGACTTTTGTTGATTATTACCAGAGGTTATGGAAGGCTTTTCCAAGTTAGCGTTTTCGTTACTTCGATTGAATTGCAAAAGGTAAGTCGTTTGTTTGGGGTGTTCGTTGTAAGGAAAGTTTTGGTGAGCTGAAGTAGAAGTTGTCTACGGCTCCAGTTTTGATTCTGTGTGATCCTAATAAACTGTTTGTGAGGTATCGGGATGTGTCTTTGATGAGTTTAGTCAGGGTGTTAATGCAAGAGGGTAAAGTCGTAGCTTATGCTTTACGATAATTGAGGATTCATAAAAGGATCTATACTATTCAGGATTTGGAATTGGTTGCGGTTGTATTGTGTTGGAAAATTTGGAGGTATTATTTTTATGGTTCTGGGTTCGAAGTGTTTAGTAATCACAAGAGTTTAGAGTACTTGTTTGGTCTGAAGGAATAGAGTATGAGACAACGAGGATGGTTGGAATTCCTGACGAGTTACGAATTTGTCTTGGATTATTTTTGGGAAAAGTTTATGTCGTGCGTGATGAGTTAAGTCGAAAGTTTTTATGCATGTCTGTTTTGATGGTCAGGGAGTTAGAATTATTTGAACAGTTCAGAGACTTGTGTCTGGTGTGTGAGATAACATAGTAGAGTGTGAGGTTGGGTATATTAGAAGTGCACAGTGATTTTCGGCGAATATGAGAAAGAGTTAGACTTTGGACGTGAGGTTGGTAGTTTTGATGGTTACGAGTAATCAGAGTGCGCAGCGGAAGCGTGAAGTGACACATTTCGTATATGTGTGTGTGACTTGTAAGAGTTCATAGGTTGAACATTGGAAACATGTAGGAGTAATGAGACCATGGGACGTTTCAGAATGGAAGTGTTAGGTGAAAGGTTTAAATATTATTCATGGGCTACTATGTAGATGGAGGTTTTGGTTGTATGTTCGATTGGGGAATCGTAGCATTGTTGTAATATTGTTGTGTCGTGGGGCTTTATGTTCTTGTTGTGTTGTTGCCTCATTTCCATCGTGATGGTCTGAGTGCGAGTAGCTAATTCCTGTGTGTGTTCGTAGCTTGGGTATTCTTCGAGTCGTGAGTTGGTCGTCAAGTGCATTGTATGGGCTTTGCATCTTGTCGTTGTAGTTGTCGTCATGTCGTGTTGTTGTTGTAGCTGCTGTTAGCAAGGTGGTTTGCCAGTTTGTGTTATTCGTGGGGTGCCTTTTGTTGGCATGTTAGTTTGTTAGTCGGATGCGAGAGTCGTGTCCGGAGTTGTTCGTCTCAGTATATTTTCGAGGACGAAAATGTCTAAGTGGGGGAGAATTGTAACGCCCCGTTTTGTCTTATTTATTTAATCGAGTCGATTTAATTATTTTTGTTTTATATTATTTTATTCTTGACTTTTATTTGACAATATATTATTTTTCATCGTTGTTTATGTTTTATCGCGTTTTGAGAGCGTTTGCGAGATATTTGAGTTGAGGGGTAAAATAGTCTTTTTAGGGGTTTAGATATTTTTATATAAATAGGGATTAGAGAGAATTAGAGAGAAAAGAAAATAGAGAGAAAGAAAAGAGAAGATAGAAAGGAAGAGGAAAGAAAAGAGGAGAAAGAGGAAAATCGCGGGAACTCCGTTTCAAGCGCGAATAATCGGGTAAGGGTGAGAAGTTTCAATTATATCTTGCTTGTGTATGTATATGTGTTGTTTGTTGTAATTGTTTTGGTTGTTTCACAACTTTTCTTATCGATTGGAATTAGGAGCGATTGATAGAAATCGATGTTTTCACGGATGAAATTCGATATAAACTGAGTAGAATACTTGCTGTTAGGTTTGGATCATGTTTTGGTTGATATAGTATGAATTGGAAGTGTTTGGGGTGGGAGAATGATGAATTTGGACCCAATATGACCTATAACAGCGCTGCTGCGAATTCCAGAATTCGCAGGTTTGCACTGCGAACGGCAGCGAATAGGAAAGTGAAGGCTCGCCAGAGCTTCGCACTGCGAATGAGGAGGCGAATGTTTGCCAGCAGTTCGCACAGCGAACTTTGTATCCTTTTTATTCTGCCATGGTTCGTTGGGGCTTCGTACGGCAAATGTGGAAAGCGAAGCACTCGCTAGGAGCTTCGCATTGCGAACATGACAGATTTCTTGTTTTGTTTTCTTTATAACTTTTGATCCGTAAGTCGGATTGAGGCGCGGTTTGATGCGTTGGAGAGCTTATGAAATGTTCTTCCTTATAATAATGGTTTTGGGAGTAGTGGCCGATTTAATTGTGTCGGGAATTGGAATAGTGTCGTTTTGTCGGCTTTTACCGTCGTAATTATGTGTGATTGACGTGTTATCATGTGACATGCTTTTAATATGTATCGTATAGCTTCTGTGTTGTTATATGATGTGAATATATATGATGAGTGTTGGTGATGATGGTTTGTGGTCTTATGGAGAAATAAATGTGTTGTTTTGGGTTTGATTTCAATGTATGATAATGATGTTATTGTGTGGTAAAATACATTGTTTGATTGAATATCAATGTATGTTGTTATGAGGTTTTGTGGTAATTGTTGTGGTTGATGGTGAGTAATTCTTGATGTGAATTGATATGAGTGTATATGCTAAAATGCTAATTGTTGTGGTTGCGGATTATGATGAAATGCATTGTTTATGTGAAATTCAATGTGTGTTATTTGGTGGCCTGATGGCAAGTAAATGCATTGTTTGAATTGGTTTCCAATGCATGAATAATGATGATGAGATAATTCATATCGTTGAATTGTGAATGTATGGAATTGATGAGTTGAAATATATGCATGATTATGGATGTGTATCTGTGTGCATTTGAATGTCATGAGTCATTGTATGCCAAGCATCATGATATGCATTCTTGTGATGTCGTGTGCCCTAGTGGGTGTGAGCGACGAAACAATTCCAGAGGGAATCCGCTATAACATCATGCGCCTTATACAAAGAGGACCTAAAGCGATGATTATAGACGATCATGCGCCTTATACAAAGAGGACCTAAAGCGATCGGATTGTGCGCCTTATACAAAGAGGACCTAAAGCAATCCATAAACGTTGTGCCCTTATACCAAGAGGACCTAAAGCGGCGGGGAACATCGTTTGCCCGACGGGGAGTTACACTAAGTAACAAGCGATGGTTCCAATAGTTCCTGAGTGAACTAGTGATGAGATGATGGATGGATGGTACCACATATGCATTTGCATAGAGTCGTTGTGTCAGTCTCTTTGCATTTGCATAAATCATGAATGGATTGATTATGTGTGGAAAATCATGAATGGATTGATTATGTGTGGAAAATCATGAATCGATTGATTATGTGTTGAGCTTGTGATAGCATTGTGATTTGATATGTATTTGTGATAAATGCATTGGTTGTGGGTGATATGTTTTATGTATAGACATATGTTATGTTTTGTGGGGACGTTGTACATTACCATGATTGTATTAATTGTCTGTGATGTGCTATGTATGAATATATGTGATGTGGTGGTGTGTTTCCATAGGTCATAACTTTGGTGTGCATTATGTGTGAATAGGTTATTATGTTGGTTAATTGATACGTGTTATATGTGTTAGTATGTGATTGTATGGGTGAGTTTATTTATACATGTGACTAAATATGTTTTTGCATATTATTATGCAATCTTGATTTAGTTGTTATTTCTCACCCTTCTGCTGTGGTTTATTGCTCTATGAGGCAATTGCAGATTTGTAGTCTTGGAGGCTTTTGTGAAGATTAGTTCTCCATTCTTTTGTCGGTCTTGGTGTCTGCTCTGATACGTAGCACGGGAGTCGGGAAACGATTATGTTATATATGTATACCTTTGTTAGATTTATCTTGTATTACCTTTGTATGTATATTTTGATGTTATAAAACAATTTATTTTGTAAAACAAGTCAGTTATGGATCTTTCCGCTTTATTCCATAATTGAACATCCCTTTTGTATGGAAAAGTTTCTCTTTGATGTTATCCCAGTTTGTGTTATGTATCAAATAATTGAGCAGGGTTTGTGTTTTCTTTCTTCAAATGTGGCATCCTTGATTCTGTCGGAAAAAAAAAAATTTAGTTACTCTGATTTATTTATGTATTATTTATTCGCGATGGGAATATGGGTGTTACAGGAAGCATTGGCAGGGTACTCTCGAGTCTTCAGATAATTCTTGATGTCGTGATATCATGGTTTCCCATCCACCTCTTCTTCAATTAACTGGCAGTAGGCTGGCTCGGTCTTGCGCTCGATTCTGATTAGTGGCGCTTCATTGACAAATCTGACTTTCCACATCAAAGCTGACATTGCTAAAGCATCAGCTATGTGGTTTTTAGATCGTGGAACATGACGGAAAGTAATCTCGTCAAAGTATTGGATCATTTCCACAATGTAGTCTCGGTATGGGATCAATTTCTTGTCTTTAGTTTCCCATTCGCCCTTGACTTGATAAATGACAAGAGCAGAATCACCACTAACTTCCAGAATCTTGATTTTGAGATCAATTGCAGCTTCCAACCCTAGAATACATGCCTCATACTCAGCAATGTTGTTTGTGCACTCAAAATTCAACCTTGTTGTAAATGGGGTATAACCACCATCAGGGTTCATCAATACAACACCTATGTCATGTCCTTTATAGTTAGAAGAACCATCAAACATCATTTTCCAATGGGAACCAGGCTCAGGGCCTTCAGCAGGGCCGGGCTCTTCACAATCCTTCTTTATCAGCATAATGTCCTCATCAGGGAAGTCAAATTTGAGAGATTCATAGTCTTCAACAGGCTGATCTGCGAGATAATCTGACAAGACGCTCCCTTTGATGGACTTCTGAGTGACATACTGGATATCGTACTCTGACAAGAGCATGTGCCAACGGGCAAGTCTTCCCGTTTGAGCATGCTTTTCGAAGATATACTTTATTGGATCCATTTTCGAGATCAACAAAGTAGTGTGACATATCAAGTACTGCCTCAAACATCTAGTGGCCTATTCTAAAGCACAGCAGGTTTTCTCTAACAGTGAATAACGGCTTTCGTAATCAGTGAACTTTTTGCTCAAGTAATAGATCGCATGCTCTTTGCGCCCAGATTCATAATGTTGGCCTAAGACACATCCCATTGATCCTTCCAACACAGTCATGTACATGAAGTGGGGTCTCCCTGTAACATGAGGGATCAAGATCGGTGGTTCCTGTAGGTAATTCTTGAGTTTATCAAAGGCTTGCTGACAATCAGAGTTCCATTCTATCATCTGGTCTTTGCGGAGCAACTTGAAGATTGGTTCACAAATGGGAGTCATGTTGGAGATAAACCTGGAGATGTAATTCAAACGGCCAAGAAAACCTCTCACTTGAGACTCGGTTTATGGAGCTGGCATCTCTTGAATAGCTTGCACTTTGTCGGGGTCTACCTCAATTCCTCGCTGACTAACGATAAAACCGAGTAACTTCCCTGACCTAACACCAAAAGTGCACTTGGCAGGATTCAATCTTAACTGATACTTACAAAGTCTTTTGAATAGCTTCAGAAGATGATCTAGATGGTCCTCCTCACTCTGAGATTTAGCAATCATGTCGTCAACATACACTTCAATTTCTTTGTGAATCATGTCATGAAAAAGCGTCACCATAGCTCTCTGATAGGTTGCCCCTGCGTTTTTCAAACCAAAGGGCATGACTTTGTAGCAATAAGTTCCCCAAGGAGTGACGAACGTAGTTTCGTCCATGTCGGCAGGATCCATCTTGATCTGATTGTAGCCTGAGAAACCATCCATAAAGGAGAAAACTGCAAACCGGGTTGTATTATCCACAAGAGTGTCGATATGCGGCAGAGGGAAATCATCCTTTAGACTTTCTTTGTTAAGGTCCCTATAATCTACACACATTCACACTTTACCATTCTTCTTCATTACGGGCACAATGTTGGCCACCCATTTAGGGTATTTGGAGACTGCCAAGAATCCTGCATCCAGTTGTCGCTTGACCTCATCTCTGATCTTGAGAGCCATGTCAGGTCTACTTCTTCGAAGTTTCTGTTTCACTGACGGACATTCAGGCTTGAGTGGTAGTTTATGAACTACTATATTTGTATCTAAACCAGACATGTCTTGATAAGACCATGCAAATACATCCACATACTCTTCAAGAAGCTTCACTAACCGTTGTCTGGCCTCTGCCCCAAGTGTTTCCCCAATCTTGACTTCCTTCTTGTCTTCATCGGTACCAAGATTGATGGTGTCAACTTGTTCCTTATGTGGCTGAAGAGCCGTGTACTCGTACTCACACACTTCTGCCAAATCATCAGGGACGTCATAATCCTCCTCATCCTCAGCTTGATAGATAGATGAATCAAAGTCAATAGTGAGAGTAGGGTCATTGAATACAACAGGTTTGTGGACTGTTCTGCATGATGGAGGGGCTTATTTTATTAAAATGCACAAAATTAAATGCAAGGAGAAAATGTTTTTGGTAGTTATGAAAAGATTGCCATTTTTACTTAAGAGCAAAAACAGTAAATAAAGACAAACGAGTTTAACAAAACATCATTTTCATTGATTAATAAGAATTAAAAGCGGTGACCCATACAAAATAATCTGATAGCCTTAGGCATGGATACGGAATTGAAAACAAACAACAAAAGCAAGCATATTACTCTGGCATTGGGTACAATACAGGGATCTCAATAGACTCCCAATTATCTAGTGCGGCGTCACACTGAAAGACCAAGTGACCGATGTCCTCGTCTTCTGCATCCTCTATAATGGCATTGACTTGATGTCCTCCACTGACGAACACTTCCTGGATCTTCTTCAGTCGCCCCATTGTAGCAGCAGATGTCTCATCAATAGTTAGTTTGTAACCCAACCCTTGGTATTTCTTCGTCTCTTGAACTTCAATGACCTTGCCCCAGCTTTCAGGAACAACTTCTTTCAGGGAAGATTGCATACTTTTGAAGGAAGCAAAAGATGGATTTCTCGAGACCACTAGTTCTTCAACATCTAGCATAACAGCGTTGGCTATCTTAAGAGCTTGGAATGAAGTTTCCAGAGCATCTTCATCAGCCTCAATGTAGCAAAAAGAGGACAAGTTGCTGACCATTAAGTCTTCTTCGCCATGTATGATAACCAATTTCTCATCAACCACAAACTTCATCTTTTGGTGCAGGGTTAAAGTTACAGGGCCAGCTCCATGGATCCAAGGCCTTCCCAGCAGGCAGCTATAGGCAGGATTAATATCCAATACTTGGAAAATGATATTGAAAACATGAGGGCCAATCAGAATTGGTAACTCAATTTCTCCCATTACTGATCTTCTCGAGCCATCAAAGGCTTTCATAATGAGTGAGGTGGGTTTCATCACAGCTCGTTGGTAAGCCAATTTTTCAAGAGTCCTTTTCGGCAGAACATTCAGAGAGGAACCAGTATCTACAAGAACTCTGGCCAAAGTATCTTTTTGGCACTTCACTGATACGTGTAAGGCGAGATTATGATTTCATCCTTCTCGAGGTAGCTCTTCGTTGCTAAAACTGAGAGTATTGTAAGCGGTGATGTTTGCAATGACGCTGTCAAACTGACCAGCAGTAATATCCCGAGCCACATGTGCTTGGGCCAGTATCTTTTGTAAGGCTGCTCGGTGGGTAGGTGAATTTAACAGCAGAGACAAAATTGAAATTTTTGAGGGATTTTGGTGAAGTTGGTCCACCACTTTATAGTCACTTCTTTTGATTATTCTTAGATATTCATCATTCTCTTCATTTGTAACCACCTCTTTTTCTTTATCTTTGGAGGGCACAGGAACGGCAGTCTCTTTAGGCACAGTCCCATTGAAAAGAGGGGTATAAATTCTACCACTTCGGGTCATCTTCCCAGACCCAGCTATGTTGATTACTTCTTCACTGGCGGTTCCCACCTCATTCCTTAGAACCACCTTTTCATATCTTTTGTTAACCATACTATCTTCATACCTCCAAGGCACAACTTTTGAATTGCTAAAACGGAACAGAACAGGTTGTCGGATGTTTCTCGGCCTTGACTGATTAGCAGCAGATGCAACGACAGATTCAGATGTATTGAATACTGGCTTTGGTTTATTGAACACAGGGACCGCGGAACCAAACTTAGGTACATTGAAAACAGGCACTTTCTCTTTTGATTTTGGTAAGTTAAAAACGGGTTCAATCACTACAATTTCTTCTTTCTTTACTTTGTTGATTACCTGCAAAAAAATCCTTCATTAATCAAGCTCTAAATATCGTCTTGGACCAACTTGCACCTTCTGATACTGATATCACACTCTTCGCAGTTACTATGGCAAACTTTTACTAACCCAGCTTCAAATAGTTCTGCATGGAAAACCTTGACAGGAATTTTGATCTTTGATGCATCCAATATCAATACCATTATTCTCATCTTCAATGGCACTAGTAGTCCCATGTGTGGGCAACAGATTGTTCTTCACATTTGGCTGATTGTCTGCAAAAGATAGGATCCTCTTTTCCATCAAACCTTTCACAACGTGTTTCAATGCTAGGCAACCTTTCAGATCATGACCGACTGCACCTTGGTGAAATGCACAATTGACATTAGGATTGTGGAATGGCATGGACTTCTCTGTGGGTGGGCCCAGAGGTCTAGTAACAATCAAACCTTGTTGAACTAAAGAGGGATAGAGCTCGGTATAAGTCATTGGTATGGGCGAAAATGAAGGCTTTGCCCCTTGTCTTTTGTATGGAGCGCTTGACTGAGAAGCTTGCGGTCTCTGTGGTTGTTGTTGTTGTTGATAATTTGGAGCACTTGGAGCTGGCTGATAAGCTGGCTGCTGTTGGTATACCCACACTTGCTATGTAGATTAATGATTAAAAGTTGGGGTTATAGCTGCCACATAGTGTTGTGGGGCAAACTGCATTGGATAGATTGGTTGTTGAGCGAAATTTGGAATTGACTGCTGTTGATAAATCGGTGGTTTCCACACTGGATTTTTTTCCTACCTGTCATAACGGCATTGGTTTCTCCCTCCTTCTTTTTGTGGAAGTTTCTTGGAGGTTTCTTGTTGCTGGTACTACTTGTGTTGTTCGAAGAACTGATCACTTTACCACTCTTTAGACCAGCCTCTACCTTTACACCCACGGCAACAATATCAGCAAAGTTGGCGCTAACACTGCTAATTATTCTTTCATAAAATTCTGGTTTCACAGTGTCCACAAACTAGTCAGCCAGTTCTTTTTCCGACAATGGAGGCTCTACCTGTGAAGCCATCTCCCTCCATCGTTGCGCGTACTCTTTAAAAGACTCATAATTGTTTTGTGACATGCTCAAAAGCTGCCTTCGGTTCGGTGCCAAATCCATATTGTACTTATAATGCTTCACAAAACCATCTGATAAGTCTTGAAAATTGTGGATCCTAGATTGGTCCAAGCTCATGTACCACTTTGAGGAAGCCCCCTTCAAACTATCCTGGAAACAATGGATCATTAACTTGTCGTTGTCTATATATGCAGCCATTCTTCGGTAATACATGATCAAGTGCGATTTGGGACAGATCGCACCCGAGTACAGGTCAAAACTTGGCATTTTAAACTTTAGTGGGATTACCAAGCCAGAAACCAGGCACATATCCCTAGCGTCAGTACTAAAGATATTGCTTCCTTCCGTCGCCCTCATTTTCCTTTAGATAGTCTCCACACTTTCCTTCAATTTCTCGTGACGCTCATCCCCCTCATCGGACATTTAGGGGTAGTCATACACTGGATGTGGATTGTGGAGATTATCATTACCCAAGGGAACAGTTTGTTGAACAGTTGTAACAATCGGAGGAGGTAAGAAACCAAAAGGCGTACCTAATGAAGGTACAAAGGTAGTGTTGGTATTGGTAGAAGGCTCCACAGTTATAGTGACAATTTCAGAGACCACAGTGGCCTGAGTGTCCATCTTTGCTTTAATAACCTGCATGGCTTCCATAATCTGCCTCATTCCACTTTGTAGATCATTCAACTCGTTGTTGACTCTGTCCATCTCAAAATCTTGTTCTGACATTCTCTGACGAGCTTGGGCTCGTGTGTTGTAGCAGTGTCGAAGACTCAGTGTGACAGTTTCTGAAGAGAATATGGTGACATGAGACACGACAGGAAAGAAATACACATGTTATGAAATGAAGGGATGCGAATGCAAATGCAAATACAGGCAAAACTATCAAGGAACTGAAAAAATTGCAAACATTGTAGATAACAGCATATTTATCAAAACAAGCTCTTTTATTAGCAAATTTGCAAATATTACAACATGGGCGGTACACCCTCAAAGTTCATTACATAGGTAAGATAGAAAATACAGCATAAAGAAAACTAGAAATTTGATCCACTTGCAGATGGTCCTTCCCCTCCATTGAGCTCCCTCATGAGTTCATTGATTTGCTCTTGCATCCTTTCCTTGTCAAGAGTGAGCTCTTCCACCACTTCCTTCAGCTTTAGCTCCTCTTTTGTAGGTGGCTTATGATGCGGATAGGGCATCCTCATCATAAGAGCTTTCTCGCGAGACCATTCCAAGTAAGCCTCGGTGATAGTGAAGTCGGAATCTCCCAGAGCAGTCCACCTTTGCCTGTTAATACAACGCCAAGCACGTTCCACTTTAATTTTAAACTCCAGATTTTCCTTTGTTTCAAGAAAGAGCCTCCTCAGACTGCTAAGATCAGGTATCTTCTTCGTCGGGTGACCTAGCTGTCGGCGAGCAAGAACGGGATTGTAGTTGATGCATCCCCTTCTGCCCATAAGAGGTACATTGAGGAAATCCCCACAGCTGTGAATCATGAGAATCCCTCCGTAGATTGGGTCGTACCACTCAATGTCAGCATGAGTCAGCTCCATGAGCCTCTTAGACCAAACAGTATTGTCTTCCACATCCTAAAAATTCGCGGTCCTTGGTAGGTGCGAAATAAACCACCTATAAAGGAGAGCAGCACAGTAGATAATCTGTCCTCCATCGCACATGTACCTTGAATGAATGGAATGATAAGTGTCAACTAAAAGAGTAGGAATTGGATTCTTGAGCATGAAGATCTGAATAGCGTTGACGTCGACGAAGTCCTTAGAGTTGGGAAACAGAAACAGTCCATAAGCTAGCAAAGCAAAGGTGGACTCAAAGAATACGGTATTCCTCCTAGCAGCAAGGTAACGAGCTTTCTCGAACAAGATCTGAGCGGTAATCCAGGGAGTCCTCCTTGATGGTCAAGTGAGCTTTAATGTCAGACAGCCTTAGCCTTGTTCCTCTGGCAATGTCCTTCGCACTGAGCTCTTCTTCTATTCCAGAGAATGGAGGTGAGTCATTGACGGGGAGGCCCATCAAAGCAGAGTATTCCTCCAAGGTTGGCGTCAGTTGGTAATCGAGAAACACAAAATAGTGGTCAAGAGGGTGATAGAGTTGAACCAAAGTTTCCAGCAGTCCTCCAGCCCTTTTAAGTTCCAACAACGGGAGAATTCTTCCATACTTATCTGTGAAAGCTAGTGGGTCTTTAATTAATCCAGCTAGTTCCCTTAACTGCCCAACATCGGGAACCATGAAGGTGTAGAGCCACGTTCCTTAACTTCCAAAATCCATATCTATAATGTCTGCAAAACAAATTTAGTTCCTTGATAGTTTTAGCAAAAATGCAAGATGCAATGCGAATGTCATACACACTTCAAGGAACTCGAAACTATATTTGGAAAACGCTATCGGACGGGGAACACATTGCGAAGTTTAAAGGAAAACTCATTTCATTAATGATGAACTTTTAAGATTACAAAAAGATTACACCTTCAAAAGTCATACAAAAGGAAAAATACAAAATAAAAATAAACTAGGTCCTAGGTCATCTGACGAGACGATTACTCTTCTCCAAGCAACCTCATTGTGAGCCTATTGATCTCTTCCTGCATCTTCGCTTTCTCAAGAACAAGCTTATCCATGTATAGCTTCCATGGACCTGAAGGAGGAGGAGTACTAGGATTAATAGCAGGCACTAATGGTACGCCAGGGGAAAATAAATCCCCTTGTGTCTTCCTCTTTTTGGCGGACTCTTCTTCCCTTTGCTTATGGGTCTTCTGAAGCTCTCCCATCTCGTAGTTGAGAATTTGAAACTTGTCCTTCCATGCATCTCTTTCTTGCTCCGCTTTAGCCAAATTAATCTTCAATTCTTCTTCGTTGCTCATGAAGAACAAAACAGGGTCTCGGGGAGCTAATGGGATAGGCTCATGACGGGGATAGGGCATCTTCAAGTTGATAGCCCTTTCTTGCACCCAACGGGTATAAGATTCTGAAGCAATACACTCAGGTTTTCCCAAAGCAGACATTCCTTTCTTGTGTACGTGACGCCAGGCGTGCACGATCTTCTCTTTGAGCACAGGGTCCTTATTTCCTTCAATGAACAGTCCTTCCAAGTAGATATTGCTTGGCTTATCCTTTATAGGGAACCGTGTTGACGACGGGCTAAGGCCGGATTATAGATTATACACCCTTTTGTACCAAGAAGAGGTACGTTAGAGAAACCACCACAGTTGTCGATCATATCCTTCCCTTCAAGTGTTGGATTATACCACTTCGTATCAGTATGTCTGAGTGACATAATTTTCTGTGACCACAGAAGTCCATCCTTAAGGTCCCAAAATGTTGTTGAGCGAGGTAAGTGAGAAATAAACCACTTATACAGCAAGTTAGCACAGCAAGTTACCATTCATCCCCCATGAGAATTCCTTAGATGTACGGAGTGGTAAGCATCGGCGAGTAGAGTCGGAACTGGATTCCCAAGGATGAAAACCTTGATCGCGTCCATGTCAATGAAGTCGTCGATGTTTAGGAACAGAAAGAGCCCATAAATGAGTAGAGCCATAACAGCCTCATAAGCACCCATGTTCTTCATACCAGCATAATAACTAGCTTTCTCCATCAGAAACTTAGCAGGTAGCCCAGAAATTCCTCCTTTAGTAACCATATTAACCTTGACATCTGATAACTTGAGGTGAGCAGCTTCTGCAATATCCTTCTCACTAGATGTACCTTCCAAACCAGAGTAAGGGGGCCTTGAAGAGATAAGAATACCAACCAAGATAGAATACTCCTCAAGGGTAGGCATTAACTGGTAATCGGGGAAGGTGAAGCAATGGTATAATGAGTCATAAAACTGTACGAGAGTGGAGAGCATCCCATCTACCAACCTGAACTTCATCAAGGAGAAAATCTTCCCATACTTATCTCTGAATGTTGATGAGTCTTTGATCAACTCCCCTAGCCTCTTCAAATTTTCCAACTTAGGACTTTTGAAAGTGTACTTCTGCGTTCTTTTTCTTCAAAAATCCATCCTATAAGGTTTGCAAAACAGAATTGAGTTCCTTGAAGGTAGCATGATGAAGAGATGTATGAATGAATGTACGCAATGCATAAAACACACATATACAGATAAACACATATATACAACAAGAAGGGCCTACGTTTGGAGATCACGGGTGTGGAGCCATGGTCTACCCATCCCAAGAGGTATGTACTATAGGTTTACGATCTGTAGAACAGGGTTCTAAAAAGTTCCCAGAGTCAACAGCCCATCTTTCAGATATTATCGACTTCCCAATTACTTGGTAATCAATAATATTCTCAAGAGAGTCTCGTCTGAGTGCAGTATCGCGTATCAACCATTTCAAGATTACTCCCTCATAGTCATCGCACTACATCCTAAAAAGGCCAAGTGGGGGTAAAAGGGTAACTAAAGGTCATTAGCATCACGGGCTCCTCGGTCGAAAGTGGCAATGCATTCACGATAGCTCGTTCAACATATACCACCCTCGAGGGGGCCTCAACTGAGTGTGAAATCTCAAGTCAACTTCTTTGGGATTACTCCCTCGAAGTCTCCTTGACTATATCCACTATCCTATCATAAGTGTACTCTCAAGTTCGGGTTAGGACTTATCCTCACCACTCTTGGTAACAACCCTGCACATAGAAAAACCCAAGCATAACAGGTGTATATATATACAGATATGAATATGTACAGATATACAAGCAAGCAAACATATAACAAACACAAACACAAACAAGGTGGGCTCAACCCTCAAATTAGTTTCCCCAGTGAAGTCGCCATTTCTGTTGCGGTGAGAATCAGATATCAAGCTATTAATTAACTTGAATCACACATCTTTGAAATTCACCACCGAGCTTTGACTTGTCCAAAGGAAAGGGTAAAGATCGAAGAAAGGCCTAATTGCGCTATGTGAAGACACAGCTAAGAGATCTAAGGTTCGGGGGTTGGTTATACCTAGGGAAGGTGTTAGCATCCTAGATATCTGTAGTACTCTACAGGAACCTCTTGTTTGTATTTGTGTTATGTTACGTTTGCTTGCTAAGGGAAATCTATGCTAAGGCTAAAGGTAAAGGCCTATGGTAAAGACCAAAGTGATAAAGGTAAAGACCTAGGGGTATATACACTAAGTATGATAGCCAAGACGTCGCATCTCGAGCCTACGTATCCTAATAAGGATGGAATCAGAGCATTCGTAGTTCACCTCAATAAGGGTGAGGAACCATTGACTATGGCCAAAGTTCCAAGGGGAATGAGTATGATACTCATGTAGAGTTAAAGAACTCTCTAAGTCTAAGTTGTAGGGGTAAGTGAATACTCACAAGGATGAGAATCACATAGAGTCTAAGAACGCTAACCTAATTCTAAGTTGTGATATAAGTGTCTCTCATGAGGCCAAGGGGAAAGAGGAGGCTCTATGACTTTAAGGTCAAGAGGGAGGGTGGCTCTAATGAGGCCAAAGGTTTGATAAAGGTCACCTATGACTATGAGGTCAAGGGTTGAAGATGATTACCTATGACTTTGAGATAAAGGGTTGATAAGATGGCTCTAATGAGGCCAAGATGGTAATGAGCTATCTATGACTTTGAGTTCAATAGAGAGACTTTCCTTTAGAAGGAGGGGAAAATAACTTCTTATAAAGACAAGTATTGAAGGAGTATTAAATTGTGAGTGATAAGGGATAAGAGTTCAAGAACTCAAAGGGGATAAATATTAATCAAGCATGAATCATATGTACGACATCAAAATGTCAAGATAAACAACCATGTGAATCAACTTTAAGTATGAGCATGGCAAAGTATGATGAAATATTGCAATGATACACAACAACTCAATTATGGATAAATAAATAGACAAGACAAATTACCCTTAGACTATGAAGTCATGAGTGTAACAAGCTTCTCAAATCACAAAATCATCTTGCAAGACACCTCAAGAAGTGCCACAAAGAAACTAGGTCAAAAGAAGTTAGAAACAAGGATTATTACATTAGTGGGGTGTTCAAAAATTAGGAAAGTTGACACACAAGTCCAAGACCAAAGCTTAAACTCAAGCTAAAAAACCTTTAAGAATGAGTGGGTGAAGTGTCATGAAAAGATGGGCAAAATAGCCCTCTCAAAGTCTAAACTTCAAGGTCAAGTATCAAAAGCATCGAGCCTAAAAGTCGAGGGTCAAACAAAGCAATTAAACCCTAATAAAAGGACCTCATTTAAGGTCAACAATCAAACTCAAGACAACCTCTCAATTTGTCCTAAAAAATTCTAGAAAACCAACTCAAAAAAGTAGTGAGAAGAGGTATTTTTCAAAAGAAGTTCAAAAACTAGGTATAAAATATGTTCTTAAGTTCACAAAATAGATATTAAAATAAGGTGAAAATAAAAATAAATATTTTAGAAAACTAATTTAAACATTAAAATGTAAGTATGAATTTCTAGGGAATATTTAATCAAAAGAAGTTATTTTTAATAAAGTAAAATTGAAATGAAAAATAAAATAAAGTTTGAAGCGAAACAAGACAGGGGTGTATTAGTAACTTAGCATGAACTAGGTTAATTGTTTACACGCATGGGCCTCACAGATGGGGGGTGTGAGTAGCGAAACAGGCAAGGCCCAAGTCCAAAATGAAATAAAAATAAATTCAGCCAAGTGAAAATACATAGCCGTGTACAAATATCATGTAGGGCATATCTCAACTAGTCACTTAGTTTTTAGTCACTACACAACAAAACCCTCACCCGGCCTATCCCACGCTGCCACCTATTATCTTATTCCATGCAACGTGAAGAAAACCTAGAAACTATCGTGAACCCAGAAAAATGCCATGGCCATTCCTTCCACTTTCTCAGCCATTTTCAACACCAACCCTTAACCAAAAACCATGAAAACATACCATCTCGTAGTGTTCAGAACATAGAACACCATCAAACCTTAAACAACTCTACACAGAGACCTAAACATGGAGAAAAACACCATGGAAGTAGGCCAACTAAATTGAAACAAAACTCTAATGTATCAACACAAATTCAAACAGACCTCCATATTATCAATCTAAACCAAAACAGATGCAATACATGAACATGATGACAGCATTTAAGATCCCTTAAACTTATGCATAAGAGCATGGAATCATGAGTATGAAGAAAGAGGCTTACCAAGTGGAGAAATTACACTGCCTCTTCAACTTGGAAGCCTTGGAACCTAACAAACTCAACTCCTTCCCTCTGCTGATGATGATGTGTATGAACTTGAGTGTGATGTGCAACTTGTGTATCAACCCTTTCGCTCTCTTAGTAGATCACGAACTCTCTCTCTCTCTCTTGTGGTATATTTGCAATGTGAATGGTGTATGTTCTGATGTGTTTGAACAAAGAGGATGAGCCTCCTTTTATAGCTAGAGCAGTTGGTTAATGCAATGAAGACACAATGGTCTTTGGTTTTGTCTTGAAGAGAAAGAATGGTAGAGTTCAGCTCCTATGCGCATGGCCCTCTACTCCATCATTCTTGAGCCAAGTGAAAGCCATTGGTTGCTTGTCCTAGGGTTCATGTCAGCAGAAGAGAAAAACAAGATCCCAAGGGTTGAGGTGCAATAAGGTTTGCACAATGGTTCCTTGTTTTCCAACATAGTAACTTTTCATATGTCAGCTTGTCAAGTACAAAGTAGTTGTACTTTTGGTGGCTTCTTTCCACGAGTTTTAGGGCAAAGCACAATGTTGGGAACTGGTGAGAAAAGATTAGTTGATACTGGATACATCTTTGGTTCAGATTTGGTTCATAATGGAAGCAAAGTTTGTAATGAAACTAAGTCATACTTGGCACTTTACCACACGACAATTCATTAGCCAATGGACCAAATGAGATTGTTCTTGATACCTTTGAAAGTTGGCATGTAGTAGAGAAAATTGGTTGTTATGGAAAGGTTGAGATAAAGACTAGAAGCATAGGTAAAAATGTGGTGAAGTTTGGTGTAGCAAGGAGGTAAAAACCAGTATTTCCTTAGTATACACAACATTTCATCGTGACCACTTTAGTGCACAATATCTTGGTGACCATTAATCCAACTTGTGAGATTTTTGGTTCTGTGTAAAGTAGGAATATGACAGAATAACTTTCAAGTGGAAAGCATTTGGATTTGGAGCTTAGAACAATGTGAAAAATGGTGTTGAAGTTGTGTCCAAAACTAGGGCAAAATGATCAAAATTTCTCTAAGTCATAAAGGTATCTTATCTTCCATGTCTCATAACTTAAAAATCAAACCTTTTTTGAAGAAAGGACCTCTAATACACTTTGAAGTTCATGGTGAGAGCTTCAATTTGAGTTTGAGTCACGAAATTTGGATGTGTGGTTTGGAAGTTATGACCTTCCCAAGTTTGCACAAGGAGTGAACTTTTTCATACTTAGAAAATTTTAAGGACCAAATCTTGCCCTTTTTGCTAGAAACCTCTCAAATGTTAACTTCTCTTGCTCTAACTCAACAATTAGACATGTCTTGATGGAATATAGCTTGAATGCTTCATTTTGGATCAAAATCTCAAAAGTCAAAGGCTTTACTTTTCAGTCAAAACCCTACTTTTCTTCAGGAATTCAACTGGATGATCTCTGATGATCTTGCTTTCTCAATCTCTTCAAATGCCAATGGATGGCCTCTAAGGGTGTTTATTAACATATGGAATCATATCCCAAGGCTTAGGATCATAGCTTGATCAAAATCAAAGGCAATGTTTGACTTCTCTTGACAAAACCCTAATCTGGGGCATGATGAACTTGTGGCTCATAGTACTTGTGATGGGAGCCAAACCCACTTGATTTCTTGTTGAATAAGACCTCTTGGATGTATGTGAGCTCAATTAGTTAATGAACCAATCAAGACACTGACTGATCACAACAAGATGCCTTAATGATTCTTCTAGTAAAAACCCTAATTATTGTAACTCTTGATCTGATGGTCTCTCTTTGACTTCTCTTAGCCCAATCTCATGAGATCATGGCATAAGATTTGAGAGCTTCATGATGAGCCTCCAAGACCAAATGATTGAACTTTGTGATCTCAGTTGACTTTCTTGAACAGATGACTTCACACACCAATCTCAATCAACTAGTAAACACTTACGACGGTTGTATGGAGCCAAGGAGTGTCTTAGGAGACCTTGAAACAAGTGAGAGCCTGGCTTATTGACCTTGCCCTCTTTCTTGTACAAACCTTAGATGTCACATAAAAGAAACAACTAGCAAGATATAGTGGTTAGCCAACAATGCATAGATGATTGAAACCTAAATGCAAGTGCAAGATGTTATGACATCTAAGGCGTAAAATTTGGGGTATAACACTCCCTATTTATAGATTTAGTTTAGCTTGCACCCCAAGCCAAGGCCCAAAACTATAAAAGCCCAAAATAGTTAAGATTACTAAAATAGGCCTAAGTCGAAATCCTGTGTGAAGGAACCTCCTTCGACACTTCAACACACTATTACAACTTGACACACACATTATCAGAATTCGTCTGCTCCATGTTTCTGTCGAGCTAAACTGCTTTGACACAAGGAATTACAACTCAACAGATATCAGTTTATTCAATCTTGTTATTTCGTTTAATATGGTTTAGTTAGTAGTTGGACTAATAAGCTACTGATTCGACCAATAAATTAGTGACCAATACCTTAACAGATTTAATGATCGATCCGATTTTTAAAATATTAGTTACTGTCTAATAACAACAGATGAATGATACATGTTTATGTTTCTTGTAGCATAAAAATCTATAAAGAATTCATTCGAATAAGTGGACTAGGAATATTTGTAGTCGATCCACTAGTCCATGTTATAGGCCTATTAAACCTTTAAAATATCAATATAGCTTTCATAATCAATATTCATTTATTAAATTTTGGAAATTGCTTAATGCATTCTAAGTATTGTTTTTCTACTCTAGTAAAAAATTAAAACTACTTTTAGAATAGTCACATCTTCGTTTTGTTAAAGAATAGTCAAATATACTTCTGAAATAAATCTGGAAGTATACTTCCTCATTCCACCGATTCTTCCACTTTCTATTTTTGCTACTATTACTTCTTTTATTTTTATATTCCACTAAATAAAAGATTTACTACTACAAATAACGCTTATAATGTCGTACGCGAAAGAGATGTAACCTCGACAACCGAGGCGACACAATAAATGGTGACATGAAAAGATGTCACTTAAAACCTCGGTTAATGACAAATCGCAGGCTAAAATTATATGATCATGGGTTCGAACCCCACCATCTGCATTTTAATTATTTATAAAAACAGCGTCTCATACCTCTCGGTTTATCAAAAACCCGAGGGGTAAGATAGTTTGGTTTTTTTAAATAAAAATCATTACATTGTTTACACGGAATATTAATGAATTAATTTGTTTACAAACTACATTGTTTACACAAAATATTATATTGTCTACACGAAATATTAAAGTAAAAATTTTATTTTTCATCGTCATCGCTGTCGGTGAAGAACAAATGTTGGATATCTTGGAGAAGAGAAAATATTGGGGATCCTTGTTTCATTGATCTTGAGGAAGATCAAATATTGAATGCAATATATTTTCTATTACTTTTGCATTCATTTGTTTCTGATATAAAACAAAAAAAAAGTTAGATAAATAAAATTAATATTCAGTTATATGATTATTTAAGAACACAAACCTTAAACCCAAGACAATTTTATGCTCTTGCAATCCACAACATAAATATTTGGCAAAGTAAATACAATCTCACCAACCACATATTAAATAAACCTAAATTTTTTCTGCTCTTGCAATCTATCACATTGATACTTTTACTCTGTAAAATCTCATGGCGCTCTAATTAAACATAGAGAATTTCACAACAACGTTTCAGTTTCTTGTGGATTCACTACTATCAAATATGTTATATTCATAATGCTTTTATCATGAGGGTTTCACGAGGATCACTAATGGTAGTGTCTTAACCGTTGATACTCATTAAATGAACGACAAAGATTAGTTTAAGACCTGTGAAGAAACTGAATAAACACGCTTATGTTTTTCCTCAGTTATCACTCAAAATCAAGGTAAATTGGGTTTCGTTTTAAATAAAAAATAATAAAATATGTTTTATCCCAAACCACATACCTCTCGGTTTCTGTTTAAAACCGAGGGGAAAAAGCTTTTTTTTTTATATTTACATTGTTTACACAGAATATTAAAATAAATTACTTAAACAAATCAAGAGTTTGACAATGGATTCTTGGAGAACAGCCCAGAGGAGTTATCTGTTCCAAACAAGAGAAATTTATTTATATTTACATTGTTTACAGATTTCTGAGAACTTAATCTGTTCCAACCAAGAGAAATTTTTTTTCTGTACTTGCAATCTATCCCAGAGAGATTTCATTATCTTGAGCAAATGTTTTCATGGAAAATGCTTTCACATGAAAAAGAAATGGATGATTGTGTTTAGTAATAAATTTCTCAATGTTGTCAATCGAGGAAAACAATAAATTTCTCAAATGTTTTCTTTGATTGACAACATAGGAAGGTTATTACATAGATACAACAACAACATCAACATCAGTATGTGAGATAGATTGCAAGGGTAAAAAAATATTGTGTTCAAGATTAAAGAACATTGGAGATTTTTTCTGTCATGCAATCCATCCCAAAGAATGATGCGTAAGACTTTGGAGCGGCACATATAAGTTAAGTTTAGGGTAAAATTTGATTAACGGGTGCTTTTATAGTAAAATATGATAATTTAATCTCTCAGTTATTAAATAACCGAAAGAATAGATCACTAATTTAAAATTTAAAAATAAAATAAAAAGAAAGACACTGCTTTTAAAGAAATAAAACATAAACTGCTGATGCTAGGATTCGAAGTGTGTCCTGAAATGTTTTACCCCTCGGTTTTATTTTGTAACCGAGAGAATATGTGGTATTTATTAAAAAATAATATAAAACATGGTGTGCCTCGAGTTGTGACCTCGGTTTTTGGTAGGGTGAGGTGAAAGTTTTATCATGAAATGTATTATTTGTAGTTGTGGTCTTCTCACGTCTGATACATCCAAGTGAAAAAAAAAAGTTATTCATAGAAATCTAGGTATAGAAATGAAGGTGAAGGTGAAAGAGAAATGATTGGTGAAGGATGATTGGTTGTGAAGAAGATGATGTGAAGGTAGATGGTGAAGATTGTGTGGTTTTTGATGATTTATGTGTTTTCTTTGAGTTACAGGGGCGATTTTTGGTTTTTTCTTGAGGTGGTGGGATAAATCTTTGAATGTTGTTGGGTTTTCTTTAAAGGTTGTTGAAGGTTGCTGGAAAATATTTGAGTGTTTCTGGGTTTTATTCAATGTTGTTGAAGGATTCTGGGTAGTCTTGGAATTTCTTTGAATGTGGTAAAATGAGAGTAGAGAGAGGCGAGAAAACGAGGGTTGTATATAGAGAAAAAATTGTGAAATATGAAATGAATCAAGTGTGTTTTGGTATTTTAATGAGAATGAACAGAAGAAAAAGTGGAAGCATTTGATGGGTTAATGACACATTAAAAAGGTTATGAACAAGATAGGAAGATGAGTGAAATTTTGAGAATCTTCCAAATAGTGAACACGTGGTGATTAACGTGTAAAGTAAGAAAGGAGAAGGAATATTAGGGGATATACCTCTAATTCCATCACAATGTAACAAACCAGATGTCATGCATCTTTTAGAAGAAAGGAACAAAATTATTAGAGAATTTCTTAATGCATCCTAAATACTTCTTAGTCACCATGCAAAATTATTTAAATGCCCCTAGTTTTCAGAGATGCATCTCCAGACGCACCTATTTCTAAATAAACACTAAATTATTCCGGAGATACATCTCCGGAACAATTTAAAACATTCAATACATCACGCGCAAAAGTCATTTACATTTGAATTGTACCGGAGATGCATCTTCGTGTATATTTCAAAGATACATCTCCGAAATGTATCAAACAAGTTTTTAATGCTATTAGTTGTTTATCTGTGTTCATATGACATATAACGTACGATTGGAAAAAAAAATAGACGTATATAATTCCAGATGAACTAAAAATGCCATACAAAAATAAAATTGTAATATATGTTGAAATTGTCGTACAATCGGGATCCAAAATGTAGTAATACTGTCAAAACAAAGTACACACCATAGTTCTAAAATAAAATACTACCTCTGTTCCTTTTTATAAGACAATTCACTTTTTAGGTTCATTGAATAATCAATATATCTAGTCTATAAATAGACTAGATACTTTGATTATTCAATGAACCTAAAAAGTGATTTGTCTCTTATAAAAAGGAATAGAGGCAATAATAAGAGACTACTACTTTGTGTGCCTGACAACCTCTCTTTTACCTCATCTGTCGGGTCTACCATGTCAGCCATCAATCCCCCCTTTCTTCGATAATGTCTTCGGTACAACAATGCCCCTTATGCCTCAACCATAATGGCATCTAGGACTCGCCTGACACCAGACTCATCAGGGAAGATACCCATGTCAATGTCTTCTCGTGCAATCTACACTATGTGACGACACCTAGGCAAGACTTCTTCAGTATAATCTAGCTGAGCTTGCTCCTCCTCTAGTATCTTCTGATGAGCTAGTCTCGGCGGATCTTATGGAGCATCATGCGCCATGTACAGATGTGACACCCTGAAGAACCATCTGATGTACCCTTCGAAGTAGCTCCAGTCGCTCTCAGTTATGGTAGCTTGTGCCTTCTTCGGTACCAGACGACTCTCATAATCATCAAATATATCCTCTATCTATCTACATGTCAATGCATGAGAAGCAGAGACAACACGGTGTTTGTGAATGGTATGAATGTAGTTGAACTGCTGTATGATGCACTCTGGCAGATGAGGAGCAGTGAGACGCGATGCACTGGCTAACCATCTAGAGTATATAACTATCTCGTCAAATGGATGCGTCTGACGGTGATCAACATAGTTGTTGAAGTGTATGTCCTCAACAACCAAACAATAAAGATAGCCTCTGTAAGGCTCAGTTGCTTGGTTCCCTCTAAGAAGGATAAAAGCGGTAGCATGTTGCATATCCTCAGTGTACTCAGGCACACTCGCCTGGCCAAATATGCGCGGGAAGTGCTAGAGGATCCAAGCCTGAAATGAAAAGTCTAATACACACGAATCATCAGTAATGACTTTGCAAAAAAGAAATGAAAATTAAACAAAAAATTCAAAGACCAACAATTATTACAATCAGTAGTGTCACGCTGCCTATGAGCTGATTCGTCTTCCACATATAACACTCTCTCAAATTCGAATACAGGTAGACCAGGCAAGAAGCCCTCCAGTTGTACTCATGAATCTGCTTGAAATCCAAGAAGTACCGTAGGTAGACGACGTTAGTATAAGTGGCACTCTTGTCCACAAAAATTGCAGTGCCAACAAAAAAATAGGTATGCTCTCAAAGCATGCGATTTATGGACCATCACCTGATCATCATCACCATGAGCCTGCTCTGCTCTCTTAATCTCAATCACATATATCTTCCCTCAGAACTCAAATCTAGCATGAGCACCTCTAGTCCTATCCACCCCCTTCATCGCCTCCCCTGGATCAGCCCCCAGATGCTCTACAATCATCTCGACTTCCTCATCTTTGGTAATCCTCCCATGATCGAGGAATCTCCCCCTGATTAGAAGATGTAACAAACACGAGACGCCTTCGAATGTGATAGACATCTCACCATGCGGGAGATGAAACAACTAGGTCTCATAGTGTCATCTCTTCATGAATGCGTTATGCATCTCGTGGTTGACCAAAGTGTAACTGGTCATGCACAAGTCCTTTCGACCAAATAAGAACAAAACTAACTAAAACCAATCCGCCTCCTGTTGAGGCAATGTAGTAATCTTCCTCCTGTGGTTAAGAAACTTATGGGGATCACTCTCCTGAAATTTGGTCAAAAATAATCAATGTCAGGAATAATCAATGTCAACAATTAAAATTAATACAAAAAATAAAGAATCCAACTAATGATACCTCTTCGTCCCAGATATGTCTGGTAGTATGGTCTGGATACAGAGGCAGTACGAATAAATCAACTAGACCTTCTCCAAAAGCCTTTGGCTCGGCATCCGCAGCAGCCTCACCCTCTGGAGGTGGCACTGGATCAGCAACATCATCAGTAGGAGGTGGCACAAAAGGTCGGACTAAATCAGCAGCATCATGTGTAGGAGGTGGCACTAGTGAAACCTGATGCCTGCGGGAGGATGAGAGAAGTGATGCATCAGATGGTGATTCTCATCTCCTATAGGAAGATGAATATGGAATGGCATGAGCATAAGCACGAGCCCTAGAAGTAAACGTCTCTTCCTGACCAGAGGGAGTTGGAGCCTCCGGAACCTACAGGCTCCGCTCCCGCCGAACGGATGTGTGCTGAGCAACCTTGCCATGCCTCAGTTTGTCATGTCTATCAGCCATTATACATGTATGTTAAAGTAAGGCATACTATTAGTGCAGGCAAACAACACACAAGCAAAAAAATAAAATAAAAATAAAAATATTGCAGGAAATTCTGGAGATGCATCTCCAGAATCACCAGTAAACTAAGACGTTTAAAAATTCCTGAGATGTATCTCCGGAATTTCCTGCAGAAAATTAAACGCTGAACAATTTCAGAGATGCATCTCCGAAATTTTCTGCAACTCATAATAACGTCAATGGCATAATTTACCACATGCAAGGTCAAAAAAAATTATTTTTATCACCATTTTTCAGCCAACAAACAACTATTACACTATGTCTAAACTATGTTAAATGTGATTTCTACTCATTTCTAACTCTAATAATTGATTTCTACTCATTTACACCAAAACTCAAACATTTATCGATAACTCGAAAACTTACATGAAATTGATGTTTTTGATGAAGTTGGATGATGTTACAGATGAAGATTGATGTTCCTTTGAGTTCCCTTTAGCCTTGTTTGATCAAATTTGACTTGGTGTAGAGTAGTGTATTGAGAGAGGGTAAGTTGTGTTTGAGAAAATTGTGAAATGAGGAAGGAGAAGAGTCTGGCGTGACTTATGCTCCAAAATGTTCTAGAGATGCATCTTTGGAATACTTTAACGTTAATGTACATTTGGTTACGTCCAAAGATGCATCTCCGAAAACAGGGTTCCATAATGGACCAAATATATATACACATAATGGCCCAAATATATATACACATAAATGGCCCAAAGACTTAGGGTTCCATAATGAATTTTCAATTATTATTATTGAATTGAAGACACTAATGGCCCAAATATATATACACATAAATGAGCGTTTAACTTGCCCCCTCCCCTGTTGTTCCGGGCACTCCCCATATTTTCATATTTCTAAAATTATCCCTACTATTATTTACCAAATTTACTTTTCTTCAAAAATTTCACTTTTACTAACATGATAAAACAAAATTTTTGGTAGTGTAAATGAGATTTCCGAAACGATTTTTTTGCATTTTTTGAATATCAAGCATTTTTACTGGCATTTTGTAAATTTCCTGTGAATAAATACCGAAAATTTTGAAAATACCGTTAGTTTCTTGAGAAACCCCAAACACATACAAGAAATTATTAAAATTTTCGGAAAATGACTAAAACTTCTAAAGATTTCAAATATTTCGGTATACCAGAAATTTGGCCCATTCTTAGAGTTCCCGGTAGTAGTGCAAAAAAATGATTTACTTGTGTGGTTCGGCAGGGTCTTCTATAAATTCCTATACATATTTTACGCAGTTCTTCACCACTGACGCGATATAATTTCTATGTAACAAGTTTAATTTAAATGTTTTCCCATCTCTATATGATATTGATAGTACACTTTTTATATCTTGTAAATGACAAATATTTAAGTCTCGGTCTGAAGTATTAGCATGGTCAAGACTATTGGTAAACATCATGGTATTACTATTGTGACTATTCATTCTGATACTGCAAATGGGAAGTGAGGTAGGAAAAATAAATTGAGTATGAGTTGTAAGAGAAGAGGAAACTACAAAAAGAAGAATGCATCTGTAAGTAATAATTCCTCAAAAAGCATTTATAGTATGAAAGTTAAATGACCCATTTAGACTGAGATTTGTGCCATGTGATAGCGGTTGGAATGTGATAGTTAGGTTCAGGTTGCATAATCATAAACTATCTAAGGATTTAGAAGGCCATGACATATTGGGTCGTCTAAAAGATCATGAAAGATAGTTTGTGAATGACATGACCAAGTACAACATGGCTCCAAGGTACATAGTTGTTACTTTGAAAGACAAAGATCCAGAAAACCTCACCAGTGTTACCCATGTATATAAAGCAAAAGATACATACAATGCGAGCAAGAGAGGTCCATTGACGAAAATGCAAATAGTTTTGAGTCTTATTCATAGAGAAAAACACATGTGTTGGACAAGAAATATGGAAGACTCAAATGTTGTTGCTGATATCTTTTGGACACATCCTGCTTCAGTAAAGTTGTTGAATATGTTTCATATGGTGTTGATTTTTTAATATAAATACAAGACAAATATGTAATGGCCAGATGTTGATTTTTTGATATCTTTTGTACGTATTTGTATTTATCATATTTTTTATTATGTGCATCGTGATCATACAGGTACTAGCTACCACTGCTTGATATTGTTGATATTACGTCAACAAATTTGACGTTTTCTGTAGGCTTTTCCTATTTGGAACATGAAAGGGAGGAGAACTTCAAATGGGCACTTGAGAAGCTCAAAGAGTTATTCTCTTCCAAGAATTTGCTATCGAAGGTTGTGGTGACGGATCGAGAACTTGCGTTGATGAATGCTTTGGAAGTTGGGTTTCTAAATTCAACTCATTTATTGTGTTTATTCCATATTTCAAAAAAATGTTAGTATGAAATGTAAAGAGTATGTTAAATCAGAAAGACAAGAACATGTCATGATTCTAAGGAACAACATCGTGTATTCTAATAGAGAAATTGAGTTTGTCGAATACTTAAAGCACTTTGACACTGTTTGTACCGATATTCCTATTATTTGTTAAGTATATGAGTGAAATATGGTTGACACCTTATAAAAAAAAGGTGTGTGGCTGCTTGGACTAATAGAGTCGCTCATTTAGGGAGCATAATAACGAACAAGTACACAGACGTGATTTTGATTTTATTACATTACTACACATAATTTAACATATATTTCTATTTATGGTTTTTAGGGTGGAGTTTGCTCATTAGAGACTAAAAAACATGTTGACTTCAAGCCGGGGATTTTTATGCCAAATTTGGGATGTTGTGAACACCATGTTGAATTTGCAGTTAGGTTCAATCTGAGTCTCGTTTCAAAAAAGTACTGTCAACATTGAGCATCGGTATACCACTCCATTCTATACCAACTTGCACGATTCTATTTCAAGACAGTATATCCAACACATTGGGAAAGAGCTAGAAAGGATAAAATTTGTTGGTGCAAGCCAAGATGCATGTGGTTGCTTCATTAGAACAACACATGGGTTACCATGTGAGTCCACCACGAGTGAAGTACAAGCTAAAGAGGGGAGTTAAGAAGAGAATAAAAGGGTCAAGAGAGTGATGTGCATCGTGATCCTTCACAGTGGGAGTATGGTGACGGCTCACAGTGGAGTCAAACTACAAAGAGATCATACACAAAACTAACTAGAAGTCAACCGACAAGTTTTCCGGCTAAAAATCAATCGCCCACTGCATCTTCGAGAGATGTTTACTTATCTTAATTTTCTAATTTCATACATCCATACATTAATGACATTGTTGATGTGGGTGACGATGAAAGTTGTAGTTTTCGGGCTATTGCAACTTTACTTGGATGGGACAAAGAGCCATGGGTATTGATTCAGATGTGGTTAGATACTCAAGTTCATCAATGCCCTTAATTATTTTTCAATTTGTTCTATGACACAATCTCTACAGTGAGGAATGTGTTACAATTAGAATACTTGGGTGTGCAGAGTATTGATAAATGGATGACGATTCCTGATATGGGTTACCCTATTGCTTGTAGATATAGCGTCGTATTTCTCTCCCTATCAAAGAGACTTAACATCACATTTTCCCTCTTACCTTATCTCCACCTATTTATACGAACAGACATAAAATCATTGATGTTGGTTTTGTCAACAACAATCATTGGGTTCAAGTAAAGTTGAAACCTGATTGTCCATTGACTTCCGTCACTGACAATTGGAGACAGTACAGTACTAAAGATTCAAAAGTATGGGAATCAATATATGCAAGACGCATTAGGTATTGGGAAGATGAAGTTAGAAAGTTATCCTAATTTGTTTTGTATTCTTGTGATAACATAGTTTTTATTATATGTATATATTTTATCAGATATTTTTTTATTGAATCAGTTATTCTAGAAAATTTAATGTAGGAAAAAATGAACAACTTTCTCTCACAATATACAAGAAATTTCTCAATTTCCACAATTCTGTGGCAAATTCCGAAAATTTCAGAATCTCCGGAATTTTGTTGTAATTTTTGGAAATTTAACAATTTCTAATCAATTTAGTTGTAAGCCCCAAAAATTTCACAATTTCCTAAAAAATATTACGTATCTCTATCAGAAATTTCAAAAGTTCTAGTATGTGTATACCAAAAATTCCAAATTGCCGGTACTTTTGACTTTGTTGCGATAAAAAAATGCAACTTTCAAAATTTTCTGGTAAAGACTCAAAATTTCCTATAAAACCAAGTATATTTCAAAAATTCCGATATTTTATGAAGGATATAACGGTAAAAATGCTCTAAACATAAGAGTATCTGATACAACATGGGTGGAAAGTTAAATATTCCATATAACGTAACAACTTGGGCTAATTAACCGTGAAGTCCAACTAAAGTTTCTTGAATAATATAAATAAACAAGGCTAACTACTCAATAGTAATTAGGAAATTTCTTATTGCACCCTAATGTTTCTACCGCACCGTGCGAAATTCCACTAATGCCCTCTATTTTCGGAGATATATCTTCGGACGCATCCTATGCAGACTCAACAAAGGTTATTCTGAGAGGTGCCCTATATATTAAGTTTAATTTGTTTCAGAGATGCATCTCCAGAACTGTACCGTAGTTACATTTTCGAAAAAACACCAGAAACAGAACTTTCCAAAATGCAATTGATATTCATAACATAAAATAATCATTACAATGATGATTTTAACAGAAAATTAAATATTTAATTTCAATATCCCGGCGGACGCTTGCACATCTTCCAGATATGTTCAACCGATCTTTGTATCGTCGCTTCCAACTAGAGCGGAACTTTTTCTTTTTGAAACCGAAATACGTATCCCACATTGCCCTAAAATTCGTTCGAGTCTTGAGCTCAAATTTGCTGAACACGATGTTCCCTTCATTATCAACCGAAGTTGAATGGTACTCGAGCTTCACAATCCTTTATTTGTCTCCGTAAGGTAAGAGATAGTGGATTTCGTCTATGATATCTTCGAGGGGGTGAGATCGGTGAGCTTGAATGATCGGTCAGGTGTAGAGCCGCCAGAGTAGGATACATTTGCGACATACCAGCGGATGTTTATTTTTGACATTTGAGACATATTGAGTTTGTGTGAAATATAACACAACAACACCTAAATTTATAGAAGACCTAGTTCAATATGGACCACTCATTAACTGTCATATTGATTTTGGAGATATATCTTTGGAATTGAACCCTATTATCTTGTTCTGGAGATGAATCTCCTGAACATTACCTAAACCATTTCAAAATAAACCATATAACAGAACCTTTCAGAGATGTATCTATGGAACTTCTCCTGAAGCATTTCCAAAACAGAACCATATAACACACCCTCACATTAAGACCAAATATGCATAATGACCAAATATGAATAAAAAGTGAATATGTAACACTTCATTTGTATTGAGATACAAATATATACAATTATTTGTCCAATTAAACAAGAAATCAAAACGAATTGAAACAAGTGTCATCAGCTAAATCTATATGCGGTACCCCCTTAGACTTTTGTGAATTCGATTCTTTTTCATCGTTGTTCAATCTCCCAAATTCTTGCATCCTTTCCATGAAATGATTTGGCCACATCTCGACTTTTGCGAATGAATTAGCCGCCCACTTCGGTGATGTAAGTGGTAAAGGGCAACCCAGTTACAAGTAAACATGAACAAAATGACTTGATTTTGAAAGCCATCCATTACACATGATATGATCATTTGGATTTTGGCGTGGTGCGGTGCGCAGTGGGAAACATATTTTTTAAAAACACTAGCGTGTCAGGTCAATGCACACCCTATCATATACACATGTTATTAGGCGACCTATATCTGGGAAGCTCGTTCATTTTAACTCCAGTGTCGGACCACTCAAGCAAGGAACAAGAGACTCATAAACCGCATTGAATTTTTCTTTATTTCTGTACAACCGCGTGTACGATTCTTTATGCATCTTCAACTCTTGGATAAGTTGATGTCAGACAAGCGTATGACTATCTTCTCCTTTATCGAGCAAAGCTGAAACGGCTCGGTAACCGCAATTACTGTCCCCCACAATAATGATGATCCTCTCGATATATTTGTACATAAAAATCTACATTTTGTCGATGAATGGAATCTTTGGTGGAAGCATGGTCGGAGGTGGTTTGCTGATGCGGACTCCTTTCAAAACACTTTTTAGAGATTTTGGAGTCGGTGAGTGAGGAAAAATTTTGTCACCGTGTTCAAAATATAAAGGAGATCGTGTAGTCAAGTTGTCATTCGGTGTCTGCTTCATTTTCTTCGGAGCACCTTTTGTTTTTACAAGTTGAGAAGGCGGTTTCATGTCGGTGGTTTCGGGATAGGCTATCTTCCTCAATTGTTCTTTGATGTGGAGTTTCATGATGTTATCGGGCTTCAAAAATCTCTCTTCTATCTCTTCCCATTCGGTCAAAATGAGATATTTGATTTCCCGTCATCCATGCATCCATCATCATTGAACCTAAGTATCTTCCAATGAGAGCAAACCTCGTCCATTCTTATTAGTTCACAAAGTTTCACCTTTTTAGCAAGATTACAAGCACACGGAGACCATATGTTTTCACAATAGTACAACCACACTTTGTGCTATCGGAACCTACATTATCAACTCGTTTAGCCTCGTGATAAATATAATTCAAACTCGCCCAAGAAATATTACCTACCAATTTGCTATTTCCCAACCAATTTTTTAAAGTAGCATGGGCCGACTCAACTCTGTTAGTAGTTGTATTTCCAAGGTGTCTAACATTATCAGTCCACACGCAAACTATCTTCTCCTTCACCTGATCAAGAATTGTGCTTTTAACATATTTCAACAAAGCAGAATACTTTCACACACTTTCTAAAAATGAATAACGGAATTGGCATATAATTCTTTTGTGGAAGTATTTATTATATGATTCCATGCATCCATTATTTTTCCCATAATCACACCCGTCTTCACTAATTTTCCACCTTCGGACTCTATTGGTTTCGTCCCTACCGCAGGTTTTACCTGACTTCTCACATTCTTTGTTATGTGATACTTACAAAGTAATGCATAAGAAGGAAATACCTTAGCAACCGAGTTCATCAATGCGGTATCACGATTGGTAACGATCGTTTTAGGCATCTCACCTTGATCCTTCAAAAGTGACTGACACACCTCTAATGCCCAAGTAAAATTGACCTTTTTTTCACACTCAAGAAATACAAAGTCAATAGAATATGTTTCCTCAGTTGAGGTTACACCAACCATCTCCAATAATGGAAGTCTATACTTGTTGCTTTTGTAGGTTGAATCAAGTATGAGCATTGTCGGAAACGTGTTGAACAACTTTATCGAATCAGGATGAGTCCAAAAAATATCTCTAACCATAACTCCATCATCGCATGTTCTGTATCGGGACACGTAGCTGTTATCGTCCAACAGTTTCAAGAGTTGTTGCATCTCAATTTTATCCCCCTAATCGCCTTGTTAGTGAGGTACTGAATGTTATACACTTGCTTGATATTTTTTATATTGTCAGTTCGCTTCTGTATCACTGTTGCAAGTATATTTTTTAGTTGAACAAGATTCAAGGCCATGTCACTAATACATTCCTTCTCTTCCGGCTTGAGCCGACATACTCTATAATGATCGGCTACTTTTAAACACAAATCATGGTTATGCGAACCACATATCACATTATATCTCCAATTTTTGTTTTCCAACATGTAACCACAAACCTTAAACAGACACTTACATTTTCTACTACCCGTGTCGTCTCTTTTAAGATTCTGGAGAGGGGTTCAATATCTCCCGCTTCTTTCGCACAACATTGTCACAAATGCGCATCTTCTATCTGAGCCATTATCGGACCTTACGATTACCATACCAAATCCAAGTCTAGATGCCTCCATGTGAATCCATTCAAGCATTTTATCACGATTTTCAAACTCTTGCTTGTTATTAAAGTCGTTTCCAACATCTACCGCCTTCACAACAGCCCTTTGAACATTAGAAGAAACTAGTTGTTTTGGGAAAACGTCGGGGAGCACCAAATCTATTGATACAATTAAAACAATAACATAACATTAATTAATCTACTGCTACAGAAGATATGGAAAATGAACACAAACACACTCTAAAAATGTATCTCCGGATAAATTCATACGCTTTCCGGAGATACATCTCCGGAGACATCGTAAGTTTTTTTAGAAAAAAATTGATGATTAATTTGAGCAATGTAGAGAAAAAACAACAATCTTTATCTAAAATTCTATCTTCTTTTGCTCCCTGTGATATGTTGAACCAAAGGGATGAAGATTTGGAGTGAAAAAATGGATTGAGAATGAAGGATTTTTAGGGTGAGAGTTTATTTTGAGAATGAAGTATGACAACAATGAGGGACTGATCATGCAGCTGGAAGCTATATCAAATATTTTCGAAGATGCATCTCCGAAATACCTAACATGCAAAGGTGACCGAAAAATTCAAATTGCCGCCCACAATTTTGAAGATGCATCTCTGAAATATCCACGGAACTTAACAATTAAAATGTTTTTCCTAAAACTGTTCCGGAAATACATATACAGAATAAACTAACCCAAATATATGGAGCGTGTCTCAGAATACTCTTGATTGCTTATCTCTTAATTGCGTATGTATAGAGTGCATACAGAAATATATCTCTGGAACGAATGGGCATATGTGAAAATCCACACGGTGTGCTAAAGGTGTATAGGGTGCAATAAAAAAATTTCTAGTAATTAAGTTATATTGCCTACATGTAAGAATTAGACTCAAGTGGAAGTGTTAGGGTGAGACTCAGGGTGCCCAAAAATACAATTCCGAATTTAGAGGAGTATTTTATAATTTCCATAGATTATTTTTCCAGATTGAATAAGCAATTCCTCTTTTTTTCATCAATATGCTTGGCCCATTTCATAATGAAAACATGCACTCCACCGTTCACTTACCAATCCATTATGACTTATTTTGTCTGTCTCACAATAAGTGACTCAGTTGACTATTTCACACATATTAAAAAAAATATAATAATTAAAGAGATAATTAAGTTTTTCTAAAATACTTTTTATCATGTATTGAGAGTGATGAAAGTGATAATAATTAAAAGGTACAAATGAAAAAAATGAATTAATTTGCATTAAAAATTGAAATAAGTTATTTATTTTGAAACATTTTATTATTTTAAATGGGTCACTCATTGTGACACGGAGGGAGTAATATTTATTCATTCTTTCATTGAATATCTAATCATAAAAATCATTTTGACAGTAATTAACTATGTCTACAAGTGAGAGAAAAAAAGACGGAATATCGTTCAATAACTTAAAATCTTTCACAGTTGCGTCATTTCTGCATAACCTTCCCCTGTCTTCTGACAACTGATTAGGAGAAATATGTTAAAATTACGTCAACCACAGTGAGGTTTCTTGGAGGTGGTGATTTTGGCTTTTGAACTGCTCTGTAATAGTATCAGTTTTTGGATAATAGGAGGAAAAAATTATCCACCACCATACTTCTATCACGGATGTTTGAATTCTTCAGACCAAAATTTAGACTAGAAACGCAGCAGGATACTGCACAACTTCTACATACTACATGCAAAACATAGATTCAGTACTTATATGCGAACGCAGTAGAGCAAAACAGCAGGACATATCGCAGGGGTTCCTGAATTTCTGAAATAACAGCAACCACGCAAATGCTAAACAGATACTCAGAATCAGGTTTTATCAGACCAGAACCGACTACACCGACAAATATCAAACTGATTGTTACTACCAACATAGATGACAATTGAAGAGTATAATTTTCTGCCGCTCAGTCATATTCCAACTCATAGCTTTGCTAGCATTTTCAAAGTTGAAGTGGACTATTTCAATGATTCGTACGCATATTCGCTTTGTATTAAATATATGAGACATGTATGCACACATGCACGTTGTGTTAAATTGATTTATTTCAAATCTAACTATTCTAATATAACCTTTCTTATTTTCAGCTGCTCTATGTGATTAATGTGTTATCTCATAACAAATTTTCTCTTAATAAAAAATTATTCTCTTAACCAAACTTCATAACAAGCCTTGCATTTACAATTTTTCTCATATCATTACAATTTAGTAGGTGGTTGTGAGATTAATGATACCACCATTGTATTATAACTTCAAACCTACCTAAAAGTAACAAAACTAATTATAGCTCAGAGTTTTTATCATTCATAGGAAAAAATTGTAATACCAAATCCTTGGCAACTTTGATCAAACCCTTCAAATCATTGCCACCAAGTAAAAGACAGTCTTTGATTAACCCACCTTCAATGATCTCTATTCGCAACGTCTTCACTATTTCCCTTGCCATTTCCTGCCAAACCATATTCCAAAATCAGTACATTCAAATGTAAAAAGTTTCTTTTGGTATTACATTTGATTCTTGTATCAGAAAATATTGATTTAAACTAGAGCTTAAAAGTAAATGCATATAGAAAGGGTAAGTAGAACCAACTTAACAGTAAGTAATGTAACGGTTATCTTAGAATATTTTAAAATGAATTGGACAAACACAATAAAGTGGAGTGGATTGGAACTAATAGACCCAAATATATCATTCTATTGTTTTAGATATTTTATTACAAAACAACAAGCCAAATTTTCCAATCCGCCCAAATTTCAACGGAAGGAAATAATGGAATGAAATAAATATACACCATTTCATTATGCTCCTTCAAATTTTAACTAATCCAAACTATAGAAATTTATTCTATTTTATCTCATATCCATTTCATTCCATCACCTCCATCGATCTAAACAAAGTTTTTTTTTTATTTTTTATTTTAGCACATCATTCTATTCTTATAACTGTATTTATAATTTCATTGTATGAATGAAATGACAAAATAATGAGTGGGAAAAGAGTGGCTAGAATTGAATATACGGTTTTAAAGATTTTTTTACCCACCTACCACTATTTGAAAAAATAGGTATCAAAATGCCACAACCTGAAAAAAAATTATTAGAATGTCACACTTTCTCTTTGAGATCGGCCAATGAAAGGACGAATCAATGATGGTTTTTTCGCCCATGCATGAGTTCTGTCAAAGGTTGGCCGAATCATTGAAGAGCCTTTTTATTTGTTTTAAAATATAATTATATATGTTTTATTATATTTAATTGTTTTTTAAAGATTAAGAATTATTTTTATGTTTTAAAATATTAATGAATAAATATTTTAATTAATTTTATATTATAATTAAATATTTTATATAACATTTAATTAATTAATTATCTAATTAATTAATATAATTTGTTTATTAAATAAAATCATAAATATAAAAAATTTTATTAATATTATTGAGTGGAAAAGATACATATTTCTTGTCTACGTAAATGACCGCTAGTTCCACACATTTTTCAAGCGCTTCCCCCTGCCTAAGTCTTCGGTTTGCTGTCTTGTAGGAGATGGAGTAAAGTTGGAAGATAACTCTTCATCTTCAGCTACACGCTCATCTTTAGATACATTTTCATGTTGATTTGATGTATCGACCATATCCACATCAGTAACAGAAAAATCTGGTCATTTCATGAGCTGATCATCAGTTAGGAGATAGTTGTGATTGGGGGTAAGAGGAATCAAAGTTAGGTCGAGAAATTGGAAGGATGGTCGAAGTGTTGTTTGTTGCGAGTATTCTTGGTGGTAGTAGAAGTTAGCTTGATGGGTTGGGGTGTATGGTGTTGGTTGTTGAGAGGAGGTGGCAAAGAATGTGTGTTGTTGTGTGGTAGGAGTGTGTTGATATGTTGGTTGGGGTTGTGTGGGTTGGGGGTGATGGTATGTGTTTTGGGAAGATGTCAGGTATTGAAATTGCGAAGGGTTCATCTGGGAAAATTCCTGTTGCATGGACGGCGAGGCTCTTTATTGTGATGAAGAAGATGCATATTGACGGGGATCATCTAGGAACTGGCCTTGAGAAGCATGCATAAATGTTACGGATAAAAATCATTGCATATATGCAGCGCTATGCACATAGTTACCATTATGTTACCTCTCAAGGTCAATTTTTTTATGTTTTTCCACTCGTTGTCAATGATCTCCCCATGTATTGGGCATTTCAGTTTCATGGTGTTCGCGTAGACATCTAGGCTGAGAAGGGATTTCTTGTTCAAATCCAAACTACAATTTGACCTTATCAAAAACTGATGATTGAAGTGGTCGCGCTCCAAATCTTGATATCTTCAAGGACGCATTCTGGGTAGGGCCTCTAAATAAACTGTTACAGAAAATATAATAGTTAAAGTATAAATACAAATTTTAGCATCAATTTAGAGATGGTAGTGGTAACAAACTAACATCGTTAGCCCTCAATCTATCTAGTGCGAATCTAAATCCTCAGAGGTGGTGAAGAAGATTTTTTTGGTAAGTCATGCCTCGTTGAACAAATTTTGCAATTTTAAAATAAAGAAAGGTAATAAAGGGATGGTTATAAACATATATCCGTGAAAAAAAAGTCTAAATAATTTTTACCTTGTTGCGTAAGGATGAGATGACTCGACGGAACTCTCTAGAGCAATTAGTGATATATGCCAATATGTCCAAACACTGAGTAGGAGAACGCATTCTCTAATACTTTTTACTCCTACCTTGCATGTTTTTACACATATGCCTATATGGTGTAGCTAAGCAAGCAGAACCCCAACTATATCTATTGCATTTATCTAAATCTCCTACTAGGGGTATCCAAGAAGAATGTAAATAGTTATGCCTCTTGTCTGGCATCAATACTTTAGCTATGAGTAGTAATATATAAATTTTCGTATGGAGAAGGTTCTCCTCATCGAATGGCGATTCGTTTTGTCTTAATTGTGCTAATAAAGTTTGTAGTCAAACAATTTTAACACAAGCTTTATGTTAATGATGTCAAAGGTTCGATACTTAAATGTTCCATATATACATCACTGTCTACTTGAGTAGGATCATTCACAACCTTACCGTTTACACGTAGACCAAATAACATACTTACATCCTCCAACGTTATGGTACATTCACCAGTTGGAAGATGAAAAGTATGTTTCTGGTCTCTATCTTTCCATCATAGCAAGTACGAGCTTCGAATCAACATTGATAGTGCTTATTTCTGCAACTTTAGCTATGAGTAGTAATATATAAATTTTCGCATGGAGAAGGTTCTCCTCATCGGATGGCGATTCGTTTTGTCTTAATTGTGCTAATAAAGTTTGTAGTCAAACAATTTTAACACAAGCTTTATGTTTATGATGTCAAAGGTTCGATACTTAAATGTTCCATATATACATCACTGTCCACTTGAGTAGGATCATTCACAGCCTTACCGTTTACATGTAGACCAAATAACATACTTACATCCTCCAACGTTATGGTACATTCACCCGTTGGAAGATGAAAAGTATGTGTTTCTGGTCTATCTTTCCATCATAGCAAGTACGAGCTTCGAATCAACATTGATAGTGCTTATTTCTACAACTTTTGCAAATCCTGCTCGTTCCAAATACGGTTTTATTGACTCACTTGGTGAGTCGATAAAAAAAAATTTAGGCTTCATTCTCGTGGTATCGTTTCTAGCTACATTCTTCCCTTTTTACCAATACATTTTTTATCTTTATCAATGCATCGATAGCACGAGAATGAAGCCTAAATCTTTCTTTATCGATGCACCAAGTGAGGCAATAAAACTGTATTTGGAACGAGTAGGTTTTACAAAAGTTGCAGAAATAAACACTATCAATGTTGATTTGAAGCTCGTACTTGCTATGGTGGAAAGATGGAGATCAGAAACACATACTTTTCATCTTCCAATCGGTGAATGTATCATAACGTTGGAGGATGTAAGTATGATATTTGCTCTCCGTGTAAACGGTAAGGCTGTGACTGGTCCTACTCAAATAGGAAGTGATGTTTATATGGAACATTTAGGAATCGAACCTTCAACATCCGATAAACATAAAGCTTGTGTTAAAATTGTTTGGCTACAAACTTTATTAGCACAATTAAGGCAAAACGAATCGCCATCCGATGAGGAGAACCTTCTCCATGCGAAAATTTATATATTACTACTCATAACTAAAGTATCGATGCCAGACAAGAGCCATAACGATTTACATTCTTCTTGGATACCCCTAATAGAAGATTTAGATAAATGCAATAGATATAGTTGGGGTTTTGCTTGCTTAGCTACATTATATAGGCATATGTGCAAAGCATGCAAGGTAGGAGTAAAAAGTATTAAAGGATGTGTTCTCCTACTCAGTGTTTGGACATATTGGCATATACCACTAATTGCTCTAGAGAGTTCCGTCGAGTCATCTCATCCTTACGCAACAAGGTAAAAAGTATTTAGACTTTCTTTTCTTTTGTACGGATCTTTATTTTAAAATTGCAAGATTTGTTCAACGAGACATGACTTACCAAAAAAATCTTCGTCACCACCTCCGATGATTTAGATTCGCACTAGATACATTGAGGGCTAACGATGTAAGTTTGTTACCACTACCATCTCTAAATCGATGCTAAAATTTGTATTTATACTTTAACTATTATATTTTCTGTAACAGTTTATTTGGAGATCAACTCCAAACAACCCAGAATGCGTCCTTGAAGGAGCGCAACCACTTCAATCATCAGTTTTCATATTGTTGAAATGCATCAAGCTGATAAGGTCGAACACCTTGAAACTGAAATGCCCAATACATGGGGAGATCATTGGCGCAATCTAAATATAGAAGAGAACAACGAGTGGAGAAACAGAAAAAAATTGACCTTGAGAGGTAACATAGTTAATGGTAACTATGTGCATAGCGCTGCATATATGCAATGGTCTGTATCCATTCCATTTATGCATGCTTCTCAAGGCCAGTTCCTAGATGACCCTCATCAATATGCATCTTCTTCATCACAGCAAAGAGTCTCGTCGTCCATACATCAGGAAATCCCCAGATGAACCCTTCGCAATTTCAATCTCAGACATCTTCATTCCCCAAAAAAATTGACCTTGAGAGGTAACATGGTTAATGGTAACTATGTGCATAGCGCTGCATATATGCAATGGTTTTTATCCATTCCATTTATGCATGCTTCTCACGGCCAGTTCCTAGATGACCCTCATCAATATGCATCTTCTTCATCACAGCAAAGAGTCTCGTCGTCCATACATCAGGAAATCCCCAGATGAACCCTTCGCAATTTCAATCTTAGACATCTTCATTCCCCCAAAACACATACCATCACCCCAACCAACATATCAACACACTCATACCACACAGCTACACACATTCTTTGCCACCTACTCTGGTTGTACAACCAACACCATACACCCCAACCCTTCAAGCTAACTTCTACTACCACCAAGAATAACAGCAACAAACAACACTTCGACCATCCTTCAATTCACTCCAATTTCTCGACCTGACCTAACTTTGATTCCTCTTACCCCAATCACAACAACAAATATTTAACCTTCCACTCTCTCAACCCACTTCTACCTACCGCAAAGAATGTTTATTACCCACCCCAACTATCTCCTAATTGCAGCTCATGGAATGACCAGGTTTTTCTGTTACTGATGTGGATACGGTCGATACATCACATCAACATGAAAATGTATCTGAAGATGAAGAGTTGTCTTCCGACTATACTCCATCTCCTACAAGACGGCAAACCAAAGACTTAAGCAGAGAAAAGCACGTGAAAAAAAATAAAATGTGTGGAACTGACGGTCATTTACGTAGACAAAAATGACGTATCTTTTCCACTCAATAATATTAATAAAATTACTTATATTTATGATTTTATTTAATAAATACTATATTAATTAATTAGATAATTAATTAAATATTATATAAAATATTTAATTATAATATAAAATTAGTTAAAATATTTATTCATTAAAATTTTAAAACATAAAAATAGTTCTTAATCTTTAAAAAACAATTAAATATATTAAAATATAATTAAACCTATATAATTATATTTTAAAATAAAAAAATATTAAAAAAAGAATCTTCAATGGTTTTGCCAACCATTGGCCGAGCTCATGTATGGGCGAAAAAAATCATCATTGATTCGTCTTTTCATTGGACGAAGGACGACCCTGAAGAAAAAGTGTGGCATCCTGGTAATTTATTATTTTCCAGGTTGTGGCATTTTAGTACTTTTTTCAAACAATGGTAGATGGTTAAAAAAACCAGTTATAAACCTATATATATATAATTTAAAATTTAAAGTCTGATATGGCAAAATATATGAGGGTGATTGATTGACCGTGTAAAATTATTTGTAATAGTGAACCAAACAAAAATTAAAATTAAAATCAATTTTGCTACAAAAATTACTATACTTGAAATTTAATACATTCAAGCATATATAAAAATTATGTTTGTCTCAAAATAAATATTCAAAAAATTCATTTATTTGGACAAAGTTGCTATGTCATATACACAAATACTAAACAATTACCTTGGTCTCTAATGTGTATATATTGAACAATTAAATAGTGAGTTTTTTTAGTCCCTGAATGTATTTCCAATTTAAGGTACATTTTGAAATAACGTTTTCTCTAATACTGTGGTTAACAATAAACATAAACATGAAATAAAAAAAATAAAAAAATAGAAGTAAATGAAACGACGTCGTGATACGTACCGATTGACCAAACGCTTTGAGGAGTTTTTGCGACAGCGATTTCGTAACGGTGAGGAGATTTTGGTAATTCCTCGTGAGCCAAACGGCCCTTTCGGCCGCCGATTCCAAACGAGTCAACTCATTCAAACCCCTAAGAAACTCGTTGATGTCAGAAACGGCACCATAGAGCTCCTTGAACGGGAGTTCCTTCAAGAACCAGTTCCAAGACCAAGCGGACCACACGAGCTTCAAGAATCCAAAGCCAGTGACCTTCTCCAAACTGTTTGCGATTGTCCTGGCTCTTTCGGCGCCGGCGACATCGCCTCTGGCGGCACGGAGGTTTGCGACGCCGGTGAAAATGGAGTGTGCGAGGGAGAAGAATTCTCGGAAACGGAAATAAGAAGAGAATGAGAGTGATTGGGAAGGTGTGATTAGGAGGATTAAAAAGAAAAAGACAAGGGTTGAATTTGATCGGACGGTTGTCATTTTATCGGGAGATTCAATGACAAGAGATTGCGAAAACAACTGTTGGCAAATTTACAAGTTGGGGAAGGGTTCGGTCGCCATCGCCCAAAATATATTCGGTTTCCTTTTGGTTGGGTCGGTTTTATTTTTCCTTTTTTTTTATAGTATTACTTTCTAAAAATTATTATTTGGTACCACACAAGACAGGTTGTGGAACGGTATCCGGCGGTAGAGACAGGTTTTTTTTTTTTCCTTTGTATACTTTGGTTTTCAGGCGAGAGGGGTTTTAGTAATCTAGAGTTCGTATCGAGAAGTATTGACACTGGTTAAATATTGTTGTTACCATCGAATTCGGTATTCTCCGAACCTTCGTTCTATAGTAGGAGCTTGTTTACCACTCGTGCCCAAGTATTTTGTTGCTTTTATTTTTATTGTATCTAAATCAATTGAAATTTTTTTGGGTTAAGTATGTTTTAGATTCTGTAAATAACCCAAACTTTGGATTTAGTCCATCTAAAATTTTCATTCAATGTTTCGTCCTCCTAAAGTTTTCCGTCTCCAATTTTCATCTCTGACGTCTATTTATGATAACGGATGAAGACGTGGATGATAAAGTGACAATTTTTTTTAGATCATTGGATGTGTTGTAATATTCATGTCATCAGATGAATAGACACATCAACAGATGTGAATGCCTTAAGTTCATTTTATCTTTCTCTTTTGTTTACCTAATTTCATGTCTCTCGTTTTCCTCTTTCTCCTATGTTAACCTAATTTCATCTTGGTATTTTGATTTTTCGTCCTTCTGATTTCGTCTTTGTTCTTCCTTTGGTTAAGTTCAGCAGAATGTGTTTAATGGCGTGTTCAAGAACAAGTGATTCAAAACATATTAACATGTCTAGTTGCTCTATGTGAATCCGACGGGGAAGGAATTGTGGTTGTGATGCTCGTATGGTATCATATGTCTGTAAAAATGGTCGCAACAAAGGTAGGCTTTTCTGGAGATGCCCTTATTGGCAAACTGGAGAAATTTGCGATTTATTTGTTTGGGAAGAAGATCTGCTCGATTCAGATGTTAATGACAATGAACAAGCAGAAAAGTATAGGATGAAGGAATTAGAGACAAATGAGTTGCTGAGGGAGTTGTATGAAGGTGCGAAGAAGAAGAACTTAAAGCTGCAAACAAAATTGAGAGCAGAGGCATTGGCTAGGAAAATAAAGCTTATAAGTGTTGTGGTGTCTTTGTTGATTAATGTATTCCTTGTAATGAAGTGTAACTGTTGAAATTAGTAGTTGTGTAATTTTGGTTGATGAATGTAATGAAGTTGTTGTTGATGAAATTGTAATGAAATTTTGGTTGATTAATGTAATGAAATGGTTGTTGATGAAATTGAAATGAAATAGTTATTGATGACCAAATGTGTTGTTGCAATTAGTAATTGTCCAGCATAATGCAATGTAATGAAATTGGTATTGATGAATGTAACCAAACTGTTGTTGATGAAATGATATGTCTTGTTAATGTAAATTGTTAATGATTACAGTATGGGACCTTGATAGTATTTGGCACCTTGATAGTATTTGGCAACTTGAAATTGGTATTGATGAATGTAACCAAAATTAGACAGTATGAACCCTTAATGTAAATGATTACAGTTGTGTAGAATCATTGACATAGACAGTTGATCCACCAAAATTAGTTATAATAATGAGTTGAAATAGACAGTATTCACACTTGTTACATAATGTAAATTGATATCATGTAAATTGACAGTATTCACAATTGATACATAATGAGTTGAATTAGACATCATGGACAATAACTTGATCCACCAAAATTAGTTTGTAGAATCTATTGAAATAGAATTCAATCACAAGGGATACAGAATGACTTGAGCTTAACAAGTAGATCAACCAAAATTACAACAAAATATAGTGCATAGTCTGATCAAATACATGACCTTAGTTGTAGATGCACCAAGACTACACCAAAATGAGTACTTAACAGAACAACTTAGTCAATCAATGTCTACAGATTACTTAACAACATTACATAGACAAAATTCACAACAATGAAAACAAAACAGATGGTCTTTCATCAGTCTGCTTCAGGTATAACAACTGGATCATCAGCTTTCTTTCCAGGGCCAGGTATGTTCTTGGTCTTCAAACTCCTTAGTCTATCAGACTGCCTCTTTTCAACTGAACCCTCAGATTGAGTCTTGTACTTGCTCTGGGTTTTAAACTTTAGAGGCTCACTGCATGCTGGTCTTGAAAGGACTGTTATAATACCTGGTGGCTTGAATGGCTTGTTTCTGCAAATTTTGGGTTGTTTTCCAAAGACTTTGGCACCTGTAGGTTTTGGTGTAGTTGCCTTGAGGGGGTGATTTGTCAACATTCAAAGGTTGAATGTCCATGACAGCATCACCTCGTAACAATGCTTCCAGAGTATAATCCAAACTTGTAGCAGGTTTAGGTGTTATCTCCATGGGCTCGGTTATCACAGCATCAGGTTAAGCAGGTTTAGGTGCAATCTCCTTGGGCTGAGTCACCACAAAATCAGGTTCAGCAGGTTTACTTGCACTCTCTATGGGCTCATTCACCACAGCAACGGGTTCACCAACAACATCTAGTTCTTTTTGCTCAGTTGTAGTCTTCATGGACTCAGCAGTGACAGCATCAGTTTCATGGGCTCCATTGAAAGGTACACCAGTGACAACTTCCTCACCATATTTGGTATGGACTTCATTAGCAGGTGGATCAGTTGGACCACCTTCTTTGCTTGTTCCATTCTTGACAGATGTGTTGTTTTTATTTGGTGTTTTTGGTTCCTTAATCTTTGACTTCTTGGGTTCCTTAGTTGTCCCCTTGGTAGTAGCTCCTTTAGGCCTCCCCTGTAGGAAACAGTCACAATATATACAATCAAAATAACATTCATAACAATCACAATATCAATCTAAAAATGTAAATAAAGACAATATGACAATACCCTTTTTTTTAGGTGCCATTGTGACTTGACTTGTATGACTAGCTTGAGTAGGTATTCCTTGACTAGCTTGTGTGGGCATTTCTTGACTGGCAGCATTGGGCACTCCTAAACTTGCATCATTGGGCATTCCTTGACTTGCAGCATTGGTACTTCCTGATGGAAGAAACACAATCTGCTTGTTTTTCTTGCATGTTCTTTTGTTGTGTCCAAGCTCAAAACATAACTTGCATCTATGGTTTGTGTTAGTTCTTCTCCATTTTGTTTGGCTTCCCTCATCAGGTTCTCTTCTCCTAAGTTTTTTTGGCCTCCCTGGGCCTCTTTTGAACATAGGAGGGTATATGGTTGGGTCATCAGTTTTTGGCCACTTATTTTGGCCATTCAAATGAGTGATCCCTACTTCATAACATCTGACATATGTTGTCTTGTGGTAACATTTATGGACATAGTTAATGGGATTATCTATTTTCCTATGGATTGCAGAAATTGCATGCCTACATGGAATTCCAGTGAGATCCCAAAAATTACATGAACATGTCTTGTTATTTAGATCAACTACAAAACTATCAGTGAACATCACATGGGTAACCTGGAATGTTAGTTGTCCAGCATAAGTTGTTGTCCAACTTGCACTATTCTCAATCTCTCTATCCAATCTTCTAAGTGGCTTTGACATAATCCTACCATTATAACCATTAACCTTTTCTCTTAAAGCTGCAAACCTACCCATAAGATAAAACCTAATTCATTCAAACATTGTAATAATAGCTTTATCCCTCTGAAGCAGAATAGTGGCATTAAATGATTCACTTAAATTATTCATCAGTACATCACACTTAGAAAACAAAGGAAAGGCATGCTTACACCACTTTGTTTTTGGTATGGCCTCCAACCATTCATAGGCATCATTGTTGACTTCCTTGATCTTTTGCATGAATTGTTCATGAGCTTCAAGATAAGTAGCCTTTTCTGCAGCCATCATTAGGTCCCTAAAGAGGGTACCACCACCAAACCTCTTTTTAAAGTTAGCATAAAGATGCCTCACACAAAATCTATGCTCAAATGTTGGGTATTGTTCCTCAAGCACTTGTACAAGACACTGTATACAATTAGAACAGCTACATAAAACACTTGAACAAGAAATGCAAATAATCCACAAAAAATAAAAAGTTGTACACTTGCCTTTTGTTGGTCAGAAATAAAACACCACCTTTGGTCATCAATGTCTTCAATAAGTAGTTGCATAAACCAACTCCAAGTGTCTTTTGACTCAGTTTCTACAACTCCAAATGCAAGAGGTAGGTACTAGTCATTAGGATCTCGTCCCACTGCTATCAATAGTATACCACCATATTTATGTTTTAGATGACAACCATCAAGTCTAATAAATGGCCTACAAGCATGTTTCAAGACTTTTTTTGTTCCACCAAAGCACATGTAACATCTTTCAAATCTTGGTAACAAACCTGGACCTGGAGTTTGGATGTTAATCTTGAAAGTGTTTCCTTTTGAAGCTCTCCTCAATTCAGCCCCATAAGACCATAACAAACTATATTGTTTGCCAAAATCTCCTTCCACAATCCTCTTGGCAATTTGTCTTGCCTTAAAAGCCCTACAACCTGGAATTTCAGTAGCATATCTAACCCTAACATCAGCAATCACCTCATTCAGCTTCATTTTATTATTGTTCTTCATCCTATCTACAATCACCTTTGCAACCCAGCCAGCCTTTGCACTTTTGTTAAAAAACTCTCTTCCACACTTATGTTTATTAAACAAGGTCTTAATTCTAAAGGTGATAGATGTCAACACTTTGCTGCAAAGGACAGTGTAATCACATAGATATTTCTCCTTGCAAACCACCCTACATCTCACTGCATCATTCTTCACAAATCTAACATCCCTCTCATTCAGGACATTATGTTCCAAAATAGCATTCTTAAACTGCCTAAGTGATGAAAACTCCTTTCCCACCTTTAACTTATAATCCTTTATAATACCATCAACATCATTATACCTAACAACACCTGGCCTTTCATCATCACTATCATCTTCAGCTCCACTATCAAGTTCATCAGCTAAATACTCATCTTCAATTACATGTTCTTTGCCCATCTCTGGTGTAATCAATCTTTCCTTAACTACCTCACTAGAACTAGCCACATCATCTTCAGCATGTAAATTTGATGGGATACTATCAAATTAAACATTAATACCATCATCAAAACCCTCATCAATAGGATTCATCCTTTCCTCTTCACTATCTTCAAACTTAATATCTTTCAATGACTCATCACTAGAACTCTCATCCTCTGAACCAGAATCAACCTTATCTTCAAATTTTGGGCATTTGTTCCTCCTTCTTGCAGTCTCCATAAAGGTTTCATCCCCATTACTTGGTATCTCTTCAGTGTATATTTCAACATCATCCTTGCATTCGTTCATAAAAGCACCAATCTCAAAAGCATCACAGACATCCTTAAATGGTTTTAGATCACTCTCTAAGGTACCTTCACCATGTTCCACCACATCCTAACACTACTATATTCAAATCCAGGATCCATCCCCTTAAATAAATCACAGGCATAAAAAAACCAACTTTGACTGTCCTGCCCATTAAAAGCGTATACCTCCCCCCCCCCACACATATACTTTAGCATAGGGTCTTTTACAAAAGAACCCTTAGTGAAAAATATTACCTTAAAGACCACCATCTCTACATATTGAAAATACTTTTACAGTCAATGATGGACCCACAACAAAAAACCCTAAAAACAGAATCTATATAGTAAATAAAATAATTTAAGACTCAATGATGAATACACTATCATTAAAATACTATACCTATACCAAACTTCAATAAAACAGAATCTAATAAAGAACATGTGGACCTACCTCAAGTTTCGTTGTCGAGGGACCACGGATTTGCAGCAGCTTCCAAAATGAAATGTTGGGACCACAGAGCAACTAAAACGCAAAAACTACAAAACAATGTTACCAAAACAAGGTTACGAAACATGCTTTAGGGTTTGAAAATGAAATGTTTGAAAAGGAAACTTTTTTGAGCTCACCTTGGGAACGAGAGAGAGCAAAATACCTTTGCGCAGTGTCAATGTTAACTTTTGGCAAGTGAAGAGTTAATCTAGGGTTAAGTAATTCTAAAGTGAAAAATCAGCAATGATACAAATGTGTGGTATTCTTACATCAGCAAAAACATTAATAAAAATAAAAATGAATGACATATCAGCCTCCACGTCATCTGCCGTTAACTTAAATAGACGACAGGGATGAAATTTGGGGACGGAAAACTTTTGAGAGACTATTCTTTAAACAAAAATTTTAGAGGGACAAAACACGAGGTTTGGAATATTTAGAGGGACGAAAAACATATTTAAATAAAGAGAGGGGTAAATTTCAAATCAACAAAAACTAATTTAAATAATAAAGAGGAGATATGTTTAAATCTAGAAAATTAAAGTTGAAATAAGAAATTTCATCTATAAAAGATCACCTTTAAATTAATATTTTAATAGACCAAATAATATCATTGAGATTACAAACCATCCATTTAAAAATTAAGTCATTTCTCCCTTTGCATATGCTCCGAACAACCGCCCACTGAATACTTTTGACTTTTTCACTCTTCGAATAATTTTTGGATAATTTGCACCAATCTAAATAAGCTTCCAAGAAAGGTGTGTGAACATATCAGAAAAACCAATCCAATTTTGCATAAGGTCCCAAACTTTCGACAAAAAAGAACAATTGAAAAAAAATGATTCAAGTCTTCCACCATTTGGGAGCACAAAACACATAAACCTTCATTGTTCAAGAGACACAAACCTCTAATTTGTAGTTGAGCTTTCATCGGCAACTTATCCTTAAAAACCCTCCAATTGAATGCTTTAATCCTATCCAGAATTTTAGTCGACCAAAGCGAGCAAAAAGCGCGGCCATGACCATCCTCCAAAAGGACTTGGTTACTAGAATTCAAGATAAAGTCGTAACCAACTTTTGCTGAGTAAAATGAGACTTAAGCAAAAATTCAAATCAAAGAATCTGTAACACTAGCTACCAGATAGAAGTCTGACAGAAAGTTATGCAACTGATGTAGTCTTTATGTTGCCTCAAGTTGATGTTGCAAATGAACTCCCAGCTCCCCCCAAGTTAGCCACCCAAGCACCCTTCTCAATGTTGAGTTCGAAAAGATCAGGAAATGAAACCGCAAGAGGAATTACATCACTCCAATTTCCCGACCAAAATAGAATATTTGATCTGCCGCCAAGTTTAAAATTCACCGAACCTGCAAAATTAAAACCCAAGTTATTAGTTAAAACTCTGGTTTTCTCTATGCCCTTCCACCAAGTTGATGATGAAATCCTTATGCTGCAAGTATGATTCATCAAGGTTTGGTGCTCACAGTCCCCGTATCTCTCCTTTAAAACCTTCTTCCAAGCAGCATTTTTTTCGACTAAAATTCTCCACTTCCATTTTTCCAATAGATCCAAGTTGAATTCTTCTAAACTCTTATTACCAAGGCCTCATAATTCTTTAGGTTTGCATACAATTTCCGATCTAACCCAATGAATCTTCGATATCACATCCGAACCACAAAAATCATTGATAATTAAATATGTGGAATCAAGGATCTGAAGGGCAATCTCGGGGTATTTTAATTACATGGAATCAAGGCTCAATCAATCCTAAATTCAGTTTAGAGGAAGGATATTTTTTGGTCTAAAAGCAAAATGGAAATGTATCAATTATTATTTTTTAGTATTTATTTGTCTTGTAATCTAGGTAATAAGAGAAATCTTTAGGTCGATTCGTTGTGTTTAAAAAATAAGTTGGATCTGGGGGAATGGGTGGTGGGAGGTGACTTTAATGCTATAAAAAATGTATTGGAAAAAAAAAGGGAAGAGTGAAGCTAAATAGAGTAAGGAGATGGAGGAACATAGACCAAATGAACTTAATAGATGTGTCAACTGTGGGGAACAAATTTATGTGGTAAAAAACGGGGGAATGATCAGAAGCAGGTAAGATAGAATTCTAATTTCAGAGGGAGCTATTGAGGCTTGGAATATTGTGGGCCAAGAAATAGGTAGTAGAGATATATCTGATCATAAAATGATGTAGATTAAAACTAGTAACTTAGACAGGGGTCCAAAACCCTTCAAAGTTATTAAAGGTTGGTTGGAACATGAAAAAAATTCTGGATTTTGTTAAGATTGAGTGGGAATTCTTTAATGTGGTAGGGAAGAAGGCATATATGATCAAATAATAACTCCCACTTTTGAGAGGGAGACTTAGGTGGTGGAGTAGAGAATTGTTTGGTTGGAAGTATTTGAAGCTAGAAGATGTTATCTCTAATCTTAATGTGATAGATGAATAATTGTATAATCCAAACTAAGAAATAACTGAAGAAGATAAGATTTTGTCGATATTGACTTCATAGCTCTAGGCCAGGATTAGTTAATATTGACTTCTTGAAGCTGAATGAAATTGATAGTCTGGCTCTAAAGGAAAAATTTAGAGAATATGAGATTAGAGAAGTGATTTGGGATAGTGTTGGGGATAGAAGCCCAGAGGCAGATGATTTCAATCTTGATTTCCTAAAAAAATGTTGGAGTATTATAGGGGTAGACGTGGTAAACTTTGTTCAGGAATCCCATGAGAGTGCTAAGCTCCCTAAGTATGCCAAATTTATTTTTAGCATTAATACCAAAATAGAATAACCCTCAAGATTTGGTGGAGTATAAACATATTTACCTTATAGGGTCTTTGTACAAAGTGGTGGCTAGGATCTTTGCTTCAAGGCTAAGGAAGGTACTTAGTAAGGTGATTTCTAATACTCAAACAACATTTGTCCCAGGTAGAAAAATATTGGATGGGATTTTGCTAAGAAATGAGATTCGTGATTTTTCTAAAAGAGAGAAAAAAAAGTTGCATCATGTTTAAGGTGGATTTCACAAAAGCCTATGATTGTGTTAATTGGGACTACATTAGAGAAATGTTGAGGAAACTAGGATTTAGTTCAAAGTAGGTGAAATGGATGGAGGCGGGGGTATTTTCTAGTACCATGTCTGTTTTAATAAATGGAAGCCCTACAAAAGATTTTGTGGTTGGTAGAGGCCTTAGGCAATGTGATTCCTTATCACCATTCTTGTTTGCAATAGTTGCAAAGGGTTTCAAGTGAATGAGAAAGTATCATATAATTTAGTTCAATTAAAAGATGATATGATTTTGGTAGGAGATGGTTCTTGGTATAATTTTTGGGTAATCAAGTTAATTCTAAGAGGATTTGAGATGACATCAGACTTAAGAATCAACACGTGGAAGAGAAAAGTCGATGGAATTGGGGTCTGTGGAACCTTTTTTTACAGGTGATATGCTTTTAACATGGTCATCAACTTTTGATGATGAAAACTAATGATAAGTTAAGCATGAACGATTAAATAGATAAAGATGGAAACCTGTCTTTAGGATTTAATAAATTTGACTATCCGATGATGGAATATAAAGAATGTAACTAAGGCCTCATCTCAAGCGACTCATACTAGTGTCAACATCAAAAGTATTACCCGAGAAAGTCTTGAAGCAATATGGTGATCTCCTAATATAATAATGAGTGATTAATTTTAAGGAAAAATGACTTTATCGTAAAAGCATATAGCTAAAGCGCACACACACTAAAATATTTTCAAAAATGATTTACCAAGATAAAATATTTTGAAAAACATCTAGAAGTTATGACAGATGAAATGAGAGTAGTCAAAATAGCTATAGGAGAATTTTTGACTTTTTTTTTAATCAATTAGAACATTTGTCCAATTCATTAGAAATGGGCAAACTGAAGGCCCAAATTGTCTTAAAGGCTTCTTGATTCTGTGCAATGTCTAGATATCTTAACCTTCCTTTTTTAGAACTTACAAATTATTATTTGAACCATCTAATCGATTAGATAAAAGCTCTAATCAATTATAATGAATTAAAACACATTAAATTGATATTCCTTTTTTAGCCAACCTCGGGCCTATAAATAGAAGTTTAATTTCTAATTCCAAACCATCCAAAATTGTGTTTTGACACTTTCATCTCTCACTCTCTCTCTCTCTCTCTCTCTCTAAACTTTTCTTTTACTTCTCTTCCTAATGTTTTAACTTAAATGCTTTTGTGAGAAAAATTCTTTTGTGAGTGAGGACACTTTTGTAATTCTTGAAAGGGTAGAATTGTGAAATTCACCAAGGGAATCTTTTGTATACACCTTGGTTGAATATTGTCCAATAGGGATTTGTTTGGGTTATAAGCTAAACCACTAAAAAGATTTTGTTTGGGATGTGTGATTTAGTTCTAGTTTAGGTTGGAGATTAACATATGTTAAAATCTCTTAGGTTCTTGGTCAGCTCAGTATTAAAACCAAGATAGGCTGAAGCTCATCCCGATATTAAAAGATTCACATGTTCGAGATCAGCCTGGTGTTAAAAACTCACAGGTTATTAGTTATTCCGTGTAAAACCAAGGTTTTGAGTTTAAAGCTTTAGGCACTTAAAGACTAACCGCTCCAAGGTCCGTGTTTATGGAAAAAAGACTAACAGCTTCTATCCACCATTGGGAAGGAATATTTGCCACTTCACTCCTAAGTTTAAGATGAAGAAAAGATGCAAACGTCCATATCTATCGTCTTGTATTTTTTGGTTGAAGATCAAATATCATTTCCTTATATAAGAGGGTCTGTGAGTCTTTCATACTAAAAGCTCTCAATGTTTATTGGAAACTCTCAAGATCAATTCTTGGGGATATGACTAAGTCGTTTTTTTACTGAACTTGTATAATTCCTAGTTTTCTCCTTCTTCCCTTTGCTTCATTTATTTTCGCATTTCATTTTCTAAATTTTACTTTCCACTGCTAAATCTTCTAAAATGTTTTGAAACTCTGATTTTATTTCTCTAATTTTTTTTAAACCATGGTTTTCCAAACCACATAATTCACCCCCTTTTGTGTGTGAAGTCTCAGGTCTAACAAGGTCATGGATCATTTTCTACAATATGCTTCTTATTTCCTAAGATGAAAATTTGATAACATACCATTCAAATTCTTGGGAATCATGATTGGTTAAAATTCGAGAAGATATGAGACTTGGAAACCTATGATATCAATGATGATATGAAAACTTGCATACTGGATGTGAAGATTTCTATCCATAGTAGGTAAGGTCACACTAATAAAATCAGTTATCAATAATTTTCCAATACACCACTTTTCTTTCTTTAAGACATTTGTTAAGGTGACAAAAGAAATAACAAGAGTCTAAAGAAACTTTCTTTGACATGGCTCTGCTGAAAGGAAAGGAACCAGTTGGGTGAAATGGTATAAAGTTTACAAAAGAATTGATGAGGGAGGTTTAGGCATCAAAGATTTGGGTGCATTCAACAAAGCTATATTGCCTAAATGGGTATGGAGATTCTTAAAAGAAGATGAAGCAATTTGGAAGGTCATATTGGATCATTTGTATGGTAATCTCAAACAAATTATTTGGTCCAATGAAATGAGAGGTCAAATATCAAAAAGCTTGTTATGGTGGAGGAATCTTTTCAATAATAGAGGGAAGGAGACAGAAAATGGTTTTTAGAATCATGTTTCTTTAAAGTTAGGATCTGGAGAGAATATTTCATTCTGTTCTGGAAGATGGATTGGACAAAAATCATTGGCATTACAATTCCCAAACTTATATCAGTTACAGAGTAACAAGCTAAGTAGTTTCGTTAACTTGGGAGAGTAGAGGGAGGATGAATGGCTTTGGAGTTTATGTTACAACAATTTGGAGCTAGAAACCCAAGGGGAATCATTATAGAAAAAGAAGAGGCCTTAAATTAGATGTTGGTAGAAGTTGTTCCTAGAAGAAATATGTTTGATGAGGTCGTTTGGACCAGTGATGTTGATAAAAAGTTCTTTCTCAAAGAATGCTATTTGAAGATTATGCAGGACGTGGAGGAAATTCAGGTGGATGAGACCATGAACAAAGCAATGAAGATGGTATGGAAAACCAAATTTCCTCCAAAAGATGGTGACTCCGCTGAAGATTTACTAGGGGTAGTTTAGGTGTCCAAGGTGGTTTTCGCCGGATTTATCGAAACTCCTTGTTCGTCTTCTTGATATGAAGCCTGAAACAAGGATTGTTATTCCTGAGATTATAGAGAATAGGTGGTTCAAAAAGGGGTTCAAACATATTAAGTTTTCTGTTGAAGATGATAGGCTTTGTAGTATTGATGATAATTTTGGTGAGATTGAGGATGATACAGCTTTTGTGACATCTGTTGCATCGTTTTCTGATTACTCAATAGAATCTGATTCTGAGATTGAGACTAGAAGGAGAAATGCTCCTTTGCCAAGACCTTTTAGTTTGAATGCTTGACATTATTTCATTCTCTGTCGGGTTTGATCTTTCTGGATTGTTCAAGGAAATAGGAGACGAGAACAGGATTATGATTGCTGCGCCAGTTTCAAAGATTATATCAAAACTGGAAGAGATTGCTCAGTTGGTTAGATTTTCTATAAGGAAGAAGGATTGCAGGGTTAACTTAGAGGGAACAAGAGAAGGTGTGAAGGGACCATTGACTATGTTATTGAGATATTTGAACTAACACCTTCTTTGGTTATTATTGAGGTGAAGAAAAAAAGAGGCGACAAAGTCGAACACGAGAGATTTTGTAACGAAGAATTAAAACCCGAATTACAGAATCTGATGGCCGCGAAATCAGGTACTTCCTCAACATTGTCATTACCACCTACCAATCCTACATTACTGCGCGTACCTTCTTTTGGAGATTGAATCGCCACGCTCTCTACCTGACGAGTGAAATAGAGAAAAGAACAAGGTTCTTTTTGTTTGTTTTCTCCCTTTTAGAATGTGTATGATAAATTGATGATTGATCATTTTTCCACCTGGATGGCCACCCTTTTAGATTTTATCCTTGAATTGAGCATTAGAGTCGACTGGATTTTCTGTGTCCAATTGCTATATATAAAAGAATGCTAATTTAAATTTAGCTAATGGAAGATATTTTTCTATGTTTTTTCTTCTTTGGTGCATTGTTCTGTACTTGTATATTACTTTTACTTTTTAATGCAAGTAGTGAAAAAATAACGAAATAGTTTAGTGCTATTCCATGATGCACTTCAATGTAAATGTCTTTGGCTTTAATTTTTTATTGAATTATGGTTAGTTTTAAAGCTGTGAAATTGAGGATTATGGATCTCAAAGTGAAGTTTGCTTAAGAATTTAGAAACAGGAATGCTATAAGCATAAGAACAAACAAAGACTTTGTAACTATTGAAGCAACGTAACTCCTTGTAAAGTGACTGTAAATGAAAGTGGTATCTTACCTTACAATGCTTCTTTCCATTCATTCATGTTTAAAATGTTACTTGCAAGTTGCAAGTCCAAAAGTTATCACAAATTAGCACAATGATTTGGTATGAAATGCTTGCAATCAATCATTGTTGTTAAACTCTTGAGTTAATACGAGTTTACTGTTTTTTTAATTATGAAAATTAGTTAACTTGCGTTTAAACATTTTACTTTTCGTAGACTCATTGCAAAATTCATGCATTCAAGTTGTTATTGAGCGTTCAATCAAGATCTGATGCTATTTTAAGATTATTAACCGTCCTCCCATAATATGATCTTCCTTATAGATTGTGCTATGATTGCTTAACATAGCGCTAAATTTTTCCTGTATCAGATTATTAACTCTAACATCAATACTAACCATATTATTGTGCTAACTTTTATTTTTATGCCCTTTACTTTTATGCACCTTTACTTTTATGTCATTTATATTTCTTGCTCTTTATATTGCTTTACTCTTATCATTTACATATCATATTGTTGTTGTTTATGTTTATGCCTTTTTTCCTTTTGTCCACTTGGACTTTTTTTATCTTTCTTTTAAGACATTAATAAAGGCAAAACCATTAAAAGACTTAATTGCTTCTTTGGACTATTTCCTACTATCCCATGCTTGGATGTTGGACTTATGGACTTAGATTTAGGTTCTTGATCCTTTGCTTTGGAGTTGTGACTTGAGACCTTGGAATTTATATGGTACCTTTGACCTTGGGTCGACCTCCTTGAAGACTTGGTTTGTGCTTTGCTTATTTGATTGCTTGTTGCTTTAATCCAAAGGATGGGAGTTTTGGCTTGACTTATGTCAAAAGCTTTCTCTTAGTTAGATCTTTTCTTTCCAAGCTTTTTACTTTGTACATTAGGGTAGTCTCTTCATCTCCTCCCCCTTCTTAAATTTTCAAAATCTTCTCCCTCTTTCAAAACCTTCTTGTTTTCAAACTTGAACCACTTTCACAATAAACCTTAATTTTGTCAAATGATTTTCAAACTCTTTTTCTTGAATACGTGTTAATTCATCTTAAGCATATAAATACCATTTTCATAAGACTTAAAAAATACACAACTCATTCAAACCATTTTGTGCCCTTTGTGCACTTTTCTCTTTTAAAACTTTTCTTAAGGTTTAGACATGAGTCATTTTCATAATTGAGATGTAATTCTCCTATCCCTATAGTGATGTTTGATGTTGATTCTTTTTCACTTGAGAGAGTTAGTGGCATACTTGTTGATTTCTATCCAAGTTTGAGCCCTTCTCAATAGTGATGCAATTGTCCATTTTCATACACTTATGGGTGACTAGTTGAGTATTCTCCTTAAAAATGACAACTTGTCTTTCTATTTAAAATTAATCAAAACAAACTCTTTTGTTATTTTTACCATGAACTACGAGGTTTTTATCCTCCATTGCATTTTGTGGGTACACATGCACGAGACTCGGGAAGTCTTGTCAAACACAAAAACCCTAAAATATATTTCTCTTCTCATATCCTCAATCTTTTGCAAACAACATCTTTTTAAGCCAAACATAGATTTTCAAGAGGTTCATATAGAATACTATAGATGTTTTGGGTACTAACACTTTCCCATTGCATAACCACCCCCTTATCCTTTGTCTCTCTATTTTATTAGTTTTGTTTTAAAACTTCTGTGGGTTTTGTTTGTTCTTTTCCCCATTCCTTTGGAAAAATAAAAGTGTGATGGCGACTCTTGCTTTATGAGTTAAGTTAATCAATAACTTAATCTCAAGTTTCCCTGCTACAGTGATAAGGTCGAAAAACTAGAGTTTTGCGAGCCGTGTGTATTTGGTAAATTTTGTAGAATGAAGTTTAACAAAAGTAAACAAAGAACACATGGATCCCTTGATTACATTCATGCTGATCTTTAGGGACCTGCAAGGAATCCTTGACACTCAGGTGCACATTATTTTCTATCCATAGTTGATGATTACTCCAGAAAGTTATGGATATTTATCCAGAAGACTAAGGATGAAACTTTTGAAGAGTTAAAAAGTTGGAAGACTCTGGTCAAAAACCAAACTGGTCGGAAGGTCAAAAGGTTAAGGACCGATAATGATCTTGAATTTTGCAATGAGGCTTTCGACAACTATTATGCTGCGTATGGTATTGCAAGGCACAAAACTATTACAGGGACACCCCAACCAAATGGTTTGGCTAAACGGTTTAATCAAACCATTCTGGAAAGGGTGATGTGTGTTAGAACAAGATTTGGTTCTGCAAGATATCTCTTTGTTTTGATAATAACAAAGTTGTATTTGTGTGAGAACAATTTTGGTACTCTAACGTTTGTTTTCTTAAGTATTGACAAACAGTTTCTGACTCTGATAAGGATAATTCTAACTCTGATAAAGATAGCTCTGACTCTGATAGAGATCATATGAAACGTCACTCTCAAATTTTCAAAAGTCGCTTCTGCATCAAAGAAGCAGGATTGCTTCTGATCTACTGTGCTTTAGAAAGACTCTAAGAAGACAATATGTTGTTGTTGTAATGTTCTCTTGGATTCTGGCTCTAAATATAACTCTGATACTTATCTTCTGATGACTAAGTGCTAACAACTCTAAAGACAAGGTTTTGATGAACAACGTTCTGAAGACTCTGAAGACTTAAGTTTCTGAAGACCAAGTTCTGAAGACTCTGAAGACAAGGTTCTGCTGAACAAGTTCTGAAGACTCTGAAGACTTATGTTTTTGATAACCAAGGGTTCTGAAGAAGGAGTGCTGAAGACTCTGAAGACAAGATTCTGCTGAATAAGTTCTGAAGACTCTAAAGACCCAGTGATTCAATCTTCTGATCATGCTTCAATCATATCAATTCAGAAGCCTCTGATGGATAGAAGAAGATGAACATTTGCATGGGAAAATAGTACATAGTACAAATCAAACACGTTCTTTTCCACTACTATTCCACTACTCTAATTTGGTGGTACAAAGGACAATTTCAGTGTACGATTTTTATCCTAGCATAACGACATTATTTCAAGTCGCCAGTATTTTACTGATATTCCTGATCTGCCCTTCAACAGATCTTTTTTTGGCTATATAAAGACTTGATCATTCAAAGAATCATGTGTGACACCAAGTGTCAAAAAGATATATACAAAAACACTGATTCATACGAGAAAGAACTAAAAAATAGAGAAATCCATGAGTGAACAGTAAAACACCACAATACAAAGAAGAAGATTGTTCTTACTGTATAGATTTTCTCTAAGTTAGATTGAGCTAGAAATTGTGTTTATATCAGCTTATGTAAGAAGCATTTCATTATAAACATTTTATTTGATCAAACATTTGTTTGAATTCCTTAAGGGACTAGTTGGGTCAGAATCCTTAAGAAGAGACAATTAGTCTGTGTATGTTAGTCACCAGCAGTTGCTAGTGCAGTTGTAATCAGTTTGGTTATAGTGGATTAAGTCCTTGTGTATAAGGCGAAATCACCTTGGCGGGTGGATTGGATTAACTTGATAGTTTTCAAGTGAACTAGGATATATCGTGTGTCTTTCTCTGTTGTTAGTCTATTTGTGATCTTGTTTGAGTTTCACAAAAAGCTTTCATTTTGAAAATCCAATTCAAACCCCCATTTCTTGTGTTTTTCTCACACCTTCAATTGGCATCAGAGCTCCAGTTCTTATTGTGATCAAACGATTTATCAACACTTCACTGTGTTCAGTACCGATCCAGTATTTGTGTGAGATATCATGGCTGTTGCAACTAATGTTAATTCTGTTATAGAAGAGAAAGATCATTACAGTGCCAAACCACCAGTCTTTGATGGTGAAAAGTTTGACTACTGGAAAGACAGAATAGAAAGTTTCTTTCTTGGTTATGATGTAGATCTTTGGGATCTGGTAGTCAATGGCAACACTCACCCAGTTGATGCTACAGGTTCTAAAATATCCAGAAGTGATATGACCAACCAACTGAAGAAAGATTATAAGAATCATCACAAGGCAAGAACCATATTACTAAATGCTATCTCTTATACTGAGTATGAGAAGATAACAAATAGAGATACTGCCAAATCCATTTTTTATTCTCTGAGAATGACTCATGAAGGAAATGCTTAAGTTAAGGAGACAAAGGTGCTAACCCTAATCCAAAAATATGAGGCATTCAGAATGGAGGATGATGAAAAAGTTGAGACCATGTTTTCAAGGTTTCAAATGCTAGTCGCAGGACTTAAAGTTCTGGACAAAGGTTACTCAACTACTGACCATGTTAAAAAGATCATTAGAAGTCTTCCCAAGAAATGGAGACTATGGTAACAACTTTAAAGTTATCCAAGGATCTTAAAAGCACGAGTCTTGAAGAGCTTGTTAGTTCTTTAAGAAGTCATGAGATAAAGTTTGAAGAAGATGAACCTCAGAAGAGAAGTAAATCTATCGCTCTTAAGTCTAAACCTGAAAAGGCAAAGGCTTATCAAGCTGAAGAAGAATCAGAAGATGAGTTGTCGCTAATCTCCAAAAGGATCAACAAACTCTGGAAGCATAGGCAAGGAAACTTCAGAGGATCAAGAAGAAACAAAGGCCGCTCTGAGTCATCATCTGGACAGAAGAAGCAGAACTCCGGAAAGGAAGTCATATACTATGAGTGTAATGAGCCAAGTCATTACAAGAACGAGTGTCCAAAACTCAAGAAAGACAAGAAGCCTAAGAAGAACTTCTCCAAAGCGAAGAAAGGATTGATGGCAACTTGGGACGACTCTGATTCATAAGAAGAAGACTCTGATGAAGAACAAGCAAATGTTGCGCTAGTAGCAACAATTGACGATGATGTTTCTGGAGAACCAGAAGAGAGAATATCATCAGAACCAGAATCAGACCTAGACTCTGACTCAGAGGTATTATCTAAACTCTCTCATTGTGAATTAGAGTCATGTCTTTCGGAAATGCTGGAAAAGTATCAAACTCTCTAGAGTAAATACAAAGATCTTAAAAGATTACATGTAATTGCTTCCGAGGAAAAAGATAAGCTTGAGCAGAATAATTCTTCTCTAAATGAAAACATTTTTTCCTTAAAAAATATTAATTATGCCCTGAAAAGCAAAGTTACTAAATTAGAAGAAGAATTAATCTCCAATGTCTCTGACACAAGCTGTATCAACAAGTATGATAGAACATTCTAGTATTTTCTAGCTAAAAGCACAGATAGAAGCAGAATAGCTTCCATGATCTATGGAGTTAGCAGAAATGCTAAGAAAGGTTTGGGATGTACAAAATCATCTGAAATTGATGAAAGTCAAAATATTAAACCAAAACCTCTTTATGACCAATTTGTGCCTTCTGGCACTGAGATTGTTTGCTCTGAGCTTGCACAAGAACCCCCACCGACACATAAATATGTTTCTAAAGTTAAATATCATGCACAAATTCCACTTGATTATCCTGTTGCACAAAAGCCCAAAGTTGTGAAACATTCTGGGAAAGCTAACAATAGAGGACCCAGAAAATGGGTACCTAAGGATAAGATAATCTATGTTGCAGATATCCTTAGCAGCTCAATTAAAACACCAGTCATGGTACCTGGACAGTGGTTGCTCGTGACACATGACAGGAAGAAGGCATATGTTCCAAAGTCTAGAACTTAAGCTTGGAGGCTTCGTCGGTTTCGGAGGAAACCAGAAAGGAAAAATCATTGGCTCTGGAACCGTTGGTAATGGTAACCTTCCTTCTATTACTGATGTTCTTTTAGTCGATGGTTTGATGCATAACTTGTTGTCAATTAGTCAACTTAGTGAAAATGGTTATGATATCATCTTTAATCAAAAGTTCTGTAAGGCTGTAAGTCAGAAAGATGTGAAATTCTGGCATTGCAGACAACAGATGTCCTAACACATGTCAAGACATTGTTCTGCATAATCATTTAAACAGGAACAGAACAGCAGACTGATACCTTGAATATCAGAACTGCAGAATCACAGATGTTACAACATCTGTTCCAACATGTTAATCAAAATTGACCTGTAAATTGCAGAATGATAAACAACACAGAATATGATGACCCAGTTCGGTGCAACTCACCTACATCTGGGGGATACCAATCCAAGAAGAAGAATTCACTATAAGTAGTATAGTTTTATGTAAACAACCTCAAGTTTATAGAAAGCACCCACGCTAACATATCACTACCCAATGAAGACTTTATCATTAGAAGTTACATCTAATTGATAAGAGAAACCCATCTCACTCCCTAAATCACAACCTGTGATTATCTAATAGTTAATACCTCATAACTGTATCATCCCTATAGAAAGACACCCCTTCCAATACAAAGTTCAGTCAAGCATTCTTAACTAACAAGTTAACTTGGATTTGCTTCAAAGCTTCATCCAAGAACAATATCAGATTCATTACCTACGGGTTTCTGAATCTATACAAGTACCTATGTCTACCACACTACATCAAATCGATACAGAGGGAAACTTACAAGAGAAACCTACGACTCTTAAAACATAAACCCTACTTTACAAAATAGGATTCCTAAGTCTATGTCTTCCTCTCTCACTTTTCTGCCTAGGTCTTGGTCTTCTTTTATAGTCTTCTACTTTGTTGGGCTTCATATCTTTGATCCTTGATCCACTGCCAATCGCGCCTTGAATCTTGGAACAGATTTAAAACAAGCTTGTTGTGATAGTCATGATGTCGAGTCTTTATGCTGGGACATTTCATTCGACATCTTCAGTCTGGGGAAGAAAACTTCATGTTGGAACATCTTTCACAATATTATGTTTTACCAAAATTTAGTCAAACTCTTGGAGCTTTCAAACTCCCCCTTTTGACAAATTTTGGCTAAAACATTCTTTAGTTTGATGGTGCATACAGTGGGAAAACTTGAAGCAAGTGTCAAGAAGAGGGAGAAGATAATTTCAAGTTTCCCTCCTCATTCGCCTTGTGATACTGAGTACATAGAGAATATAACTCAGATCACAAAACACAACTTACTTCCTAACTCTGATCACAAAACACAATTTACCCAAGATGTTAGAACCCAGAATGTTAGAACATCCTTTGAGACATTTATGTAGATCAGCAACTCAAATGCACACAACCAGTCCATAGCAACAACACAACCATTCTCCCCCTTTTTAGCCAAAAGATGGCAAAAGTTACCCATGCAGACCCAAACCCAAATAATGCTTACCCACACCCGAACAAAACTCATTTGATTTCAACCTAAGAAAGATGTTCTAGCTCGATTTTCCTTAAATATTAAGAAGTTATATAGGTAGAGCAAATCCAAACAAAAGACCAGTCAAAGAGAGCAATAACTGCTGGTCGAGTTAGTTTCGAGAGATTCCACCTTTTCTGACTTGTCCTCAAAATTGCTCTTGATTTTTGACAGGCTTATGGTCCCCACAGATAGGACTTTCTTAGTCCAGATTTAGTAAACTTGATTACAGCAGAATTAGTTCATTTATCTTTTCATTAACAAAAAACTAATTTCTTCCAGACAACAACAAAATTTCCCAAGATACTTGTACCACTTCTAATTCAATCCATTGACACCCAATGACAGAATCAGAACAACCTTATAAGTTCACCCAGAACTCATACCAGTAGAAAAATGTCACGACATCTCGTCAGACATATCAACCTCACCTGAGGCAGTCTATCACAAACTGCTTGAACCCACAAACAATCTTGATAAACAATCTGCACCACTACAGTAATACATCTTAGATCAATGAGCAACTCCCCCTAACTAAGATAACCAGTGCTCCTCCAATGAACACTTATGTAGATGAATGGAAAACATAAGACACATCTTCATGTCTTCAAAAGCGCACCCTCTGTTCAACCCTCCTGCTGAACACAATCATCAACTGCGCTTATTGCTTCTTCTGACAAGAACCAATAATCACTCACACATGAACACTATCATGCTTCCCGTGAGATCACATTAGGATCAACATCCTAAATTAACAAACTCTTGGATTGAGATTAAAGCTCCATTGATCCCTCTCTTCTTGAACCCATCTATACACCACACGAATTCCTCTTGAATTCTCATGTATAGACCTCCATGTTCCTTGAGATGAAACCCAATTGATCTGGAATACTCCACATTCCTCAAAGAGATACCTTACCTCTTAGTTTGTTATCTTCTTAACAATGTCAGATATCGTATACATGCTCCAGAAACCCTCAGCCCATTTGCTCCACAAACACCAAACTGATCCACTTCTAGCATGTCCCATTCACACCAGACTTCCAAGACAGTTCTTTACCCATCATTCTCCCGTATGATAAGATAAATACTTCTTAGACAAGATGTGAGTATCAAGTTCTACATTCAGAACTTAGCATCCTACTCCAAGGATAACCAGCCCAAAAGATGTTCTAACATTAGTTAGGACATCCTTCACATATCATAGACACCAACCAACATGGTTCTAGATATGCTCCACCACTGGACTTACTATCTGTATAGTAATCCAACTGAAGATCTTCAAACAACACTGTGCCACCAGCTTGAACAATAAGAACTCCAGTAACCAAAGAGAGAAATAAACTCTCATCCACCAAAAGAAGGTAATCCTTCATCATCAACCTAGAATTTCTACCACAAGCTCCAAGATAGACCAGAACCAGAACCTTCTTACGTTTTCAACTAACTACCCTTCTGCCCAAGAGCAATTAGTTCCAAGCACCCTGCTTGAATGCACACTAAAATTCAACCAAATGCCACTTTTTAACTTATCTTATTCTTCTTCAGAACTCCCACAACATACACTGATCCACCAATGAAATCTGATCTTCAAGTTACATGAAATACTTGCTCCATAGCAAGACATCTTGGGTCTGCCAACCCTTTAGACATGTAACATCTTCTCCATCCACAGCTCCCACAAACTGCATGAGATAGACCTTTTTGTAGCATCCATAACTTCCATTCTCTTGTAGATCACCTTATCTTAAGCTGATGTGCCACATCACCAGCTGAGACCCTGATGTTAAGCTTGATGTCAGAACATTCTGATACGACATCCAGCTGCTGAATTCAGCTCCTCCTTCTGCCACTTAGAAGAACCTCTTCCCTTTAACAAAATAAGAGTTCCATGCTCTCATAGACTTGATTCAACAACCAAGTTTGAGTAGACAACCTCCATCCTACTTAAACTTATCACAGACATTCCATACAAGCTCACACCTTGATGAATAACTGCTTTGAAACTCCAAAGACTTCACACCTGCCACGTCTGAATCTTCAGAAGAGAAAGTAATCCTAGACTACACCATATCCATACCAATGAATACCACCTTCCTTAGTAGAGCAGTCTGTAGAAAGTCAGAGATAACTGCCACTTAACCTTGACCTCCAAAATGAGCAAGATCTCATGCTCCTAAGTACCTAGACCAGAAATAAACTGATCCAAGCTATGCCATCACCATCACTCCATTCTGGACAAGTCTCTTGCCAAGACACTTTCTAGATAAACACCAGATGCTTCTAGTAACACTTGAACCCACCTGCTGCACTCCAATACTCTTAAATCAGAAATAAACTGATCCAAGAACTATCCATTAAGGTTATGATGTATTCTTCTTCATCTTCCACATCACCATTGTCTAGACCAGATTCTTGCCAGGAAACTCTCCAGAGATCAGATGCTTCTGCCACACCACACTGAGCAGATTCTTAGGTCAACAGCCAAGAGAAATAGAACCAAAAGCTTATGCAGTACCCCTCCCATGATTCTGCACAAAACAGATGAAGAGATGTTCCAACATCGTGTTGAACATCAGCAATCTTGAACTTCTCATACAAGGATAATCAATTAAATACTTGTGAGTAACACAAATAACAATTGATCTTAAATCCTTGTTCAATAATCCTGTTTCACTGTTGAAGCCACACTCCACCAGATCACTTCATGAACACTTATCAAGTGTTCAATCTTTTGCAAGTATCTTCTTTGACTAACAAATTATTGAGATACCAAGGCTTCCACCCTTGACTCAAGTAACTAAGATTCTCTCTGAACGAACCATATTTACCTCAACAGTTCTGAAAACTACCATCAGATTGGATCCACCCTTAGGATTAAGAGAGATGAATCCTTCCTTCCTGTTTTGGATGGTGAAAATAAATCACCTCTACTTTCTTCAAATTTGTGTTTCATAGAAACACCATCTAGTCAGAAGAATAACTAGAAGACTCCAGATGCACGACTGAGACGCCTTTATGAGTGGACTTGAGAAAATTCTCAAGTATCTTTGACAACTTAGCCGATTAATAATTTATCAAACTCCTAGAGCAAGAACTTGATAAACCTAAACTCAACTCCCCTCCTCTTCAACTGACTTCAAACTGCACCATGGAACCAAGCTTCCAAGTACTAAGTCACCATAACAGACATCTTCCAACAACTCCCTTAATTTCGTCGCTCCCGACTTTGGAATAAAAAGATGCAGATATCTTCAACAATAAAGGCCGACGATTGAGATCTTCCACCATCTGTCTTCAGCAACAACTCCAGAATCCCATAATTCTAGAGCTCTTCCATCAGAAACATATGCAGCGGAACCACCAAGGAAAAAATTCACCTTGCCCTAATAAGACGTCAGAACATCTTATAGGACACCCCAACAAGAGAACTAGCCACTTCTCCTGCAGTTGTTATAGAACCAACTCAGCAACATGAACAACCACCGGGTTGTTACCTTCGATCCAGAACATCCATCCCATCCATTAATACCCTTGAGTATGTCTGAGTTGATTAATCTAATCTTCAAAACTCTTCCTTGTTTAAACGCCAGAAAGTATCTCCCAAAGATCTCATCCAGAAACAGACAGGATGTCTGCTCTGATACCAATTGAAATTCTGGCATTGGAGACAACAGATGTCCTAATACATGTCAAGACATTGTTCTGCATAATCATTTAAACAAGAACATAACAGCAGACTGATACCTTGAATATCAGAACTGCAGAATCATAGATGTTACAACATCTGTTCCAACATGTTAATCAAAACTGAACTATAAAATGCAAAATGATAAACGACACAGAATATGATGACCCAGTTCGGTGCAACTCAGCTACATCTGGGGGATACCAATCCAAGAAGAAGAATTCATTATCAGTAGTATAGTTTTATGTAAATAACCTCAGGTTTACAGAAAGCACCCACGCTAACCTATCACTACCCAATGAAGACTTTATCATTAGAAGTCACATCTAATTGATAAGAGAAACCCATCTCACTCCCTAAATCACAATCTGTGCTTATCTAATAGTTAATACCTCATAACTGTATCATCCCTATTGAAAGACACCCCTTCCAATACGAAGTTCAGTCAAGCATCCTTGACTAACAATTTAACTTGGATTTGCTTCAAAGCTTCATCCAAGAACAATATCATATTCATTACCTACGGGTTTCTAAATCTATACAAGTAACTATGTCTACCGCACTGCATCAAATCGATACAGAGGGAAACTTACAAGAGAATCCTACGATTCAAAAAATCTAAACCTTACTTTACAAAATAGGATTCCTAAGTCTATGTCGTCCTCTCTCACTTTTCTGCCTAGTTCTTGGTCTTCTTTTATAGTCTTCTGCTTTGTTGGGCTTCATATCTTTGATCCTTGATCCACTGCCAATCGCGCCTTGAATCTTGGAACAGATTTAAAACAAGCCTGCTGTGATAGTCATGATGTCGAGTCTTCATGCTGGGACATTTCATTCGACATCTTCAGTCTGGGGCAAAAACCTTCATGTTGGAACATCTTTCACAACATTATGTTTTACCAAAATTTAGTCAAACTCTTGGAGCTTTCAAGATGGTTCAATCCTATTTGTCGAAAAGAGGAAAATCAACATTTATAAGATTAGACTTTCTGATCTTCGTGAACAGAATATCAAATGCTTAATGTCTGTTAATGAAGAGTAATGGGTATGGCATAAACGTTTAGGCCATATTAGCATGAGGAGGATTTCTCAGCAAAATAAGCTTGAACTTGTCAGAGGCTTGCCAAATATGAAGTATTCTTCAGATGCTCTTTGTGAAGCATGTCAGAAAGGAAAGTTTTCTAAAACTTCCTTTAAAGCAAGAATGTTGTGTCCACCTCTAGACTGTTAGAACTTCTACACATTGATTTGTTTAGACCAGTGAAAACTGCCTCAATCAGTGGAATGAAGTATGGATTAGTAATCGTTGATGATTATAGTCATTGGACATGGGTAAAATTCTTGAAACACAAGGATGAATCTCATTCCGTGTTCTCTACCTTTTGCTCTCAAGTGCAAATAAAGAAAGATTGTAAAATAGTTAGAGTCAGAAGTGATCATGGCGGAGAATTTGAGAACATATACTTTGAGAATTATTTTGATTCAAATGGCATTTCCCATGATTTCTCCTATCCCAGAACTCCACAACAAAATGGAGTAGAGGAAAGGAAGAATAAGACTTTGCAAGAGATGACTCGTACCATGATCTAAGAAACTGACATGGCTAAGCACTTCTGGACAAAGGCAGTAAAGACAACATGTTACATTCAGAACAGGGTTTCAATAAGACCTATTATGGGTAAGACTCCTTATGAATTGTGGAAGAATAAAAAACCCAACATTTCATATTTTCATCCTTTTGGCTGTATTTGTTTTATGTTAAACAATAAAGAGAATCTTGGCAAGTTTGACTTTAAAGCTTAAAAGTGTTTACTGTTAGGATACTCTGAACGCTCTAAAGGCTACATAATCTATAACACAGAAACACAAATTGTTGAGGAATCAATTCATGTCAGATTCAATGATAAGCTTGACCCTGAAAAGTGAAAGCTAGTTGAAAAGTTTGCAGATCTGAAGATCACCTTATCAGAATCTAAAGAAGAAGAAGATTCAAGAGAAGCAGACAAAGATGCAGATTCTCCAGATTCATATACAACCTTACCAGAAACTGAAAATAACCCATCTCATCAGAAGAAGAATAGATTAAAGACGTCTCATTCTGAAGAATTGATTCTAGGAGATAAAGTTGATCCAGTCAGAACTCGTTCCTCATTCAGACATTCTGAAGGAACGCTTCTGGGCTTGGTGTCTCTGATAGAACCAACATCAATTGATGAAGCTCTCACGGAAAATGAGTGGATTCTGGCCATGCAAGAAGAACTGAATCAATTCACCAGAAATGATGTCTGGGATCTTGTTCAGAAACCCAAAGGTGTCCATGTCATTGAAACTAAATGGGTATTCAGAAACAAGTTAGATGAGAAAGGTGAGGTCGTAAGAAACAAAGCACGACTGGTTGTACAAGGTTATAGTCAACAAGAAGGGATAGACTATACAGAAATCTTTGCACCAGTTGCCAGGTTAGAATCTATTCACATTTCAATCTCATTCGCTGTGAATCATGACATTACTTTATATCAGATGGATGTAAAGAGTGCATTTTTAAATGGGTATATTTCTGAAGAAGTGTATGTGCACCAACCTCCTAGTTCTGAGAGTTCTGAAAATCCAGATTTTGTTTTCAAACTTGAAAAATCGTTATATGGTCTGAAACAGGCTCCCAGAGATTGGTATGAAAGACTAAGTAACTTTCTTTTGGAAAATGACTTTACCAGAGGAAAAGTGGATATAACACTCTTTTGTAAAACCTTTAAAAATGACATTCTGATTGTTCAAATCTATGTTGATGATATTATATCTGGTTCTGCTGATATTTCCTTTTGCAAGGAATTTTCCAAGTTAATGCAGGCTGAATTTGAAATGAGTCTGATGGGAGAACTCAAATTCTTTCTGGGAATTCAAATTGATCAACAATCAGAAGGAACGTACATTCATCAGAGCAAGTATGCAAAAGAACTTCTGAAGAAATTCAATATGTTAGAAAGTAAACCTGCTAAAACTCCTATGCATCCGACATGCATTCTGGAGAAAGAAGAAGTAAGTAAAAAGGTTTGTCAGAAGCTCTATCGTGGTATGATATGTTCTCTTCTGTATTTGACAACTTCTCATCTAGATTTCTGTTCAGCGTATGTCTTTGTGCTCGTTTCCAATCAGATCCAAGGGAAACTCACATAACTGCTTTTAAGAGAATCCTAAGGCATCTAAAAGAAACAACTAACCATGGCTTGATGTATAAGAAAACATCAGAGTACAAGCTTTCTGGTTACTGTGTTGTAGATTATGCTGGAGACAGATTGGAAAGGAAAAGTACTTCAGGAAACTGTCAGTTTCTGGGAAGTAACCTCGTCTCCTGGGCAAGCAAGAGACAATCAACAATTGCTCTCTCAACTTCAGAAGCAGAATATATCTCAGCATCTCTGTGCAGTACTCAAATACTTTGGATGAAGAATCAACTTGAAGATTATTAGATACAAGAGTGTAACATTCCTATCTTCTGTGATAATACTTCTGCCATTTGTTTATCTAAGAATCCTATTCTACATTCTAGGGCAAAACATATTGAAATAAAACATCACTTTTTACGTGACTATGTTCAGAAGGATACTTTTCAATTAAAATTTGTGGATACAGATCACTAGTGGGCTAATATTTTCACAAAACCCCTTGCTGAAGATAAATTCGTATTCATTCTGGAAAACTTATATATTAAACCTTGTCCAGAATGAGATGATAATATTTTAATGTGTCAGGCTACCAGAACGTCTGATATAAGATTTTGATGTTAAGCAAAGTGTGTTAATTATTTTTTTATTGACCTTCTGATTCATGATACTTCTACAAATTAGAAAATGTCCTAATCAGAAATTAGTCCAGTCAGATACCTCTTGGTATTCTTGACGTTGGGAACATCAAAAGGCGCTCTCTTGAAAACAAACGGCTATGATTATTTGTGACACGTGTCCAAAATCAAATCATACCTACTGTTGAAGAGATACCTCGAGCGTTGTAATTTCGTGAGACTAGGTTTCAAGTAATTATTTATTATTACTCCCACCTTGTCATAATCATTATTTTTTTTTTATAAATACACACTCTCTGACTTCACACACTACGCTACTCTCACGTCCCACACTTTTTTCTGAGAAACCCTAAAACCCTTTTGTTCTCTGCAACTCCGTCCTCTTTTTCAATGGCGAAATCATCTCAAACTATCTCCAAAGCTAAGCTACTTGGATATCAGTGCACTATTCCGGAAGAATGTCCTATCTCTCTTGACACGCCGGTAAATGAACTTCGAGTTCTTAGTGAAACCATGGTTAACTTCACAAATCTATTGGATAATGGATGTGATCTTATGCAAACACTTGAATTCCAAGGATGGAACAGGTACTTTAATAGATTGCAAGGATCCTCGCTTCCAAACTTAGTTAAAGATTTCTGGATTCATGCAATCACTAGTAGAAATGTCATCGTTTCCACTGTGTTCGGAAGACGAATCATTATCACAGAAAAGACTATATGTGACTTAATCTCTCATGATGGAAATGGACTAAGAATCCTCAATGTTCAACAAGATAAGCAAAGGGAAGTCAAGGTCACAACTGCTATTTTTAAAGAAGGAACTGTTCTGGATTCTAAAAAGGATCCATTCTCACCGTTCTTGAAAGATACTCTAAGAGTTTGGTTCAAAATCATGATGGGGACTATGTATGTCAATCTGATTACGTCAATCTGTCACAAAAGTATGTTCTATACTTTCTATTGAAAGGAAAGAAAATTTATCTTCCTTGTATCCTGTTCAATTTTCTGAGAGACTCCATAGTTAACTCAAGGACTGGCTCCTCTAAGAAGGGAAATCATATCCCTTACAGCAGACTCTTCTCTGATATTTTCATTGAGTTAGTTTAGTTGATGATCTATTGGTTGCTGGGTTCACTAAAGAACTTGACAAATCTTCTGGACAGACTTTTTGGGCCAAGAGCTTAAAGAATATGAAGCTTCTTAGAAAGATCACCTATCGACCTGCTATTCTAAATCAGTTTGAACTTAACTTTGTTCAATTTTAAATCTCTGGATTTCCACTCTTTTCAAAGATCTACAATCCAGAAGAACTTTCAAACTATTTTGCTGGATGTGAAGATGAACCATTAGATGCATGGATTGACTTGGATAATCTACCGGATACTCTTCCTGAAATCTTTCAGAGAAAGGGAAAAGAGGACTGACCATCAACAAAGAAGATGAAAATGGCATCTACATCAACTCCTCCCGAACAACAAAGTAAGTCTTTTGAATCTCCCTCTGTAACTGCACCTGTTTCTATTGATAGAAATTTTCTTCATCTCTTCCCATTTCATCACCACCACCTACAACTCAACCATTATTCTTCACTCCTCCACCAATATTTGCTTCTGCTGTCACCACATCCCCAACACCCATTTCTGAATCTCCTACTGAAGTTATTCCATCTTCTACACCTTTTTCACCACATTCTCTTGAACTTACCTTAACTCAACCAACTTCCACCATTTTTATCCAACCAACTCTTGTCACATCTGTTCAACCATCTCCAACCAATTCCTTACCTTTAACCACTCAAATCATTGAAGAAATTCTCACCAGACATCCTCAAACATTCATATCATCCTCACCAACCCCATTTATTGCTCCACAACTAATTCCAGAATCAATAATAGATAACCCTGAACCTTCTCTAAACAATGATACCACCATTCTTGATGACTCTGTTGAAGAAAATCAACCTTTACCTGAGAATCAAACCTCTAACCTTCCTCCTCACCTAGATGAAGCAATATCTGTTTTTAAGGACAGTGTGGTTATGAGATTCAATACCCTCTCTGATGAATCAAATTCTAGTGAAGACCCCTCTGATTTGGGTGCTTCATGGGATCAATTCAATCCGTGGATGTCTGAGGAATTTCAGAAGATTCAAAATCTTTTTGTTCAGACAAAGGGTTATTTTGTTCAACAAGCTGAAAAGAGGTCGCAAGAGAAGAAGAAAGCTGAAGCTAAGCTAGCTCTGGAAAAAGAACTGGCAGAAAGGTTAGCCAAAGAAGCTCAAGACAGAGAGACAGAAATATTAGCTAAGGAGGCTAAAGATTAAGCAGAAAGAGAAGCTGCTAAAAACTCCTCTTCTGATCCAGTGTTGAAAACTCTAGCTGAAGGTGTGAAAAACACAAGAAAGGGGGGTTTGAATTGGTTTTTCAAAATAAAATTGTTTCTTTTAAAATAAGTTCCTTTTATAAAACTCTTTCTTTTAACAATAATGACCTTTGTTTGAGAACCAAGTGATGAACACGTTATGTTTATACTAGTTCACTTGAGAAATACTCAAGTTAATCTAGTCCACCCACCAAAGTAATTTTGCCTCTCTCAACGAGGACTTAATCCACTATTCAATCAAATCAGTACAATACACTAGCCAAAATGCTGGTGACTAACACAACCTCTAAAACTCTCAAGTTTTAGACTTCTCAAGTAATACAACCTCACAGGTCTTACTCAAGGAATAACCTCTAAGACTGCACGTCCTAGACTTCTCAAGAAATACAACCACACGGTCTTTCTCAAGGAACACAAACCTAAGTTTGAATAAATTTCGTTTACAGACAAGTGCTTCTTATACAAGTTGAAAATGTAAACAAGTTTCGACCAGAATGACTTAAGAAAGATTTCAGTTAGAAGGAATATTGCAGTAGCGTTCGTGTGTATCTTTCTTCAAGTCTTTAGCTTCCTTTTATAGCCGTGTAGAAAAGAGCCGTTGAAATGTAATCATGATAGCTAACTAGGCTGGCGGATAGAAGCATGAGGACAAATAAAAACGTTTGCGTGCTGCGCATCCTATTTTGTCAGAATATCTTCATTTGTACCGTTGCACTGTTACCAAGATATTTTCTCATTGTATTGTGGTACAGCTGTATTATGTAGCTTTGTCTTCATGGCTTCTCAACTTCAGGGGCTTCTGATGGTAATTTGATGAAGCATGAGTAGAGCCTTCTTGATACGATATCTGATACTTCAAGTCTTCAGTCATTTGAAGAAGTCCATTAGGAATCAGTCTTCAGAACTTCAGCACTTGTCTTTAAGAACCTTGTCCGCTTGGTGCATTATCTCCATATCTTCAGAAGCTTCTGATAGAATCTTGTTGAAGCATGAGTAGAGACTTGATTTAGGTCTTTAGAACCTTGACCAGAGAGCTTAAGTCTTCAGCATCTGGACTTCGTTCAATCAGAACCTCTGTCTTCAGATCTTCAGAACTCGTTCTCTTTTCCTTTTGTATCAGAGTCTTGTGAACTTTACTTTTTAAGTGCATGGGCGGAGTATTTTCCTTTAAGCACTTTGTTCGCGCCAATTTACGGAAGCATGACCTATTTGTTAAGTTCTCACAAATAATAAACATTAGTTGTACAAAATTGTTCATACAGAAATACTCATTTGATATCATCAAAACTTAGAGATAATATTGCAGAACCAAATTTTGTTCTCACACTAGCTACCCTTTAGAAGCAACATGAGTTGTTCAGAGCAAGAATGGACAAGCAAGATGAAGTCACTGTTAACATTTAAAATGCTCTTGCTCTGATTCTTTAGAGGCTCCCTTCTCCTTCTCAACCTTAGGCACCTTTTTAGGCTACCCCATAGTTTGTCTTTGACTGTCTGTCTATGATTTGATGTACTCTTGGAATATCATTTTGATTACCCTTTTTGATTATGACAAAAAGGGGGAGTATTAATTTGGAAAGTTATTTTGATAAATATCTTGTCTCTAATCATAACTCTAACATTCTAACACTTTAATTACATATCTTTTTAGAATGTTTTTCAAGAAAAATATTTATATTGGCAAAATGACTCTGATATCAATCAGGCTTTGATTTACTTAATCAAGCTCTGTTATCAGAATGCATCACCACTATAATCAAGCTCTGATATTATGGATCTGTCTACATCGTTGCAATCAGGCTCTGTATCCCAAATCTTATAAGATTTTGTTAAGTCTTAGGTTCAGGGGGAACTTGATAAAGGGAAGTTTACTTTGAACTTATCTGAGTCAATTCTTACTATCTTCGTACAAAATTGTGTTATCAAAATACATTGTTTTGTCATTATCAAAAAGGGGGAGATTGTTAGAACAAGATTTGGTTTTGCAAGATATCTCTTTGTTTTGATAATAACAAAGTTGTATTTGTGTGAGAACAATTTTGGTACTCTAACGTTTGTTTTCTTAAGTATTGACAAACAGGTTCTGGCTCTGATAAGGATAATTCTGACTCTGATAAAGATAGCTCTGACTCTGATAGAGATCATGTGAAACGTCACTCTCAAATTCTCAAAAGTCGCTTCTGCGTCAAAGAAGCAAGATTGCTTCTGATCTGCTGTGCTTCAGAAAGACTCTAAGAAGACAATATGCTGTTGCTGCAATGTTCTCTTGGATTCTGGCTCTGAATATAACTCTGATACTTATCTTCTGATGACTAAGTGCTAACGACTCTGAATACAAGGTTCTGATGAACAACATTCTGAAGACTCTTAAGACTTAAGTTTCTGAAGACCAAGTTCTGAAGACTCTTGAGAAAGGTTCTGCTAAACAAGTTCTGAAGACTCTGAAGACTTATGTTTCTGATAACCAAGGGTTCTGAAGAAGGAATGCTGAAGACAAGGTTCTGATGAACAAGTTCTGAAGACTTTGAAGACCTAGTGATTCAATCTTCTGATCATGCTTCAATCATATCAATTCAGAAGCCTCTGATGGATGGAAGAAGATGAAACATTTGCAAAGGAAAATAGTACATATTACAGATCAAACATGTTCTTTTCCACTACCATTCCACTACCCTGATTTGGTGGTATAAAGGACAATTTAAGTGTACGATTTTCATCCCAGCATAACGACATTATTTCAAGTCGCCAGTATTTTACACATATTCCTGATCTGCCCTTCAACGGATCTTTTTCTGGCTATATAAAGACTTGATCATTCAAAGAATCATGTGTGACACCAAGTGTGAAAAAGATATATACAAAAACACTGATTCATACGATAAAGTACTCAAAAATAGAGAAATCCATGAGTGAACAGTAAAGCACCACAATACAAAGAAGAAGATTGTTCTTACTGTATAGATTTTCTCTAAGTTAGAATGAGCTAGAAATTGTGTTTATATCAGCTTATGTAAGAAGCATTTCATTGTAAACATTTTATTTGATCAAACAGTTGTTTGAATTCCTTAAGGGACCAGTTGGGTCAGAATCCTTAAGAAGAGATAGTTAGTCTGTGTATGTTAGTCACCAGCAGTTGCTAGTGCAGTTGTAATCAGTTTGGTTATAGTGGATTAAGTCCTTGTGTATAAGGCGAAATCACCTTGGCGGGTGGACTGGATTAACTTGATAGTTTTTAAGTGAACCATGATATATCGTGTGTCTTTTTCTATTGTTAGTCTATTTGTGATCTTTGTTTGAGTTTCACAAAAAGCTTTCATTTTGAAAACCCAATTCAAACCCCCCTTTCTCGTGTTTTTCTCACACCTTCAATGTGTATGTTGGTAAGTGCGAGATTGAAGAAGGTGTTTTGGACAGAAGCTACTGTGACTGCAGAATACTTGATAAATAGGTGTCCCTCGACAACCTTGGGAATGAAGACACCTGAAGAAGTCTGGTCGGGACATCCACCTAGTCTCGAAAGACTTAGAGTATTTAGTTCTTTAGCCTATGCTAATATTAGGCAAGACAAGGTCGGACCTAGAGATCTGAGATGTATGTTTCTTGGATACGTAGAAGAAGTCAAAGCTTATAGGTTGTGGTTCCTAGAGCTAGGTCATAGGAGGTGTATCACAAGTCGAGATGTAGTTTTCAATGAATCTGAGATAGCTTTCAAGAAAACTGATGACATTGGTCGAAGTTCGAAGATCTTTGAAGAATAGTTGGAATAGGAAGAGATTCTCGTTGAGGTGGAGTATAGTGATGCTGAATTGCATAACCCATATGAAGTCAAAGAAAAATCTCAAGTTTCATTATGAAATCTAGTTTATTACCTTGTTTTAGAGTTTGTTCCAAGGTGGAGATTTGTGGTATTTGGATTGAATTCTAGTGTCGACAAGGGTAACTTCATGGTTCGACAGGAGTTGTGTATGTTGTAGTCGAAGTCTGTTCGAGCATAATGTCAAAATATATTAACTTGTAATTTAAGTTATTATGTCGAATTGGGTCTTGCTTCTAAGCCCAATTGTTAAGTTAACTTAGTAGTCTATAAATAGACTAGTTCTCTCAGGTTGTTGAGAGAGATTAAGTGTTGGTATTAACTTGTAATCTTTGAACCTTTATTCAGAAAGTGAATAGAAAAATAGATTTAACCAATTCTTATTCTTCTTCTTCCTTCTTCTCTCTCTCTTTTGTAAAACCTAATAGGGTTTCTTATGTTTGTTCAAGAAACTCAATCTTTTTCCTCATATTTTGGTTTGTTATTGACGACATCAATTCACAACAAGTATGGGTACTTATGTATTTAGAGGGTACGAGTACAGATACAAAAGATTTTGTTAAATCTTAGGTATGGGGACGAGTACTATAGTACCATACTCAAACCATACTCTATGCCATCCCTAAGTAAGAGAGGATGAAAACATTGAAAATTGTTCCCAGGACAATACCAATTGATTTGGAGAATACCTATCTTCTGTACAAGATAGGAGATGTTTTGATGAATATTCTTAGGTCTAGAAGCTCCGGTTTGGCGGCAGGGGTACCTGCAATTCCGAAGTTCAAGTCAGTGACATTTAAAGTAAAATACATTCAAGATTAGGTTAATGGCATTTCTTAATGCACCCTATATATTAATAGGGCACCACGTGAAAGTACAAAAATGCCCCCAGATTCTTGAGATGCATCTCCAAACGCACCCTAAACACACCCACCCTAGGCCAATTCCGAGTCATGCTCTAGGAGTGTGGATTTTTTAGATATGAAGATGCATCTCACTAACCTGTCCGTAGATGCATCTCCGTAGCATATTGAAACAGAAACAAAAACAAAATCCGATTTTGGATAAGCCATCTTCCTCAATTGTTCTTTGATGTGGAGTTTCATATTGTCACTGACTTTCAAAAATCTCTCTTGTATCACTTTCCATTTGGTCAAGATAGAGATATTCGATTTACCATCTTTCATGAGACCATCATCATCAAACATAATCCTTTTCCAGTGACTGCAAACTTCATTAATTTTTAACGGGCTACCAAGTTTCACCTTCTTTGTTATAAGACAGGCACATGGGAGACCATATGTTTTCACAATTGTGTAACCACAATTTGCGCTATCGGAGCCTACATTATCAACTCATTTTGCTTTGTGAAAAATATAATTCAAACCTGCTCGAGATATATTGTCGTCTAACTGAGAATAAAGATTTTTGTCTTTAAATCTGTGTTCTAAAGCTGTGATGCTCCAACCAAATGATATTTGTATCTCATTATGCCGGTTCTAGATCATTTGGTTCACAAAGTCCCAATCTCTACACAAACCGCCCTTACTACTTCCCAACCAATTCTTCAATGTAGCATGGGCAGACTCAACTCGGTTTGTTATTGTATTCCTAAGGTGTCTAACCTGATTAGTCCATGCACGTTTTTTCAGACTAAAAACAAACTTAATATGATCAATGAGGTTTGAAATGAATGATCTTTACCTAAAATTCAAGCTTCTTTTTCACCTTTTGATATAATGAAACACAAAAATGAAGATTTAGAGTGAAAATATTGATTGAGAATGCAAGGGTTATTGGAAAGGGTTTGGAGTGAAAATGAAGTATGGGTCTGTGATAATGCAGGTCACTGTTTTATCAAAATCATGTTTCCTTATTTCGGAGATGCATCTCCATAGATACCTGACATGCGGAAGTGATAGATATTTCAAAATCTTGGCCCAAACCTTCGACGATGCATCTCTGAAATGTCCACTGGGCTGCTAAAATAACAATATATTTATTGAAAATACTCGGAGATACATCTCCGGAATAAAATTTTGTATGGGTGCGTTCGGAGATGTATCTTCAAAATCTGAAAAGTATTTTGGATTTTCCATAAAATATTTTCTCACCCATATGATGGAATAAAAAATTCTCTTAGAATAATGTATATGGAACATTTGGGCTTTTTGTTATCTAAATGACTTACTTAGGTAGGCCTCTTAGGGAAAATTTTACCTCATACCCCTGCATTTATCTCTATACCCCTTCATTTTTATAAAAAATACCAATTGTACTCTTGCATATTTTTAACTAATTTATTATTTTATTTTTTAAATAATTTTTAAATTTTATTTTGCGTGCTAGAAGACTTTGCAAAACAGTTCCGATACACAAAATAAAAGTTAAAAAAATATTTTAAAAAATGACTACCGGAACTCTTTTGTAAAGTCTTATGGTACACAAAAATTGACTATCGGAACTCTTTTGCAAAGTCTTCCGGTACACAAAAAAAAATTTAAAAAATGACTACCGGAGCTCTTTTGTAAAGTCTTCCCGTGAACAAAAATTGATTACCGGAACTCTTTTGAAAAGTCTTCCGGTACACAAAAATTGACTACCAGAACTCTTATACAAAGTCTTTTGGTACATAAAACAAAGTTAAAAAAATGACTACCAAAACTCTTTTGTAAAGTCTTCTGGTACACAAAAATTGAATATCGAAATTTTTTTACAAAGTCTTCCGGTACACAAAATAAAAGTAAAAAAAAGTTTTAGAAAATGACTACAAGAACTCTTTTTCAAAGTCTTCCGGTACATAAAAATTAACTACCGGAACTCTTTTACAAAGTCTTCCGGTACACAAAAAAAAGTAAAAAAAATGACTACCGAAATTCTTTTATAAAGTCTTCTATTATACTAAAATTGACTACCGAAACTCTTTTACAAAATATTTCAGTACGCAAAATAAAAATTAAAAAATATCAAAAAAATAAAATAATAAATTAGTTAAAATTATACAAAAGTAAAGTTGGTATTTTTTATAAAATATAAGGGTATAAGCATAAAAGTAGGGATATAGGATAAAATTTTCTCATTTAAAACATTTCCAAAACTAAAACAATATGTAATTAAATATTTCCTCTCACTTACCTCATCTCTTATTTTCTTTACAAAAACTGCTCCCATTTCAAAAATAATAATCACAAAAATTTGAAAACTATTTGTAATTTGAACCAGACGAAAAATAATTTTTAAAAGCCAAAGTATATTACTGATAAAATTAATACAATACCAATGTTTAAAAAAAGCACATATAAACTGTATTATCAAAAAGATATATACTTCCAACAAATTACCAAAATATAATACAGAAATCCTATTCCATAGCATGCCTATAAAATCTTGTCCTTTATTCAGATAACAACCCTTCTCTAGAGATGAGAGTAAGCATTGGTTAGAGATTCGTGTAATTAACTTTTACAAATTGCATTTTGTCTTCACTATAGAAAAATGAACAACATCATTTCCACAACATGTTTCTTCCTTCTCCTTCTTCCATTAGCCTCATGCACCAAAAACAAACAGGTTTTCGTTTTTCTACTAATACTTCTTCTCTTAATCTCTTTTTTCATCCTTTCATGTGAAACTTTTTATTTTTTATTTTTTACAGATTTACCTTGTTGAATTTGGAGAAAACACTGATGAAGATAGAACACTGCATGAAATAGAGAATACACATCACTCTTATTTGCTTCTGGTGAAAGAAACTGAGGAAGATGCTAAAACTTCACTTCTTTATAGCTACAAGCACACTTTCAATGGCTTTGCAGCATTACTTACACCAAATGAAGCCAATAATCTCTCAGGTAATTAATAAAATTAAATTTGATAATTAATTTCTCTATCTTTTTCAATTTTTTGTAACCATGGAAATTATTAATTAACATGAAACAGGAATGGAAGGAGTGGTGTCTGTGAGAAAAAGTGACACAAAGATCTACTCATTGCATACCACAAGGTCATGGAAGTTTGTAGGGTTAGATAGGTCATTTGATTCTTTTGAAGAAAAATCCAATGAAACAAATGGAGAATTATTGGCCAAAGGAAAATATGGACAAGATATTATAGTAGGCATGATTGATAATGGTAAGTTATTACATTATTTTTATTCAACTCATAAATATTGTCTTATTAAAAAATCGCATGAAGATTCAACAAGTCACGAGTTCGAACACAATCCTGCACACGTAGTACTGATAAATTCTTTTGACGAAATACTTTACTGTTTATTATGCTTTTTCTTTGCTCGAGATATTAGTGTTTGCAATTGTGCGGAGAAAATATCAGTTTTGTATTGAAAAAGGAAATTTGTATGGAGACGAGTCATGTGTGTTTTTTTCTTCCATATGAATATAGGTGTATGGCCAGACTCAAAGAGCTTCAGTGATGAAGGGATGGGACCTGTTCCACAAAAATGGAAAGGAGTGTGCCAAAATGGAACTGAATTTGATTCATCTAATTGCAATAGGTGAGTCATATTTTTCTTTATAATTTTACCATTTGAATTTCTACTACATTTTTTCTTACATCCTATTATATTTACATGATAATACTGAGTTATTTTATTAAGTGCACTTTTGTTTCTATGTCAAAAAAATAATTTTAAAAGAATTGATTTTGTAATATTGAGTTAGGTTAAATATAAATTGAAGAAAAAATAATTTATGTTTAAATAAATTAAATATGTGTTTGATTTTTTGGTGGTGAATATTAATTTAAATTTTTTTTTTTTTTTAAAATGGATTTTATTTGAATATAAAATGACTTATATTTTGATATTTTAAGAAAAGGTGAGCTAAATAATAAACTTTGATATAAAATCCCGTTTAAATTTCAAATTTATAAATTTTAATTTCAAATTAACGCCGTTGTGGATGCAAAATAAAATCTATTTAAAATCAAACAAATATGTTAAAATCAATTTTAGATTTCTAAAATCAAGTACACCAAATATATGCTATAGGAAAAACTGTTTGAACAATAAATGTCAATATAAAAAACAATTTTCTGAACAAAAACTTCAATTTCTAATTTTAAGTTGCCATTAATTCTACAAACAAAAATAATGTTATTTTATAAAGTTAAACATATTATGGTTAGAAACAAGCTTCCATTTATGAGTCTACATAATTAAAGTTAGTTTCTTTTCTAATTAAAAAACTAAGGTTGTTCCATTTTTTTTTCATAAACAAGCTTCAATTTATATTTTTTCTTTTATTATTTTTTTACTAGTTAGAAACTATGTCTACCCTAAAATGAAGACAAAACAATTGTCTTTTGAAATGAAATTTATTTCATTGAACTTTGGAACCTTTGGATAGGTTCCTTTCGTAGGTTTTTTTTTCAATAAGCAAGGAATATTATTAAAGCGAGAACAATGGGTTCTCGAAACCGCTTACAGAAAAACTGAAGCCACAACAACGCTCGGAAAAAAGAAAATTACAACTCAATTACCCTTAGGATAAATAGAACAAGGGAAACTTGCTAAATTCATAAAAGCCGTAATTGGTCCAAGTAATTTTTCCGATGTGAGATCATCTCCAAACTAATTAGGAGTAGCTTCTTTTTCTAATTACTATTATATAATTTTGCCGTAATTGGTTTTTTTATCATAAAAATGATAAATAATAGTATCGAATATCAATATTGCCATTTTTCAATAACATTTTATCGTGACCGTTTTTTAAAACCCTGGTTCCTTTCGTAGGTATTAACCAACATAATTAGGAGTAGCTTCTTTTTCTAATTACTATTATATAATTTTGTAAGGAACATTATTGGCTTGAACATTACGAAAGCAAAAGTTCCTTTCATTATCTCTTGCATAAATTATGAACATGTCATATTCATGGTATATAAATATTCATATACTTAGGAGAATGTGTAAAGACCAACTTCAATTATATCCTTACATGGTAAAAAGGCCTTATATTTAAAGGAAAAATATGTAGATATTCTTAAAAGTTGCTAACAATTATATTTTTTAATCAATAAAGTAAAATAAATGTTAAGAACAAGTTAGAGAACGATTCATAAGAATCAATTGCTTCTTCTTAGAATATTAGAAATTGGGTTAAACCCTCCCTTTACAATTTCATATTAATTCAAAAGCACTTGAATGAGATAGATAAATATGTTTTTCAATTTAGTTAGAGATTTAAGTTCGAATTTAGATGAGATGGTAAATATGCCTTCGAGTTTAATTAGAGATTCAATGTGCAAATTCAATCTTAGACATACTAATATGTTTAATCTTTTGTAAGAGAGTTGTCATATGTTGTAGTCGTTATTGATTCCAGGAATTAATATTTGGTTTATAAAAGTTGAAGTCATGACTAAAGTTTTAAATAATTATCGATTCGTGTAAAGACTTTTGTGATTTTGATTTGTTCAAATGTTACGACAAAACTGAATACATTCATCGCAATGTAATTTAATCACAATTGGTTTTTTTATCATAAAAATGATGAATAATAGTATCGAATATCAATATTGCCATTTTTCAATAACATTTTATCGTGACCGTTTTTTAAAACCCTGGTATCAATATTGCCATTTTTCAACAACATTTTATCGTAACTGTTTTCACGGTAACTATCGGCTTTTTAAAACCTTGATCATGACAGGGCCGGCCCTACGTATTTGGAGGCCTAAGGCAAAAATTTAAAATAAAAACTTTTAAAAATAAAAATTACATTAATTTTTATTTTAAAATAATATATTAACAATAAAAATTTTTAATTACTATTTTCTATAGTTAAGCCTCTAAATAATATAAAATTAAATATATCAATTTTTATCATCTTAATAGTGAATTAAATTTAATAATTTTATGTACTTCTTGAGATATATTATAAAAATAATTACTTATTATATTTATGAAATTTGAGAATTATATCAAAAAGAGAATATTATTTTAAAAAATTAATTTAAAATTATTCACTAAAAACATAAATATTAATTTTATTAGTGTGGAAAAAATAGTAGATTTTAGTCAATTTTTTATGATCAAAGAAAAATAGATAAAATAATTAAATTGAATAAAATGCAACTTCAAAATTTTACACCACTGAAAATTGAACCGCTGCAATCAAGTGAGTTTAAAAGCTAGTTTACCAATAAGCTACTACACACATATTATTGCAAAAAAAATCTTTAGTTGGTATATATCTTTTAATCAATTTATTTTGAGGCCTAATATACAGTCCAAAAAATGAGGCCCAAGGCAATGGCCTTGTTTGCCTTGCCCTTGGGCCGGGTCTGGATCATGACATATACAATTATAATTATAATGATTATATCTTATCTATATAAGGTGAATTAGACACAATGATAGAGACCAAAGAAAGCATTTTCTGAAGCAGCTTTCACATTATATGATGTTAAATTCTGAATAGGATACATCTCGAGTTTATTCGTTTAAAAAACTTTTGTCCTTTTGACTTGATTGATTTTGTCTTCTTTTATTCTCACATCTCGTGAGTCCCTACCCTATATTCTCCTTTTGCTATTCAAGACACAAGAAATTATCTATTCCATTTTTTAACTTGTTTCTTTTAGGTTCTGTCACTTCCTTTTCTCTCAGCTTTTGTGATACTCCATATCTTATATAGTCTTCATAGAGATGATTGAATTGAAGGAAAAGACAATGGTATGGTCCAATTATTGAAGAAATGTACTGAAAATGGTCAACGAATGATAAAATATCCAAAACATTTGCACGAGAAAGAGAGAGAAAGTTTGTAAGATAAAACATTTTTTTGTCAGTGTATATTTGGATTTTAGACTGATGTAAATTATGTTCTTATCTGACAAGTCATGCCTTGCTTCCTCGTGAGGTTGTTGGTTGTGTCTTGTGTGTGTTTTATTATACTTTTTGAGTAAGTAATATCTAAACTAGTAATTTAAATTGTGGTTGTGATTGTAGTTGTGAATATTGCCATTGCGTTTGTTGTGATTATAGCAATGTATGTTGCTGCCGTTGCAGTTTTCAATTAAAAACAACTTATTATTAAGATTTTTAGTAGTAAATTGAGTTTTGCTTTTTAAATTGAATTTTGAGGAAAATACTTGATGAAATCTACTTTGATGAAATTGTCTTATACAGTTACATAGGAGGATGCATGATTTCAAATTAAACCGCAATTGTAGTCTGATGCGGTTGCAGTTCCTAATATAGGAAGACACGTTATTTCAAATTAAACTGCAATTATAGTCTGATGCGGTTGCAAAAACTACCGCATGAGTAATATTGCATACCATAATCAATTGAATCATTAAGTGAACAATCAACAATAATTTGTCATCAAGAAAATTTATCTAAGTAATTTTTTTTTTATGTTGGTGCAGAAAGATAATTGGAGCAAGGTACTACTTGCAAGGTTATGAAAGTATCTATGGTCCTCTAAACGAAACAGACGATTACAAATCAGCTCGCGACAAAGACGGCCACGGAACACACACATCATCAATAGTAGCAGGGCGAGCGGTTCCAAATGCGTCAGCATTGGGAGGCTTCGCCCGTGGCACAGCCATTGGCGGAGCCCCATTAGCTCGCCTTGCAATATACAAAGCATGTTGGGCGATAAAAGGAAGGCCAAAAAACGAAGGAAACGTTTGCACGAATGTCGATATGCTTAAAGCTATAGACGATGCAATTGAGGAGGGTGTTGATGTTATAAGTATATCGATCGGGTTTCCTGAGCCAATTAAATATGATGATGATGTTATTGCTAAGAGTTCTTTACAAGCTGTAAAGAAAAACATTGTTGTTGTTTGTAGTGCTGGAAATGCTGGTCCTGGTCCTCGTAGTTTGTCGAATCCTGCTCCTTGGATTATTACTGTTGGCGCGAGTACCGTTGATCGTTCCTTTATTGCTCCTATTAAGCTTAGCAATGGCACAATCATTGAGGTAAATCTCAACTTCATTTAAAAAATTGATTAAGAATGTTTGAAACATGTTAATCTTCATTGACATGTGCGGCCTACAGATATCTGCATTAGAAACCACATCAGACAATTTCATAGTATAGTGACATTGTGGTGCGACTCTATATATGTGAAAATATAAAATTATTTAACCCAATGTGTGTCACACCAATTGCAACCATTATGGTTGTGTGTATTGTAAATTTCTTGAAAGGGAGTTCAATTCGAGTTTAAAAAGTCTTGTTTGAACTTATTAACTTTTATCTTTGTAAATTAATTACAGGGTAGATCCATTACTCCACTCCACAAAGAAAACATCTTCCGTCCATTAGTTCTAGCTAGTGAAGTTGAATATGGAGGCACAACAAGTGTAAATTCTTCAGGGTACATTTTACTATTACTAATTTTACATCTTATATGTCTGCAAATCTTAGTTCATCTGGCAAAAGCCGATATTTCTAAGTTAGCTGTCAACACTAGAGTTTGAACCCTGGCTTAAATGATTACCTCTAAATTTAATTATATTATGATGCAGGTATTGTCTAGACAATACTCTTGATCCTATCAAAGTAAAAGGGAAGATAGTTTTGTGTATGAGAGGAATAGGTGGAAGATTGAAAAAAGGATTGGAAGTTGAAAGAGCTGGCGGTTTTGGTTTCATACTTGGGAACAATAGAACTTATGCAAATGATTTAGCTTCTGATCTTCATTTCATTCCAGCCACTGCAGTTACCTATGACAATACCTTAAAACTTATTCAATATATTAATTCTACCCTTAATCCAATGGCGCAGTTTTTGCCGGGAACAACTGTGTTAGATACCAAACCAGCACCCTCTATGGCCTTGTTCTCTAGTAGAGGTCCTAATATAATTGACCCTAATATTCTAAAGGTAAATAATTCCATTACAATATTTTATGACCAATGTCAGACATGTCAGTGTCAGTGTCGTGTCTGCGTGTGTCAGTAGTTTATCTAACCATTGAATTATTTGTGGAAATTTTCAGCCTGACATTACAGCTCCAGGAGTAGACATATTGGCAGCATGGACGGGTGAAGATGGACCTACAAGAATGAATGATCATGATAAACGAATTGTTGAGTACAATATATTTTCAGGAACATCAATGTCTTGTCCTCATGTTTCTGCAGCATCTGTTCTTCTCAAAGCCATGCACCCTACTTGGAGTCCTGCGGCTATAAGGTCTGCCCTAATGACTTCAGGTAATTTAAATATCAACATATACCGATTACGTTTAAATTATTCATTATTTTCAAATAATGACCAATGTTAACGTGTCAGTGTCAGTGTCGAGTTTCTGCCTGTGTCAGTACTTCATAAATTTCAATGCCGATTTTTACTATTCTTGCAGCAAAAACAACAGACAATACAGGAAACCCAATAACAGATGAAACAGGAAACCCTACAACACCATTTGCAATGGGTTCTGGTCACTTCAACCCTAAAAAAGCATCAAATCCAGGACTCATTTACGATGCATCCTTCACTGATTATCTTCTTTACCTTTGTAATCTCAAAATAACACAAAACATAAGCATCACATACACCTGTCCAAATCCATTACCTCAACCATTTGATCTCAATTATCCATCAATACAAATCCATAAACTCAATTACACCAAGACTATAAGAAGAACAGTGACCAATGTTGGTGGAAGCAAAAGTGTTTACAAGTTTATTTCTAAGCCACCAAAGGAGTTTACCATAAAAGCCACTCCAAGTGTTTTGAGATTTACGCATGTTGGACAGAAGAGGAACTTTGTCATCACAGTGACTGAAAATAGAGATGAGTTACTAAGTGAAAGTGATTCTGAGAAGTACTTTTTTGGATGGTATAGTTGGAGTGACAAATACCATGTTGTGAATAGTCCAGTGGCAGTGTCTTTTCAATGAGAAAACATTATAGTATTCTTGTACTCATTCATTATGGTGATTATTCTGAGAAATTATTGGAGAATTATTTGAGAGGAATGAAAGACAGGATCACAAATAAATAGATAGGATAAAGATTATAGTATTATTTGAGCATTTATATTATGCATTGTTTGAGTCCATTTTTTTTCTTGTCTAGTGATTATTTTCTTTAAGTTTGTACTATTATGATTCCAAAGCGATTGGGTCTAACAAAAGCTGTTAGACTCGTTAAGATTCAAACTATGGTTGAAACAAATAGTATATTTAGTGTTTAATAAGTTTCGATAAAAATTATCTTAAGTGATGAAATTTATAGAAGAAAAAATTGTGTTACAAACACTTTTTGAATAAGTGCTTGATTAAGTTACACATAAAATAAATTTGATTATATAATGTTAGAGTGGATGGATTCGAATAAGTTACTTCATCTGTTAGGCCAGACAGTTTATTGTTCAAAATCTAGGGTAGATAGGCCCAGAGAGATAGGTCTCAAGATTTCGTAATAAAGGAAGTTTTAAAAAATTTAATTTTATTATGAATATTTTTTATGGGATTAATTATGAATATATAATATTACATAAATATAATATCCATTATTATAAATAAAAATTAAGCATAATTACACTCGGGGACCTTTACATTATTTAATTGTAATAAGTTGGTTCCTTATGTTTTTTTTCTTCTACAAATCAGTCATTTAAGTTACCTAACGTGTGCAACATTGCCTTTTTTAATGGTTCCGTTCCAAAAATGATTATGTGACACTAACGTCGCTGATGTGTCAGTTAACGTTGCTGACATGAAATAAAATAGTCAACCAAGAATTGTGCCTCCCCAATAAAACTGTGACACATAGGTCGATTGAAGAACTACCTAAACAAATCTTGTGCCTCTCTCTCTATCTCTTTATCTCTTTAACTATTGATTTCGCAATTTATCGTGTTCATCGTTGTTTGATCAATTCGATTGAAAATTATTTTTTAATTAGCTTTTAAAAGTGTTCTTGTTGATATAATCATAATTACTTTGATTGTGATTGAATTTTAACATCAACAAAACAAATTAAATTTTCAATTTTTATCGATCGCACACCAAGTGTTCGATAAATTATTTGTGCGTATTTTAATTGGTTTTCGTTTATTGGGAATAAGCGTTACGAATAGCTTTGCATTTAATTGATTCGTAGATTGATCATTATTGAATGTTTATGTTCATTATCATTCCATTTGGTTTACGTTACGCATAAAGCTTTTCGATAGTAGGTCCGGTTAGACGATTTGATTCAGGTTGTTTCCGATGTGCCATACTTTTTTAAAACAGATTTTTGCCAAAGTTTTTGGTTTTAAATTTGTGATTTATTCACCCCCTATAGATCGAAGTCTATTGTCTAAATTTTTTTACGTTATTCATCATGCAGATGCCCCATCTTCTTTTGGCCTTTGCTTCCTTATATTGTCTAACCTTGGCTTCATTGGTTTTATGATCATTAACCACCTTTGTAACGTCAAAAACTATTTAGTAATAGTAATTTTTCCTCAATTTATGTAGGATGTCATAACTGACAATGACATATTGGATTCTGTAACAGCCATAATTATAAATGGGAAACCCACACCGGTTATTGGACCTACTCGATCTAAGGGCGGAGTAGTAACAATACGCGTCAGACCTTTCTGTAAGTTATTGTATTGGCTGAAATTTTGGTAAAACAAAGTTGAACAATGTTGAACAATGTTGATGTCATATGTCTGATGTCATAACATTGGTTCCTAACATTAGTTGTTGCAGGGTTGAAGTTTTATATGCTGATGTTATACTTGATGTCTTGACATCAGTTATCAGAACATCAGAACATCAGGTTGTGATGCTTTAGGGCTGCGCGTGCGTGTTAGTTTGTTTTGAGGAGATCTGTTAGAGAGATTGTATGCGAATATCTTGGAGAAGATATTTTCAATCAGATATGGAGCAGATCATGTATCTAACATTAAGGCTGATTTGAAAAGATTTAAAAAGATTAGAAAATCAAATCTGTTTTAAATTCTGTTTAATAACAAATCAAATCAGATATTTTGGAAGAGGTCCAAGCCCAAGTCAGAATTCTATTTAAAGCATCCTCAACCCCTGTTGGAGGATAACGAAGAAAGAGAGCTAAAGACTGAGTGTCATTTGTGTCTTCGTGTGTGTTTTGTAAACAATTCATGTTTGAATTGGTGTTACTATTTTGAGTTGTAAGTGTATTCACTCTAGAGCTTTTAAGCAAGAGTGTGGTGTTCTTGATCAAAGCTGTTAAGCAGGATCAAGGTGGGTTTTAAAGTGTAATATTTGAATTGTGTCACTAAGGTGATTTAGGGAGTGAGTGGTTTCTCATACCTAAGTGGTTTCTTAGGTAGAAGTGTCATTGGGTAGTGATTAAGATTAGTAGATGTCAACTGGGATTGTTGAGTCTGTAATTTAATACTACTGATAGTGAATCTCCTCCCTGGCTTGGTAGTCCCCAGACGTAGGTAGTTAAGACCGAACTGGGTGAATAATTCATTGTGTTTATCTACTGTTGTTTATTGCCTTGTTCATAGCAGATTGTGTTGTTGTGACATCACACTTAACATCACACATCTGATACCAGAATTTCAATTGGTATCAGAGCAGGCATCCTGCTCTGCATCTGGGTGAGATCTAGGGCTGATATTTTCTGGTGCGATGGACAAGGAGAGTGATGGATTTGTGAATAGACCCCCTATTCTAGATGACTCTAATTATGACTATTGGAAGCCACAGATGGTTACCTTCTTGAAGTCATTAGACAACAGGGCTTGGAAGGCTGTCTTAAAAGAATGGAAAGCACCTGTTATTGTTGAAAAGGATGGTACAACAAAGCTAAAACCTGAGGAAGATTGGACAAAGGAAGACGACGAGCTTGCACTTGGAAATTTAAAAGCCTTGAATGCCATCTTTAATGGTATTGACAAGAACATCTTTAGGCTGGTAAACACTTGTGAAGTAGCTAAGGATGCATGGGATATCTTGAAGACTACTCATGAAGGAACCTCCAAAGTCAAGATGTCAAGACTTTAACTTTTGACAACAAAGTTTGAAAATCTGAAGATGAAGGATGATGAAACCATTCATGATTTTCACATGAATATTCTTGAGCTGTCCAATGCTTCTAGTGCTTTAGGAGAAAGAATGACTGAAGACAAGCTGGTAAGGAAGATTCTCAGATCCCTTCCCAAGAGATACAAAATGAAGGTGCTGCTATTGAAGAAGCTCAAGACATCAGCAAGATGAGGGTTGATGAGTTGATTGGTTCTCTTCAAACCTTTGAGTTGGGATTGAATGAGGAGCCTGAAAAGAAGACCAAAAGCATAACTTTGGTGTCTAATACTGAAAATGGTAAGAAGGAGTGTAATTTTGAAACTCAGGAGGAACTGTCAAATGCTGTTGTGATGCTTGGGAGACAGTTTAACAAGGTGTTAAAGAGAATGGACAGAAACTATAGACCTAATGTTAAGAACATCACATCTGACAACAACAGGTCTAGTGATCAAGTGAAGAAAGCAAGAGATGAAGAAAAGTCCAGTCATGACAAATGAATTCAATGCTATGAGTGTGAAGGTTATGGTCATGTCAAGAAAGAATGTCCTACATACCTCAAAAAGCTGAAAAAGGGGTTATCTGTTTCCTGGTCTGATACAGATAGTGAAAGTGAAGAAGAGAATGATAAGCATGTTAAGGCATTGACTGGACTATGTGCCTCTGATGGAGAGTCTAGTGATGATGAATTGACCTTTGAAGAGCTGGCATCTTCTTATCAAGAGCTGTGTCTGAAAAGTGAAGAGGTCCTTCAAGAAGGGGAGAAGCAGAAGAAGATTATTGTTCAGCTTGAGACTGAGAAAGCTGAACTTAAGAATGAAGTTTTGTTGTTAAAATCCCAGCTTGATCAAATGTCAAAATCCATCAGAATGTTAAATAGTGGAACTGACACTCTGGATAAAATACTTGAAGCTGGAAAAGGGGCAAGTGATAAGACTGGTCTAGGATATGAGGGTGAGAAGAAGATATCTGCAGAGGCTAGTTCTTCTGGGGTTAAACAAAACATTCCTCATCAGCATGAAAAAGGACATGGTTCTGGAATTAAGAAGGGTGTCCCTCACCTTGGGCCACAAAATAATGGAAATGGCTATGGTCCTGTACCTAAGAAGTTTATGCCTCAACCTCAAGGAAAGCCTCAGGTTTCTAGAGCTAGACAATATATGCCTCCCCAATACCATAAGAGTATGCAGGCTTCTGGTCTCAAACATAACATGTTCCATTTGATGTCTCGACATCAAGGGAAAATGTATGGTTTTGGACCTAAGAATGATGTGCCTCATGGTTATGGAAGAAGAAGGCCACATCATCATGGTAAAAGACAACCTAATCATTACAAAAGACACACTCATCACTACAGAAGACAACCTAATTATGGGAGAAGACAACATCAATATTTTGACAGATGGCAGCCTCAGTATTATGACAGAAATCATCATCAAGGTGGGAAATATTTTAATCACTTCAGAGAAGAGATTCAAAGAGTAAGATGTTACTATTGTGGAAGATTTGGCCATATACAATCTTCTTGCTTTAAACTGCATGGTTATCCCAAATATGTTCCTCAATAGAAGCAGAACAGGCCTCAGGCTGTTAAACAATGGGTTCCTAAAGCTGCTGTCACATGTCTATTAGCTCACTCATCTGTTAGAACCCCAACTATGGATGGTTGGTATTTTGACAGTGGGTGCTCAAAGCATATGACAGGTTTCAAGAATCATTTGGTGGATATCAGGACTTACTCCACAAATGATGTAACTTTTGGCAATGGAGAAAAAGGGGAAGCTAAAGGAGTTGGTAAATTGAATTGTGAGGATGGACCTAATCTTAAAAATGTACTTCTTGTCAAAGGATTGGCTGCTAATTTGATTAGCATCAGTCAGTTATGTGATGAAGGATTCAAGGTTAGCTACACTAAAGATGAATGTTTAGTGACTAATGAGAAGAGTGAAGTCGTTATGAGGGGGGTTAGATCCATTGATAGCTGTTACTTATGGGTTCCTCAAGAGTCCATCTCATCATGTAATGTCAAGGATGATGTTATGACATCTGAATGTGACATTAGAAGGATCACCAAACAACATAGTATGATGCATCTATTCAGAGGAAATCTTGAGGAAACTAAGGTCATAGAGGTTGATCATTCAGATATGAAGTTTAATGACAATTTCCCTAAAGATATGTGTGCTGAAATTTGGGAAGTCTTAAGTAGAGATTTGGGCATGTAGAAAAGGCATCAAAGGTTAGTGAATTATGGTGTGCATTTATTAAATTTCAAAAATTTAAAAGGAAATTTGTTTTGGTGGGGAAAACACATTTATTGGATTTTAAGTGACCATCAAAAGCAGTCCCCTTACCTTAGGCTATCATTCCTTATTGTTAATCTCACACGCTACATCAATCTCCACACTTCAAGTCTGTTTATCTCCTCACCAAAGATCGGAAGACACAACACATCCTTGTACATCAACTGTTTCAAAGGAACGATGTCTCAACATGGGTCATCTCCCTCCAAGGAGTCTGCTTCAAAGAACTCTTCGCATGCAACATCTAGGGTTTCGAGGAAAGAAGTTTCAATGGATGAAGCATTGGATATAGCGCTTATCTCTATGATTCCAGGTTCAGAGGAAGGTGAAGAGGATGCTACAGATGGTTCTGATGCTAATGAAGATTGAATTGCTACTTCTGCTGTTTTTCTTTCTTTTGCTTTTGTAGTTGGTTGTTTTTTTGTGTCTGCTCTTTATGAGCATGTTGTGTAATTTGGATAAAAGTACTTTTATGCTTATCTGGTTTGTGTTCTATGATTTTTCTTGTCATGTGGTGCTGACTTTTGACTGACGAGGAGAGCTAGTAGGACTAACTGTTGCAAGGGTTAGGTGTATGAGGGCATAACTTGTAGAAGTTGTCCAATTATGGCTAAAAAGGAGGAGAGTTAGCCTAGTTAGCTTATGTGTTGAAGTTAGCCTAGTTAGCTTATGTGTTGACTGTTGTGGTTATAAGTTTGAGGGGGAGTGTGCAGGTTTGAAGAGCTGGTATGCTGGTTTTTGTTTTGAGGGGGAGTTTAGCAGATTTGAATGTGATTGTTGTTGTTCCGCTGCAGGTACCTCTGATGTTGGCAGAGATGGTTTTAGCCAAAATTAGCCAAAGGGGGAAATTGTAAGTTCTTGTATTGGCTGGAATTTTGGTAAAACAAAGTTGAACAATGTTGATATCATATGTCTGATGTCATAACATTAGTTCCTAACATTAGTTGTTGCAGGGTTGAAGTTTTATGTGCTGATGTTATACTTGATGTCTTGACATCAGTTATCAGAACATCAGAACATCAGGTTGTGATGCTTTAGGGCTGCACGTGCGTGTTAGTTTGTTTTGAGGAGATCTGTTAGAGAGATTGGATGCGAATATCTTGGAGAAGATATTTTCAATCAGATATGGAGCAGATCATGTATCTAACATTAGGGCTGATTTGAAAAGATTTAAAAAGATTAGAAAATCAAATCTGTCTTAAATTCTGTTTAATAACAAATCAAATCAGATATTTTGAAAGAGGTCCAAGCCCAAGTCAGAATTCTATTTAAAGCAACCTCAACCCTTGTTGGAGGATAACGAAGAAAGAGAGCTAAAGACTGAGTGTCATTTGTGTCTTCGTGTGTGTTTTGTAAACAATTCATGTTTGAACTCGTGTTACTATTTTGAGTTGTAAGTGTATTCACTCTAGAGATTTTAAGCAAGAGTGTGGTGTTCTTGATCAAAGCTGTTAAGCAGGATCAAGGTGGGTTTTAAAGTGTAATCTTTGAATTGTGTCACTGAGGTGATTTAAGGAGTGAGTGGTTTCTCATACCTAAGTGGTTTCTTAGGTAGAAGTGTCATTGGGTAGTGATTAAGATTAGTAGATGTCAACTGGGATTGTTGAGTCTGTAATTTAATACTACTGATAGTGAATTTCCTCCCTGGCTTGGTAGCCCCCAGACGTAGGTAGTTAAGACCGAACTGGGTGAACAATTCATTGTGTTTATCTACTGTTGTTTATTGCCTTGTTCATAGCAGATTGTGTTGTTGAGACATCACACTTAACATCACACATCTGATACCAGAATTTCACTTTCTTCCCGATCAGGACCAGTATATGTGTCCCGACTTCTATTGTTTTAAGAACGCTTAACATTTCCGACTTCATACCTTGGTCGGCCATATAATTTTTGGGATGTACATAAGCCCCCTGAGCATGAATCTTGAAAGGATGAAATGTTCGGACAAAAGAAGCCTATAACATTATTCTTTCACGAAGATGGGGCACAACTCGGCCTATTGTTACTTCCATGTACTTTCTAAACCGGCACAATGACTTGACCGGATGTGGAAATTCTTTTTATAATATGGGCATCTCAATTTGCCAAAATTTATCTCGCCTCTATAATATGTTTGTATCCTATTGAGGTCCTTGAATTTATGACATTGATGTATTTGTCTTGCTAAGGAGAAAGGTGATTCCCAAGTGTATCTTTGGGAAAATATGCAACTTTAATGTTGTCGGAAAATGCTACGTCTTTAAAGGAGGAAAACTTTAGTGAGCTCTCTATCTATGGTCATCATGGAACGTGATAGATTCTTAGCACAAGAATTCAGAGAGCCCCATGTAGGTTTTGAGTATTATGGTAATTCGGGCTCATAGTACTCTAATTAAGTAAGATACAGTCAACCCTAGACCATTTAAGACAGATTCACCCACCCTAGCCGAGATATATATAGCTGAGATCGTTTTAATTGTGGCCGTGTGTCATACCCCAAATCTTGACCCTAGATTTCATCATCATTCTATGAATATCATGCATTGCATTGCTAACCTAACCTTGTACAAAATATGCTTTGTTTTGTTTCATCTGTGAATTAGGGTTTTGAACCCAGAGAATCAAGAGGATCTTTATTTGACCAGTCAATATATTGGATTGATCATTAACCTACCAAGTGTGCATACACTCAAGAGACATCTCTCCATCAAAAATCAAGTGCAAATTGGTCTCATAACAAGTTCATCAAGACTCAACTTCATCTGACCACGAGTTAGGGTTTCATCAGACAAAGTCAATTGTGCCTTTGACTTTTGATCAAGACATGATCTCAAGCCTTGGATCATGATTCAAGATACTCAAATACATCCTTGGAGCCCATCCATGATTTTTAAAAGACTCAAGAGTTCAAGATCATTGAAGATCACACAGTCAATTTCATCTAATACACGACCTTTGACTGCAAAGTCAACTCTTTGACTTTTGAGATTTTTGGTCAAAATTGAAGTCCTCAAGCTAAATTCCATAGAAACATGCTTGATCAATTAGTTTCATCATGAAAAATCAAGAATTTGAAGGTTTCTTGCAAAAGGGGTAAAGTGGATGAAAGTGAATTTTTTCTAAGTGTTATGAAAAACCCTAAATTTGGTACCAACTTTGGAAAGTCATAACTTGGTAAAGTGTTCCAAAGATCAAATTGAAGCCCTTACAATATAGTACAACTTTGTCAATGAGGGATAATCTCCAAAAAGTGAAAGGATTTTGAGTTATGAATCCATCAAGTGAGTGATAAAAGGTCCCACACTTAGAAAAATTTTAAGGCAGTTTTAACTTCCAAAAGTACCAAACTTGAGAGCCAATTTTCATCATGATCCATTGAGAATCAAGAAATTATTAAAACATGAAAGTTGTAGAGCATGTTTGGGGCTTTCTAAAAAGTACAAGAACACAAATTCCCCATTTTGAGCTGAGAGATTCGAAGAGTTGAAGTTGGCCTCTCAAAGTTGGATTTTATGCCATTTCCATAACTTGTTCTTGATCAAATCTCCAAGCCATGCTTTTTAATGCCACTTTTCAGGCCACATTATCTCCAAATCCTTCCATAATCAAAATATTACACGAAATTATGAGGCATTATCCAATTGTTTAAGCCTTTGTTCATGAGATTTTTCCATTTTTTGGAAGAAAGGTCACACTTTTAGTTTGATAAAGTTGCTTTAATCACCAAAGTCAACTTCTTGAGCATTGTAGTGGTTTCTTCTGCACTCCAAAAGTGTTGTACTGAGAAGCAAGACCTCTAAACACTTTCAACCACCCTAGAGGCATGGTACTATGCTTGAGAATTACACAAACTTCATGTAGCTACAAGTTTCAACTCAACCAAGCCAAAGGTTCACAACTTTGCAACCTGACCAACTCCAAGTCCCACGATTTCTCTTATAAATAGATGCCTCCCTTAAACCTCAAATTAGACAACATTGACACCTCAAGCCTCTGAAAACTCTTCCACCCAACATAATTTGTAAATAACCTCATTTTTGTAAATTCTCAAGCCAAACTTTGTTTCCTTGTGCATTTCTCAAAGTAACCTCACAAACCACTCCTAGACACTTAATAGAACTTTTCCAACACTTGAACAAGTTCTGTATCACTCCATACACCATTCACCATTTCTCACTTTCATTTTGCAAGAAGGATCAGGTTTGAGTTTTGAGACAACTTTCAATCAATCTAAGCATTCAAATATTCTCTCCAAGGATCAACAAGGCTAAAGAGACTATCTTTTCACTTCTGTAATAGCATCTGAAGAGGCCTTGGACTGTCTCCAAGAGGTAAGGTTTCTTGTTTCACCAATCTCATAATACATGCATCATTGATGGTTTATTTGTGAAGTAAAGATGTAGACAATATCATGTTTGTTTGAACCACTATTTGTATTGTAATAGATGTATATGTAATGTTTTGACATGTGATAACTTTGTTGTGGTGCACTGTTGTTGAGCTTCATGTGTGTTATACAGTTAGTTTTAGGACAGCATAATGGTACCATTAGAATCCTTGGGAAAAATACTTCAACTTTGGTCTTTACAAATTTAAAAATGGTTGCAAGATGAGAGAGATATGATGAGATGAAAGTCTAAGGAAAATGATGAGTTAGGGCACAGGGAGAGAGAAATAGAGAGAGCGGTAGGAAGAAGATGATGGTGATGTGGCGCTGATGTGGCCATTTTAGTGGAAAGCTGAAAAATATATATTTATCTGGGTGGCTTAATACACGGATGTATTGACCACCCCAGTGGTAGCGCGCCTTGCCTTTCCTTGTTTCCTCTATCCTGACATGGGTTCGATCCTTGCCTAGACCACCCTTTTTGTGTTATTTTTGCTTCATACATATTTCTGAGTTGTCTTTAAATATATTACTTTGTTTCCACAAGTATTCACACGCGCACCATATCTCACTTGGCTTAAATTTTGAGTGGCAACCAACCTGACCTGGGTTCAAGTTCTCCCTTGGACAAAACCATTTTTTTACAACTTATCTCTTTGTTTTTATTCACAAATTAAAAGCTTCATAACTTTGTGATCCCAAAAGCTTTTGGACCCATTCTTTTTGCCATTTGTTCATGAAAATACCTATTTTTTGTTTGTAAAAAGAAATTCATAAAAATATTTATTTTTCTTGCACTTATACGTGTTCAAAGTAGGTGACTTTTTTAGGATTTTTTAAGGTTTCTTTTGAATACTTTGGTTGATTCTATTCTTTTCTTTGTTCACAATGACTTGTATGAACCTCATATACTTTTTTAGACCTTGTGTGGTGTTTTTAACTTGTGCATCTTTGTTTTGACATGTGTTTGACAGATATTTGGTGTGTGTTTACATGTTAAGTGTGTGTTGAAACTTTGACTATACCATGAGTTCTTACTTGGTCATTTTATCTTTGATATACGGCTTTCTTCCATGTCTTATTTGAAACTTGATGTGCATATGTGCCCTTGTGTGGATTATACCATGATTTTGTGTTCATAAACACTTGATTTTTGTCTTAATATGTCTTTGTATACATGCTTGTATATCAAAAATTTTGTGATGTTTTCATCTTGTTTGAGACTATGATTAAACCCATAACATGTATGTGTAACACCCCAAAATTTTCCCTCCTATTTATACCATCAATAACTGGATTTTGTTCCGCATTCATCTGCATATCCATTAGGTTATGACTTATATTCATTCATTTGCATTAGGCTCCTAAGACGTGGGATCAAGGTTTTATGTGCAGACTCGGGTTTCTCTATTGTTGTGAGGCTCTCATCTTCATCCAGGTTTGAATTTGCATTATCATGAATATCTTCCTATTCAAAGGGTCGTCAAGCTCCAGGATTTTCCTTGTTCAAAAGATTCCTCAATGTCAAGCTATAGACTAGGGTTTGGTTTCTTCTCCGTTCAGGTCATCTTCTTCAAGACATTTCATTAGCGTATCTTAAGGGGGATCAGGATTCTTATTCATGGTTAAGTTTGTGGACTTTCACCAGCTGAGGTTCATCAGATTAAAGGTCTCATGTCAAGGTTATCTTGGTTATACGTCTTTCTCTATTTCAAGACTTATCTTCATCAAACGGTTCATTGTGATCAAGGCATGTTACTTGTTGTTGTTAACACAAGTTGATTGGGTCTCATTTCTTATGGAGCATTGATCCAGGAATATCCAAGTTCATCATCATTCAACATCCACCTTTTAACCCATCTGTCCATGTATAAACACCTCCATCTGTCTAACCTAGATACCTAAATATCCATGTTCATTTTCAAACCCAAATTAGTCCACATTGAACCATTTTCCTAAGTCTATAACCAAATAGCCATATCCGTTTCAATTTCATTTCATTGTTCAATATCCATAACCGGTTTTTAAATCCATTACACATTCCCAATATCCAACAATCAAAAGAATAAATATCCATTAATCCATTCTCTTAACTATCTTTTTCATTCCATTTTGAAATCATTCTTGTTTGATATCATTCTTAAACTAATTTCAAATATCCATTTTTGATTAACCAATTTCAATTATCCAAATCTAGTATCCATATTTTTCAAATCCAATATCCAAACAAAATTTCAAACCATACTCCAAGTCCAAAAATCCAAAATCTTAATTCAAGTTCCAATTCCAAATTCAAAATCCATATCCAAATGCATCTTCAAACCAAAATCCAAATACAAAAAACCAAAGTACATCTCAAAATCAAACCAAAATTCATTTGAGGCTCTAACTTTAATCTCCCAGACTGATAACAGAGGGAGGTACACGATATTCATTTCCAAGCAGGGTCCTCGTCTAATTGTACATGCTAAGAGCACTTGGAAAAATAAGTGCAGAAGACCAAAATGGATGCCTTGCGTTTATCCTGGTACGCAATTGGAAGAATGCAAAACGGAAACTCACAACAATATGAATACAAGGTTCAAAACAGAAAATTAATAACAGAAAAAAGATGTACATGTGCATCTGCATATACTATCCTTTATTCAAAATTGGAATGTTGATGTTTTACTCACTGACACCCATGCTATTATTAATAAATACATGAAGGCTCTACTATACTTTTCCACTGGCTTATGTGTCAGTCACAAAGCTTCGAAGCTCCTTCCAGGGAGAAGTAAACCGTGACAGCATTGATAAAAAAAAGAAAAATGATAGCATCGACTAAAAACTTCATAACAACAGCAAAATTCAGTCTCTAACTGCATCCTAACCAATAACAGAAACTCCTAACAGCAATTCCTAACAGAATTCACAAAAAAACCTCTAACATAGTTTTCACAGCAGAAAAACTAACAGATACTCCCGAAAACCATAACAGAATTTTATTTTCCCTTTAACCAACATAACAGAATTTCAACCATTCAAAAACTTCGAACTGAATTTTTTTCAAAAACACCATAGCCAGTTTTCACTTTTCTTCAATCTTCTTCATCATTCGATTCTCCAGCCAAAACTCCAATCAACCTTCATCAGCGATTTTTCATCAATCCAATAACCTGCAGAAAATCAACACCAAAGCTTCATCTCTACGCCTGACTCTCTGCAGACCTCTGTACCATCTTCAATCCATTAAGCTTCAACTGGTTCTTCTTCATTCTTGAACTCATCTCCATCAAGATTTTGCGGCAAAAATCAACAACAACAACAACAACAACAAGGCAATTCACGTCAAGGCTCTGCAACAAATTCACACCGAGAATTTCAGAACATTGCGATTCGAGGATTTGGCGAAACAGCACGCAGCAAGATCGAAAACGAAAGAAGAAGCGGAATTTAACGAAGAAGCGAATTGAGCTGTCGTACCTGAGGAGTCGCAGCAACCTCGTCGTCGCAATTTCGGCTTGACCTTAAATCGCCGATTTGTGGTTCGATTCCGGTGAATTATGATCTGATGTAGTTAATCGTGGTTTAGATAATTGATTTTGGATTTTATCTTGAAGTCAATAAGATATTAAAAAATAATTTTGGATTAATTAGATTGTTGTTTTTGTTATTAGATACTAACATTAGACTTTGCTTTTAATTAGAAATTAACCTTGACTTTTAACATTGATTAGTTGTCGATTATTTGTAGATTAAATATGGTTATGTTTTGTTCTAATTTTGATTACGCGCTAACAATACTAATTGTTGTGATTGTGAATATTTGGTTAGACTTTTGTTTGTTTCTTTTGTCATATAAGATCTGATTAATCCTGTGGAGCTGTTGTTGGAATATTTCTCATAACCTTGTTTGGACTAATGAGTTTGTCTTGATGCAGATGTTGCTTAGTCCCTGATATCGTTTGGACAATTTATGGATATTAATTCTGGTTCTCTTAGTTGTTTACCTTTGATGATGATTGCTGACACTTGATTCTTGTTAAAATCTGACATTGTCTGAACTTGATGACAGATGCTTGCCTACTGGACTTGCTTATTTGCTTGAAGCACTTGATATCTTGGATCTCTTCCACCTTGGAACCTAGTCTAGAGCTTGTTGCGCACTTTGAAGAGGCAACAGACCTTCTCCGTTAGGTACCACTTGCGCCCTTGTAGGAAGCATGCTTAGGTTTAGCGTTTCTGCTTACAACTTGTTGTTGATTGAGGAGTTTTCACTCCTAGTTGTATAGTTGGCTTGGTGCCAATTCATTGATGCTCTGATGTTGTTGGGTTCCTCTGTTTGTCTTACTTTGTGATGGACGAAGAGTCACTCAACTTCCTTATAGTTGAGATCACGACATCGTTTTCATCTTATGGTTGACGAAAAGTCACTCAACTTTCTCATAGTTGAGATCACGACATCGTCCGTTTCTGTTGCATTTCTCTTTCGGTTGAGGACGAGGAGTCTCTCAGTTTTTTTGCTTGGCTGAGATCACGACATCGTTCATTTTGTGATTGATTTGTCTTGTGTTTACTTGTGTCTGTTCACATGATCCCTTAGGATTCCTAGCTCCACTTAACTTCTAATTAAGTTGGAGGTAGGAGAGATATTAGGCTTTCAATCCATGCATGACAACATTAGTTAGACTCCCCTCCTGATCCTGACCTTAGGACCATTGATGTATGATAACTTGTAGGACCGAGTTTTTCGTAGACCTTCTGTGTGTCCCTCTTTCTTTTCTCTCGCACCCGTGCGATCGAGATCGTTTCCTGTTTCCCGTAGTTGCGTGAACTAAGGATGCTCTGATTCCTCTCTCCCGTCCGATTGAGGATACGTAGGCACGAGATGTGATATCATGGCGAGCACACTAACAACTAACTTCCCCTTTTCTCTCGCACCCGTGCGATCGAGACGTTAACCAACCAGTTAATAAAACATTTTCTCTTGCCCTAGTGAAATCGAGACTCTTTCACCAATCAAAACCGACTCGTAGGTCGAACTACGACTGCTCTGACTTTCTCTCTCATGTACGATTGAGGATACGTAGGCACAAGACGGCGATGTCTTGGCGAACAAACTTCCCCCACAATCCCGTGGTCCTCCGAACTACGTTGACTATGATTTTCCCACTCCCGGGGGAATACGTAGGCCTAGGACGGTGATGTCCTATCGAGTCACCTTTTCTTTTCTTTTCCCGTTTCTCCGTTTCCCGTCCTTTTCCTTTCCATTAGCAGTTGAGCTTCAGATACCCACACCATTTGATCGAAACAACAAGCGTGGATCCCATCGAGTATGATAGACGCGAGGGGGTGCTAATACCTTTCTCTCGTGTAACCGACTCCCGAACCCAGGTTATGGTTGCGATGACCATTCCTTTCCCTTTGTTGAGGTTTTCTTCGATCATTTCCTTTCCCTGCGTCGGGATAAATAACGTTCGGTGGCGATTCTTCTGTCTTTTCCGCCGGTTGATTTTCGCAGATGCGACAGTATATTTGGTTGTTACCTATTTGTTCTAAATATTCTTAACTTGTTTTCATTATTAAATGTTCAAGTAATGTCTTAACTTGTTTTCATGATTAAGTGATGTTTAAACTATATCTTGTCATCTATATGCTCACATGTCATCCCTTGTATGCTTGCATCCTCTACCTACATGTTATTGTTATGAACATGTTTCTTTTCTCAAGTATGCCTTGGTTGTTACCTTTATTTGTCTTGAACATCTTAACTTGTTTTCAAGATTAAGTGGTGTTTATGTTAAACCATGTCTCAATATGATTCCTTAGCTTGTATGCGTCATGTTTGAACCATGTTTTAATCCATTCATGTTGATTGATCTTATCCATGTTTGATATGTATATCCATGATTGTTTAAACTTTTAACTTGTATCCATGTTTAAGTGTTATGATGACTTATCCATGTTTGAATGTTTAAATTGTATTCATGATTAAGTGTTGTTATAACTTGTCCATGTTTGTCTTGTATTCATGATTAAGTGGTGTTAGTAAACCCTAATTCGTGCTTACCCTAGTTGTGTACTTGAACTTGTCATCCATTATACCATGTTGATATTGCTATATCCTTGATTGATTTGAATTCTTGTTTACATCCATGATGCTTTAGTCTTGTTAGAACTATGTCTCATGTATGCTTAGGTGTCGTAACATCTTTGCTTGTATGTGTTTACCTTGGTTGTTACCATGTTTATTTGTAATTTCATTAAGTCTTGAATGTGTGCATGGTTGTTACCTTGATCTTTTGTGACTTTGTCAAGTCCTTGTTTTAGATGTTGTCACATCTACCTTTGTGCTTTGGTTGTTACCATGTGCATTTGAACTTTGTCATACCTCATATGATTCCTTGATTTACATCATGTTTGAATGTTACTTTTTGTCACTTATAATTGATATCATGTTTGTTCATCTCATCTATATTCACTCATATTGATTATGCTTACTTTAACTTGTCAAGTTATTCCCCAAGTGATGTTAGCTTGTTAGCTTTCATCCTCTTTTGTTGCCTCTTGTTTCCAAAATCCAAGTGAAAGAATATTTCATTGACCTTGTGTCATAGGTAGCTTAGCCTTACTTCAATTCCCCTATTGACCTTGTTAGAGTCATTAACCCTTTCAACTTAGACTTAGGGTGGAATTTACAACTCTTTTGACTTCGTTAAAGTCACGTAAGTGATAAGGCTATAACACTTACCTCCCCTTGGAACATTGATCATAATCAAGTGTTCTTCACCCTTGTTTAGGTGAACTGCAAATGCTCTGATTTCATCCTTATAAGGATATGTAGGCACAAGACTACGAAGTTTTGGCGAGCATACTTAGTAATAAACCCTTAGGTTCCCATTCTTACCAATAAAACCCAAATATAAGACATTTCAAAACAATAGCAAACCATAACACAAATACATTCAAGAGGTTCCTATGGAGTACTATAGATACTTATGATGCCAATACATTCCCTTAGTATAACCAACCCCCGAACCTTAAAATCTCTTAGCATTGTTGTTACATTGCAACTTAGGGTTTTATATGATATTTTCCCTTTCCCTTGGATAAAATAAAGTTCGGTGGTGAATTTTAAAGATTTGTGATTCAAGTTAATATAATAGCTTGATATCTGATTCTTACCGCAACACTGTGTTTAATCTTTTTTGGATATGTAATCCTAAACACAATTTTATCTTCCTGATAACAACTTAATTGTTCGAATGAAAGTTAGATAAAAATGGCCAGCTCCGAGTGAACCAACTTGTCTTTGTTTCGTATAGGTTTGAAGCCCCGACGTCAGATGTTAATGATTTAAAGGGTTTCTTTAATCCCGACCACAAATCAGCCGACTCCGTGTTTATCATGTTGGACATTCGGCATGTGATAAGTTTTAACTAAACTGTTTTAGAGTCAGAAGTATGTTAACTTTGCATAACCGACGTTTAGAGTCCTATGGGGGTACACATATTTTGGGAGTGGATACCTATATGACCGGGGAGTTACGCAATTTGACCGGGGAGTGGTTACTTGTACGAATTTATGCCAAGACTCTAAAAATGCTCCTGGTCTTAATTTTTATGCTAAAAGTCTTAAAATGCTCCTGGTTTTTGGCCAGAGGCTTCAAGTGCACGTAGCCCGGACGAAGCCGATTATGCCATAGGTAAATTAACTTGGACTTTGGTCAGAGGCATCAAGTACGCATAGCCTGGACGAAACTGATTATGCTAGAGGTAAATTAACTTGGACTTTGCCTAGAGGCATCAAGTGCGCATAGCCCGGAAGAAGCCGATTATGCCAGAGATAAATTAACTTGGACTTTGGCCAGAGGCATCAAGTGCGCATATCCCGGATGAAGCTGATTATGCCAGAGGTAAATTAACTTGGATTTTAGGCAGAAGCATCAACTGTGCATAGGTCGAACGAAGCTAATTATGCCAGAGGTAAATTAACTTGGACTTTGGCCAGAAACATCAAGCGCGCATAGCCCGGCCGAAGCCGATTATGCCCCTTGTGTAGGTCTTAGGTTAAGTGCCTCATGTGGAGGCATTCGTGTGTTCTCGGTATCAAGCTTTTATTTAGAGGATAAGTCTCTGTCCGGTCTTTTGTTCCGACTACTACCCTGTAAATAATTCTATATGCTTAGAAAAGAGTAGGTGTCTCCCGCCTACGCAGTGGAAAGGAATGACACGCATAGCCTAAAGTAAGTTCTAAAATAATTTACAACCGGTAGAGAGATTACCTCGCCTTATCTGACAATAAAGATAATAAATTTAAAGCACACACTCGTATTTGTTCGACCTCTTAGTTTTATCAGTGGTCTCTCTTTTGGTAAATTCATGTTTTTCGTTTAGCTTATATTTTGGTACCCCAACATGACGTGGCACATTTCGTATTTTTGTGGACGACTTCTATCTTTTAACCCTTTGCGCAATAATTTCATGTCCATCCTGCTATAACTCCTTGCTTGAACCAAGGATATTAGTAACATGTCATTTAGAGAGAATGAATATTTAAAGATGACAAAAAAATTAAGCCCTTTGCCATTATTAATTCCTGGATATGCAATATTTATTCTGGTAGTTGTCTGCTAATGGTTGGTAAACCACAGTTTTTATCATTCGTGTCATGATATGTGAGTAATTTTGAAGTATAGTTTCACTTTACTGATGAAAAGAAAAAATTACTCCTTCACCAAGCATAAGTGCACGGAGCAATCATCTGTGACCTGAATATAGCGCTACAAGTGCACAAAACATTAGTTAACATAACAAAATGGGAATGGAAATCATAGTTTACACAGCAACATGGTGATACATAAACCCTCGTCCATAGTCATTTTTCCATGTTTCCGAGATTGCGAATGTAAGTTATTATATCTCTAGTTGAAGTCATCGATCAACTCGCCGTATATCATACTGATTTCATCTGGACCTTTCCCCTTATGATAAGCTCCCTGTCCTGGCTGCTGACTCACAATGGAAAAGGCAGACCAGTTTCGCATACTTTTTCCTTCCGTCGTGTCCTCGACAAACACACCCTGAATAATTATTTATAAGTTTGGCATCAACGTTGAAGATATCTTCAGTATCAATCACATGTTTAAGCTTTGACATGGTCAACGTAATAAGGATCAGAGCTCCTTTGCAGCGGCCCACAAGAGACAAATACAAAGCTTTAGAATTTTTCCATAATATCATCATCACCATCTGTATCTAAAGCGCCACATGACTGCAGAAGCTTATCACACTACAACAAAAGTAAGTTATAACATCGCACCTTAGACAACGCTTTAATACAAAAGCGCTGCTATAAGTTAAAAACAAGGAAACTATTCATTTAAAAAAATAAAAGCGCAAAGAAATATAAGACCTTAGACAACGCTTTGGTCAAAAGCGCTTTATAAGGTCTTATAAATTTAAAAAAAAAATTTAAAGGAAAATATTAGACAGCGCTTTAGTTAAAAGCGCTTTCTAAGGTCTTATAAATTTAAAAAAAATATAAGACCTTAGACAGCGCTTCGGTCAAAAGCGCTTTCTAAAGTTTTATTAATTTTAAAAAAAAAATTAAAAGTTCTATGGATTCAGCAAAATAAATAAAAGACTGGGGCGATGGGATTCGAACCCCAGTCCTTTGGCAGGGATAATACTTATAACTCTCCTCCTGGACCAGCGGTGCTACGCCCTCATCCAATATTAATATGATTCAATAATTACTTAAAGCGAAACAAGTTCTATGATCTTATAAATTTTTAAAAAAAATTTAATGGAAAATATTAGACAGCGCTTTAGTTAAAAGAGCTTTCTAAGGTCTTATAAATTTTAAAAAAATATAAGACCTTAGACAACGCTTAGGTCAAAAGCGCTTTCTAAAGTTTTATTAATTTAAAAAAAAAATTAAAGGAAAATATTAGACAGCGCTTTCCTTAAAAGCGCTTTCTAAGGTCTTAAAAATTAAAAAAAAAATAAAATCAAAAGCGCTGTCTAAGGTCCACCTTAGAAAGCGCTTTTATGAAAAGCGCTGTCTAAGGTCTAATTAAATTAAAATATATGAATAGTCAGTATTCATTTTCATATTTCCGCTCTTTCTTCTCCCCTGCATGCGAACTGAGCTCAAAACCCTTGCGAACTCAAACCTTCACCGTCAACCGTCCTCCACCGTGTCGTCGTTCGTTGTTGCCGTCGTTGCATTGCCGTCCGTCCGTTGCCGTCGTTGTATTGCCGTCCGTTGCGAACTCATTGCCGTCGTTCGTTTCTGCTCTTTGTAACTGATACATTTCGTTCTTGCATTGCCGTTGTTACCGTCGTTAAAGGTACGTCGTTGTTGTGAAGAATAGGGTTTTGTTGCTTTACATTGTTGTTGTAGGGTTTTGTTGCTTTACAATGTTGTAGTAAATGAGTATGTTTGATGAGTTTTGTTAATGAAGTTATGTTGGACTGTTTTATTAATGAAGTTTTGTAGTGAATGAGTATGTTTGAAGTTTTGTTAATAAAGTTTTGTAGTGAATGAGTATGTTTGATGAGTTTGTTAATGAGTTTTGTTAATGAAGTTTTGTTAATGAAGTTTTGTAGTGAATGTGTATGTTTGATGAGTATGTTTGATGAGTTTGTTAATGAGTTTTGTTAATGAAGTTTTGTTAATGAAGTTTTGTAGTGAATGTGTATGTTTGATGAGTTTTGTTAATGAAGTTATTGTTTAGGTCAAAATTAGTTGGACTGTTGTTGGAATTTGAATTGTTAACATGCTAGTTTAGGTTAGTTTTATAGGAACAACGTGTAACCAAATATTGAAACTAGTCCTACAACTTTAGGGTCTATTTTAAAACATATTTTATATTAAGACTTATAAATAGTTTAGTTTAGTTTTATTTTTTCCACCTCTTAAATCTTCTAAAAAACTCTTAAAATTGATGGAAATGTCCTCTGAATTTTAGAATTCAAAGCTTGTTTTTGAAGCCTCAAAATTCTAGAATTTGAGATGGTTGAGTTAATAAACAAATATAATGAACATAAACATTTCACTAAAACATAAGAAATTCAACCAGTTACATATCAAACACTATCAAACTTGTTCATTTCTTGATTAATATGGTTGAATTAATGTTATTTTGTTGACCTTAATAAGTAGGAAAACCATGGATAAAAAATGGATGGATGCCGATCGATTGTCCAAAGAGTACGAGAATGGGGTATTGGATTTCGTTAAGTTTGTTGTTTAACACGCTGACGCTGAAGAGCTCAATCGAATAAAATGTCCTTGCTTGGGTTGTTGTTATGTGGGTAGGGTTAACGCAGATGGATTAAAATCGCATTTACTGATGAATGGAATTGATCGAAGTTATAAGTGTTGGATACATCATGGTGAGAAAATTAACGAGAATGTTGAACCGACGGGGAAAAGTAATACGACCTATGCTTCAGATGACAAAGACACTGAAACATTAGATTGTGATCGAGTCGAAGAGATTGCAGAAGCAGTTGTAGAAGATCTTCATGATTGTCCCGAAATGTTTGAGAGGTTGGTAAGCGATGCAGAGAAACCGCTCTATCAAGGTTGCACTAAATTCACAAGACTGTCTGCGGTATTGAAGTTGTACAACTTAAAGGCGGGCAATGGATGGTCGGATAAAAGTTTCACAGAGTTGTTGGCCCTTTTGAGAGAAATGCTACCGGAGGATAATGTTCTTCCCAATAGAACCTATGAGGCCAAAAAAATGTTGTGCTCTATTGGAATGAGCTATGATAAGATACATGCTTGTCCAAACGATTGCGTTTTGTTTCGAAACGAATATGCATCGTTAACTGAGTGCCCTAAATGCGGTTTGTCTCGATATAAGAAAAAATTGTCTCCAGCCAAGGTCTTATGGTATTTTCCTATAATACCGAGATTTAGGCGCATGTTTCGTAGTGAAACCGATGCAAGACACCTGACTTGGCATGCAGATGAAAGAATTATTGATGGAAAGTTGCGACATCCGGCTGATTCACCACAGTGGTCGAAAATTGATAATGATTATCCTGACTTTGGAGAAGAAGCAAGAAACCTTTGCTTGGCATTATCTACTGATGGAATGAACCCGCATGGTCTTCAAAGTATCTCACATACCACATGGCCTGTGATTCTTATGATTTATAACCTACCTCCGTCGCTATGCATGAAGCGTAAGTACATGATGTTATCTATGTTAATCTCTGGGCCTAAACAACCAGGGAATGACATAGACGTATACTTGACACCTTTGATCGAAGATTTAAAGATATTGTGGGAGAACGGTGTGGAGGTTTATGATGGATATAGGAAAGAAAGTTTCAATTTGAGGGCGATGTTGTTTGGCACAATTAATGATTTTCCAGCTTACGGGAATCTATCAGGGTACAACATAAAAGGTGAAAAAGCGTGTCCTATTTGTGAAGATAAAACAGTTTCGAAGCGATTGGAGTTTGGTCATAAGAATGTCTTTCTCGGTCATCGTAGATTCTTAAATGCCAAACATCACTACCGTGGGTGGAGACAAGAATTCAATGGAGACATCGAACAAGGTAGAGCTCCACCTATGTTGTCAGGTGACCAAGTTTTTAAAAAGGTGAAAGATATGCGTACTGAGTTTGGCAAACCTTTTGCACATAAGGTTGTCAAAGGTGGGTGGACAAAGAGGTCGATATTTTTTGAATTGCCATATTGAAAGTCTTTGTATGTGAGACATTTTCTCGATGTTATGCATATTGAGAAAAATGTATTTGAAAGTGTTATTGGTACGTTACTCAATATAAAAGGAAAGACTAAGGATGGCCTTAAAGCAAGAAAAGACTTGGTAGCGATGGGGATTAGAACTAAATTAGCACCCGTGAAGAAAGGAAGACGAACATATCTACCACCTGCTGCTTTTACTCTGTCTAGAAAGGAGAAGAAAATATTGTGTAAGTTTCTGAGTGGAGTTAAAGTTCCAGAAGGATACTCTTCAGATGTCAGAAGACTTGTGTCTATGAAAGACCTCACGTTGAAGAGTTTAAAGACACACGACTGCCATGTTATAATGGAACACTTTCTACCATTAGGTATACGTTCTATTTTGCCAGTGAAAGTAAGAAGCACCATAACTAATTTGTGTTTTTTCTTTAGGTCAATTTGTAGTAAGGTAATCGATCCCGATATCTTACCAACACTACAAAAAGAGATAGTTATTACCTTGTGTGAGCTTGAAATGTATTTTCCTCCCTCTTTTTTTGACATAATGGTACATCTAGTTGTTCATCTTGTGAAAGAGACACAGTTGTGTGGACCAGCTTATATGAGATGGATGTACCCTGCTGAACATTATATGAAAATATTAAAAGGGTACGTGAAAAGCCGAAGTCGACCAGAGGGGTGTATTGTTGAACGATACATTGTTGAAGAAGCGGTTGAGTTTTGTACTGAATATTTGTCCAATGTTCAGTCGATTGGACTCCCCAAAGCTCATATTTTTGAAAAAAAGGATGGTAAAAAATTAATTGGAAATAAAATTTTGACAGTATCAAGGGATGAACGGGATCAAGTGCATTTGTATGTTCTGCACAATGATAATGAGGTTGAGCCATATGTTGAGATGCACAAGGATGTACTCCGAAGGTTAAATCAGAACAGAAATGAAAATTGGATAGTACGAGAGCACAATCAAAGTTTCATACAATGGTTAAAGGATCATATTTATTCGAAGCGCTCTTCAGATCCTGCTTCAGTAACAGAAAGGTTGAGATGTTTGGCATATGGTCCAAGTTTGCATGTGTATTCTCATAGCGCATACGCAATTAATGGATACACATTTTATACCAAAGAACAAGACGATAAAAGTACTATGCAAAATAGTGGTGTCACCGTCCTAGCTGAAGCAATGCACATATCAAGTATGAAAGACTTAAACCCCAAATATGCAAATCTGTCATATTTTGGAGTTATTGAGCACATTTGGGTGTTTGATTACGAGATGTTTCAGATTCCAATCTTTGGTTGCAAGTGGGTAAATAGTAGTGGCATACGAATGGATAAGTCTGGATTTTTGCAAGTGGATCTTAATAGGGTGGGGTACAAAGATGAGCCTTTTATTCTAGCATCTCAAGCTAGACAAGTGTTCTATGTCACTGACCCGACGAGTACGAAATGGTCTATAGTGCTTCTATCTAACAAAGTGGTTGATGATAGCGGTGTAGATCAATGTGATATTGATGTTGAGAATGAGTCATGCATTAGACGGAATGAGTTGAATAGAAATGATCAAGATGAGGATCTTATAGCGGATGAGTCATATATCAGAAATGACCATAACGAGGGAATTTGGATCCATTCATCTGTCCGCATTGCTAAGAAACAAGTAATTCATATTCCAACCAAGAAAAGAAAGAGATGTTAGTGAAAGAGGTAAAATTTGTTATATACTTGATTTCTTTATTATATTTGTTATATATTATGTCATATTTGTTATATTTGATATCCTTGATTTCTTTATTATATTTGTTATATATTATATTTGATATCCTTGATTTATTTATTACAGGTTAGATGGCTACTAACAATGATCACCCACATGATGATGATCACCCACATGATGATGATCACCTACATGATGATGATCCCGATATTCAGGTTGGAAGTAACAGATCTATGGAAGAAGAAATTAGAAGAGGAATAACCATTATGAAGAGAGTGATCCGTGCTAGAGATCAAGGCATCACTTATAATGTGCATTGGAGCGCTTCGAATACACTTATTGAGCCTAACGGTCATACTTTGACAAGTTTCATTGGTGCACTTGTAAGGAATGCGGTTCCTATTACTTGTGATGATTGGAGAACCAAACAGTTGAAGGAAACCAAAGAAAAAATTTGGAATGAGATAAAAGTACCATAATTATGTCTTTAATTATGCCAACTAATTATGTCCTTCAAATTATTTGTACTATCCAATGTGTATGGTTTTTTTAGAGGTGCTTCAACGTCGAGGAAGAAAGAAAAGCTTTTTTGATGAGATTGGCAGGGAAGCTCCTAAGAGGGTTTAGGACATATTTAAACCGCACCTATCTTAGGGATGCTGACGATAACTTTGTTGATGGAGAGTATCCATCTAAATATGCAAGTTTGATTTCACCACAAGAATGGGTAACGTTTAAATCCAAACGACAAACCCCAGAATTTAAGCGATTAAGTGCAATTAATCGGGAAAGAGCATCAGCTCCCAAGTATAAATACAGGAAAGGACGTGTTGGATATGGACGTTTGGAGCAATCTTTGGTAAGTATCAATATATTGCAATGATATAATAATTGTTCATCATGAGTTAAATTTGATCATATTATTTGGCTTTATATGTAGTTACAAAAGGTGAATAGCTCTGAAACATCTCTTCCTGCACATGTCTTGTGGAAGGAAGCCCGTGTGGGCAAGTCTGGAGTTGTTGCAGAAGAGGTTCTACAAGTATTTGAGAAATGTGTAAGTATAACAATATTTCTTTAATTAAATCAAAACTTTATTAACAAATATTTGACAAATATTCTATATTCATCTGATTTTCAGGAGGCGTTATCTCAGTCTGTATCTCCAGATGATACCAGAAGCATACTTAGTCGGGCATTAGATGTCCCTGAGTATTCTGGTCGGGAGAGGGGTAAGGCATTTCGGATCACCCCGACCTCCTTGAATATTAAAAAGGGAAAGGCTGCTAGTAATTCAGAACTTCAAGCTAAATTGGAAGCACTAGAAGCTGAGGTTCGGGAATTACGAAAGGAAAAAGAAAGGGATAACGCTTCAGGTTTTAGAGATGGATCGGAGAAAGATAGTATCAACTGCAGCTTTCATCCGATTATTCCAGAGGTAGTTATATATATATTTATGAAATTAAATTAGTAGCTTAAATTATTTAAATGACATATATACACATTAACAATGGCATATTTAATTTTGGTTTTAGGGCGTTTCCCAATGTCAGCTCTTCTTATCTTCACCAACTTATCGGAAGGTTGCAAAGGGAAAAGTGTATAACAATGGGGTACAATTACTTCACAATAAATCCCTCCCTACTGGAAGTTTGAAAGTATCAGTTGATATTGCTATAGAGGAGGAAACACCATTACCCTATCCTGACGATGATTCGGATGTAACATTGGTGCGAGCTGCTATAGGGTCGTATGTTGCATGGCCGTCAAACCTCATACTCGTAGGATATGATGTATGCTTAAAACCGTTATAAACCTTTGTTAACCTTAATGTGTAGATTCAAAGATTTTACGAGCATTTTATTTTCATTTTTTACATGGTAATGTTATTTAGACTCCAACAAGATCCAAAACAAAGGCTAAGCGGATTCCGGAGCATACCGAGTCCGTTGTTTCAAAAAAACAGGTACATCACAATTATATGATATTTATGCATAGAAAATGTTAAATTGGATATCTTATACTTCATCTAACAAATTATATGATATATAGCTGCCTGGTAAAGAGATTAGCAACATTTCAACGCAAAAAAATGTTGGTGCTAAGAAGAGCAGGGGTAGAAAACAACCTATCTCCAAGTTTAGGTCATGCCTCCAGACGTATCTACAAGTGACAGATATTATCACCGGAGGTGTTCATCTTATACATATGGAGAAAGGTATCTATGGCTCTGAACATGACCAAAATATTGGTAATGAAGACTTCGAGCAAGTTTTCAATCATGAAGAATTGGGCGTCACTGTTGTCAATACATACGTGAGGTATATATCCGATCTACTTTGGTATATTAATTGAACAACTTATTTACTTTATGTTTCAAATGAATAGTCTAATGTTAATGATGTTTTTATTTAAGGTTTCTGTATGACAGAGTTATGCTCCCACATGGATTGCAGCAAAGATTTGCATTCCTATGCCCGGCGTCTGTCAACTTAACCTTAATAATCAATAAACCAGATGAGGTCCTGGCATATATACGCGACGTCTTTATGGACAACCAAGAAACAGAAAAGTTGTTATTTTTACCGTTTAATACTGGGTTAGATTTTCATTCTAAATTCATCTATTATAGTTTTTTTTGTATTTTGACGTCGTGTAGAAAGTTTCCATCTAACACTTGTTTAATCTTACAGTGGACATTGGTTGTTGGTCGTAATTAATCCTAGCAGAGTAATGGTGTATTATCTGGATTCGTTAGGAAATGATTGGACAACATACCCGGATTTGAAGAAGTGTATTGATACGTAAGTGAGATTGTTCTAAATATGAATGTGTATATTTATTTGTTTGTTTATTTATTTATGTGAATTGTTCTAAATATTCACTTATATTTTATTAACGCTATACAAGCTTTCCTAGCACTACGAGATAGCCATCTATCACAGCGGAGAGTCAACGCCATTATTACATGGAATTATGTGAAGGTATATTAATTATCACATGTTTTATTATATTAGTGATGCTACTTGATAAAACTTAGGATTTATCCATATTTTCTTTTCATTTGTAGTGTCCTCGGCAACGCAATCAAATAGATTGCGGCTATTTCATGTTGAGGTTTATGAGAGACACTCTTTTGTTGGATCTAATAGAGATTCCATCTGATGTATGTATTTCTAACTTATGAGTTATTTTAATATTAACACATATCTCTCATGTCTAATGAAATAGTTAAAACTAAATCAAACTATGTTATATTATTATGTAGTACTTTGAAGAATGTAAGTGTGCTCATTACTCAATTGGATGAAATTAAAGAGGATTGGTGTCAATACATTATGGAGCTCGGAATTTTACAAGGTATAATATTGTACTCTTACTTTAATTGATGAGAATTTAAATATGTGTAACTTTGTTTATGTATTCTTTTAATTGAATTACAATCTTTGTGTTTTCAGGACCTATAATGTAGATTTGAAGCAATGCTTTGGTTGGATGCAAAAGTACTAGTATAAATAATATGTGCATTTGTAGAAAAAATGTAATGATTTGTAATTATAAATAGGTGTATATATAATTTTGGTTTGTAATTTTAAATATATATATTGGTTTGAATTGCCAATTGTTTTGGATATATAATTTTGGTGTAAATTGGTACATTTAAATATGATAAATTGGATTGATTTGAATATCCAAATTGTGGTATTTTTCTGAAAAAAATTGCTGGTTGAAAAACAGGTCAAATTCTGGTTGAAAAAACCTGGTAAAAATTGTGGTTTAAAAAAATTTATATAAAATTTTTCGTATACCTTAGACAGCGCTTTTGGTGAAAGCGTTGTCTAAGGTGGGGATTAGAAAGCGCTTTTGACAAAAGCGCTGTCTAAGGTGGACCTTAGAAAGCGCTTTTACCAAAAGCGCTGTCTAAGATATACCTAAAAAAGTTCAAAAAGGTTGACCTTAGACAGCGCTTTTGGAGAAAGCGCTGTCTAAGGTATACCAAAAAAATGTCAAAAAAGGTAGGGCTTAGACAGCGCTTTTTCTTAAAGCGCTGTCTAAGGTATACCAAAAAAATGTCAAAAAAGGTAAGGCTTAGAAAGCGCTTTTCCCAAAAGCGCCGTCTAAGGTATACCTTATAATGTCAAAAAGCGCTGTCTAAAGGTACCATGGACAGCGCTTTTCATTAAATATACCTCCCTTTAGACAGCGCTTTTGGTATTACCCAAAGCGCTGTCTAAACCTATAGCAGCGCAGGTTTAAACAGCACTTAAAAGCGCTGTCTAAGGGCAAAAAAAGCGCTGTCTAAGGTCTTATCTGTTGTAGTGTCAGCATGAGAAATCAGCTCAATCCTCTCATCACAGCGCCAAAAAAATACTCAATATCCAACCAAATTGTTCCTCCAACACAGCCAACCGTATAAGATCGCAGAGTGCATTTCAGATGACAAACATGGTCGTGAATATTGTTCCCTAGTTTTACTCATAACTATAGTCGCCATAAGCTGAATCAACTGTTTGTAACAAAGAATGCAGCAACATTCATGGCAAAATTTCGAATCGACGCAACAGATATCACATGGTGCAATTGGTCAACTTTCCTTTTTTTCTTCCAAAATCAAACTGCTGCTCATCTTATTCCCGACCCTGCATCCACCAGTGTCGGAATCAGAAGAGTGCATCCATTGATAAACACACTGCCTTTGATTAGCGACTTATTAGGAATATAATAAAATGTCAAAACCTAGCATATACGAGTTATCTAACTAGTGGAATCATTTGAAGCACGAGACATTCAAATATCAGAATTTGCACAGGAGCTTAAGCTTTAAATGTCATTTGTCAAAGCAAAAACAAAAGAACTTAAATACCGTGTCTTGCATTAGGAATTATCGCAAAAAGATGATATATAACACTGCTTTTTGTCACACACGATACCTTCCTAGGGCTATCGATTACTCCCATTCAACACCTTGAAAGCAATCTCAAAGCCGATTTCTAGTGTTAAGCTTATAAAGTGATTGCAAGAATTAGGATCAGCTAGAATGAAAATGACTAACTTATCTGAATATGAGCTATGGTTGTTCAGTCCAGGTTTAATTTGATATTTTAGTGTGACGAAAGGTCTATTTTGTAGCCGTGAAAATAAATTCGGCCAAAATCTAATTATTTTATTAAGTCTGGCACAAAAAATGACAATTTGACTCTTCTGCGCTCCAAATTGAATTTTGACTTTAACATTAAACTTACAGTTTTTTTTCTTAACTTTCCAACACAAATTAAAAGCGTCAATCGAATACTCACAAATTATGTTATGATCTGCACAATAAAAAATTGTCAAATTACAGCTTATTCAAAAAATAAATAAAGAAAAAAAAATATTAAACTAAACTAAGAAAACATACTAAAAACAATAAAATAAGCTTATTTTACCTTAAATTTACAATTATAAATGATTTTTTCATCCTTACACTTAGGATTTTAATTTCAACTTTCTCAAATCTCTCCTAAAAGTATCGCGTCTTCTTCTAATTTTCTTCGCCAGATACATCTCGTCTCTTTTTCTCAAATCTCTCAGTTTTTATGTTCTTTTTTTTTCATCTTCTCAATTTTATTTTATTGTTTTCTCTTCTATTTTATTTTTATCACACTTCTTCTTCTTTACTCTCTCCTCTATTCTATTCTATCTTTTTCATCTTCCTTAATCTCTCATCTTCCTTGTTTTTATGTTTCGATATGTTTTTAATATTGTTTTATGTTTTTAATTTCACTTTTTTTTTATCTAATTTTTGGATGTTATTAAATGAGAATTATGGTTCAAATACGATGTGGATTTTATTGTGGTTTGGTAATCTATAAAATGAAATTCTGGTAGCAGATCTCAGATGATCTGAGAGATGTCGAGACACTTGATCTCTGCTTCAAACACAATGACAATAAGGAGCGGAATACAAAATGCAGAAAACAAACAAACACATAGTGAATGTTAACTCAGTTCGGTGAACAACAACACCTACGTCTGGGGGCTACCAAGCCAGGAATGAAATCCACTAGATAGTATTAATTTTAAGCTAAACAACCCCCGGTTTACAACTTATCACTTAATCACTAACCGTGCATAATTTCTACCTAAGACACTTCCTAGGTATAAGACCCTTCTCAATTCCCTTTCAATCACAGCAGTGACGGAAATTACAACTCAATGTAAACAGTCCAGCTCTAGTATCAACACAACACAAGAGATGCTCACAAAATACAAACCCTAAGCTCACTAAGCAACAATGTATTTTCCACACTTTTCTTAGGTTAAATCCATCCTATTTATAACTATAAACAAGACTGAATTTGGGCTTCAAAACGCAGCTATTTTGTTACACAGAATCTGCAACTAATTCTCCTTAAGAATAGTTTCTTCAATCTAAAGCTTCCTAAAGTGGCTCCACACTTAGAAACAGTATCTTCAAATTATAATCAGAATCTCTGATTCCACAATCTTGGACGCCACCTAGGAAAAACAAATAGTCCCAGAATAATCTGAAATCTGGAATTAAAATAGCAGTAACCAAAAAATGAAGTAACAGACAAACCTGTCGAACCATCATGATAGGACATCTTATCCAACATCTTGATCTTCAGTTAGCTCTTCATGTTAGGACATCTTGTCCAACATTTTGCTGTCAAGTTAGTTTTACCAAAATTGATGCCAACCTCAAAAGCTTGGACTCATCAATCTCCCCCTTTGGAAGATTTTGGCTAAAACTAACTAAATAACCCTTGCAAGCAGAAACACGAGTTAGAGGCCAAAAAAAGTTAGAACATCAACAACGGAATAAACAAGACACTTTGAAGCCTCCCCATCAATCAGTTTCTTCTTCTGCAGCAATCGATTAGAGCACTCCCCCTCAATGGCAGCAGTTAGCGGTTAGCAATAGAGTGGTTAGTAATGTTAGTATTACTCCCCCTTTTAGCCATAATATGACAAAGGCAGTTAAACTAACTAGATAACCAAACAATAACATAAGAGATTAAAGTACATAACAAGCACATGAAGTGCCAAAAAAAAATATCCTGGGCATTAAGCCCTTACTTAACCACAAAAATAAAAATAAGACTACATTCATATATCATCTTCAGTAGCATTATCATATTCTTCCTCTTCTTCATCTCCACTAAGATCATCATCTGCCTCATCTGAATATCAGGATATTGTTGATAAGTAATGTTATAACTGAGAGTTGTCTTTGAAGACATCTCTTTGGTGGGAACACATATACACTTACTTGAATAACATTCCCACACCAAATTGACTGCTACAAAATCTTCTGACAGGAAAACTCCGAGCTTTCCCCTTAACACTATAAATTAATTAGCATCCAAGACTTTAGTGAAGATGCCAGCTAACTGATTCTCTATGGTAACATGCTTCAATGTTATAACTTTGTCTTCCACAAGATTTCTAATAAAGTGGTGCGTGATGTCAATATGTTTGGTCCTGCTGTGCTGAATAAGATTCTTTGAGATATTGATGGCACTCAAGTTATCACAGAAAAGTGTCATGATATCTTGTGTGATATTATACTCAGTCAACATCTTCTTCATCCACATCATTTGAGAACAACTGCTACCTGCAGCTATGTATTTAGCCTCAGCAGTAAATAAAGAAACACAATTATGTTTCTTACTAAACCATGAAATCAAGGTGTTTCCCAAAAAGAAACATCCACCAAAGGTGCTCTTCCTATCATCAACACTACCGACCCAATCAGCATCACAATATCCTATTAACATGGAATTAGAACTATGATAGTATAACAAACCATAGTCGCATGTACCATTCACATACTTCATAATCCTTTTGACTTGATTAATATGACTGGTTTTAGGTTCAACTTGATATCTAGCACAGACTCCTACATTGAAAGTTATGTCAGGTCTTCTTGCAGTATATTATAGAAGACTCTCAATCATGCTTCTATACAAACTCTGATCAACACTAACACTCTTTTCATCCATAGACAACTTTAAGTGTGTAGGAGCAGGAGTTCTTTTGTGATTAGCATTCTCCAAGCCAAACTTCTTCACAATACTCTTGGCATATTTCCCTTGACAAAGGAATATGAAGTCTTCCATCTGTTTGACTTGGAGACCAAGAAAGTAGGTTAATTCACCCACTAAACTCATCTCAAACTCAGATTGCATTTGCTTGATAAAGTGTTAAACCATCTCATCCGACATCCCTCCAAACACAATATCATCAACATAGATTTGAGTTATCATGATTTTTCCATCCCTCTCTTTAACAAAGAGAGTTTTGTCAATTCCACCTTTTCAGTATCCATGATTGAAGAGGAATTCAGTTAGCCTCTCATACCAATCTCTTGGAGCTTGTTTCAACCCATACAAGCCCTTCTTCAATTTGAACACATGATCTGGAAATGTAGGATCAACAAATACTTTTGGTTATTCCACATATACTTCATCATTCAAGTATCCATTCAGAAAGGCATTCTTAACATCCATTTGAAATAGCTTGAATTTCAACATGCAAGCCACTCCAAGTAACAGTCTAACAGACTCCAATCTAGCAACAGGAGCAAAAGTTTCATCAAAGTCCACTCCTTCATTCTGAGTGTACCCTTGAGCAACAAGTCTAGCCTTGTTTCTAGTAACCACACCTTGTTCATTGTTAGATGTCAAGCATGCCTTATATTACTTATTAATACTTGGAAATTTTCAACTCTTTTATGTTGAATTATTGGATTTTGTTCTTGAATTGTTGTTATTCTTCAAACATTGTGAAAATACCTTTGGTTTTTGTAATATGTGTGTTATTGTGCAGAAAAAGGCACTAATTTACCAAAGAAGTAAGACACAAAGAAATGATCCAAGTTGCCAAAGAAAGGAAGAAACTTCAGTAAGTTCGCTTTGCGAACTTGCCAGCGAATATTCGCTGAGCGAACATCTGACGAAGCTCCAGCGAACACTCCCAGACTTTGGGCAGTAAGAAAAGGCACCTAAGTTTGCTTTGCGAACTTTACAGCGAATGTTCGCTGATTCATCGCTCCAGCGAAGGCCTGGCGAAGGACACCAAGGATGAGGTAGTAGCTAAAGGGGCCTAAGTTTGCTTTGCGAACTTGTAGGTGAATAGTTCGCTTTGCGAATAATTATTCGCATTGCGAACTTATGCAAAAACTCATAGGCGGCTTAACAGATCAGAGGAACCTCAGGTGCCTATTTCGTAGTTCGCTAGGCGAATAAAAAGTTCGCAGTGCGAACTTGGCAGATTTCAAGTGATGTATAAATACACTTTTTGATATTTCTTGGGATCATAACCTATTTTTCTCACACCATAACCTAAGTTTCTGACTTTTCTTCATCAAAGAGTGATATTTCACTAAGAGAAGCTGGATTTGCATCCGATATCGATTACTCAACACAGAGCTTTTTCATCTCCTCCTGAAACTTGTGAAACAAGATACCATGACAATGTGTAGCTAAACACATCTCGTGTCAAGATTAGTGGTAGGTAATCCTTCATTTTGTATGTATTGATCTTGATATGTAGTTTGTGAACTTTGTTGATGATAAATATATGGTGAAAAACTTTGTTTGTATGGTTTATATTTTGTTTTGGTTCATGATTGAGAAATATGTTCTAAGACATGACCTAAGTTTTAATCCATCAACAATCATGAGGCTAGAGATAATTTTGAGAGTTTATGTTCATAAATATTGATCTTGAATGTTATCATAATGCTAGTTAGAGTGAGAGATCATCTAAGGATCAATATGATAAATCCCACAACAAGTGTTAGAGATAAACTTGTTGAGAGGATATGTGATTATATTCATCGTTAACAAGTCCACATACTTTATCGAGTAAATGTGTATAAAACGGATTATCAGACCCTAATCTTGGCATGTTTTTACCAAACCTTTAAAACCAATTTCTTTACCGTTGTTATTAAATTCTTATGCAAATGATCCGTTACAAATCAACCAAACTCTGTTACTTTAAAGTTTAAAACGATTTCGACTATAGAACGGTGGTAATATCCATACAATCCCTGTGGATACGATAACAAAAACCTCACTGAAATACTTTTCAACAAAATGGCGTCGTTGTCGGGGATTGTTGTTTGATATTGCAAGCATTGCAATAGTTGTTAAGTTTTAAGCTTGTATAACTTTTTCTTGTACTTGTTAATTTGTTTGGTTAAGTTGTGCAGACTCTGTTTATGCGAGGAAAGTTACCCGCAGATCAACTTCTTTTCGATACTGAGATTAAGAGAATTGCGCGTAAGTTGAATAGCAACACTAGACGGAGGAGGAAAATTGCTAAAGAAAGACGAGAAAGAGGAGAAAGTTCTGTTTCGACACCAACACCACAATTAACGCCAACCATGGTTGCACCACCTCCACCACCACCTGCTTCAACAACATGTGTTAACAGTCCGAGGCACACAGCTCAGTTCACACGCAATGTCCATAATGGTCGGCACTCAGAAATGAAGACTGGCATCCTTGCTCTTCTATACTATAATCTATTCACCGGTATGGATCACGAGGATCCCTTCACTCATTTGACCAAATTCTATGAAATTGCAGGTGCGACTGGAGCCCCTGAAGCTGAAGAAGAGTCTTTGTTCAAGAGACTGTTTCCGCATTCCCTAATTGGGAAAGCAACGGAATGGTACCTTGACCAGTCGACGACTATTATGACAGATTGGAACATGTTGGAATAGAAATTCTTGGAACGATTTTTTCCACATAATCGTTTCATGGAAGCGAAAACGGCGATTGCGGTTTTCTCATAAGGTGGAAATGAATATCTCAATGAAGTTTGGGAAAGATTTAAATCCATGCTTAGAAAATGCAAAGGGCACGGTTTTGATGAGCTTACGCAAGTGCATATGTTCAGAAATGGTCTCCAAATGGTTCATAAGACCTTATTAGATGCTGCTGCGGCCGGATCTTTAATGACTAAAAGCGCCGAGGAACCCATTTCTATCATAAACAAGATGGCACTAAACGATCATCAGAGGAATCACAACCGTAGCCAACCGCAAAATAAACCAGGAGTGCTTGAATTAGGGACTAATGATGCAATTCTCGCTCAGAACAAATTGTTATCTCAACAAGTGGAGTTGTTAACGCAACAAATGTCAAAGCTCCCTCAACAAATTAAAGAGATGCAAGATTTATCGAGCAAGAATATGCAAATAGCCATTTGTGAATTGTTCAAAGGAGATCACCCCACTGACTATTGTCCTCCAGAGAATGAAGAAGAAAATTACATGAATAATCAAAATCAACAACAAGGTTATCAAAGGCAACAACAACCTTATCGAAACCCTTAAGGATACTAACCAAGAGGGAATTATCAAAATCAACAAGGATACCGACAAAATCCTTATCAACCGACGCAACCTTAAGGTGGTAGTTCAAAGCTAGAAGAAACTCTCAACCAATTTATTCAAATGTCCATGGCCAACCAAAAGACTAATGAAGCATCAATCAAAAATCTTGAAAATCAAGTTGGGCAACTTGCAAAACAAATGTCCGATCAACAACCGGGGCCGTCTTTTTCCGCAAATACTCAAACCAACCCGAAGGAACATTGCAAAGCCATTGTGACTATGAGTGGAAGAAAGTTGGGGAAGGATAAAAAAATGAGAAAAATGTTGATGTGAGAAGTGATGAGATTGTGGAGGAAGAAAAAAATAATGAGGTGGAAGTTGAAAAGAATGATGAGGAAGAAGTTGAAAATGAAAATAAGAAGTTAGTTGAAAATGATAACCTTGAGAAAGAAAAGGTAGAAGAAAAAAGAGAAGAGTAAAAAAGGGGAAGAAGATAGTGAATCCTATTCCTATTCAAAATCTACCCTACCCTCATGTGCCCACCAAGAAAGACAATGCAAGGCATTACACTCATTTCATGGACATATTCCGACAATTGCAAATCAACATTCCGTTTTCCGAAGCGCTTGAGCAAATTCCCAAATACGCCAAGTTCTTGAAATATATTCTTACATAAAAGCAAAGATATTCGGAGCCAGAAACAATTATCCTTGATGCAAGTTGTAGTGCAATAATTCAAAGAACTCTACCAAAGAAAGAAGTCGATTCGGGGCGTGTTACTTTGTCGGTAACGATTGGTGATGTTTATGTTGGCAAAGGCTTAATTGATTTGGGCTCAAGCATCAACTAAATTCCATTGTCTATTGTGAAGAGGTTTGGGAACATTGAAATGAAAGCAATTCAAATGACATTACAATTGGTCGACAAATCTACAACTCATCCTCATGGATTGCCTCAAGATGTTTTGGTTAAGGTGGATAAATTTTTCTTTCCGATTGGCTTTGTTGTAATTGATATGGAGGAAGACGAGGATGCTCCATTGATTCTTGGACGCCCTTTTATGAAGACCACTCGAATGATGATTGATGTTGACGACGGCCTTATGAAAGTAAGAGTTCAAAATGAAGAGGTGTGCTTTAATCTTTTTGAAGCAATGAAGCATTCCAAAGATAAGCATGATAGTTTCTGTATTGATGCAATGGAAGAAGCCATAATGGAAGTCTCAAAGCAAGTTCACATAGTATCTCCCTTGGAAAGAGCTCTTGGTAACTCATTTGAAATACTTACCAATAAGGATGAAAGGGAATTTGAAGAATGCTTGAAGGAACTTGAATCTTTAAAAGAATTACATCCATGGGAAAGTGAAATGGAAGTGTTGAAGAAAGAGGTGAATGATGATAAGTCTCAACTTGAATTGAAGGTGTTGCCTTCTAATTTGAAGTATGTGTTCTTTGATGACGGTTGTAACAAACCGGTTATCATTAGTAACATTTTTTTCGACAAAGAGGAAGACTGTTTGATTCAAGTTTTGAAGAAGAATCAACAAGCTATAGGTTGGGTTCTTTCCGATTTGAAAGGAATTAGTCCGGCCTATTGTATGCACAAAATATTAATGGAAGAGGACTTCAAAGCGGTAGCTCAACCTCAACGCCGTTTGAATCCTACTATGAAGGAATTGATGAGAAAGGAAGTTGTTAAGCTATTGGATGCCGGAATGATTTATCCGACATCTGATAGTCCGTGGGTGAGTCATGTGCAAGTTGTGCCCAAGAAGGGAGGAATGACCGTTATACGAAATGAAAAAAATGAATTGATTCCAACGAGAACTGTAACGGGTTAGAGAATGTGTATCGATTATAGGAGGCTTAATACCGCTACTAGAAAATATCACTTTCCACTTCCATTTATGGATCAAATGCTTGAGAGATTGTCGGGTCAAGAATTTTATTGCTTCCTAGATGGCTATTTCGGTTTTAACAAAATCTCAGTTGATTCGGAAGACCATGAGAAGACGACGATCACTTGTCCCTTTTGAATTTTTGCATACCGGAAGTTGCTTTTTGGCTTGTGCAATGCACCGACAAATTTTTAACGGTGTGTACAAGTCATTTTTTCCGACCTTATTGAGAAAACAATGGAAGTATTCATGGACAACTTCTCCGTGTTCGGAGCGTCTTTTGATTTATGTTTGAAAAATTTGGAGACCGTTCTTGAACGGTGTATGGAAACAAACTTGGTACTAAATTGGGAGAAGTGCAACTTCATGGTAACGAAGGGGATAGTGCTCGGCCACAAAGTCTCCTCTAAAGTCCTTGAAGTGGATCAAGTAAAATTGAAGTGATCGAGAAGTTGCCACCACCAACCAATGTTAAAGGAATCCGGAGTTTTCTAGGCCATGCGGGATTTTACAGGCGATTCATCAAAGACTTCTCCAAAGTTGCAAGACCTTTGAGCAATCTGCTCAAAAAAGATAAGTCTTTCCTCTTTGATGATGAATGTTTAAATGCCTTTCAAATTTTAAAAGAAAAACTCATCACCGCACCCATAATCATTGCTCCTAATTGGAATTTAAATTTTGAATTGATGTGTGATGCAAGCGATTATGTGGTAGGTGCGGTGCTTGGTCAAAGGAAGACCAAATTTTTTCATGCCATACATTACGCGAGTAAAGTTTTAAATGAGGTACAAGTGAATTATGCTACCACAGAAAAAGAATTACTTGCTATAGTGTATGCTCTCGAGAAATTTCAGTCTTACCTGATTGGTTCAAAAGTTGTAGTCTACACTGACCACTCGACCATTAAATATCTTCTTACCAAGCCGAATTCAAAGCAAAGGCTAATCCGGTGGATCCTTTTGTTACAAGAATTTGATTTGGAAATTCGTGACAAGAAGGGGTCTGAAAACTTGGTAGCGGATCATTTATCTCGTTTGGTTAATGTAGAAGTAACACACCGAGAAAATGAGGTCCGAGAAGAGTTTCCGGATGAAAAACTGTTTCGGGTACAAGTTAGACCTTGGTTTGCAGATTTTGCTAACTACAAAGCAACCGGAATTATACCAGAGGATCTAACTTGGAACCAAAGAAGGAAATTCTTATCGGATGCCAATTTTTATGTTTGGGATGAACCATATCTTTTTAAGTTAGGAGGTGATAATTTGTTGAGAAGGTGTGTCACTAGTGATGAAGCTAAAAGTATCCTTTGGCATTGTCACAATTCGCCATATGGAGGGCATTACAATGGTTTGAAAACGGCAACAAAAGTCCTCCAATCGGGCTTTTATTGGCCAACATTGTTTAAAGATGCAAACCTCCATGCGAAAAGTTGTGACATATGCCAAAGAAGTGGCGGGATTGGAAAACGGGATGAAATGCCCTTACAAACTATTTTGGAAGTAGAAGTTTTCGATTGTTGGGGTATTGATTTTGTTGGAAAATTTCCCCCATTTTTTCAAATGATTACATTTTTCTTGCGGTTGACTATGTTTATAAGTGAGTGGAAGCAATTGTGTCACCAAGGGCCGATGGAAAAACGGTGATCAAATTTCTAAAGAAAAATAGATTCTCCCGTTTTGGCACCCCTCGTGTGTTGATTAGCGATGGAGGGTTGTACTTCTCCAATACACTGCTTGAAAATGTTTTAGAGCACTATGGTGTAAAGCATAAGGTTGCAACCCCTTACCACCAGCAAAACAATGGCCAGGCCGAAGTTTCAAATAGGGAGGTAAAAAGGATTCTTGAAAAGACCGTGTCAAGCTCTAGAAAGGATTGGTTGCAAAAATTGGATGAAGCTTTGTGGGCGTATTGCACTTCTTATAAGGCTCCAATAGGTTTAATTCATTTCCAAATGGTTTATGGCAAAACATGTCATTTACCGGTTGAGTTAGAGCACAAAGCTCTTTGGGCGCTGAAATTGTTAAACTTTGATCCGAACTTGGCCGGCGAGAAAAGGAAGGTTCAATTACACGAGTTGGAAGAAATGAGGAATAATGTGTATCATTCTAGCAAGCTCTATAAAGAAAAAGTTAAAGGGTATCATGACAAGAAAGTTTGTCAGAAAGAATTTCGGGTAGGCCAAATGGTTCTTCTATTCAATTCACGTTTGAAGCTTTTTTCGGGAAAATTGAAGTCCAAGTGGTCTGGACCGTTTTTTATTAAAGATGTCAAGCACTATGGTTCTATTGTGATAGAGGACTTGCAGAAGAAGGAAAGTTGGACTGTGAATGGCCAACGACTTAAAATCTATCTCGGAGGAGAAATTGATCGAGAAATTACGCAGTGTTTCTAGATGATCATTGAGATCATCTTGGACCGTCAAGCTCAAACGACGTTAAACAAAGCGCTAGTTGGGAGGCACCCCAACATTGTAAGTATTTTTGTTTTTCTTACTATTTTGATGTATTAAGTTGTTTAGAGTTTGTAGGAAATGTAGTAGCAACATGTGGAAAATTTTTCAAAATGTTGTCTTGTTCGCTGGAAAGTTCGCTTTGCGAACCTGAGGCGAGTCTTCGCTGGTTAGTTCGCATTGCGAACTCAGCGAGACAGACACAAATTATCTACTGCCACCTCATTTAAAAAAGGGGTTTAAAAGTGTGGGCCAGACACCTGGGGCCATGACCCATCTTTGTTTTCTGAAGTTGTGAGGTAACCCTACACTCACTTTGCCATTCTCACTTTCTCACAAACACACTCACATTTTGAACTCTCTCACGAGCTCTCTCTATTTCCTGCATCTTCTCACGAGTTTTTCCAAGTTCTCACAAAGTTCAAGTTTGATTCTCTTTCTCTCTTTTAATTGTTGTTAGAACATGTGGTTAGGTTGTGTTGAACTTTAGAAAGAACAATTGATTCTAGGTTTATGTGGTACCAATGCACCTCTGTTTTTAATTATTCTTTGTTATTGCATGTTGATTTTTTATCAAACTTTAAGAGTAGAGGTTGTATTGTGGAAGAAAATCTGATGTTGGAAAAGTGGGCAGAACTGCTAAGTTTGAAAATCGCAGGTTTGCCACTAGTTTGCTTTGCGAACCAGGGGCGAACATTCGCCAGAACTTCGCCTAGCGAATCTGAGGCGAATGTTTTCCAGGGCTTCGTATAGCGAACTTCTGGGCGAACAGAACAGAATTCTCAAAATATTTACTGTTTCTATTTAGGATTCTGGTTTAGTGTTTTGTTCCTTATCTAATAAAATTGTTTTTGGCTGGTTGTTGTTGTTTGCTGATGGCTCCAAAAGTTATTCCGTCGAAAAAAAGAAAGACCGAAAGCTCTACACGGACCGATTCCTATCCAGTTTGATAATGTTTGTTTTAGAGGGGCAAAGCAGGCTGCTCGTTACTTGACACTAGAGAGAAGGACTATCTTTCCTGAGAAAATATTCAACTTGAACCCGCAAGGAACCTACCGGGCGTTAGCTGGGCTCCTTGAAAGAAAGAAGTGGGGGAAGTTGATAACTCCAATGGATAGCTATAATGTTGAGATGATCCGGGAATTCTACGCAAATGCGCTTCCGGATGATGGGGAGGAATTTGGGTGGAAGACTTTGGTTTTGGGACAAGAAGTGATGTTTGATCGGGAGACAATAAACACGGTGCTTGGAAACCCGCTACCTTGGAGAGAAAATGAGATAGATGCCTACCACAGAACCTTAAGATTACATAGAGACACCGATGCCATGACTAGAGACTTATTGCGTGAAGGCAAAACTGTTGAGTTAAACCCATCTGGGGTTGCACGGAAGTACCGTCGAGAGGACATGCATCTTTTGGGCCAGTTGATTTTACTGTTGGTTCTTACAAAAATCAAGCCAAAGTTGCACTCTTCGAATATTACCATACCCCTTGCTGATTTGGTCCATAGCATCATGACGAATGTCCAAATTGATGTGGCCTGGATTATTGCTGAAGAGATGTGGGTTGTTGTGGAAAGTGGACTTGGTTCGACTTCACGGAAGAACTGTCCTCTTGTTTTCCCTTGTTTGATCATGACTCTTTGTGTGCATGCGGGGGTAAATGTTCCCACACGCTGTCAGGATACCATCCTGGCCGCTATTGATGATAGGTATGTGGACAAATTCTGTAAACCGAAGGGGTTGCATGTTGAGTCTTCAGGTGCTGGTACTGATGCCGGCACAGGTGTAGGTGATGTGTCGAGTGGTTCTGGATCTCAAGGATATTACTTGTATCAGCAAGAGATATGCCAGTACAACTGGGACTGGATGGTGGCTTCTCAGCGCGCCATGATGGATTTGCACGATTCTATGCTGGTGTTGCAGCTGCATATTCGAGAGCCCTCCGTGGATCACTCTATGATGACTAGGGAGCAATTCCTAGCTCATGCTGGTTGGCCTGAGGCCAGGCCAGTTTTTGGAGGGGGAGCAGAGGCAGCTGGGCCTGAGGATGTTGATCCTGATGCAGATGATGATGATGATGATGAGGTTGTGGAGGTTTCTGGATCTGAGTCTGGTGAGGAGGAGATTGAGGAGTCTGGTTCTGAATCCAAAGAGGACTAGTTTTGATGATGTCATTTTGTGCTTCCTTTGATCTTCAAAGTTAAGTTTTTTTTTTTTTTTGTATCTGTTTGTATTATTGTACTTCATCCACTATGTGGATTATTTTGGGATATTTGATGTACTTGTACCGTTGTGAGGTACCGATGACTTTTGTTGGTGTTTCTACACCATGACACTATCATTACTACGAAAAATCCATTTAACAATGGTTGGGAATGACATATAATGACGCGGCCGAAGGTGTTGTTATGTAGATCGTCGTTGTAAGTTCGCGGTTTCTACAACGGTCTGGAAACCGTTGTTGTATTCTGGAAAACGCGTGTTATATTGCAACGGTTATGAGTCTCAACCGTTGTGGAATGTACCCTTAGTTTATTAAATAAAAATGTATATTGCTTGTTTTACCATACACCAATTAAAGAAATACAACCATTAAAATTGGTAAAGAACTATATAATCTGAAAATTAAACTGTTCTTGAAAACCAACTCAAACACACCACTGTTTTCCGAATTGCATCCATTTCATTCCGCACATTTTATGTTCCTTAACATAAAATTTATGGTTCAATGGTCGGTTTCCTTCAATCCATCGATATCTTTTATTATAGTTTACCTCATCATCGCCACAAATCATCGCGATTTTATCATCATAACAATCATGATCTTGACAACCACGATGATTAGTGACGACGATGAGGTAAAGTAGAATTGTAGATATCGATGAATTGAAGCAAACAGGCCATTGAACCATAAATTTTATGTTAAGGAACATACAATGTGTTGAATGAAATGGATACAATTCGGAAAACATTGACATGATAAAGGTTGGTTTTCAAATACATCTTAATTTTCAGATTTTAAGTTTCTATATCAATTAAACTGATTGCATTTTCAATAAAAGGATAGTGAAACAAACAATATACATAGTATATAATAAACTAAATTTCATATACAATATCAGAATGAATTCATATATATGTACCTTATCAGAATGAATTCATATATATGTACCACCATCATCATCACCATGTGAAACAAACCCTAAGAAGTGGGAAGCAATGAAGAAAATTAGTTAGTATTCAATTTAACTATATACAATATACATAGTATATAATAAACTAATGTTCTATATCAATTTAACTGATTGCATTTTCAATAAAAGGATACTGAAACAAACAATATACATAGTATATAATAAACTAAATTTCATATACAATATCATAATGAATTCATATATATGTACCTTATCAGAATGAATTCATATATATATGTACCACCATCATCATCACCATGTGAAACAAACCCTAAGAAAGGAAAGCAATGAAGAAAATTAGTTAGTATTCAAAACAAAACAACCAAAAGTTGAAACAAAACCCTAAGAAGTGGGACTGTACCATTACAATGAAGTTCACCTTGCTTGTGAAGCATTAAAGTCGAACCTGCACAAAATGAGAACAATAAAAAAAACAACATGAAGCTAACGAGATAATGGGAACTATCTAACAAAAAGATTGAAGTAGAAGAATATCTTATTTTCTATAAACAATATGTACATTACGCTTGCTACTGCCAACATCATCAGCATGTTCATCTAGTTTTAGATTCTGCAAGAAGAAATACTAGGAAGAAGAAGCTTAAATCAAAAGTTTCATACTTCTTGTATTTCTTTTCGCGGATTCTATAAAAAGATGAAGTTTACTGCCAAAAATGGGTGCTAGGGTTTCGCTGTGAAGGAAACAGCGCTACTGTCAATAATAGAAAGTTAATTCCCTTATATAGGTAAATATTTCACAACGGTTTTCTAAAATAACTATAATGATAAGTATATATATTATTTTAATAATATCACAACAGTTATTTATATTAACCGTAGCGATACCCCTTATACTTGGTACAAGCTTCGACTCCAGGCAACAACATTTTTCTATAATTACGTAAAATAGAAAAATGTTGTTGCCTGGAGTCGAACCTTGTACCAAGTATAAGGGGTATTGCTATGGTTATTATTACTAACCGTTGTAATATTATAACCCTTGCTCTTCTCGGAGTAGAGAACACTCTTGCCAAGTGTAATAATGATTTAAAATTTTCTCCGTTTTTCAAAAAATATGGTTCCAGAATATCAACCATTTACAAGTTATCATCATTGCAAGCATTAAACTATCAGACTTTTCATCTTCAACCTCATCTATAAATAGACAATTTTACATTTCTTCATAATATATTCTTCGTAACAATGGGTTCTACAAATGAGAATGCTAGAAACATCACCAATGAGGGCACAAATGAACAACGTCGGCCGCCAAATGAGGAGGTCCAACCAGCGGCCAACATCAGGGATGCGTTAAGGGTAATTAAGGAGGGAGAAGAAGAAGAAGATCAAGAAGCTGAAGAAGAAGAAGAAAAAGACGAAAAGGAGGACTGCTTATTATGATTCTGATGAGGGAAGTGAGGAGAGAGTCCTGGATTATGAAGATGCATTGGCAGCTATGGGCTCTGACATTGATAAATATATGTAATATATGATTATCAATGTACTCTATGGAATCTTAATAAAATTTTCTTTTATATATACTCATCTCTTTCAATTTTATTTTTAAAGAAGTTTTCTTTTATTTTTATATATTCTCTTGCACTTAAAAATAGAAAAACAAAGATGAATTTTGAGTTTTGAGGTTAAATTCCCGTAACACTAACAAAAGAAATAAAATATATGTTTAAAATCTAAAAATATGGAAAAAAATGTAGTTGCTGGGAATCGAAGTTTGTTGCACACTATGTATTACCACGGTTTTTTAATACGACCGTCGATAAATATGGCGTTATAAATCAGCTGCAAAATTTTTAACCTATTACAACGGTGGGATACGAATCCGTTGTAAACCTGGTGTTGTTGTTTTATCGTTTTGTAGTAGTGTATTATGCTATTATTATTATCAGTATTTTGTTGTTCATTTGAATTTGTTCATTTTTCATTTTTATTTTAGTTTTTTTTATTGTTGTTAAGAGTTGAATTCTTCAGTTAACGAATGTTCAACTCTTAAATTGTTGATATGCTTATTATTGTGTTATGTTGGTATGCTTGTGGAAATTAAATGTTTCCATTTTTTGGTGTTGAATTGAAAGAATTTTAGCATGGTGATTGTTGTTCATCAAAGAAGATTCTTCCAAGTTTGGATGGCAATGATAGTATTTAAGCATGTAATTGTTGGCAAGGTACATGGTTACCTATTTCTAGAATTTTGAATGTGTTAGAACTTCTTGTCTTTGTGCAAATGTAATTTTGTTTCTTGTTGCAGTTTTATTGATTGCTTATGTCACTTAGGTCCAAAAACCAAAATGGTGAGAAACCTCCATGGTCTACTATATGCATAGGATTGCTGATGAATTTTGTTTTATACTTTTAATTCATGCTTTATCTTATGATTTGTGTGATTTTGTGGAAGCATTAGAAATGATCAAGGCATTTGTTAATAATGAGCACAACCATTTCCAAACAGTGATTTACCTGTGAGTAGTGAGTATTCGTTAGCCCTTTGAGCCTAGACAGTTTAGATCTCGTCTTAGTGATGAACTTTGTGTATGTACATAAATTGAGAATTTAGTTCATCATTGAATTTTTGAGAGATTCTAAAATAAATTCTGCTTGAACCTTGGAACATTGTTTTTATTGATTTCCTGCCTTAAAAATCAAGGAGCATTCACTTAAGGTTTAGTTGAAAATAAGTTGGGGAGAATGAAAAAGAAGATTGGTAAATTGCTCAAACTTTTGAAAAATTTCAAGCAAGCATGAAAAGAAAAATAAAATGTGAATATGAATGTGAAAAACAAAGAAAAAGGATGCTTGCTTGAAAGAGAAATATAGAGACCAAATAATTGTGCATAAGGAAGTTTGAGAAGGTTTGTGATAAAGGAATGAAAATGGTGAATGAAGTTGAGATGTGTGAATACCTTGTATAGTGAATGTTCTTTTGCATCGGAAATTTTGATTCAATGGCCTTTAGAAATGTCCCTTTATTGTTAACCCGACCAAGCTACAACCTTAAAAACCCTTAGTGATCTTTTTGCTTCCATGATTTCTTTATTGATTGTTTAGATATTGTATGAATTTGTTTGTATTTGCATTATTTGTCATATGATCCGGGAATTCTACGCAAATGCGCTCCCGGATGATGGGGAGGAATTTGGGTGGAAGACTTTTGTTTTGGGACAAGAAGTGATGTTTGATCGGGAGACAATAAACACGGTGCTTGGAAACCCGCTACCTTGGAGAGAAAATGAGATAGATGCCTACCACAGAACCTTAAGATTACATAGAGTCACCGATGCCATGACTAGAGACTTATTGCGTGAAGGCAAAACTGTTGAGTTAAACCCATCTGGGGTTGCACGGAAGTACCGTCGAGAGGACATGCATCTTTTGGGCCAGTTGATTTTACTGTTGGTTCTTACAAACATCAAGCCAAAGTTGCACTCTTCGAATATTACCATACCCCTTGCTGATTTGGTCCATAGCATCATGACGAATGTCCAAATTGATGTGGCCTGGATTATTGCTGAAGAGATGCGGGTTATTGTGGAAAGTGGACTTGGTTCGACTTCACGGAAGAACTGTCCTCTTGTTTTCCCTTGTTTGATCATGACTCTTTGTGTGCATGCGGGGGTAAATGTGCCCACACGCTGTCAGGATACCATCCCGGCCGCTATTGATGATAGGTATGTGGACAAATTCTGTAAACCGAAGGGGTTGCAAGTTGAGTCTTCAGGTGCGGGTACTGATGCCGGCACAGGTGTAGGTGATGTGTCGAGTGGTTCTGGATCTCAAGGATATTACTTGTATCAGCAAGAGATATGCCAGTACAATTGGGACTGGATGGTGGCTTCTCAGCGCGCCATGATGGATTTGCACGATTCTATGCTGGTGCTGCAGCTGCATATTCGAGAGCCCTCCGTGGATCACTCTATGATGACTAGGGAGCAATTCCTAGCTCATGCTGGTTGGCCTGAGGCCAGGCCAGTTTTTGGAGGGGGGGCAGAGGCAGCTGGGCCTGAGGATGTTGATCCTGATGTGGATGATGATGATGATGATGAGGTTATGGAGGTTTCTGGATCTGAGTCTGGTGAGAAGGAGATTGAGGAGTCTGGTTCTGAGTCCAAAGAGGACTAGTTTTGATGATGTCATTTTGTGCTTCCTTTGATCTTCAAAGTTAAGTTTTCTTATTTTTTTTTGTATCAGTTTGTATTATTGTACTTCATCCACTATGTGGATTATTTTGGGATATTTGATGTACTTGTACCGTTGTGAGGTACCGATGACTTTTGTTGGTGTTTCTACACCATGACACCATCACTACTACGAAAAACCCATTTAACAACGGTTGGGAATGACATATAATGACGCGGCCGAAGGCGTTGTTATGTAGATCGTCGTTGTAAGTTCGCGGTTTCTACAACGGTCTGGAAACCGTTGTTGTATTCTGGAAAACGCGCGTTATATTGCAACGGTTATGAGTCTCAACCGTTGTGGAATGTACCCTTAGTTTATTAAATAAAAATGTATATTGCTTGTTTTACCATACACCAATTAAAGAAATACAACCATTAAAATTGGTAAAGAACTATATAATCTGAAAATTAAACTGTTCTTGAAAACCAACTTAAACACACCACTGTTTTCCGAATTGCATCCATTTCATTCCGCACATTTTATGTTCCTTAACATAAAATTTATGGTTCAATGGTCGGTTCCCTTCAATCCATCGATATCTTTTATTATAGTTTACCTCATCATCGCCACAAATCATCGCGATTTTATCATCATAACAATCAAGATCTTGACAACCACGATGATTAGTGGCGACGATGAGGTAAAGTAGAATTGTAGATATCGATGAATTGAAGCAAACAGGCCATTGAACCATAAATTTTATGTTAAGGAACATACAATGTGTTGAATGAAATGGATGCAATTCGGAAAACATTGACATGATAAAGGTTGGTTTTCAAATACATCTTAATTTTCAGATTTTAAGTTTCTATATCAATTAAACTGATTGCATTTTCAATAAAAGGATAGTGAAACAAACAATATACATAGTATATAATAAACTAAATTTCATATACAATATCAGAATGAATTCATATATATGTACCTTATCAGAATGAATTCATATATATGTACCACCATCATCATCACCATGTGAAACAAACCCTAAGAAGTGGGAAGCAATGAAGAAAATTAGTTAGTATTCAATTTAACTATATACAATATACATAGTATATAATAAACTAATATTCTATATCAATTTAACTGATTGCATTTTCAATAAAAGAATACTGAAACAAACAATATACATAGTATATAATAAACTAAATTTCATATACAATATCATAATGAATTCATATATATGTACCTTATCAGAATGAATTCATATATATATATACCACCATCATCATCACCATGTGAAACAAACCCTAAGAAAAGAAAGCAATGAAGAAAATTAGTTAGTATTCAAAACAAAACAACCAAAAGTTGAAACAAAACCCTAAGAAGTGGGACTGTACCATTACAATGAAGTTCACCTTGCTTGTGAAGCATTAAAGTCGAGCCTGCACAAAATGAGAACAATAAAAAAAAACAACATGAAGCAAACAAGATAATGGGAACTATCTAACAAAAAGATTGAAGTAGAAGAATATCTTATTTTTTATAAACAATATGTACATTACGCTTGCTATCGCCAGCATCATCAGCATGTTCATCTAGTTTTAGATTCTGCAAGAAGAAATACTATGAGGAAGAAGCTTAAATCAAAAGCTTCATACTTCTTGTATTTCTTTTCGCGGATTCTATAAAAAGATGAAGTTTACTGCCAAAAATGGGTGCTAGGGTTTCGCTGTGAAGGAAACAGCGCTACTGTCAATAATAGAAAGTTAATTCCCTTATATAGGTAAATATTTCACAACGGTTTTCTAAAATAACTATAATGATAAGTATATATATTATTTTAATAATATCACAACAGTTATTTATATTAACCGTAGCGATACCCCTTATACTTGGTACAAGCTTCGACTCCAGGCAACAACATTTTTCTATAATTACGTAAAATAGAAAAATGTTGTTGCCTGGAGTCGAACCTTGTACCAAGTATAAGGGGTATTGCTACGGTTATTATTACTAACCGTTGTAATATTATAACCCTTGCTCTTCCCGGAGTAGAGAACACTCTGGCCAAGTATAATAATGATTTAAAATTTTCTCCGTTTTTAAAAAAAATATCGTTCCAGAATATCAACCATTTACAAGTTATCATCATTGCAAGCATTAAACTATCAGACTTTTCATCTTCAACCTCATCTATAAATAGACAATTTTACATTTCTTCATAATATATTCTTCGTAACAATGGGTTCTACAAATGAGAATGCTAGAAACATCACCAATGAGGGCACAAATGAACAACGTCGGCCGCCAAATGAGGAGGTCCAACCAGCGGCCAACGTCAGGGATGCGTTAAGGGAAAGGAGGGAGAAGAAGAAGAAGATCAAGAAGCTGAAGAAGAAGAAGAAAAAGACGAAAAGGAGGACTGTTTATTATGATTCCGATGAGGGAAGTGAGGAGAGAGTCCTGGATTATGAAGATGCATTGGCAGCTATGGGCTCTGACATTGATAAATATATGTAATATATGATTATCAATGTACTCTATGGAATCTTAATAAAATTTTCTTTTATATATACTCATCTCTTTCAATTTTATTTTTAAAGAAGTTTTCTTTTATTTTTATATATTCTCTTGCACTTAAAAATAGAAAAACAAAGATGAATTTTGAGTTTTGAGGTTAAATTCCCGTAACACTAACAAAAGAAATAAAATATATGTTTAAAATCTAAAAATATGGAAAAAAATGTAGTTGCTGGGAATCGAAGCTTGTTGCACACCATGTATTACAACGGTTTTTTAATACGACCGTCGATAAATATGGCGTTATAAATCAGCTGCAAAATTTTTAACCTATTACAACGGTGGGATACGAATCCGTTGTAAACCTGGTGTTGTTGTTTTATCGTTTTGTAGTAGTGTATTATGTTATTATTATTATCAGTATTTTGTTGTTCATTTGAATTTGTTCATTTTTCATTTTTATTTTAGTTTTTTTTTATTGTTGTTAAGAGTTGAATTCTTCAGTTAACGAATGTTCAACTCTTAAATTGTTGATATGCTTATTATTGTGTTATGTTGGTATGCTTGTGGAAATTTAATGTTTCCATTTTTTGGTGTTGAATTGAAAGAATTTTAGGATGGTGATTGTTGTTCATCAAAGAAGATTCTTCCAAGTTTGGATGGCAATGATAGTACTTAAGCATGTAATTGTTGGCAAGGTACATGGTTACCTATTTCTAGAATTTTGAATGTGTTAGAACTTCTTGTCTTTGTGCAAGTACAAGTACATGAGGAGGTGTCACAAGTGTCAGATATACTCCGACAAAATTCATGTACCGCCTTCACATCTCAAAGTTCTTTCTTCCCCGTGGCCATTTTCCATATGGGGAATCGATATGATTGGTATGATTGAGCCCAAGGCTTCAAACGGACATCGGTTCATCCTAGTAGCCATTGACTACTTCACCAAGTGGGTCGAAGCAGCGTCATTCGCCAATGTAACCCGACAAGTGGTGGTCCAATTTATAAAAAACAATATCATCTGCCGTTATGGTGTTCCAAGCGAGATCATTACTGATAATGGATCTAACTTGAACAATAAGATGATGAAAGAGTTGTGTGCAGAGTTCAGGATCGAACACCATAACTCATCTCCCTACCGACCCAAGATGAACGGGGCGGTAGAAGCGGCTAACAAGAACATCAAGAAGATCGTTCAAAAGATGGTTGTAACCTATAAAGATTGGCACAAAATGCTACCCTTTGCTCTTCACGGTTATCGAACATCTGTCCGCACTTCAACAGGGGCAACCCCTTTCTCTCTAGTATATGGCATGGAGGCAGTTCTCCCCATAGAAGTAGAGATCCCATCAATCCGGGTATTGATGGAAGCTAAGCTCACCGAAGCTGAATGGTGTCAAAGTCGACATGACGAATTGAATCTGATCGAGGAAAAACGAGTCACGACACTATGCCACAGTCAGTTGTATCAGCAAAGAATGAAGAGGGCGTTTGACAAAAAGGTCCGACCTCGTGTCTTCAGGAAAGGAGACCTTGTGCTCAAGAAGATACAATCATTTCTCACTGATTCTCGGGGCAAATGGACCCCAAATTATGATGGCCCCTATGTGGTCACAAAAGCTTTCTCAGGCGGCGCCTTGAGACTTGCAACCATGGACGGAGAGGAATTTGCCTACCCCACGAATGTTGATGTAGTCAAGAAATACTTCGCCTAAAACAAAAAAAAAAGCATCTCGGTGGATTGAAAACCCGAAAGGGCGGTCCAGGCAAACGTTAGAGACATGAAAAGAATCATCCCGATGGATTGGAAATCTCATAGTACAATCCAGGCAAAAGTTAGGGATAATGGCAAGTAACTATGTTCAACAGAGGCAAGTCCCTCAGCAGCAGTTGCATCATCATCCGTCAGGAAAACTCCAGTCAAGATCATCTTCGACAGAAGCTCAGGATGTCCCGAATTCAAAGTTGGTAGAAGGATAGTGGTCGTTATGTTTCAACGTAGCCCTTTTCCCTGTAAATTACCATTTTCTAACTTTGTATATACTCTTTGGAATCACGCGTTTGGCTGATCTCCATCTTATCAATAAAATTTGAGCCCTTGTGCTTTTGTTTGTAATTCTTTACTTGTTTTAGCTTTACAGAACGACGTTGTTTAAACTTAATCAGCGATTCTTGAAATAAAACAAAAATAAATTTACTTGTTAAACTTTTTCTGCTTTTAAATTAAAGATGGCATTTCTTTTGACTGTTGAACATCAGAAGAACATCGATCGCTTCTCCCGAAGTAAGCGAACTTCAAAGTGCAGAATCAAAGTACTCCTTCTAAGCCAGTACTCCTGAATAAAGGGATCAACTGTGTCAGAGACCTTGTTTCGTCTGACACGCCTCGGCCGAGTTCTCATCTCCTAAGCCCGATCAACATAGCTCCCAACGGGACTATCTCTCCTAAGCAACGTGGAATTGCTATTTTGAACCAACGGTACTTCTTCGCCCCGCGATGGCCGAGTATCCAATTATGCTCATCCATTAGTCTGTATGTCGCGTCAGTTTTGTCAGCATATACATACGTACTTCATGCATTTTTTATTTACATTTACATTTCATATTGCATCGTTATCACTCTAGCCGGTCTTGTCCCCTAGTGATAAACAGTTTTCTCAATCGAGTTTGTCAGTTCTTTCCTCGTCAGGAAGTGTTGCGTCTGCACAATCTCGCCACCAGTGTATCTTTAGATCAGAGTCGGCACTTGGCCACTTTGATAACTTGATTGCCTCCTCTTAGGCTTTGTATAATGATTTTCCTAGCAGAAATTAGCCTCCTCTTAGGCTTTGTATAAGAAAACCACTGGTTGATCCAATTAACCTTTTAGCATCAAACCTGTGCCTCGTTCACAGTATACAAACATCAACAACTCCTTCCCCTTCATCTAATCGCTGTAAGCGGCAAGCCTCTGGATCATCTATATCCACGCCACTATCCCTCTTTTAGCATGAGAAATTCCTAAGGAAAGATGGCATTGCTCTACACTGAGTTAAAGTCTTCTCCTTCAGGTTAAAACCCTTTCTTCGGAAATTATGGCATTGCTCGGATCCGCGTATCCCAGTTAAAGTAATTCTCCTTCTCTCCTCTTTAGAGATGACAAATTCTCTCTAAAGCCGAGACCTTTCAGCTTCACGTCTTGGGCTTTGAACAAGACACAAATAGACCTTTCTAAGTTAAAAATAAAGTGGCAAAGGTACCAACTTTGAAGGACCATAACTCCTAAACCACAAGGCCATTTTTTCTCATACAAAGATGGATTTGTAGCCCTCATTATCACCTACAAAAACTTCAACTACAAGTCATTCCAATTCATTAAGGATTTTGAGTTATGGAGTGATCAAAGTCACTAAAAACATGAAAGTACAACTTTTTCAACACTTAGAAAAATTCTGGGCAAGGCAGATTTTGTGTTGAAACACCAAAACTTGTGAGATCTTTTCACATAGTTGCAAGCTGAATCAAGTCCAAAGATAAACATCAATGTTGTTACAAATGTTGCCAAGAATTCAAAGAGCTTAACAACATGAATTGATTCAACTTGAGCCAAGAGAAATCCATGCCCAAATCCATGCTGCTGTAAGCTGTTTTGGAAAAATCAGTTTGCATGTTTGCTTGCCACACACGATTTTGAACCAAAAATTGAGGCTCAGCATGTCACATGTACTCAAACCAATCACAATGCATCTGATCCAACTGATAAGGCTGAGTCAAAAAGCCAAGGAATCTTCCAACTTGAAATTCATCCACTTTGGCACATTTTGCCTTGAATTCAAAGGGGCATTAATGTGGAATAGTGCATTTTCAACAAAGCCACTCTACTCAGTCAAGTTCTCTGATTAAACAACAATAAAAACATCTGAAGAATGTGATTTTGGTCAAGGCATAGCCCTGCTCTTGGGAATGGCTAGTTTGCCTTGCTTGAGAAGAAATCCTCCAAGACAATCCATGCAAATGTGATCTGATCCAGCAGCCATTCACTATTCCTCCAAGACAAAAGTTGATCACCTATAAATAGAGGTTCCAATGGATCATTCAACTCACTCCAAAGCCAGTTACAACACTGCTTTCTCTCATTCTTCCTTAAACCTCAAGTTTCTTGGTTTTTGAGTAACCACTATCGGGTTTTGAGTTGCAGCCTTAAGCAATCAATTCCAATTGCTCAAACACATCACATATGATGTATTTGAGGTGTCGAAACACTTAAACACTGACTGTAACACCTCCAAATCAAAAATCACTTTGAACTTGCTGTCACGGCCTAGAGCCTTCATGCAGAAATTAGGGTTCTTGAGGTCTCTTCGTGATTTCTTGTTGTATGTTTAATTTAAATGAAATTAAAGTACATAGACATGATCGTGAGGTTGAGACGAGCATAATGATATGTGGATTACATGATATGATTACGTATTCATGGAGATTGGATAGAAAATGCAAATCTGATAAACCAAGAACACGCGCGTGTTCTTCAGCTGTTCTTGGCGCCATTTTTCATATATTCAAATATTTGAATTTTGTGATTTTGTTTAATTGATTCAAAAATTAATTTCTCTCTGAGTTTTAATGATTTTGAGTTGATTCTTTTTTTAATAATTCACAAAAATGTTAAAATATTTTATTTTCACAAAAAATCCCAAAAATATTATTTATTTCATATAATTGATATTTTTGTAAAGAATTAATATTTTGATTGTTTTTGGCATTTTAAATATTTTTTCTACATTGATTTTGCAACTTTTAATGCTTTCTAATTATTTTGTAGGTCAATACTTAATTTTTGAAGCATTAATCCAAGATCACAATTTGTTTTCCATGTGTTAAACAATTTTTGATCATTTTAATTGAATTTTTATTCAATTAAATACATTTTGAAAACAAATTAGGGTTTTGGATTAATTCAACCCTCATAAATCATTTTCAAACCTTTTTGGGCCTCTTGAGAGAGTGTAAGACCCATCCCCCCTTGTACAAAAACTTTTTGGGCCTCACTCATTGTATAAGTCCCTCTGTACAAGTAAACGGCACGACCGTCGCCCGTTTAAAAATAAAAATCATCTGGGCCTCTCCTTGAGCTATAAGACCCATTCAAAACACTTTGGGCCTCTATTAGAGTGTAAGACCCAATCCCCCTTTTAACCAAAACTTTTTGGGCCTCACTTATTGTATAAGTCCCTCTGCGTTAAAAGAAAACCTCGACGCGATCGCCATTTTTAAACGAAAAATCATTTGGGCCTACCCTCGTGTTATAAGCCCCACTCTTTTTTTCTTTAAACCTTTTTGGGCCTCTTGAGAGAGTGTAAGACCCATCCCTTTGTACAGAAAACCTTTTTGGGCCCCAGTCACTTGTATAAGTCCCGCTGTACAAAGTCAAACAGTGCGCTCACTGATAAAACCCTGGGCCTCTCCTTGAGCTGTAAGCCCCAAATCTTTCTTTTTCAAAGCACTTTCTCCTTTGATTTTGAATATACTGTTGTTTTCAATCTTTCTTTGTTGAACAACTAACCAAACAGCATGGAAGCACTCCAACCGAGTAAGTGTTTACCCGCTTTCATTTACCGCTTTCATATGTATATAACTGTATTGTGGGGCTGTTTCACTGTAAGTCTCCTTTCACAAACTCATATTATAAACTGTATTGTGGGGCTGCTCACTGTAAGTCTCCTTTCATAAACTCATATCTACTGTGTAATAATAGTATAGATATTTCGAGTTTCCCCGGCTACTACGTCTAGAACTAGGTGACGCCGTTTCATTTATTCGTAGAAATAGACGCCTAGATCCCCAATAGGAGCACCAGATACAGTCTTCTCTTCGGCTGTCCTCCTTAGGAATCGTCAAGAAGATCTACTCCCCAAGATGAATGTATTCTCCGTGAATGGCATCTTTGAGTTTCTTCCAAATTCTCGAACTTTCCTGACTTGATCTATTCCTTGTGGATAGCTTGCCTTGAATGTCTCGGGGTTTGGGTACCCACTACGGTCATAATCTTGGACCTTAACTAAGGAACCCTCTTTAAAAGCTAAAAGTCGCTGGATAGTAAACCTCGCACGTTTACCAGTGGTTTTTATCTTTAAAAGAGTTATCTCTACTAATGGAAAGGAGATGATAGACCCACGGGCTTCTTAAAAGCATCGGCCTCCTCTTGGGCATTATTCAAGGACACTACGGCTTCTTAGAAGTATTCACAGCCTCCTCTTAGGCTTCGTATAATGATCTCTTCCTCCGGGAATGATAGCCTCCTCTTGGGCTTCGTACAAGGACCCGTCGGCTTCTTAAAAGTTTCCAGCCTCCTCTTGGGCTTCGTACAAATTGTCCCGACGACCTCCTAGAGGTATAGGAACAGAACCTAGTCATCCTCATAGAACAGTCCTTTCATAGAGTCTACTACTGTTTCTCAAAGCATAGTACGAAAGATAAAACTCTAGACACGGACAGTCTAACTTCCTTGAGTCTCAAAAGACATTCTCAAGTGACCCCTTCGTTAAATAGGAAGGAAACCCGCAGACTTGGATAGTCTCAATACCCTTTGGATTTCCAGTTTCCCCAAAGAAAAGGAAACAACCCCGATCCTCAGATCTAACCCATGAGCACAGTGATGCTCATATAAGAACTGATTTTCTCTTTCAAAATCACTATACTGGACCTGTCACTTAACTGACGCAATAACCTTAGCCTTCTCTTAGGCTTTATACAAATGATTCTCCCCAGCGGAGTCAAACAACGTTTAGCCTCTCTCTCGGGCTTTGTACGAGACACATAAGACACTCTCTCGTTGAGTCAATCCCCCTTTCGCCTCCATCTCGGGCTTTGTACGAGATACAAAAAGGTTCTTATTGAGCCAAACAAACAATCGCCTCCATCTCGGGCTTCATATGAGATACAAAAAACTCCCTTGTTGAGTCAAATAGCCTCCATCTCGGGCTTTATACGAGATACCAAAAGACTCCATCGTCGGGTCAAAATCTTTTAGCCTCTCTCTCGGGCTTTGTACGGGACACAAAATTGCCTCCTCTTAGGCTTTGTATAATGATTTTCCTAGCGGAAATTAGCCTCCTCTTAGGCTTTGTATAAGAAAACCACTGGTTGATCCAATTAACCTTTTAGCATCAAACCTGTGCCTCGTTCACAGTATACAAACATCAACAACTCCTTCCCCTTCATCTAATCGCTGTAAGCGGCAAGCCTCTGGATCATCTATATCCACGCCACTGTCCCTCTTTTAGCATGAGAAATTCCTAAGGAAAGATGGCATTGCTCTACACTGAGTTAAAGTCTTCTCCTTCAGGTTAAAACCCTTTCTTCGGAAATTATGGCATTGCTCGGATCCGCGTATCCCAGTTAAAGTAATTCTCCTTCTCTCCTCTTTAGAGATGACAAATTCTCTCTAAAGCCGAGGTCTTTCAGCTTCACGTCTTGGGCTTTGAACAAGACACAAATAGACCTTTCAGCTTCACATCTTGGGCTTTGAACAAGATACAAACCGCCTTTCACTTCACGTCTTGGGCTTTGAACAAGACACCAAAAACCAATTTCCTCCCATAGAATAGGAGGAACTACGAACGCTCTGATTTCCCTGTTTCGGTAAACGGGAATACGTAGGCATAAGATCGAAAGAAAAGATCTTAGCGAGCGCAATCAACAAAAAACCCAAATCCCATATCTCCATCAATCAAAAGCAGTATTTCAAAAGCATCAGTCCTAACATCCTAATCCTTGTTCCCCTCCAGAAACCTTCTGCCCAGGTAAAAAAGAAAGAAAACAGTATTGGCGAAAATACAAATAACCAGTACAAAGGCCCCCCACATTGATAGCATCCGTAACCTAACAGACCGCTGTTTAAACTCAGTATGCAAGCAGGGTTAATTGGAGACATCTATTTCCCTTCCTTATTCAGCTCACAATAGGATAAAAAATGAATCGACCTGTAGTCAAAGCTCAACCGCAGAGAGCGACCAGCGCTTAAGAACCGCGTCCAAAATCGCTCGCTACAGAAAAGTGGCGCCCACCGTGGGGCCAAATCTTCTTTCTTAAACGTTTAAGGTGGAAACCTTGGACAAACCTTTTTTCTCTTCACTTGTGTGAATACCACAGATTGGGGCTTCCGCCGGGGAACCCATTTCTGTCAGGAACTTAGGAATCATAGCTTTATAAGTCTAGGATGATTAAGACAAATATATATACTGCTTTTCCTACTTGCTATACATATTTATTTTTCTTCTAATGGGAATGCGTGTGATGCCGCATGTGGAAAGAATGAGTATACACCTAGGAAAAATTACCATTTTTTGTAGTGCGGTGGCTATCGGAAATAGCTGTTACGCGATAAACTACCCTCTTCTGAGATTTCGTTGAAAGGATACCACCTAGCACGGATCCCGACCTGCTGGTGTTCTCAGGAATCAATGATTTTGAGTGATAGGTACAAAAAATCAGCCTAGTATAAACCTTTGGGGATGGGTAGAGCTTTGACTTCATGACAACGATCCTCTAACCCCATGTTTTTTCTATGTTTTTGTGTGCTGCATTCATGCATTCATTTAAAAAACATTAAAACATTTAAAAAAACTTCTCTTCTAGTCTCTTTGTTTATTCAAATTAAACTAAGACTGTGATTGCAAATATCAGAGAAGAGGATTACGCTAATGGACTTCGGTAGAAGGAAAACTCATGCGTACACCTTCAAGGTTCCAAAACTTGAGGATTTTAGAAGGTTGGCAAAGATGATCACTAACCCTGAGGCTTTCAGAGCTAAGCACGGAGGTTTGCTACCACTGTTAAGAGTCCATGTGATTGAGGGAATCATGGATGCGCTCATTTAATTCTACGATCCAGTTTATCACTGTTTCAAATTCCTGGATTACCAGCTAGCACCAACGCTGGAGAAGTATGCTCATCTGATTGATCTACATATCACAGATCGAGCTCCATTTTCTGGACTGGAAGAAATTCCAAAGAATCAGACCATTGCAAGAGCAATTTATTTGGACGAGTCTGAGGTCATGACTCACCTAACCACTAAGGGTAGCATCCAAGGTTTTCCAGCCCAGTTCTTGACAAAGAAAGCCCTGTACTTCGCCAGTATAGGAAACATGACTGCTTTTGAAAGCATCTTTGTCTTGCTCACCTACGGGTTATTTTTGTTTCCCAACATCAATAACTTCGTAGATATCAACGCAATTAAGGTTTTTCTCATTGGAAACCCTGTGCCGACTTTGCTCGCAGATGCGTATCATTCTGTACACTTGGGAAATTTGTACAGTGGAGGGGAGATCACATGCTGTGCACCTCTGCTCTACAAATGGTTTATCTCTCACTTGCCCAAGTCTACTATTTTTTGGGACTGCAAGAGTGCCTTACGTTGGCCACAGAAAATCATGTCTCTTACCAACTCTGATATAGATTGGTGCAACAAGGGGCATGAGGGAATCAGAATCATTGATCGTTGTGGAAACTTCCCCAACATACCCCTTATAGGAACTAAGGGAGGAATCAACTATCATCCGATATTGGTTCGTCGTCAATTTGGATACCCGATGAGGCTCGTTCCGCAGAACGCTCATCTGGAAGGTCTTTTCTTCAAGGAAGGAGAAAGTGACAGAGCACTAAAGATGGAAATAGTGCAAGCTTGGAAGCACGTTCATAAGAAAGGACGAGAGTCTCTAGGGAAACCAAACTGTGTCTCGATGGAGCCTTATCTCCATTGGGTACGAACTAGAGCTCTCAAGCTGAAAATGCCTTATCCTCGTTACGGAATTCTTCCACCGAGGGAAACTGTCATGTACTTCATGACGGAAACTGAAAAGCTTCAGGTTACTCTCAACAAAGTTCAAAAGGAGAAAAGGTCTTGGAAGAACAAGTACCGCACCCTTGACGTAGAGTGCATCAAAATACATCAATTACTGAAAGAAAAGGATGCTCTGATTGAAATTTTGGAGCAACATGCTGTAGATAATCAGGATGACCAAAGGAATTTGCTCACTCCTTTCACCTGGCAAAGGAATGACAACCTGACAACGGCCCAAGAGCCCCGGTCAAAGAAAAGGAAGATATCAGAATCAGCACCCGATTTCTCTTCAGAGAGGACTCAGGACCTATTAGTTTAGGTTTTTGTTTCTGCACCTTGTAATCTACTGTATTTCCATTTCTATAATCCTTTGGAATTCAATAAAAAGGGGTTTCCCCACTGTTTGATATTTGCAATCTAATTGTCGAAGTTTATTTTGATTAAACAGAAAAAAAAACAATTAATATAATCATTGCATTCATCATTCTCACATCGCGTATTCTCCTTACCTACGAATCTCACGTTTGTGTCTCGATTCTAGAGTCAAACTGTCTCATTCGTACAATACTCGGGCCAATTGTCAGAAAAAGATGGATGATCTTGAGGAAGAAAATAGAGAGTTGAAAGAAGAGATCGACGCTCTGAGAGAGGATATGAGAAAGCTTCGTAACAACATGCAAGCCATGGCAGAAGCTCAGCTACAAAGAACTGTGATCTCAGAGATAACCTCAACGCCCATCATAGAAAAGTATGATCCTAGGTATCAGATGCCGAAAGATCGTCCTTGGGGTGTTCCTGTTAACTATATCCTGGAAGGATATGTTCCGCCGATCACTGAAGATCAGGGAATCGCAACAGAAGCCGCTGGGCCTGAAGGTTACAAACTTCGGGAAAGCGAAGATGCCAGGGGCATACTCAAGACTCCTGAAGGTTACAAACTTCGGGAGGCGCCAAGATTCACTACCGTAGTCACGGTACCACCCCCTATGGTGCACACTGTCCCGGAAGGACAGATTCCACCAACACCTTCTGGTAAGAAGGAAACTATGTTTGACAGAATGGATGAATTCCAGGAGCAGTTCTTGGAAATGCAGAAAGAGCTGCAAGCCATTCGCGGTCAGGATCTATTTGGGAAGGACGCCGCAGACCTCTGCTTGGTCCCAAATGTGAAAGTCCCGCACAAGTTCCAAGTGTCCGACTTTGAAAAATACAAGGGTAACTCTTGCCCTCAGAGCCATCTGGTGATGTACGCTCGGCGGATGTCAGCTCAGACGGAGAATCAGGACCTGCTGATTCACTACTTCCAGGATAGTTTAACCGGTGCCGCACTCAAATGGTACATGGGTTTAAACCGTACTACGATCAGTACATTCAGAGATCTTGGTATTGCCTTCGTCCAACAATACAAGTACAATTTGGACATGGCACCCGACAGAGATCAACTCAGATCAATGTCACAAAAGGACAAGGAAACCTTTAAGGAGTATGCTCAAAGGTGGCGTGAAATTGCCGCTCAAATTTGTCCACCTCTTGAGGAAAAAGAGATGACAAAAATCTTCTTAAAGACCTTGAGCTCATTTTACTACGACCGAATGGTTGCCAGTGCGCCCAGTGATTTCACTGAAATGGTCGGCATGGGTGTACGTCTTGAGGAAGCCGTCCGAGAAGGACGTTTGGTAAAAGACACTGGATCAACGAGCGGTACTAAAAAATACGGTAGTGCTCTCCCTAAGAAAAAAGAGCAAGATATTGGGAATATCTCTCTCGGAAAGCAAAGACGACGTTATCAGCCAGTAGCAGCTGTTACTCCTGCTATCAGCCCCGCGCCTGTTCCTATGTATCAACCTCAAGTTGCACAGAGCCAACCTGACCAACAAAGGACACAACAGCCTCTTCAGCAGGCTCGTCCTCCATATAATAACAACCGTACAACACGGCCACCAGGATTTGATCCTATACCCGTAACGTACGCAGAGCTGTTTCCGTTACTGCTGGCTAAGGGGCACATTCAGACTAAGTCTCCCCTTTCAGTTCCGGAAAATCCGCCTTTTTGGTTTAAAGCGGATCAAACATGCCCTTATCATCAAGGAGGTTCAGGGCATAACATTGAGACTTGTCTCAATTTCAAATCCGACGTGCAAAAGCTTGTTAGGAGCGGGCTCTTATCTTTCAAAGATACGAATCCTAATGTTCTTACGAACTCGCTGCCTCAACATGTGAAAGCTGCAGTCAATCTGATTGAGAAAGAGACTAACAATGTCTATCAAATTCATGATGTACTCTTGTTGAAAACCAATCTGGTCAAAGATGCATTGTAGACAGAGTGGATATGGCCATGTGCCACCTCATAATTATCACCAGTGTGATATCTGCTCTAAAGACAACCAGGGATGTTCTGTGGTGCAAGCAGCTCTACAGGAGCAAATGGATCTTGGATGGATCCAAGAGCACCGAGTTCGTGGAGTTAACATGGTTTACACGAATTCCAACGTCATTCAAAACCACGACATCCGTGCGATGAATGTCAACTTGGTAGCGATGCACTCAAGGCAAAGCCAGTATCATAATCTACCGCGGCACGATTACAGTTCCTGTCTGATTTGCTCGGTAAACAAACAGGGATGCTCTTTCATACAAGAGGCCCTCCAGCGTCAGATGGATCTTGGATGGATCCAAGACTACCATGATAGGAACTCCTATCAAATCAACATGGTTCAGATCTTTGACATTCGCGTGATGAATACCAACCTAGTAGAGTTACATGCCGAGCAGGTCCGACTCGGATTCTTAATATCACATGATTATCAAAACTGTAAAGCAGGTTGCAAAAAAGATCGAGGTTGTACCCTTTTCCAGGAGGCATTTCAACACTTGTTAAATCACTGGTGGATGCCAATCTATATGGACGAAGATACTCAGCAGATTAGTATCAATCACAGGAATCCTACTCGTCGTCAAAGTCAGGATGTCCGATCAATGGAAGATAACCTAGTGAGGTTACATTGTATTCAAAGTTGGCGTGGCCAGGTGCCACCACACAACTATGACAGTTGTAGCATCTGTTCGGAAAGTAACCAAGGGTGTTACCTTGTGAGAACAGCTCTTCAGGGTCGGGTCGATCATGGAGAAATTCGTCCATATCCAGGTTCAGGACCCATCATTTGGTCGCCGAACTACCTTGCCGAGCAAGTTGAGGATGTTGTCACGATCTCTGGTCATCACAGGACCAGGGATCTTTTTGCCATCATCCCTCTACTTGACGAATCTAGAGTTCCCAACCGGGAACGGATCAAGGTTACTTATGATGGTCAGAAAAATCAGAAGGTTCCCATAGTCATCTATCTACCGGGGCCACTACCGTATGAATCAGCTAAGGCAATCCCTTACAAATACGGTGCAACAATAATCGAGAATGGAAAGGAAATTCCATTACCCTCCGTCGTGAATATTGCAGACATCAGTCGTGTAACACGGAGCGGTCGAATCTTCAACCGAGGGGTTGGAGAATCCAACAAAGAAAAGGAACTTCAGGCAGAAATTCCTGATCCACCAGTCGGTCAATCTAGTAATCCCGACTTTTCAAAAGACAAAGATGAGATGCTAAAGCTCATCCAAAGGAGTGAATATAACATTGTTGATCAACTGTTACAGACTCCTTCAAAAATCTCAGTATTATCACTGTTACTCAGTTCAGAAGCACACAGAGAGGCTCTACAGAAAGTCTTGGAGCAAGCCTTTGTGGAATAGGATGTAACAATCAGACAATTCGATAGCATTGTCTCTAACATCACTTCCTGCAATAATTTGGGATTTAGTGATGAGGAATTACCTGAAGAGGGTCGCCGTCATAACATGGCGCTCAATATCACAGTTAACCGCCAGGGCGATGCTTTAGCCAACGTACTGGTAGACATAGGGTCAGCCCTGAATGTTATGCCGAAGTACACTTTGATGCAATTATCATTCAAGGGCCCTCCGATGAGAACCAGCGAGGTCGTCGTCAAAGCATTCGACGGATCTAGAAAAACAGTTATCGGCGAAGTTGATCTTCCCATAACTATTGGTCCTCACACTTTCCAAATCACTTTCCAGGTCATGGACATCCGGGCAACATACAGTTGTTTATTAGGAAGACCTTGGATACATCAGGCTGGAGCGGTTACTTCAACCCTCCACCAAAAGCTAAAGTTCGTCAAGAACGATCAACTTGTCACGGTTTGTGGGGAACAAGCCTTGCTTGTGAGTAACCTATCATCATCTACTTGTGTGGAACCCGAGGAGGTTATTGGAACTCAGTTCCAAGCCCTATCGGTGAGCAAGGACAATCAGTTCAAAGAAGGAACTTCAATTTCTTCATACAAAGATGCTATCAAAGCGGTCGAGAGTACCGATACGACAGGATGGGGACGGCTTGTCATTCCTATTGACAATAAAACAAAGGAGGGTCTTGGTTTTTCTGCGACCTGTACCCAGACAGCCGCCAACGATGAAAGTCTTCATCCCTTTCAAAACTTCTTCCACAGTGGAGGTTTCCTTCACCCAGTGTCTCAGACAGTTCATGCTATCAATGAGGAAGATCCCTCTGACACAGATGAAGAATGGAAGTTCTACCTTAACAAGGACGGCTATATGTCTTAGGAAGAGGTGCCTATGCCTTTTTGCTTTCCTACAGAAAGTCCGAGATTTATACCAAGATCAGATGTCGAAATGATCTACAGAGATTGTGATCCGGAAGGATGCCGTGCTCCACCGAATTCATTAGAGGAAGACACTCCGATGAAAGACAACTTTGATCACAATTACTATGGCCCGATGGATGACCTGCCAACGTGGCAGCCTTACCCAGGAAACTTGGGGCAAGAAAGTCATCCGAACAATGAAACTCAGCTGAGCGTCATTGAACAGAATACCTGTGTCCCCACCATGTCATGGGATCAACACTCAGGTCATTCAGAAACTACTCAACATGAAGATGAATTCGCAACGTTCGCAGGACTTGAATTCATCAACTATGCTTTTCCCGAGGTCAACGTCATCGAGAGGGATGATTCCTCCAGTTCCAAAAAAATGTGGGACACCTTGGGACAACCGAGTGGAAAATACGACTATATGGTCAAGTACACCGCTCCCGAAAGCTCTCGTATCAGGCTCGAAGATATCCAGCCAACTGGATGGGGAGATACAGCTGAGAACACAAATGCTATGCAAAATACAACAGAGGAATCCTCCTACGACAATTCTGCTTGGGAGACAGATTCCAATGATCCTGCTCCACCAGAAATCAGCGTCATTTCTGAAGACAAATCAAGGAAGGTGCCAGACTTTGTGATTCACCGAGGAGTTCGCCGCCAATGGGTTACCGTCGAGATTCTGAAGGTCGTTCGTCAGTCAAAGTAATTGCCATCTTTAACCTTTCACCCTGCCCAGGTGAAACGGATGTTTTGATAGGGCTCATTTTCTGTAAATTTCCCTCTTCGCTTTGCCCAAAGCGACAGAGTTTTGTTTTATAGGGCTGTAGTTTCAAGAATCGACTTGTTCATTAATAAAATAATGTCGTTCTGTAATTTCCGCATTAATTGCTGTATTCTCTTTTTGCTTTTTCAGAAAATGGTAATCCTAAAAAACATTCAATAATAAAAACAAGCAGTAAAATCAAAACACTGCACACACTTACATTTTCTCTATCTCTTCTAAACACGAATCATCACGTCATGCAGATTGCTTGTTTTATACCCCGTTGAAACATACGATCCGATGCCTTCTCCCAACTTTGAGTTCCCGTTATTCGAGGCTGAAGAAGAAAATGACGACCAAATTCCAGAAGAGATCTTCCGACTACTCAGACAAGAGGAAAGGTCCATTGAACCTCACAAAGAGCCGTTGGAAACGGTAAACTTGGGTACAGAAAAAGAGAGAAAAGAAATCAGGATCGGAGCACTGCTCAGTCCAACTGCCAGAGAGGGTTTGATAAAGCTTCTCAAAGAATTTCCCGATGTATTCGCTTGGTCCTATCAGGATATGCCAGGGTTGGATACCAGCATCGTGGAACATCACTTACCATTGAGATCAGAATGTCCGCCAGTAAAGCAAAGGTTGAGACGCACTCACCCGGACATGGCCATCAAAATCAAGGAGGAGGTACAGAAACAGATCGACGCGGGTTTCCTCGCTACATCTGAATATCCTCAATGGTTAGCCAACATTGTACCCGTTCCCAAAAAGGACGGAAAGGTTAGAATGTGTGTCGATTACAGAGATCTGAACAAGGCAAGTCCAAAGGACGACTTTCCTTTACCACACATTGACATGTTGGTTGACAGCACAACAAAGTTCAAAGTATTTTCCTTCATGGATGGATTCTCGGGCTATAACCAGATCAAAATGGCGCCGAAAGACATGGAGAAAACTTCGTTCATTACCCCATGGGGTACCTTTTGTTACAAGGTAATGCCGTTCAGTTTGAAGAATGCCGGGGCAACCTATCAAAGGGCCATGACTACTCTGTTTCATGACATGATACACAAAGAAATCGAGGTATATGTCGATGATTTGATTGCAAAATCAAGAACAGAGGATAAGCACGTTGAACATCTGTCAAAATTGTTCGAACGTCTAAGAAAATTCAAGCTCCGCTTGAATCCCAACAAGTGCACCTTCGGTGTCCGTTCGGGGAAATTACTAGGGTTCATCGTCAGCCAGAAAGGAATTGAAGTTGATCCTGACAAGGTCAAGGCCATTCAAGAAATGCCTTCTCCAAAAACTGAAAAACAAGTCAGAGGATTCCTGGAACGTTTGAACTACATCTCCAGATTCATATTCCTTATGACCGCGACGTGTGCGCCGATTTTCAAATTACTAAAAAAGAACCAGGATTGCGTTTGGTCAGAAGATTGCCAAACTGCCTTTGACAGTATTAAGGAATATCTGTTGAATCCTCCGATTCTATCACCTCTAGTGGAAGGAAGACCACTGATCATTTACCTCACAGTCCTAGAGGACTCAATGGGATGTGTACTTGGCCAACAAGACGAAACTAAAAGGAAAGAGTCTGCCATTTACTATCTAAGCAAGAAATTCACCGACTGCGAGACTCGGTACACAATGCTTGAAATAACTTGTTGCGCTTTGGCTTGGGCAGCCAAACGTCTTCGCCAGTACATGATTCGTCATACTACTTGGTTGGTCTCCGAAATGGATCCAATCAAGTACGTTTTCGAAAAACCTGCTCTCACGGGAAGGATTGCCCGTTGGCAGATGTTACTATCAGAATATGACATAGAGTACCATGCTCAGAAAGCCGTTAAAGGAAGTATTTTAGCCGATCATTTGGCTCATCAACCGATTGAAGATCAAGAATCAATCGGGTTTAACTTCCCAGACGAAGATGTCATGTATCTAAAGATGAAAGATTGTGATGAACCGTTACCCAGTGAAGGGCCAGAACCAGGTTCCCAGTGGGGACTTATCTTTGACGGAGCAGTCAATCATTATGGAAACGGAATTGGGGCAATCATTGTTACCCCTCAGGGTTCCCACATTCCTTTCACTGCCAGACTTACGTTCAAATGTACGAACAACGAGGCCGAATACGAAGCATGTATCATGGGTCTCGAAGAAGCGATTGATTTAAGGATCAAAAACTTGGACGTATACGGCGATTCAGCCCTGGTTATTAACCAGATAAAAGGAGATTGGAACACATACCAATCAGGATTGATTCCTTACAAAGACTACGCAAGAAGGTTGCTACCCTTCCTCAACAGAGTCGACTTTCATCACATCCCTCGTGATGAGAATCACATGGCTGATGCATTAGCCACTCTCTCTTCCATGATTAGTGTAGGTCGATGGAATGACATACCTAAGATCGACATCATGCGCCTTGAACGGCCCGCTTACATCTTCGCGATTGAAGCAGTCATAGACGACAGACCTTGGTATCACGATATCAAATGCTTCCTTCAGAAACAAGAGTACCCATCTGGGGCACTCAGAAAAGACAGGAAAACCCTCAGAAGATTGGCTGGAAACTTCTTCCTGAGCGGTGACACTCTTTATAAGAGAAATTTTGACATGGTCTTGCTCTGATGCGTCGACAGACCAGAAGCAGACATGCTCATGAAAGAAATTCATGAAGGATCCTTTGGCACTCATGCCAACGGACACACAATGGCGAGAAAAATTCTCAGGGCCGGGTATTATTGGTTGACCATGGAATCCGACTGCTACAAGTACATGAGGAGGTGTCACAAGTGTCAGATATACTCCGACAAAATTCATGTACTGCCATCACATCTCAAAGTTCTTTCTTCCCCGTGGCCATTTTCCATATGGGGAATCGATATGATTGGTATGATTGAGCCCAAGGCTTCAAACGGACATCGGTTCATCCTAGTAGCCATTGACTACTTCACCAAGTGGGTCGAAGCAGCGTCATTCGCCAATGTAACCCGACAAGTGGTGGTCCGATTTATCAAAAACAATATCATCTGCCGTTATGGTGTTCCAAGCGAGATCATTACTGATAATGGATCTAACTTGAACAATAAGATGATGAAAGAGTTGTGTGCAGAGTTCAGGATCGAACACCATAACTCATCTCCCTACCGACCCAAGATGAACGGGGCGGTAGAAGCGGCTAACAAGAACATCAAGAAGATCGTTCAAAAGATGGTTGTAACCTATAAAGATTGGCACGAAATGCTACCCTTTGCTCTTCACGGTTATCGAACATCTGTCCGCACTTCAACAGGGGCAACCCCTTTCTCTCTAGTATATGGCATGGAGGCAGTTCTCCCCATAGAAGTAGAGATCCCATCAATCCGGGTATTGATGGAAGCTAAGCTCACCGAAGCTGAATGGTGTCAAAGTCGACACGACAAATTGAATCTGATCGAGGAAAAATGAGTAACGACACTATGCCACGGTCAGTTGTATCAGCAAAGAATGTAGAGGGCGTTTGACAAAAAGGTCCGACCTCGAATCTTCAGGAAAGGAGACCTTGTGCTCAAGAAGATACAATCATTTCTCACTGATTCTCGGGGCAAATGGACCCCAAATTATGATGGCCCCTATGTGGTCACGAAAGCTTTCTCAGGCGGCGCCTTGAGACTTGCAACCATGGACGGAGAGGAATTTGCCTACCCCACGAATGTTGATGTAGTCAAGAAATACTTCGCCTAAAATAAAAAAAAAAGCGTCTTGGTGGATTGAAAACCCAAAAGGGCGGTCCAGGCAAAAGTTAGAGACATGAAAAGAATCATCCCGATGGATTAGAAATCTCATAGTACAATCCAGGAAAAAGTTAGGGATAATGGCAAGTAACTATGTTCAACAGAGGCAAGTCCCTCAACAGCAGTTGCATCATCATCCGTCAGGAAAACTCCAGTCAAGGTCATCTTCGACAGAAGCTCAGGATGTCCCGAATTCAAAGTTGGTAGAAGAATAGTGGTCGTTATGTTTCAACGTAGCCCTTTTCCCTGTAAATTACCATTTTCTAACTTTGTATATACTCTTTGGAATCACGCGTTTGGCTGATCTCCATCTTATCAATAAAATTTGAGCCCTTGTGCTTTTGTTTGTAATTCTTTACTTGTTTTAGCTTTACAGAACGACATTGTTTAAACTTAATCAGCGATTCTTGAAATAAAACAAAAATAAATTTACTTGTTAAACTTTTTCTGCTTTTAAATTAAAGATGCCATTTCTTTTGACTGTTGAACATCAGAAGAACATCGATCGCTTCTCCCGAAGTAAGCGAACTTCAAAGTGCAGAATCTAAGTACTCCTTCTAAGCCAGTACTCCTGAATAAAGGGATCAACTGTGTTAGAGACCTTGTTTCGTCTGACACGCCTCGGCCGAGTTCTCATCTCCTAAGCCCGATCAACATAGCTCCCAACGGGACTATCTATCCTAAGCAAGGTGGAATTGCTATTTTGAACCAACGGTACTTCTTCGCCCCGCGATGGCCGAGTATCCAATTGTGCTCATCCATTAGTCTGTATGTCGCGTCAGTTTTGTCAGCATATACATACGTACTTCATGCATTTTTGATTTGCATTTACATTTCATATTGCATCATTATCACTCTAGCCGGTCTTGTCCCCTAGTGATAAACAGTTTTCTCAATCGAGTTTGTCAGTTCTTTCCTCGTCAGGAAGTGTTGCGTCTGCACAATCTCGCCACCAGTGTATCTTTAGATCAGAGTCGGCACTTGGCCACTTTGATAACTTGAACCTCTGAAAGATCAGAGAACCTTCAACAGATGTCACTCTTCTCCATTAAAGATGATATCCTTGCTTTCCCGGATTAAGGAAAATCCACAGAGAAAGCCTCGTGATCAGAGATTCGGCAGCACGCCAGTTTTGCTCTGAAAAACCACTGATGAGAAGGTCATTGGTACCTCAAAATTGGACCCCATCATATGGCGTTTCTCCGGGAAGATCCCGAGAAAAGTATGATGAAAGATCCCAAACGAAAACAGTCTCTCAAGAGACTCGCTTTCCCTAGTAGAATCGATAAATGGCGTCTCCAAAACAGAGAAGTTTGTGTACCTCTACAATTCAGACGAATGGGTTCCCCAGCAAGTCTGACATCAAAACTTTTTCCACTCAAATGGCATCTCCCCAGGAAAATTCGGCGAGAAGTTTGAAGGAAAGCCGCTACGAATAGCGTCCCTTGTCAGTAAAGTTTATTGACAAAAGAAACCGAGACCAGTTCCTTGGTAAGAAACTAGGATCGAGGGGAAGTTCAAATCAGAAACTAAGACCAGTTCCTTGGTAAGAAACCAGGATCGAGGGGAAGTTTAAATCAGAAACTAAGACCAGTTCCTTGGTAGGAAACCAAGAACGAGGGGAGGTTTATTTCAAAAGAAAACTGAGACCAGTTCCTTGGCTGAAGACCAGGATCGAGGGGAAGTTTACCTTTTCTAAGCATCATTGCTTAGCTAAAGAAGACGAATGCGTAAGCTACCATTCATAACCACCATCAAAATTTTGGGTATTCCGATATTTAATCCTCTCGCACCCCGAATGCCCGAATCCCTTCGTCATTCACACCTTCGGGTCCAAGAAGATTAAATAGGGGCATCTGTAATACCCCAAATTTTGACCACTTAGATTTCCCATCATTGTGAAAATCATCATCACAATATGGATGTACCTTTATGCTTCATTAGTCTCCCCAAAGATGGGTGAGCATCCACTACAATCAAAATTAGGGTTTCAAGCCCTATCTGAGTGCTTAGACAAAGGATCAATCAAGAAATGACATGATCTTCAACTTGTCTAATCTCTTAAATATCCACAATGGATCAAAAAGGACTCCCACTTCAAGGATTAAGCACAAGGCTGCTCCCTTCTAGGTGGATCAAGTCTCAAGATCGACAGTGTCACCAAATTAGGGTTTTGGTCGACCAGGGCCTCCAGACGGAAATTTTCATCTGGGCACAAGGCAATTATCCAAAACATAACCTAATATACTTCATGGAACCTCATGAACCCATGCATCATGTCAATTTTGCCTTAGGGGATGCATTCATAAAAAATCAGGAAATAGGGTTTCTTGACCTAATTCACCCCTAAGTTGACTTTTGGGACAAACCATGAGCCAAGACCTCAAGAGATGATTTGAGGGTCTCTAATATACCATATTGATCCATTTGGGACAATGGATTAATCCAAGAAGTTTGAGCAACAAGTCTCAATTTCATCTGCACCACAATTAGGGTTTTAAGGGAAAAGTCAACTGTAACTTTGACTTTTGACCTGGACATTCTCCCAAACCCTAATACATGATTGAATATACCCTATGACACCCATGGAACATGTCCATCAAGTTTGATTTAGGTCAAGGACATGATTTCCTGAAGAATTGCACAGTTTGGAATTCATCTGATAAAAAGTCAATTGTGCACAAAAGTCAACTTTGACTTTTTGAAATTTTTCACTAAAATGGATTTTTAACCCTAAAATGATGTTAATGTATGATTTGAATCATCATTCATCAAGAAAAATCAAGAAAAGTGAGATAACTTGTAAAAGGGGTAACCATAAAACTTAGAAATTTTTCTAAGTTAAAAATAAAGTGGCAAAGGTACCAACTTTGAAGGACCATAACTCCTAAACCACAAGGCCATTTTTTCTCATACAAAGATGGATTTGTAGCCCTCATTATCACCTACAAAAACTTCAACTACAAGTCATTCCAATTCATTAAGTATTTTGAGTTATGGAGTGATCAAAGTCACTAAAAACATGAAAGTACAACTTTTTCAACACTTAGAAAAATTCTGGGCAAGGCAGATTTTGTGTTGAAACACCAAAACTTGTGAGATCTTTTCACATAGTTGCAAGCTGAATCAAGTCCAAAGATAAACATCAATGTTGTTACAAATGTTGCCAAGAATTCAAAGAGCTTAACAACATGATTGATTCAACTTGAGCCAAGAGAAATCCATGCCCAAATCCATGCTGCTGTAAGCTGTTTTGGAAAAATCAGTTTGCATGTTTGCTTGCCACACACGATTTTGAACCAAAAATTGAGGCTCAGCATGTCACATGTACTCAAACCAATCACAATGCATCTGATCCAACTGATAAGGCTGAGTCAAAAAGCCAAGGAATCTTCCAACTTGAAATTCATCCACTTTGGCACATTTTGCCTTGAATTCAAAGGGGCATTAATGTGGAATAGTGCATTTTCAACAAAGCCACTCTACTCAGTCAAGTTCTCTGATTAAACAACAATAAAAACATCTGAAGAATGTGATTTTGGTCAAGGCATAGCCCTGCTCTTGGGAATGGCTAGTTTGCCTTGCTTGAGAAGAAATCCTCCAAGACAATCCATGCAAATGTGATCTGATCCAGCAGCCATTCACTATTCCTCCAAGACAAAAGTTGATCACCTATAAATAGAGGTTCCAATGGATCATTCAACTCACTCCAAAGCCAGTTACAACACTGCTTTCTCTCATTCTTCCTTAAACCTCAAGTTTCTTGGTTTTTGAGTAACCACTATCGGGTTTTGAGTTGCAGCCTTAAGCAATCAATTCCAATTGCTCAAACACATCACATATGATGTATTTGAGGTGTCGAAACACTTAAACACTGACTGTAACACCTCCAAATCAAAAATCACTTTGAACTTGCTGTCACGGCCTAGAGCCTTCATGCAGAAATTAGGGTTCTTGAGGTCTCTTCGTGATTTCTTGTTGTATGTTTAATTTAAATGAAATTAAAGTACATAGACATGATCGTGAGGTTGAGACGAGCATAATGATATGTGGATTACATGATATGATTACGTATTCATGGAGATTGGATAGAAAATGCAAATCTGATAAACCAAGAACACGCGCGTGTTCTTCAGCTGTTCTTGGCGCCATTTTTCATATATTCAAATATTTGAATTTTGTGATTTTGTTTAATTGATTCAAAAATTAATTTCTCTCTGAGTTTTAATGATTTTGAGTTGATTCTTTTTTTAATAATTCACAAAAATGTTAAAATATTTTATTTTCACAAAAAATCCCAAAAATATTATTTATTTCATATAATTGATATTTTTGTAAAGAATTAATATTTTGATTGTTTTTGGCATTTTAAATATTTTTTCTACATTGATTTTGCAACTTTTAATGCTTTCTAATTATTTTGTAGGTCAATACTTAATTTTTGAAGCATTAATCCAAGATCACAATTTGTTTTCCATGTGTTAAACAATTTTTGATCATTTTAATTGAATTTTTATTCAATTAAATACATTTTGAAAACAAATTAGGGTTTTGGATTAATTCAACCCTCATAAATCATTTTCAAACCTTTTTGGGCCTCTTGAGAGAGTGTAAGACCCATCCCCCCTTGTACAAAAACTTTTTGGGCCTCACTCATTGTATAAGTCCCTCTGTACAAGTAAACGGCACGACCGTCGCCCGTTTAAAAATAAAAATCATCTGGGCCTCTCCTTGAGCTATAAGACCCATTCAAAACACTTTGGGCCTCTATTAGAGTGTAAGACCCAATCCCCCTTTTAACCAAAACTTTTTGGGCCTCACTTATTGTATAAGTCCCTCTGCGTTAAAAGAAAACCTCGACGCGATCGCCATTTTTAAACGAAAAATCATTTGGGCCTACCCTCGTGTTATAAGCCCCACTCTTTTTTTCTTTAAACCTTTTTGGGCCTCTTGAGAGAGTGTAAGACCCATCCCTTTGTACAGAAAACCTTTTTGGGCCCCAGTCACTTGTATAAGTCCCGCTGTACAAAGTCAAACAGTGCGCTCACTGATAAAACCCTGGGCCTCTCCTTGAGCTGTAAGCCCCAAATCTTTCTTTTTCAAAGCACTTTCTCCTTTGATTTTGAATATACTGTTGTTTTCAATCTTTCTTTGTTGAACAACTAACCAAACAGCATGGAAGCACTCCAACCGAGTAAGTGTTTACCCGCTTTCATTTACCGCTTTCATATGTATATAACTGTATTGTGGGGCTGTTTCACTGTAAGTCTCCTTTCACAAACTCATATTATAAACTGTATTGTGGGGCTGCTCACTGTAAGTCTCCTTTCATAAACTCATATCTACTGTGTAATAATAGTATAGATATTTCGAGTTTCCCCGGCTACTACGTCTAGAACTAGGTGACGCCGTTTCATTTATTCGTAGAAATAGACGCCTAGATCCCCAATAGGAGCACCAGATACAGTCTTCTCTTCGGCTGTCCTCCTTAGGAATCGTCAAGAAGATCTACTCCCCAAGATGAATGTATTCTCCGTGAATGGCATCTTTGAGTTTCTTCCAAATTCTCGAACTTTCCTGACTTGATCTATTCCTTGTGGATAGCTTGCCTTGAATGTCTCGGGGTTTGGGTACCCACTACGGTCATAATCTTGGACCTTAACTAAGGAACCCTCTTTAAAAGCTAAAAGTCGCTGGATAGTAAACCTCGCACGTTTACCAAAGGTTTTTATCTTTAAAAGAGTTATCTCTCCTAATGGAAAGGAGATGATAGACCCACGGGCTTCTTAAAAGCATCGGCCTCCTCTTGGGCATTATTCAAGGACACTACGGCTTCTTAGAAGTATTCACAGCCTCCTCTTAGGCTTCGTATAATGATCTCTTCCTCCGGGAATGATAGCCTCCTCTTGGGCTTCGTACAAGGACCCGTCGGCTTCTTAAAAGTTTCCAGCCTCCTCTTGGGCTTCGTACAAATTGTCCCGACGACCTCCTAGAGGTATAGGAACAGAACCTAGTCATCCTCATAGAACAGTCCTTTCATAGAGTCTACTACTGTTTCTCAAAGCATAGTACGAAAGATAAAACTCTAGACACGGACAGTCTAACTTCCTTGAGTCTCAAAAGACATTCTCAAGTGACCCCTTCGTTAAATAGGAAGGAAACCCGCAGACTTGGATAGTCTCAATACCCTTTGGATTTCCAGTTTCCCCAAAGAAAAGGAAACAACCCCGATCCTCAGATCTAACCCATGAGCACAGTGATGCTCATATAAGAACTGATTTTCTCTTTCAAAATCACTATACTGGACCTGTCACTTAACTGACACAATAACCTTAGCCTTCTCTTAGGCTTTATACAAATGATTCTCCCCAGCAGAGTCAAACAACGTTTAGCCTCTCTCTCGGGCTTTGTACGAGACACATAAGACACTCCCTCGTTGAGTCAATCCCCCTTTCGCCTCCATCTCGGGCTTTGTACGAGATACAAAAAGGTTCTTATTGAGCCAAACAAACAATCGCCTCCATCTCGGGCTTCATATGAGATACAAAAAACTCCCTTGTTGAGTCAAATAGCCTCCATCTCGGGCTTTATACGAGATACCAAAAGACTCCATCGTCGGGTCAAAATCTTTTAGCCTCTCTCTCGGGCTTTGTACGGGACACAAAATTGCCTCCTCTTAGGCTTTGTATAATGATTTTCCTAGCGGAAATTAGCCTCCTCTTAGGCTTTGTATAAGAAAACCACTGGTTGATCCAATTAACCTTTTAGCATCAAACCTGTGCCTCGTTCACAGTATACAAACATCAACAACTCCTTCCCCTTCATCTAATCGCTGTAAGCGGCAAGCCTCTGGATCATCTATATCCACGCCACTGTCCCTCTTTTAGCATGAGAAATTCCTAAGGAAAGATGGCATTGCTCTACACTGAGTTAAAGTCTTCTCCTTCAGGTTAAAACCCTTTCTTCGGAAATTATGGCATTGCTCGGATCCGCGTATCCCAGTTAAAGTAATTCTCCTTCTCTCCTCTTTAGAGATGACAAATTCTCTCTAAAGCCGAGGTCTTTCAGCTTCACGTCTTGGGCTTTGAACAAGACACAAATAGACCTTTCAGCTTCACATCTTGGGCTTTGAACAAGATACAAACCGCCTTTCACTTCACGTCTTGGGCTTTGAACAAGACACCAAAAACCAATTTCCTCCCATAGAATAGGAGGAACTACGAACGCTCTGATTTCCCTGTTTCGGTAAACGGGAATACGTAGGCATAAGATCGAAAGAAAAGATCTTAGCGAGCGCAATCAACAAAAAACCCAAATCCCATATCTCCATCAATCAAAAGCAGTATTTCAAAAGCATCAGTCCTAACATCCTAATCCTTGTTCCCCGCCAGAAACCTTCTGCCCAGGTAAAAAAGAAAGAAAACAGTATTGGCGAAAATACAAATAACCAGTACAAAGGCCCCCCACATTGATAGCATCCGTAACCTAACAGACCGCTGTTTAAACTCAGTATGCAAGCAGGGTTAATTGGAGACATCTATTTCCCTTCCTTATTCAGCTCACAATAGGATAAAAAATGAATCGACCTGTAGTCAAAGCTCAACCGCAGAGAGCGACCAGCGCTTAAGAACCGCGTTCAAAATCGCTCGCTACAGAGTGTTAGAGTGATATGAGCATGATAGTTTAGTTTTTACTTGAAACATTGTCTGATATTTGTTTAAGAATCAAGTTCTTTTTCATTGTTCGATTCTAGGATTTTGTAATTGTTGCTTGTTTGCAATTGTTGTTTATTTGAGCCTTAAATCTTTTCTTGGTTGAGTTAAATGCTTGAGCAAATCCTCTTGTTTTCAATGGAAGGCATAGTTTGCTTGAGGACAAGCAAAGAGTTAGTTGGGGAGAGTTTTTTAGATGTCAAGCATGCCTTATGTTTCTTATTAATACTTGGCATTTTTCAACTCTTTTATGTTGAATTGTTGGATTTTGTTCTTGAATTGTTGTCATTCTTCAAACATTGTGAAAATACCTTTGGTGCTTGTAATATGTGTGTTATTGTGCAGAAAAAGGCATTAATTTATCAAAGAAGTAAGACACAAAGAAATGATCCAAGTTGCCAAAGAAAGGAATAAACTTCGGTAAGTTTGCTTTGCAAACTGGCCAGCGAATGTTCGCTGAGCGAACATCTGGCAAAGCTCCAGCGAACACTCCCAGACTTTGGGCAGTAAGAAAAGGCACCTAAGTTCGCTTTGCAAACTTTCCAGCGAATGTTCGCTGATTCATTGCTCCAGCAAAAGCCTGACAAAGGACACCAAGGATGAGGCAGTAGCTAAAGGGGCCTAAGTTCGCTTTGCAAACTTGTAGGTGAATAGTTTGCATTGCGAACTTATGCAGAAACTCAGAGGCGGTTTAACAGATCAGAGGCACCTCAGGTACCTATTTTGTAGGTCGCTGGGCGAATAAAAATTTCGCAGTGCGAACTTGGCAGATTTCAAGTGATGTATAAATACACTTTTTGATATTTCTTGGGATCATAACCTATTTTTCTCACACCATAACCTAATTTTCTGACTTTTCTTCATCCAAGAGTGATATTTCACCAAGAAAATCTGGATTTGCATCTGATCTCAATTATTCGATGCGGATGTTTTTTCATCTCCTCCCGAAACTTGTGAAACAAGCTACCATGACAATGTGTAGCTAAACACATCTTGTGTCAAGATTAGTGGTAGGTAATCATTCATTTTGTATATATTGATCTTGGTATGTAGTTTGTGAACTTTGTTGATGATAAATATATGGTGAAAAACTTTGTTTGTATGGTTTATATTTTGTTTTGGTTCATGATTGAGAAATATGTTCTAAGACATGACCTAAGTTTTAATCCATCAATAATCATGAGGCTAGAGATAGTTTTGAGAGTTGATGTTCATAAATATTGATCTTGAATGCTATCATATTGATAGTTAGAGTGAGAAATCATCTAAGGATCAATATGATAAATCCCATAACAAGTGTTAGAGATAAACTTGTTGAGAGGATATGTGATTATATTCGTCGTTAACAAGTTCATATACTTTATCGAGTAAATACGTATAAAATGGATTATCGAACCCTAATCTTGGCATGTTTTTACCAAACCTTTAAAACCAATTTCTTTACCGTTGTTATTAAATTCTTATGCAAACGATCCATTACAAATCAACCAAACTCTTTGTTACTTTAAAGTTTAAAACGACTTCGACTATAGAATGGCGGTAATATCTATATAATCCCTGCGGATACGATAACAAAAACCCCCATTGAAATAATTTTCGACACTCATCAGACTTGTTTTTAAACACCCATCTTGTATCAATAACATTTGACTTTTTAGGTCTTGGTACAAGATCCCAGACCTCATGCCTTTTGAACTGCACCAGTTCCTCTTGCATAGCATTGATCCAGAATTCATCAGTCAAGGCCTCCTTGACATTCTTGGGTTCCAACTTTGAGACAAAGCAAGCGCCAGCAACAACTTCTCGTGATCTGGTTATTCTTCCACCATTTGGATCTCCTATTATAAGCTCCTTAGGATGATCTTTCTGAATTCTGGTGGAGGGTCCCTTGTCAACTTTCTCAGTCTTTGCAGATTCAGGATTAACATTATTTGAGTTTGTAGCATCTTCAGGAGCATCATGTGATGTTCCAACATCTTCTGTGACATCTTCATCACTCATGGGAAAGAATGTTCCAATATCATATGTGAAACCAGCTTCTGTAGTTGAGTCATCAACCACAACATTTATGGATTTCAACACAACCTTAGTTCTTGAGTTGAAAACTCTGTAGGCTCTGCTATTTGTAGAGTATCCCAGAAAGATTCCTTCATCACTTTTAGGATCTATCTTCCTCCTTTGCTCACGGTCAGCCAAAATGTAACATTTACTTCCAAAAACATAGAAGTATTTCACAGTCGGCTTCCTTCCTTTTCATAGCTCATATAAGGTAGTTGATGTGCCAGATCTAATGGTTACTCTGTTTAGAATATAACAAGTAGTATTTATGGCTTCGTCCCAAATATGATATGGAAGTTTCTTGGCATTAAGCATGATCCTTGCACATTCTTGAATTGTCATATTCTTTCTCTCAACTACACCATTCTGTTGAAGAGTGATGGGTGAAGAAAACTCATGACTAATTCCTTCAGAGGAACAGAAATCATCAAACTTGTTGTTTTTAAATTCCTTCCCATGGTCACTTCTGATTCTAACTATGCCACAATCCCTCTCTCTTTGGAGTTTTTGACACAGTCCTTTAAACACTTCAAACATTTCAGACTTCTCTTTGATGAAATACACCCAAGTGTATCTAGAGAAGTCATCCACCACAACATAAACATACCTCTTTCCGCCAAGACTTTCAACCTGCATAGGTCCCATCAAGTCCATATGAAGTAGCTACAGGATTTTTGAAGTGGTCAGATATTTAAGCTTCTTATGTGACATCCATGTCTGCTTTCCAATTTGACATTCGCCACATACTCTTCCATCATCAATTTTTAGATTAGGAATGCCTCTGACAACTTCCTTTGACAAGACTTTCTTCATTCCCTTCAAGTGTAAGTGGCCAAGTTTCTGATGCCACATCTTCACCTCATCTTCTTTTGATATCAAGCAGGTAGAGGGACACTTTGTTTTAAGAGGAGTCCACAAGTAACCGCTATCTTTAGATTTAACACCCTTCATGATAACTTCCTCTTTATCATTTGTTACCAGACACTCAGATTTAAAGAAGTTGACCTTTAGGCCCTGGTCACACAGTTGACTGATACTTATTAGATTAGTAGTCAACCCTTTGACAAATAGCACCTTATCCATGCCAGGCTGCCCAACATAATCCAGCTTCCCAACACCCTTTATTTCACCTTTTGATCCATCTCCAAAGGTGACATAGCTAGTGGAATGTGGTTTAATATCAACCAAACACTTCTTGACACCAGTCATGTGTCAGAACAACCACTATCAAAATACCAATCTTCTCTGGCAGAGGTTCCTAGGGAGGTATGAGATATGAGAGCAACAGTTTCATTCTTAGAAATCCACTTCTTCTTTGATTTATCATCATTCTTTCTCCTTCTGAGCCGAGTCACTGATTTGGGATAACCATGAAACTTGTAGCAGTAAGGCTTTATGTGGCCATACTTACCACAATGATGAAAATTCCAGTATTGAATCATTATTCTTGAGGAGTTCTTTTGAGGTCTTTGTCGATGTTGGGACATCTTACTTGACGTCGTTCGATCCTGCATTTTTTTCTATTGGGCAGAATTCAAACCAAGCCTTTTCTCTTTATCATTATAACCAAGTCCCTTAACATTTCTAGTATTTCTTCCTGATTGAAGAATTCCATCCATCACATCTGAACTGCTGTTAAGCATTCTTATACAATTAGTCATATTGTCAAGTTTTGAATTGAGCAATACAACTTCATCCTCCAGATCGGAAATGGTAGCCAAGTGCTTCAACTTTTCGTCACAAAGTTGGGCAATAAGATCCTGTTGATCCTGCCCTAATTGACAAACTTCTGCACTTCTGATGCACAGCTCCTTAAAAGAGGCAGCCAGTTCATCAGAAGTGAGTTTTTCAATATCTGATTCTTTGTCAGAATCATATACTCCAGTAAGTGTAGAGACATGTTTAGCAGTTTCTTCTTTGCTTGAGGAGTCGTCTTCAGACCAAGATGCAGACAAGCCTTTCTTCTTTTTCTTGAGAAAGGTAGGACACTTAGCTCTTGTGTGTCCAAACCCCTCACACTCATAACATTGGATTCCCTTTCCCTTGTTGGATTTCTTGTTGTTATTGGTTCTTCTTCCAGAATTTTTACTTCTGTTGATGTTGGATGACTGAGTCTTGACATTAGATCTTGACTTCTCGTCCAGTTTCTTCAACAGTTGGTTATACTGTTTTTCAAGAAGCCCCACAACCTTGGACAATTCCTCATTGGAATTAGGGTCACACTCATCTTGATTAGACACCAAGGCTATACTTTTCTTCTTCTCAAATTTCTCTTCGATTGCCAGTTCGAAAGTCTGAAGAGATCCCATGAGCTCATCCACCTTCATGGTGTTTATATCCCGGGCTTCTTCAATTGCAGTCACCTTCATATAAAATTTCCTTGGAAGAGATCTTAGAACTTTTTGAATCAACTTGGCTTCTGGAATCTTTTCTCCTAGACCAGTTGAAGTATTAGCAATATCAATAATGTTCATATGAAAGTCTTGAATACTTTCATCCTCCTTCATCTTCAAGTTCTCAAACTTGGTGATGAGAAGTTGAAGTCTTAAAGAATTCACCCTAGAAGTTCCTTCATGAGCAGTCTTCAAAATCTCCCAAGCATCCTTGGAAACAATACAATTCTTGATCAACCTGAAGATGTTCATGTCAACACCATTGAACAAGGCATTCAATGCTTTGGAGTTACCTTGAGCAAGCTTGTCATCTTCATCATTCCAGACTTCTTCGGGCTTTATTATATCAATAATCTTCCCTTCCTTATCTTTAGCCTTTGGTGGATCCCATCCTTTGATCACAGACTTATAATCTATACCATCCATAGACTTGATGAAGGTCATCATGCGCACTTTCTAATATTCATAATTGGATCCATCAAGAATGGGTGGTCTGTTCAATATTCCCCCTTCTTTGTCCATTGAACCAGAAAGTAACTTCCTTGAATCTCACCCAGATGCAAAGCAGGATGCCTGCACTAATACCAATTGAAATTCTGGTAGCAGATCTCAAATGTCCCGAGAGATGTTGAGACATTTGATCTCTGCTTCAAACCCAATGACAATAAGGAGCAGAATACAAAATGCAGAAAACAAACAAACACACAGTGATTATTAACCCAGTTCGGTGAACAACAACACCTATGTCTGGGGGATACCAAGCCAGGAATGAAATCCACTAGATAGTATTAATTCTAAGCTAAACAACCTCTGATTTACAACTTATCACTTAATTACTACCCGTGCTTAATTTCTACCTAAGACACTTCCTAGGTATGAGACCCTTCTCAATTCCCTTTCAATCACAACACTGACGGAAATTACAACTCAATGTAAAAAGTCCAGCTCTAGTATCAACACGATACAAGAGAGGCTCATAAAATACAAACCCTAAGCTCACTAAGCAACAATGTATTTTCCACACTTTTCTTAGGTTAAATCCATCCTATTTATAACTATAAACAAGACTGGATTTGGGCTTCAAAACGCAGCAATTCTGTTACACAGAATCTGCAACTGATTCTCCTTAAGAAAATTTTCTTCAATCCAAAGTTTCCTAAAGTGTCTCCACACTTAGAAACAACATCTTCAAATTATAATTAGAATCTCTGATTCCTCAATCTTGGATGCCACCTAGGAAAAACAATTAGTCCCAGAATAATTTGTAATCTGGAATTAAAATAGCGGTAACTAAAAGCTGAAAAGTAACAGACAAAGATGTCGAATCATCATGATAGGACATCTTGTCCAACATCTTGATCTTCAGTTAGTTCTTCATGTTAGGACATCTTGTCCAACATCTTGATGTCAAGTTAGTTTTACCAAAATTGATGCCAACCTCAAAAGCTTGGACTCATCATAAAATGTTGGAGAAATTTTCAAAATATTAAATTGATAAATAATAATGGTTAAATTACCAAAATAAATGGCCAAAAGTTGAAACTCTCTAGAATTGAACCAAAGACCTTATTGTGATAAGGCGCGTGGTCATAAGGTGCAACCACCAGATAAACACAACTTTTCATGAAAAGGTTTGTTGTTATTAATATACAATGGTTCGCGAATGGTCATGTTGAAATCATTGAAACATTAATTGTTTCTCCTCACCAATTGTTACAAGCTTTTCTATAAATAGAAATACTTGTTAGGCAAATATATACGAAAATAATTTATTTCAGAGCCATAATTTATATCTAAGTAATTTCTTTATTTTTGTTGTGCGCGAGAATAAGTGAAGGAACTTTATTCTGTAAAATATCGTTGATCGATATGCTTAATGTGAATGTGCAATTCATGTTAAGGTTTCCAAAGTATCCTGAAGGGGATTCGTTGGATTACCTATTTGCATCCAAATTTCCTAAATTGGTGGGGGAGAATTGAACCTAAAGCTTAGTGTAAACACATGTTTTGGAATTTATGTTTTGCAACTTTCATCATAACATCTTCATCTCTTCTTATTCAAGTATTGCAGCAGACCCCCAACACAAGATCTAACAATCTTTAGGTTCAATTTTTGATTTTGATTCATACTTTATTTATAATTAGTATTAATGTATGCAATTTTAAAGAATATGGTAACAACTTTCAATGTCGGTGAAAGGTACACAGTTAATTTATATAATTTTTAAATTTATGGAATTTTGATTTATGGATCTTTTTGTTTGGGGTTAATTTGTGACTACAACGGAGAAATGACCATTCGTGCTTTCTTATTCATCAATATGGTGAAAGGTACATAATCATATTAAATAAATATGTCATTTATATGATGTTTTAAATTCATATAAAATATGTTGAAAATAATATTTATTTATGTTAAGTTTAACATATGGAATAAATTTATATATGCATGATTTATAAATTGTTCAATTACGTGAATTTGAATAATTAAGAATATGTTTGGTTTATGGTGTATACTTGAATATAAAATAACTGTTAAATATTATTTTTGGTGCAAGTAATTTGTTTTAATTAATAATGCATTAAATTTAGATAAAATGATTTGGTGGAAAAAAAATCATGAGTTTGAATGTATGGTGCATATATTGGTAACATGAAATGATGTAAATAAAATGTTAGAAATACCAAGGACATGTTTAAATTGCATTTTAGTTTTTTTTTTTTAAGAATTTATTAAATTTAAACGGTTTATCTCATATTATATGTGTATCATAATATGAAAGTATTATTTCTTGTTCATCTTGATATTAAAGGTAATTTTGGTATATTTTAGATTATTGTAATTTGACAAATATTTATAGAGAAAAGTTATAGAAAATATTAATGATGTGAATTCATTGTTTACTTTTTATTGTGATTTTTATTGGATATATACCATAGAACGTTGTTAAATATGAAACATGAATTTATCACATTAAATATGTTATGCATATTAGTTATACAAGAAAATTGTTTATTTTAAAAGAATAGAAATAAATTCAATGGTGTTGTATTTATATGGAGTTTATGAATTACATATTTGAATTCACTTCATGAAATAAAAGTTAGTCATGACAAATTTGTTTGATCGTGGTTGTTGATTGCTATAAATGTTTAATGCATTAAATATATTTCAGGTATATTTAAGTGGAAGTAAAACTTCAAATTAAAAAGGTTAGCAAATAAAGAATGAAATAAAATTTGTGTATATGACAAAATGAATGACAAAAGTTTCATGATGATAGTTTATTGAAACTATCAAGAATATAAAATATATATTGTGTATGACAACTGTACTAATATGACAAAAGTGTCGTGGTTTGACACTAGATGATAAATACTATCAAGAGTACATAAAGTAATCATATACATGATTAGTTGAAAAATTAAATATTCGAAATTTATTAAAGTTTGGAAAATCTTGCAATTCTTTGACGAAAGAATTGATAAAGATATGATGTCTTTGGATATAATTGAAGACAGTGAAGACATCATTAGGGATGTGAAATAAGCCCATATCTAATTAATAATCAATAGTGGAAACTCAACTCACACTTGATTAACATTAAGTCTTGAGTTCAATGGTGAAAGTACACTATTAGAGTGATTGAAGTACTTAATGATAGATACATCCCAATGGGTAAAAGTACTTGGACCATAAGAATAAGTGTGGTAGGTTGAGGTTTTCCTCTTAATAGACATATAACATATGTTTGCTGAAATGCATAATTATGAGTGTATTTCTGATATAGTCTACCTATATGAGAATGAAGTGGTGCCACTTCATAGAGTTCAAGGGCTTGACTCTTAAATTCTCATGAAAAGGATATGAGACAGAAGGCCTTATTAAATGTGTCATATCAATAATTCGATTAATGATACTGATATTTCATGTGTGAGTTATGCAGACTTGTTCTAATGAATAATTTTTTCAAAGCTTGTCTACCAATCTATTCGGGGATGAGTGAAAACTTAACTTACTAAGTATTGGTTCAAATCGTAAGATACCTTTATCTGAAACCATGAAATTTCCCGAATAATGGATTTTGATATATTTTGAAAATGGTGGGAGATAGTCGGAAAAATTTCCAAAATATTAAATTGATAAATAATAATGGTTAAATTACCAAAATAAATAGCCAAAAGTTGTAACTCACTAGAATTTAACGAAAGACCTTATTGTGATAAGGCGCGTGGTCATAAGGTGCAACCACCAGATCAACACAGCTTTTCATGAAAAAGTTTGTTGTTATTGATATACAATGGTTCGCGAATGATCATGTCGAAATCATTGAAACATTGTTTCTCCTCACCAATTGGTACAAGTTTTTCTATAAATAGAGATACTTGTTAGGCATAAAATATATACGAAAATAATTTATTTCAGAGCCAAAATGTATATCTAAGTCATTTCTTTATTTTTCTTGTGCACGAAAATAAGTGAAGGAACTATATTCTGTAAAATATCATTGATCGATATGCTTAATGTGAATGTGCAATTCACGTTAAAGTTTCCAAAGTATCTTGAAGGGGATTCGCCGGATTACCCATTTGCATCCAATTTTCCTAAATTGGTGGGGGCGAATTGAACCTAAAACTTAGTGAAACACACACTTTGAAATTTATGTTGTGCAACTTTTATCATAACATCTCCATCTTCTTCTTATTCAAGTTTTGCAGCAGACCCCCAATACAAGATCTAACATAAAAGACTAACCACAAAGTTATGTTGTCAATTATATATATATATATATATATATATATATATATATATATATATATATATATATATATATATATATATATATATATATATATAATTTCATAAAAATTTTGTAAAAAATCGAACCAACCTAACTATTTCAAACCATACTAGTGGGATACCCGTGCGTCCGCACGGGTACCACCGTGGATCGCGGAATTGCCACCAGTTTGTCATAAAAATTCAAACAAATTAGAAAGTATCAAAATATTATTGGAAAAAATAAAAACTAAAAAATGGATTGGAAGATAATTGTATAAGTTTTAAAAAAACAACAATTGTTAAGAAAAACTATTAAACACATACTTAGTAAAAAAACACTTGTGAAAATAGAAAAAAAATTCAGGGTTGATAGAGTTATAATAAATGAGAGAAATAAATATTCTAAATTAGAATTAATTAAAAATAATTAGAAAACTAATTTTGCTATGGTTTAAAACAAAATAAAAATGAAAAGTCAGTAGTGCAACCGACATAAACTATACATGTATTTTATTTAAATGTAAAAAAAATAAAAACTAGTGCGTTCGCACGAATTTTGGTTCTTCTTACCCGTACGTTTACATGGTACTGGTGTGTTACCCGTGCGTCCGCACGGGTACCGCTGGGGTCCGCGAAATTGTCACCAGTTTGTCATAAAAAGTCAAACAAATTATAAAAGATCAAAATATTATTGGAAAAAAAAAAATAAAAAAAAAATCTATTGGAATATAATTGTATAACTTTTTTAAAAACAATAATCCAAATCTTTTTCTAGGGTCTGTATAAGTTTTTAAAAGATAATTGTATAGGTTTTTAAAAACAATTATTTAAAAACTATTAATATTTGATATACTTTTGTTAGGGTTTATATAGTTTTTCCCGCCATCATTAAATATTTGATCAATTGTTTTATTTATCCTGTTTCATATAATTTAAAAATTGACTAAAAGTTTAACTACATATAATGTTCGTAATTAGCTATATTGATCGTGAAGGCTGATCAGATCCTGTGATGAGCCAAGAAGAATGTCTGTGATGCTGGGTGTGAGATGAGTATGAGGGGGTGTACCTGCAAGACACTCTGACGCTCAAGTAAGAAAGGGTCAGAGAAAAGGGGCAAGTACAAAAGTATGAGTTCTTAGGATGATTATTGGAGCTCTGGCCCTCTCAAATGAGAGGGTTTATATAATGCCCCCAGCACGTGGCCAACGGTCCCTATTTTCGAGGCGGAATAACCGGTTCCTAAAGAATAGGTAACTGTAAAAAACTAACCGTTATGAAGGGCAGAGGTGCCCAAAACTAGTCGTTGCCACGGGAAAATGGGTAGTTTCGGGCACAAGTGTCATGACCGTTCTTGGATGAAGAAGCCGTGTGTAACAGGCATAAATGTCGGGGAGGAGCAAATGACTTTGAGATTCATCTTTCCACACGTGTCCGGTAGAGGGGCAGAAAGGTAAGTGCTGCCCTTCCTCAGCTGGACTTAGGCAATTGGGCCGTTCTGGGAGTAGAAGTGGATTGGGCCATGCCTAACCATTGGTCTAGTCTGGAACAGGAGCCCCCCAAGTCGTTGCTCCCGAGTATGGGAGTGATGACTTAAGGGTGACTCGCAGCTCTGGGGAACTCGGGAGGAGTCATCGTTTGTCAATGAGACGGAATTGTCTTGGGGTGCCCAGGGGTTATAGTGCCCGTGGGATGTGCAACATTAGTCGGCCTGCCCGGCATGCGGGGAGACCGACGGTTGAAGCATTCTGAAGGGATGCGACGCCACGTGTGCCTCGAGCCTTATGCTCTATTAACTGCGCAATGATGGCTAGGCTAGGGTCATGATGATACCCTAGCCGCACGTGTTCGTGCACGTGCTTTCAGACATTATATAAAGGAGGGAGAGTTGTTCATTTACGTTTTCGCTTCTCTCCTTCTTCGTTCTTCTCAGAGAATTCAGTCTGTCGCCGTCATCGACCGCCGTGCCAGCCGCCATACGCAGCTCCGAGCAACTTCTTCAGTTCTCCAAACTATCTTCGACCACGTAAGTTACCTGATTTCCTCTTTATTTCCAGCTTTTTCATCTTTGTTTAGTTAGAATGCATGCGGTTAGGTAGACCTAGGTGGGACTGTTGCGTTTTTTCGGCATCTGTTGGTGGTAGACGGTGGTTTGGCCATCCTCTGCCGCTGATGTGGTCGCCAGAGCTTCTTAGAGGTCCTAGAATTAGGTCGTTTCCGGCGCTATCGTGAAGATATCGTAGGTGTAACCGGTGAGACCGCCTAGCTTTCTGATGTTCTGATGAATATATGAATTTTCTGGTGGAGCTTTAAATGGAAACTGGGTAGTAGGTCGGGGAGGTTCCTCGTGGCGTTTGAGGGGTGGTCCCCGGGCATCTCCTCGTGGGAGACTCTTGTGCTTATCTGATTTAGGGCTTAGGTCGGGGACAGTGTCCTCAGCCTTCCGCGCGTCCTTTAACTTGACTAGCGGTGGAAGGGTGGATTTGATTTTGCAGTCGAATTCACTTTTGTCCTCTGCTTTTCAGGTGATTGAGATGGCGCACGAGCCCGAGCAAGAGATTCTCATAGATTCATCCTCGGAGAGCTCCTCGGAGAGGAGTGATATAGAGGTTTCCAATGCCCCAAACGAATTTGGGGAGGAACACGAGCAAGATTCCGCGGGGGAATGGACCGTAGCGGAGCCAGCCGAGCATGCGTCTACTTTCGCGTCATACACCGGGGATGTCTTTATTGATGTAGGACCAGAGGGGGAATGGAAGGTGCACTTCCCCAGTCAAGACGACCGGATATGCACGGATTACAGGGAGAGGTTCTCCATGTACGAGTACGCTTTCAAGGAAATTGGGTTGAGGATGCCCTTTACTGACTTCCAGCAATCGATCTTCGTCCATCTGGATTTTGCCCCGTCGCAACTGCATCCGAAATCATTGGTGTTCATCCGCACCTTCAAGCTGACTTGCGAGTTCCTGAAGATAGGAGCTACGAAGCCTTTGTTCTTCACTATCTTCCACCTTCAAAGGGAAGTCTCGGGGAGGAGGTATGGCTGGGTCTCGCTAAAGCAACCAAGAAAGTTGTTCAAACCCTTCTCGGAGTTGATCAGGACCTTCAAAGAGAGGTTATATGTCATCAAGCATGTGTCGGAGGCGGCCCAAGATACCACGTATGCCTGGGCAGTGTCGACTGACGAGGAGGGCCGAGATATGTATGATGAGGACGGGAAATTGCTGGCGGACAGGGTGTTCAAGTTCCCTTTTTGTTGGAGTGGGAGCCACTTCACTCGGGGAACTGACCATTATCTTGCCTAGCCGGATATGCTGGACGAGCATAATATAGTTGGTTACGAGACGCTGGTCAAGTATGTTAATTCCTTCAGGCCCGCAGAGTGTTGGACGAAGAAGGGTGCCCCGATCTTTGAGGACGATGGCGGGCAGAGAGTGGAGTACCATTACATTAAATCGAAGGCGCTTCTAGAGTGCAAGACTCCTGTGGACGCCTTTAAGCTACTTGGTAGTTTTGTCCCTTTTTTTAACTTTTCCGAATTATAGCTTCCTCACTGGCTAACATGTTTGTTATGTTTTTGCAGGTGAGATGCCTTCTTCCCACGAGAGGATGGTGAAGAACGCTATGGCGAGGGCCAAGCCTGGCGCGGCCGCCTCGAAGTCTCGGTTTACACAGCGTGTGCCTCCTACCTAACTTGTTGCGGGGAGCTCCTCGCCCGTACCTGCCCAGGGATCCCCGCTGCCTCTGGCCTTGAGGTTCAAGCGGACCAGAGTCAGTGAGACGGTGGACCTCAGCCGGGCGCTTGAGAAGGGCAAGTTCGAACTTCCCCCTTACATTCTTGACAGGAAATTTTTTGAGGGAACATCCCTAGTGGTACCTCTGGCAGAGTCTCTCCAGCTGTAGGGCATGGATCTTCCGAGCAAGAGGGCACTGTTGGCGCATGATGCCTATGCACTGGTCAGGGTCTTGGAGATGGCGGCGATATATGCCGAGGGAGATTCTTCCTCTGAGTCCGAACTTAAGAAGGCCCAGGCGACCATAGCGTCCCTGGAAGAAACCGCGAGGAAGGCTAGGGAAGAGGCAATGGTTACCATCGATGCGAGGAAGAAATCAGACGAAGAGGCTATCAGGCTAAGAGGGGAGAACGACACTCAGATTGAGGAGAATAAAGCTGCTGAGGAGTTGGTAGACCAGGTGCGGGCTGTGGCGGCCCCGGCTGAAGATGGGCCCGAGGATGTGAAAGCGCTGAAGACAAGAGCTGAGCTTTTCACTCGTCTTATACGGGCAGAGGAAGACGTCATTGCCATTGGGGAAGATTCGTTCAAAAACGTTGTGGCCCAACTCCGACTGGTGAACCCAGAGGTCCAGATATCCACGGAGGGTACCAACTTCTTGGGCCATGTTGAGAATGGCAAGATAGTTAATCCGGACTTCTTCAACATTGGCGACGAGTATGCCCAGCTTTTGAACGAGGAGACTCAGCAGCCCGATCCTAACCTTGAGCAGCCCGAGCGGATGGAGGAGTGATCCCTTTTTATTTTGTTGTAATGTATCTGGCCTGCGTGCCATGTTTTTATGTAATTTTATTTTGTTTAGGGGCGTGGCCCCCTTGGTTAGTAATATACACACTTGTGGTCCTTGTGGCCATTAAATGTATGTATCCGGTCAGTGTGGCCGGTTTTGTATGTTGTATGTTTGCGCATGGCTTTCTTTATTTATTTTTGCTAAGTGTTATATCTTAGCGCGTGTGCCCGTTATAGGGATTACTTTGATTTGTTTAAAGTTTTAGGGAATTGCTCGATTAGATGGGTTCGGCAGTGAGGGGGACTGGTCGAACGTCCTGGGAATTTCTGGGCAGGATAACGGAGCTCAGGTCGCATTTGAGGCTGAGTTCGCGGCGTGAACTTCCCATCGCGAGCTGGGTGTTCTGCCTATCATGGAACTTTGACGACGACGGGCTCGGTTTAGGAACCACTGTTGGGATGTTATGTTCGTGAATGACGAAGAAAACCAACAGTTAGGGCCTTAGCTATAGTATTATTTTAGCTTTTCAGCGTTCCATGGTCGAGCAAGTTCTTCCCCGTTGTGATGTTCTAGGTAGTAGGCCCCTTTCTCCGTCTTACCCGGACGCGATAGGGTCCCTCCCAATTAGCAGGGAGTTTGCCTTCATGAGAGTCCTTGTGGTTCCTTCTCAAGACAAGGCTGCCCACTTGGTACTCTCGCCGTATCACTTTGGCGTCGTGCCTGGTTGCAATTTTTTGCCTTAATGAGGCTTCGCGGAGAGCTGCTCCGAACCGGACCTCTTTTCGACGAGGTCGAGCTCTTCCCTTAGTGCCTCGTCATTCATTTCCTCATCCAGGGGTGACTCAGTCCGCCTGGATGGTACGTGTATTTCGATGGGGATTACTGCCTCAGTCCCGTAGGCCAGGCAAAAATGAGTTTCCCCCGTCGAAGAGTGTGGGGTTGGGCGGTATGCCCGTAGGACGCTGTGCAGCTCCTCGACCCATGCTTTCTTCGTTTTGCCTAGCCTTTGCTTGAGGCCTCGTAGAATAACTCGATTTGCTGCTTCAGCTTGCCCGCTAGTCAGAGGGTACTTGACGGATGCGAAGTGTTGTTTCGTGCCTAGTTGAGCGACGAAATTCTGGAACTTCCTGTCCGTGAGCTGTGTCCCATTGTCTGTGACTATCGTTTAGGGGATGCCAAAGTGTGCGAGGATGTTTCGCTTGTAGAAACGAAGTATGTTAAGGGCTGTTATTTTGGCAGAGCCTCCGCTTCTATCCATTTTGTGAAGTAGTCAATGCCTACTATTAAGTACTTGTTCTGGTTCGATCCTACCACGAATGGTCCTAGAATGTCCAGGTCCCACCAGGCAAATGGCCACGGGGAGGACATAGATTTGAGCTCGTTAGGCACGGCTAGGTGCATGCCCCCGTGCCGTTGGCATTTGTCGCATTTCTTCACGTGCTCTTTGGCATCTTGTTGCATGGTTGGCCAGTAGTACCCTGCTTGAAGGGCTTTCCGGGTGTGGGATCTCCCCCTGAGATGTTGGGCATTGATTCCCTCGTGGATCTCGTGCAGGACATGGGCGACCATCTCCTCCTCGACATATTTGAGTAATGGGATGAAGAATCCTCGTCTGTAGAGTTTGTCTTCGACCAGGACGTAGGAGCAGGCCCTGCGCCTGATTGTGCTGGCTTCTATGGGGTCGGACGGAAGTTCGTCCCTAGCAAGGTTGTTATAAACGAGGGTTATCCAACAGTTGCTGTCGCCGATTACCTGTACGTCGAGGGTCGGGGATGCCTTATCGATACTGGGTCGAGGAAGTACCTCATGAATGACGGACTTGTTTCTGCCCTTTCTCTTCGTGCTTGCTAGTTTAGACAACACGTCTGCTCTGACGCTATGTTCACGGGGAACATGCTTCACCTCTACTGCAACAAATTTTGTTATCTTTTCCTTGACCAAGCTAAGTACTCGGACAGGCTGTCGTTTTTGGCCTGGTACTCTCCTCGAACCTGGAGGGCCACGAGTTGTGAATCTGTACAGATGACGACCTCTTCTGCCCCTAGATCCTCGGCCAGGTGCAGGCCGGCAAGGAAGGCTTCGTACTCAGCCTGACTATTAGACGTGGGGAAGGATAAGGTGAGTGATACCTCCATGATGATTCCCTCGTCGTTCTCTAAGATGATGCCAGCCCCGCTTCCTGCCGAGATGGATGCCCCGTCTACGAAAATGGTCCACTTGCGTGCTCCGTAGGTAGGGGAATCTGCGAACGTCATTTCTGAGACGAAGTCAGCCAAAGCCTGGGATTTGACGACTTTTCTGCTTTCGTACTAAATGTCGAATTCGAATAGCTCTAACGACCATTTGAGCATTTTGTCGGCCATATCAGGTCCCAGCAGCTGCTTTACGGGTAGATCTGTTCGGACCATGATTGTGTGGGCCAGGAAATAGTGTCTCAATCTCCTCGCAGCGTTGATGAGGGCCAGCGCTACCTTCTATATTTGCTGGTATTTCAGCTCTGGTCCTTGCAATGTTTTGCTGGTGAAATATATGGGCTTTTGCCCATCAGGCGTCTCGTGGATACGGGCGGCGCTTACGGCCTCGGTAACCACGGCGAGATATAGATATAAAGTTTTGCCATTGTCTGGCTGAGAGAGGACCGGCGGCTGTGACAATGCTCCTTTCAGATAGAGGAGAGCCTGGTCGCATTCCTCCATCCATTCAAACGCTGCCTCCTTGCGGAGGAGTTTGAAGAAGGGCAGGGCATGCTGGGCGGACTTGGCTACGAAACAAGACATAGACGCGAGCATCCCGTTGAGGGACTGGTTGGATTTCTTCGAGTTAGGCGTTGGAAATTCGGAAAATGCCCTGCACTTGTCGGCGTTGGCCTCGATTCCTCGCTCTGTCAGATAGAAGCCGAGGAACTTGCCTGCTCGAACTCCGAACGTGCATTTCTCTGGGTTGAAACGCATCCGGTATTTTCTAGCCTGTTCGAAAACTTTTCTTAAATGGGTCGTGTGATCGATTTCCTCGTGGGATTTCAAGATCATATCATCCATATAGACTTTGAGCATGTCACCTAGTTCTCCCCAGAAGACCTTGTTCATCATCCTCTGGTAGGTCGCGCCGACGTTCTTCAGGCCGAAGGTTATTACGTTGTAGTGATAATTTCCCGATTCGGTCATGAAGGCCGTGTATTTTTTATCGCTCATTGCCATTGGTATTTGATTATAGCCCGAATAGGCGCCATGAATGATAATAGTTTAAAACTGGCAGAGTTATCAACAAGTTTATCAATATTGGGGAGGGGGTAGGCATCTTTTGGGCATGCCTTATTAAGATCGATATAATCAATACACATTCGCCATTTGCCATTAAATTTTTTCAGGAGTACAACGTTGGACAGCCAAGTGGTGTAGTTGGCTTCCGAGATGAATTTTGCCTCGAGGAGGTCTTTTACAGCTTGTTTTGCAGCCTCCGTTTTCTCCGGAGTCTGCTTCCTCCTACGTTGTGTTACTGCTTTGACGGCGGGGTCAATCGTGATTTGATGGCAGGCGACGGCGGGGTCCAAGTCGGGCATCTTTGTGGCACTCCAGACAAATAAGTATGCGTTCCCCCGAAAGCAGGCTTTGAGTTGCATCCTCGCGATGTCGCGAAGGCCGTTCCCTATCTTTACTCCTCGCTGAGGATCTTTGTCGAGCAGGACGAGTTCGAAGTCGCCATCCGGGATAGGGCGCATTGGATGAGAGTCGTTGCTGGTTGAGGTGGATGAGCTGCTCGGGCCTGCATGGTCCTTCTTCTGGTCATCTTATGTGATAGGGCGCATTGGCCATCTGGGCTTGAACGAGCAGAGGGATACTTGAGTTAGGGGATCCTCCGAGGAGCTCTTCCCTGTAGAAGGAGATGGGGACAGATCCCTTCTGGGCCTTGTCGAGCGTTGTCACCCTGCTAGAGCTCGTGCTGATCAGGTGCTCGAACTTTCTCTTCACGGAGCCCACGGTGACTTGTTGAAGCCCCCTCCGGAGATGACCATTGCGGAGGGGAAAGTTTCTCATGGGCTGTGGGCAGCGAAGTATGCGGGAGGTTGGTTTCTCCCGAGGAAGGCGCTTCTTCCTCCACTTTCTTCGACTCCTGGGCGTCTTGCCGGGGAGCATCTTTCTTTTTTGTAAACTGCTCAGGTGGCAACCCCTGATTAGTATTTCGATGGCATCCTTTAAGTGGATGCAATCTTCAGTGGTGTGGTCGTGACTCTTATGGAAACGATAGTATTTTGACTTATCGGTGTTGGGCTTGGCCGATATCTGCTTGGGGAACCAGACTCCCGCTTGTTTAAACTCTGAATTGGTACATTCGGAAAGAATCTTTTCCCTGGAGACAGACAGGGGAGTGTAATCATGGAACCGGCCAGAGGGCCCCTTGTTGTCCCTGGATTCCCGGGGACGATCTTCGCGCCTTCTTTCCCCTCGACGGGATGTCGAGGGCTCGTCGCCTTAGAGGCCCAGACATTTTCCTCATGGCGGGAGGCTCGGGCAGAGCTGACCACTTCCTTCTCTTCGTATTGAATATACGATTGCACCTTGAGGAGGAAGGCGTCCAGGCTCCTTGGAGGTGCCAGGCCAACGACTTTAGAAAATTCTGAATGCGGGCGAAGTCCTCGCTCGAGCAGGAATTTCATCATGTCGTCAGTAGTGGGGACTTGCACAACTTCTTTATTAAACCTCTCGATATATGCCCGAAGAGGCTCATCCTTCCCTTAAAATATAGCCTCAAGGAAGGCTTCAGTCTTTGGGTGACGGCGCGACGCCGTAAAGTGCCTAGAAAACATCATGCTGAGCTGCTTCCACGAGGTGATGGATTCCTCGGGCAGTTGTTTGTACCAGGTCATGGCCCCCTTTTGGAGCGTGGTCGGGAACAGACGGCACTTGATGGCGCCCCGGACGCCACAGTAGTCTAACAGCGCATCGATGTTTTCGATGTGCTCATCTGGGTCGGTTGTCCCGTCGTACGTTCCCAAAGATGGAGATTTTTCCAAGCCTTTGGGGAGACGTGTAGCCAATATTTTCTGGGACAATGGGTCGTGGGGCTCATCGTCGCTGCTGGAACTTGTTCTGGATGGAGAGCGGGTGCCTCGCTCGTGACGGCGACTTCTTCGGGACGATGGTGTCCGTGCTCGAACTTTTGGTCTAACCGGGGGTGAACGTTGATCCATCCGGGTTCTCTTGTGGCCCAGAGAAAGTTGGTCTCACGGGGAGACGTGATCGCGCCTCCGTACAGCGTGGGACTCGGGCTTTTGGTGCACCCGACGATCGGTTTCCCATCGGGGTTGAGGACTCTTGGATCATCGTCGATTCTTCCTCGGCTGAGGGGATCTCGGACGGGCAAATTCTTCCAACGCCCCGATCCTCTCATTTTGTTGGAGGATCAAGATGTTGGTCTTGTTGATTGCTTCAAGGAGGGCCACCATTGTCGGGTCGGCGTTGGGTGGAGTTGGAACGGGCTGGAAGGTCAGCAGGGGATGGTCGTCAACACGGTCAGCAGGAGTGGGGGAGGGAGACACGGTAGCTCCGTCCCTCAAATGACCGGCGTCTCCTCCAAGAAGGGATGTAGTTCCATCAGCATCGGTTTTGCTGACGGGGTGGACAGAGAGTTTGCGAGCATCTTGGACGTGATCTTGGGAAGCCATGATCGTAATCTTGGACGGAGAAAGTGCTTTGGTCTTAGAATCTGAGGTGGATGTTAAGACGGGGACAACAAGTTCCCACAGATTGCGCCACTGATCGTGAAGGCTGATCAGATCCTATGATGGGCCAAGAAGAATGTCTGTGATGCTGGGTGTGAGATGAGGAGGAGGAGGTGTACCTGCAAGGCACTCCGACGCTCAAGTAAGAAAGGGTCAGAGAAAAGGGGCAAGTACAAAAGTATGAGTTCTTAGGATGATTATTGGATCCCTGGCCCTCTCAAATGAGAGGGTTTATATAATGCCCCCATCACGTGGCCAACAGCTCCTATTTTTGAGGCGAAATAACCGTTTCCTAAAGAATAGGTAACTATCAAAAACTAGCCGTTATGACGGGCAGAGGTGCCCAAAACTAGTTGTTGCCACGGGCAAGGGCGTAGTTCCGGGCACAGGCGTCATGACCATTCTTGGATGAAGAAGCCGTGCGTAACGGGGAGAAATTCCGGGGAGGAGCAAATGACTTTGAGATTCATCTTTCCACACGTGTCCGGTAGAGGGGCAGAAAGGTAAGTGCTGCCCTTCCTCAGTTAGACTTAGGCAATTGGGCCGTTCTGGGAGCAGATGTGGATTGGGTCATACCTAGCCATTGGTCCAGTCCAGAACAGGAGCCCCCCAAGTCGTTGCTCCCGAGTATGGGAGTGATGACTTAAGGATGACTCGCAGCTCCGGGGACTTCGGGAAGAGTCATCGTTTGTCGATGGGACAGAATTGCCCTGGGGTGCCCGGGGGTCATAGTGCCCGCGGGATGTGCAATGATGGTCGGCCTGCCCGGCATGCGGGGAGACCGACGGTTGAAGTATTCTGAAGGGACGCGACGCCACGTGTGCCTCGAGCCTTGTGTTGTATTAACTGAGCAGTGATGGCTAGGCTAGGGTCATGATGATACCCTAGCCGCGTGTGTTTGTGCACGTGCTTTCAGACAGTAAATAAAGGAGCGAGAGCTATTCATTTGCGTTTTCGCTTCTCTCTCCTTCTTCGTTCTTCTCAGAGGATTAAGTCTATCGCCATCATCGACCGTCGTGCCAGCCTCCGTACGCAGCTCCGAGCAACTTCTTCAGTTCTCCAAACTCTCTTCGACCACGTAAGTTACCTGATTTCCTCTTTATTTCCAACTTTTCATCTTTGTTTAGTTAGGATGCATGCGGTTAGGTAGACTTAGGTGGGACTGTTGCGTTTTTCCAGCGTCGGGGTGTGGTAGGCGGTGGTTTGGCCATCCTCTGCCGCTGATGTGGTCGCCGGAGCTTCTTAAAGGCCCTAGAATTAGGTCGTTTCCGGCGCTATCGTGACGATGGCGCAGGTGTAACCGGTGAGACCACCCATCTTTCTGTGTTCTGATGAATATATGAATTTTCTGGTGGAGCTTTAAACGAAAACTGGGTAGTAGGTCGGGGAGGTTCCTCGTGGCGTATGAGGGGTTATCCCCGGGCATCTCCTCATGAGAGACTCTTGTGCTTATCTGATTTAGGACTTAGGTCGGGGACACTGTCCTCGGCCCTTCACGCGCCCTTTCACTTGATTAGCGGTAGAAGGGTGGATTTGATTTTGCAGCCGAATTCACTTTTGTCCTCTGGTTTTCAAGTGATCGAGATGGCGCACGAGCCCGAGCAAGAGATTCTCATAGATTCGTCCGAGGAGAGCTCCTCGGAGAGCAGTGATACCGAGGTTTCCAATGCCCCCAGTAAAGTTAGGGAGGAACATGAGCAAGACTCCGCGGGGGAATGGACCGTAGAGGAGCCAGCCGAGCACGCGTCTACTTTTGCGTCATACACCAGGGATGTCTTTATGGACGTAGGACCAGAGGGGGAGTAGAAGGTGCACTTCCCCAGTCAAGACCACCGGATATGCATGGATTACGGGGAGAGGTTCTCCATGTACGAGTACGCTTTCAAGGAAATAGGGTTGAGGCTCCCCTTTACTGACTTCCAGCAATCGATCTTCATCCATTTGGATTTAGCCCCATCGCAACTGCATCCGAATTCATTGGCGTTCATCCGCGCCTTCGAGCTGACTTGCGAGTTCCTGAAGATAGGAGCTACGAAGGCTTTGTTCTTCACTATCTTTCACCTTCAAAGGCAGGTCTCGGGGAGGAGGTATGGCTATGTCTCGCTGAAGCAACCAAGAAAGTTGTTCAAGCCTTTCTCGGAGTCGATCAGGACCTTCAAAGAAAGGTTCTATGTCATCGAGCCTATGTTTGAGGCGGCCCAAGATACCACGTATGCCTGGGCAGTGTTGACTGATGAGGAAGGCCGAGATATCTATGATGAGGACGGGAAATTGCTTGCGGACAGGGTGTTCAAGTTCCCTTTTTGTTGGAGTGGGGGCCACTTCACTCGGGGAACTGGCCATTATCTTGCCCAGTCGGATATGTTGGACGAGCAGGATATAGTTGGGTATGAGACGCTGGTCAAGTATGTTAATTCCTTCAGGCCTGCAGAGTGTTGGACAAAGAAGGGTGCCCCGATCTTTTAGGATGATGGCGGGCAGAGAGTGGAGTACCGTTACATTAAATCGAAGGCGCTTCTGGAGTGCAAGACTCCTGCGGACGCCTTTAAGCTACTTGGTAGTTTTGGCCCTTTTTTTTAACTTGTCTGAATTATAGCTTCCTCGGTGGCTAACATGTTTGTTATGTTTTTGCAGGTGAGATGCCTTCTGCCCACGAGAGGATAGTGAAGAACACTATGGCGATGGGAAAGCCTGGCGCGGCCGCCTCGAAGTCTCGGTTTACACAGCGCGTGCCTCCTGCCCAACCTGTTGCGGGGAGCTCCTCGCCCATACCTGCCCAGGGATCCCCGTTGCCTCTGGCCTCAAGGTTCAAGCATACCTGATTCAGTGAGACGGTGGACCTCAGCTGGGCGCCTGAGAAGGGCAAGTTCGAACTTCCCCCTTGCATTCTTGATAGGAAATTTTTGAGGGAACATCCCTAGTGGTATCTCGGGCAGAGTCTCTTCAGCTGGGGGGCATGGATCGCCCGAGCAAGAGGACACTGCTAGCGCATGATGCCTCTGAGCTGGTCAGGGTTTTGTAGATGGCGGCGATATATGCCAAGGGAGATTGTTCCTCTGAGTCCGAACTTAAGAAGGCCCAGGCGACCATAACGTCCCTGGAAGAAACCACGAGAAAGGCTAGGAAAGAGGCAAAGGTTGCCACGGATGTGAGGAAGAAATCAGTCAAAGAGGCTGTCAAGCTAAGAGGGGAGAATGACACTCTGGTTGCGTAGAAGAAAGTTGCTGAGGAGCTGGTAGACCAGGTGCGGGCTGTGGCGGCCCCGGATGAAGATGAGCCCGAGGATGTGAAAGATCTGAAGACGAGAGCCATGCTTGTCGCTCGTCTTATACGGGCAGAGGAAGACGTTATTACCATTGGGGAAGAGTCGTTCAAAAATGTCGTGGCCCAACTCCGGCTGGTGAAACCAAAGGTCCAGATATCCACGGAGGGTACCAACTTCTTGGGCCATGTTGAGAATGGAAAGATAGTTAATCCGGACTTCTTCAACATTGGCGACGAGCATGCTCGGCTTTTGAACGAGGAGACTCAGCAGCCCAATCCTAACCTTAAGCAGCCCGAGCGGATAGAGGAGTGATCTCTTTTTATGTATCTGGCCTGCGTGCCATGTTTTGATGTAATTTATTTTGTTTGGGGGCGTGGCTCCCTTGGTTTGTAATATGCACACTTGTGGTCCTTGTGGCCATTAAATGTATGTATCCGGTCAGTGTGGACGATTTTGTATGTTGTATGTTTGCGCATGGCTTTCTTTGTTTATTTTTGCTAAGTGTTATATCTTAGCGCGTGTGCCCGTTATAGGGATTACTTTGATTTGATTAAAGTTTCAGGGAGTTGCTCGATTAGATGTGTTCGGCAGTGAGGGGGACTGGTTGAACGGCCTGGGAATTTCTGTACAGGATAGTGGAGCTCAGGTCGCGTTTGAGGCCTGAGTTCGCGGCGTGAACTTCCCATCGCGAACTGGGTGTTCTGCTTATCATGGTACTTTGACGAAGGTGGTCTCGGTTGAGGAACCCCTGTCGAGCAGGGACCCAGCTCGATCCTGAGCGGGGTCCTGCCTCGGCTGGCACGTAACACTTATACCTGGGCGCACATCGTGGTCGGGATGTTATGTTCGTGAATGACGAGAAAACTGACAGTTAGGGCCTTAGCTATAGTATTGTTTTAGCTTTTTGGCCTTCCATGGTTGAGCAAGTTCTTCCCCATTGAGATGTTCTAGGTAGTAGGCCCAATTCTCCGTCTTTTCCCAGACGCGATAGGGTCCCTCCCAATTAGCAGCAATTTTGCCTTCACGAGAGCCCTTGTGGTTCCTTCTCAAGACAAGGCTGCCCACTTGGAACTCTCACCGTATCACTTTGGTGTCGTGCCTGGTTGCAATTTTTTGCTTTAATGAGGCTTCGCAGAGAGTTGCTCTGGACCGGACCTCTTCGACGAGGTCGAGCTATTCCCTTAGTGCCTCGTCGTTCATTTCCTTGTCTAGGGGTAACTCAGTACGCCTTGATGGTATGTGTATTTCAATGGGGATTAATGCCTCAGTCCCGTAGGCCAGACGAAAAGGAGTTTCCCCCGTCGAAGAGTGTGGGGTTGTGCGGTATGCCCATAAAACGTTGTGCAGCTCCTCGACCCATGCTTTCTTTGTTTTGTCTAGCCTTCGCTTGAGGCCTCATAGAATAACTTGATTTGCTGCTTTAGCTTGCCCGTTAGTCTGAGGGTGCTCGATGGATGCGAAGTGTTGTTTCGTGCCTAGTTGAGCGACGAAATCCTGGAACTCCCTGTCCGTGAACTGTGTCCCATTGTCTGTGACTATCGCTTGGGGGATGCCAAAGCGTGCGAGGATGTTTCACTTGTAGAAACAAAGTATGTTAAGGGCTGTTATTTGGGCCAGAGCCTCCGCTTCTATCCATTTTGTGAAGTAGTCAACGCCTACTATTAAGTACTTGTTCTGGTTCGATCCTACCACGAATGGTCCTAGAATGTCCAGGCCCCACCAGGCGAATGGCCACGGGGAGGACATAGATTTGAGCTCGTTAGGCGGGGCTAGGTGCATGTCCCTGTGCCGTTGGCATTTGTTGCATTTCTTCACGTGCTCTTTGGTATCTTGCTGCATGGTTGGCCAGTAGTATCCTGCTCGAAGGGCTTTCTGCGCGAGGGATCTCCCCCCCGATATTGGGCGTTGATTACCTCGTGGATCTTGCACAGGACATGCGCGACCATCTCCTCCTCGACACTTTTGAGTAATGGGATGGAGAATCCTCGCCTGTAGAGTTTGTCTTCGACCAGGACGTAGGAGCAAGCCCTGCGTCTGACTGTGCTGGCTTCTTTGGGGTCGGACGAAAGTTCGTCCCTAGTAAGGTAGTTATAAACAGGGGTCATCCAGCAGTTGTTGTCGCCGATTACCTGTACGTCGAGGGCCGGGGATGCCTTCTCGATACTGGGTCGAGGAAGTACCTCCTGGATGACGGACTTGTTTCCGCCCTTTCTCTTCGTGCTTGCTAGTTTAGACAACATGTCTGCTCTGACGTTATGTTTGCGGGGAACATGCTTTACCTCTACTGCAGCGAATTTTGTTATCTTTTCCTTGACCAAGGCTAAGTACTCGGACAGGCTGTCGTTTTTGGCCTGGTACTCTCTGTAGCGCGATTTTTGTGGTCTTGAATCACTATCGCTTGGGTACTACAATTCGATTCATTTTTTATCCTATTGAGCTGCTTAAGGAAGGGAAATAGATGTCTCCTATTTACCCTGCTCGCAAAGCGAGGTTAAACAGTCAAAATTGTTGGTTTACAGATGCTATTAAGGTGTGGGCCCCTATTTGGTTATTTTGTTAAGAATATAATGTCTGGACTATGGGCTAGGTTTTTGGTAAGGTGTTTAGATCAGATGCTTTTGATTGATATCTGAAGGTACTGGATTTTGGTTTTTTTGATTAGTATGCTCGCTAAAATTTTGCAATCTTATGCCTACGTATTCCCGTTTAACGAAACAGGGAAATCAGAGCGATCGTAGTTCCTCCTATTCTATGGGAGGAAAAAGGTCGTTTTGGTGTCTTGTTCAAAGCCCAAGACATGAAGCTAAAGGTGATTTGTATCTTGTTCAAAGCCCAAGATGTGAAGCTAAAGGGTTTTGGATGAGAGAGAATTTGTCATCTCTAAAGAGGAGTTGTTGATGTTTGTATGCTGTGAGCAAGGCACAGATTTGATGCCAAAAGGTTAATTGACTCAACCGAGGTTTTCCTTATACAAAGCCTAAGAGGAGGCGATTGACCCAACAAGAGGGCGCTAACAAGTGACTGACTTAACAAGAGAGTGCTTTTATGTGTCTTGTACGAAGCCCAAGACGGAGGCTAAAAGGGTTTTGACTCAACAAGAGAGTCTTTTATCTGTCTTATATGAAGCCTAAGACGGAGGCTAAAAAGGTTTGACTCAATAAGAGAGTCTTTTATACTCAACAAGAGAGTGATTTAGTGTCTAGTACAAAGCCCGAGATGGAGGCTAAAGGGGAAGTGACTCAACAAGAGAGTGTTTTGCTGTCTCGTACGAAGCCCGAGATAGAGGCTAAAAGGGAATTGACTCAACAAGAGAGTCTTTTATACTTAACAAGAGAGTGATTTTATCTGTCTTATACGAAGCCTAAGACGGAGGCTAAAAAGGGCTTTGACTCAACAAGAGAGTCTTTTATACTCAATAAGAGAGTGTTTTTTGTGTGTGTGTCTTGTATGAAGCCCAAGACGGAGGCTAAAGGGGAGACTGACTCAACAAGAGAGTCTGAAAAGGTTAACTCTGCTGGGGAGAGTCATTGTACAAAGACCAAGAGGAGGCTACCTTACCGCCGTGGATTCTGGAGATCCTGAAGCGAGTCCAAGTATAGGGAACTCTCATGAGAGAGACCAGGTTTCTGCCTATGTTTGAAGGGAACTTGAGAATGTCTTTGATACTCAAGGGTCTTAGACTGTCCAAGTCTAGAGTTTTATCTTTTGTACAATGCCCAAGAGGAGGCACGGGTATTAAGGGATGGGTATGAACCCCACAATGGCCAGAGTTTTGAAGCTGGAAAGACTACTCTAGCAAAGGATGACTAAGTTCTGTCTTATACCTTTAAGAGGTCGACAGGGTCTTTGTATTAAGCCCAAGAGAAGGCATGAGAACTTCTAAGAAGCCGAAGGGTCCTTGTACAACGCCCAGGAGGAGGCGAGGATGCTTTTAGGAAGCCTATGGGTCTCAAAACCAAGAGAAGTTCAAGACATGCTATTCACAGAGAATAGATCAAGCCAGGAAGGTTCTTGAATTTGGAAGAAACTCAAGAGATGCTATTCACGGAGAATAGATCAACTCTGGGGAGTAGAGTTTCTTTGACAATTTCTAAGAGTGACAGTCTGAGAAAAGGTTCACCGAGAATACTGCCTTTATCTTTGTTCCATATTATTTAACCCCAAGAGATGGGAAGACTGTATCTGGAATCCTATGGGGGATCTAGTTTTGACTGTATTTAAGAGTGGCCAACAAGGCTTTACCTAGTACTAGACGTAGTTGCCGGGGAAAACTCTAAATAACTATACTAGTATTATACAGTTGATATTTGACAAGTATATAAAAAGGATGTGAAAGAAGACTTACAGTGAAGCAGCCCTACAATACAGTTATATACATATGAAAGCGGATAAACACTTACCTGTTGTAGAGCTTCCATACTGTTTTGTTAGTTGTTCAACAAAGAAAGCTTTGATAATAATATTATATTCAAAATCAAAGGAGAAAGTGCTTTGAAAAGTTTGTTGGGGCTTACAGCTCGAGGAGAGGCCCAAGGTTTTATTTTGAACTGGCGATCGTGCCGAGGTTTTTTCTTTTAACACAGAGGGACTTATACAATATCTGAGGCCCAAAAAGGTTTTGGTTAAAACTGGATTGGGTCTTACACTCTATTAGAGGCCCATAGAATTATTCTTGTACAAGAGATGGGACTTACAACTCAAGGAGAGGCCCAGAGGTTTAAAGAAAGGAAATGGGGCTTATAACACGAGGGTGGGCCCAAAAGTTTTCCGTTTTGAAATGGCGATCGCGCCGAGATTTTTGAAAACGCAGTGGGTCTTATACAATGACTGAGGCCCAAAAATGTTTTAGTTTTCAAGGGGGATTGGGTCTTACACTCTATTAGAGGCCCAAAGATTTATTTTAAGAAAAGGAAAGGGTCTTATAACTCATGGAGAGGCCCAAGGTTTTGTTTTAAAAGGCGACGATCGCGCCGTGATTTTGAAAATACAACGAGACTAATACAATATCTGAGGCCCAAAAAATGGTTTGTATTTACAAAGGATTGGGTCTTACACTCTACTAAGAGGCCCAAGTGTTTTGAAAATGATTGATGAGGGTTGAAATCAAAGAAACCATAATTTTGTTTTTCTTTAAAAGTAAATATTCAAAGAAAATCAATAAAATGATAAAAATACCAAATGAGTTTGAATAAACCACTTGTGATTTTTGTTTAAGGTTTGAAAAATGAGGTTTTAATCACAAGATGAATTAAAACTCATTTGGTTTTTATTTTCAAGGTAAATATTCACTTTTAAAATGTTTAAAAATAATTAAAAATGAATTTATTCACAAAAATACTAATTACATTAAATAAATAATATAAATTTGATTTTTTTGTGGAATAAAATATTTCAACATTTTTGTGATTTTTTGCAAAAAGAACCAATAAAAAATAATTAAAACTGAGGGAGTTATTAATTTTTCAAATCATTAAAAATAATATGAAAAAGAATAAAATATGAAAAAGTGGTAAAAAAGAGGATCTGGGGTGAGAGGGCCTTATCTTTCTCATTTCTCCATGGATGGAGACAAAATTTATATGCATCTGGCCTAGAATTTCACAAGGAATCCAATGGTGGTGGTGGTTTTTTCAGAAAACAAATCCTCCTCAAAACCCGATAGTGGTTTTGAAATAGGCCATATTTTGCATTTTCTGTGCTACCTCTTGGTACATGCATGAATTACATGATGAATTGATTCAAACATAACACATATAACATGTATAAGAGATGCATGATCAGTGGACCTCAAAGCAAGGCATATTTTAATGAATTCAAGTTGTGATGCTTACCTCCCTTGGAGCTTTTTGGGCAATCTGCCAAGTGCTTTGTTCTAGAAATGTTTTGATGCTTTGAACACTCTCAAATGATCCCTTAGAAGTTGTTAGGATGATTGGAACCAGCTGGAAACCTCAGGAATGGAAACTGGCCCTTTCTTGCAAAAGGGGCAAAAGTGGCCAAAATAGCAACTCTCTCAAATGGTGTTCCAGATGTGTGAAACCATTTGGGACAGTTCAAGGATGATTTTGGAGTGTGTTTGAGGTTTTATCTGGTTTGGAAAGTGACTGAATCAAGACATGGCTTGAAAAATGCAAAAAGGCCCTATTTTGAGGTTTTGAGATGGGACTTTGTGATTTTGGTGTTACAGGTAACTTGTGAGAGTTTGGATCACTTCTATATGATGTTTATGAGGGGTGTGTGTGATTGGTTTGGTTAGAATTGCTCTCAAACTCAAAACCTGATAGTGACTTGCTTTGGAAGATAAATTTGGAAGTGAGAAAGTGATTTTGAGGAAAACATTTGTTTGATGGCTTTGGTGTACTCAAACTGATCATAAATGAGCTCTATTTATAGTAGAGCAAGTTTGTTTTGGCTGCAATAGTGAATGGCAACTACATCAGAGGTTTGGCCAATGTTGATTAATGGGAATCCAAGTCTCCTCTAGCCATTGACTAGAGGTTAGAGCACAGGCTGCTGGTTCCCTTGGTCTTGGATATGTCTTGACTGAATTTAGTTGGAAATGGCTCAGTCCATGCCACCTTGGTGCATCCATTGAATGCTCCAAAACAAAATTGGAGTCTTGTCCCCTCTTTAGGGATTTCTAGGTTTGGCATGCTATTTTTGGTTCCAAGGACTTGGGAGGCTGATGGATCAGTGTTTATCCCTCCTTGGTCTCCCCCTGAGGTATTCAGATGGATTAACTTGTTTGTCATTTGGAAAAATTTGGCAAATTGAGCAAAATACACAAATCTGCCTTGCCATGACAGTTTGCAGCAAGGCACATTGGCATGGTCATATCTCATGGCTCAAGTGGATTTTCATGGAGTTCTTGGCCATTTTGGAAAGCTCTCATATGATACAACATATGCGTGATCATAGTTTGTTTTCATACCTTTTGGATCCAAGTGAAAAATGCCCCTACATTTGGAAAAAAGTGAAGGCAGATTCTGACTTAGTGAAAATTTCACTAAGTGTTGGAAAAAAGTGACATTTTCACTTTTTGTGATTTTGGCCATTCCATAACTTGAAATCCATGAGGAATTGGAATGAGGTGTAGTTGACACTTTTAAAGTATGCCATGAGAGCTACAAATCCATCTTTGGATCAGCCCAAATGGTTGCTTGGATCTCAAGTTATGATCCTTGGAAGTTGGTACCCTAGCCACTTTGTTCCATAACTCAGAAAATTTCTAAGTTTTTTATGGTTACCCCTTTTACAAGTTATCCCACTTTTCTTGATTTTTCTTGATGAATGATGATTCCAATCACACATTAACATCATTTTAGGGTCAAAGAACCATAGTTATGAAAAATATCAAAAAGTCAAAGTTGACTTTTGTGCACGGTTGACTTTTTGTCAGATGAATTCTAAACTGTGCGATCCTCTATAAAATCAAATCCTTGACCTAAATCAAACTTGATGGATTTATTTCATAGGTGTTATAGGGTGTATTGAATCATGTCCCAAGGCTTGGGAGCATGCCTCGGTCAAAAGTCAAAGGTACAGTTGACTTTTTCCTCAAAACCCTAATTGTGGTTCTGATGAATTTGAAACTTGTTGATCAAGCTTCTTGGACCAATCCATTGTTTCAAATGGATCAATGTGGTGTGTTACAGACCCTCAAACCATGTCTTGAGGTCTTGCCTCATGATTTGTCCCAAAAGTCAACTTAGGGGTGAATTAGGTCAAGAAACCCTAATTCCTGATTTTTGATGAATGCATCCCCTGAGGCTAAATTGACTTGATGATTGGGTCCATGGTGTTCCATGGAGTATATTAGGTTATGCTTTGAAGCATTGGCTCATGCCCAGAGGAAAATTTCCATCTGGAGGCCCTGGTCGACCAAACCCTAATTTGGTGACACTGGCGATCTTAAGGATTGATCCACTTAGAGTGCTGCAACCTTGTGCTTGATTCTTGCTGTGGGAGTCCTCTTGATCCATTGTGGATGTTTTAGAGGTTAGACAAGTTGAAGATCATGTCAATTCTTGATTGATCCTTTGTCTAAGGCTCAGAGAGGGCTTAAAACCCTAATTTTTGATAGTAGTGAATGCTCACCCATCTTTGGGGAGACTGATGAGGTATGATGGTTTACCTATATTGTGATGATGATTTGCCCAATGATGGGAAATCTTAGTGGTCAAAATTTGGGGTATGACACTCTCCTCGAACCTGGAGGGCCACGAGTTGTGAATCTGTGCGGATGACGACCTTTTCTGCCCCTAGATCCTCGGCCAGGCGCAGGCCAGCGAGGAAGGCTTCGTACTCAGCTTGGTTATTAGACGTGGGGAAGGATAAGGTGAGTGATACCTCCACGATGATTCCCTCGTCGTTCTCCAAGATGATGCCTGCCCCGCTTCCTGCCGAGCTGGATGCCCCGTCCACGAAAATGGACCACTTGCGCGCTTCGCAGGTAGGGGAATCTACGAACGTCATTTCCGTGACGAAGTCAACCAGAGCCTGGGCTTTAAGGGATTTTCTTCTTTCATACTGAATGTCGAATTCGGACAGCTCTAACGACCATTTAAGCATTCTGTCGGCCATATCTGGTCGCCCCAGCAGTTGCTTTACGGGTTGATCTATTAGGACCATGATTGTGTGGTCCAGGAAATAGTGTCTCAATCTCCTTGCAGCGTTGATGAGGGCCAGCTCTACCTTCTCTATTTATTGGTATCTCAGCTCTAGTCCTGCCAATGCTTTGCAGGTGAAATATATGGGCTTTTGCCCGTCAGGCGTCTCACGGATAAGGGTGGCGCTTACGGCCTCGGTAGCCACGGCGAGATATAGATACAAAGTTTCGCCGTTGTCTGGCCGAGAGAGGACCGACGGCTCTGACAATGCTTGTTTTAGATGAAGGAGAGCCTGGTCGCATTCCTCCGTCCATTCAAACGCTGCCTCCTTGCGGAGGAGTTTGAAGAAGGGCAGGGCATGCTGGACGGACTTGGCAACGAAACGCGACAAAGACGCGAGCATCCCGTTAAGGGACTGGATGGATTTCTTCGAGTTAGGCGTTGGAAATTCGGAGAATGCCCTGCACTTGTCGAGGTTGGCCTCGATTCCTCGCTCTGTTAGATAGAAGCCGAGGAGCTTGCCTGCCCAGACTCCGAACGTGCATTTCTCTAAGTTGAAACACATCCGGTATTTCCTGGCCTGTTCGAAGACTTTTCTTAAATGGGTCGTGTGATCGGTTTCCTCGTGGGATTTCACGATCATATCGTCCATATAGACTTCGAGCATGTCACATATTTCTCCCTAGAAGATCTTGTTCATCATCCTCCGGTAGGTCGCGCCGGCGTTCTTCAGGCCGAAGGGAATTACGTTGTTGTAATAATTTCCCGATTCGGTCATGAAGGCCGTGTACTTTTTATCGCTCATTGCCATTGGTATTTGATTATATCCCGAATAGGCGTCCATGAATGATAATAGTTTAAAACCGGCAGAGTTATCAACAAGTTTATCAATATTGGGGAGGGGGTAGGTATCTTTTGGGCATGCCTTATTAAGATCGGTATAATCAATACACATTCGCCATTTTCCATTAGATTTTTTCACGAGTACAATGTTGGACAACCAAGTTGTGTACTTGGCTTCCGAGGTGAATTTTGCCTCGAGGAGGTCTTTTACAGCTTGTTATGCAGCCTCCGTTTTCTCCGGAGACTGCTTCCTCCAACGTTGTGCTACTGCTTTAACGGTGGGGTCAATCATGAGTTGATGGCAGGCGACAGAGGGGTCTAAGCCAGGCATCTCTGCGGCACTGCAGGTGAATAAATCTGCGTTCTCCCGAAGGCAGGATTTGGGATGCTTCCTCGCGATGTCGGTAAGGCTGGTCCCTATCTTTACTCCTCGTTGAGGATCTTCGCCGAGCAGGACAAGTTCGAAGTCGCCATCCGAGATAGGGTACATCGGATGAGAGTTGTTGCTAGTTGAGGCGGATGAGCTGCTCGGGCCTGCTTGGTCCTTCTTCTGGTCATCTTCGGCGAAGCGGTTGTCGAGGTCGATGAAGTCAACTTGTGGCAGTGGCCTGGCCTCCTCCGAGCTGCTGGGCAAGGCTGGCTTGCAGGACGTCTTTGGCTTGGAAGCGACGATGTTGAGTCCCTTAGAGGCTGCCTCGAAGCATCTCCGTGTAACTTCTATGTCCCCGTGCAATGTAGCGACCATACCTTTCGAAGTGTAGTACTTCATTTTGAGATGGATGGTGGATGGCACAACTACTAGCTCGGCCAGAGTTGGTCGTCCGAATATGCACTGATAGAGAGACGAGTAGTCGATTACCAGGAACTGAACTTTAATGGATCTGGATGTCTCTGCAGATCCAAAGGTCACGATCAACTCGACGTACCCCCAGGGTTTCGCGACCGACCCATTGAAACCTTAGAGGTCGGAACCCACATAGGGAGTGAGGTCGGATTCATCGAACTGGAGAGTTGAGAACAGCTGTGAGTACATAATATCGACCGAGCTGCCTTGGTCGACTAAGATCCTGCGAACATCAAAATTGGCCATCTGGGCTCGAACGAGCAGAGGGATACTTGAGTTCGGGGATCCTCCGAGGAACTCTTCCCTGTAGAAGGAGATGGGGATTGATCCCTTATGGGCATTGTCGAGCGTTGTCACCCTGCTGGAGCTTGTGCTGATCAGGTGCTCGAAATTTCTCTTCACGGAGCCCAAGGTGACTTGTTGAAGCCACCTCCGAAGATGACCATTGCGGAGGGGAAATTTTCCCATGGGCTGTGGGCAGCGAAGTATGCGGGAGCGCTGAGCTCATCTGGGACGTAGAAATCTTCCGGTCGAGATATACTCAAGGCGACTTGGAGGTTGGTTTCTCCCGAGGAAGATGCCTCTTCCTCCACTTTCTTCGACTCCTGGGCATCTTGCTGGGGAGCATCTTTCTTTTTGTAAACTGCTTCAGGTGGCCATCCCTGATCAGTATTTCGATGGCATCCTTCAGGTGGATGCAATCTTCAGTGGTGTGATCGTGACTCTTATGGAAACGACAATATTTTGACTTCTCGGCGTTGGGCTTGGCCGATATCTGCTTGGGGAATCGGACTCCCGCCTGTTTAAACTCCGAATTGGCACATTCGGAAAGAATCGTTTCCCTAGAGACAGTCAGGGGAGTGTAATTGTGGAATCGGCCAGAGGGCCCCTTGTTGTCCCTGGATTCCCAGGGACGATCTTCGAGCCTTCTTTCCCCCCGACGGGATGTCGAGGGCTCGTCGCCTTTAGAGGCCCGGGCATTTTCATGATGGCGGGAGGCTCGAGCGGAGCTTGCCGCTTCCTTTTCTTCGTATTGAATATACGACCACGCCTTGAGGAGGAAGACGTCCAGGCTCCTTGGAGGTGCCCGGCCAACGGCTTTAGAATATTCTAAATGCGGGCAAAGTCCTCGCTCGAGCAGGAATTTCTTCATGTCATCGGTAGTGAGGAATTGCATAGCTTATTTATTAAACCTCTCGATATTTGCCCAGAGAGGCTCATCCTTCCTTTGAATTATAGCCTCAAGGGAGGCTTCAGTCTTTGGGTGGCGGCGCGACGCCGTAAAGTGCCTAGAAAACATCCTGTCGAGCTGCTTCCACGAGGTGATGGATTCTTCAGGAAATTGTTTGTACAGGTCATGGCCCATTTTTGGAGGGTGGTCAGGAACAGACGACACATGATGGTGCCCCGGACGCCACGGTAGTCTAACAGCGCATCGATGTTTTTGATGTGCTCATCTGGGTCAGTTGTCCCGTCGTACGTGCCCAAAGATGAAGGTTTTTCCAAGCCTTTGGGGAGGCGTGTAGCCAATATTTCCTGTGACAATGGGCCGTGGGGCTCATCGTCGCTGCTGGAACTGGTTCTGGATGGAGAGCGGGTGCCTCGCTCGTGACGGCGACTTCTTCGGGGTGATGGTGTTCGTGATCGGCCTTTTGGTCTGACCGGGGGTGAACGTTGATCCCTCCGAGTTCTCTTGTGGCCTAGAGAATGTTGGTCTCATGGGGAGACGTGATCGCGCTTTCGTACGACGTGGGACTCAGGCTCTTGGCGCACCCGACGATCGGTTTCCCGTCGGGGTTGAGGACTCTTGGATCGTCGTCGATTCTTCCTCGGCTGAGGGGATCTCGCACGGGCAGATTCTTCCAATGCCCTGATCCTCTCGTTTTGTTAGAGGATCAAGATGTGGGTCTTGTTGATTGCTTCAAGGAGGATCAAGGTGTTGGTGGAGCTGGAATGGGCTAGAAGGCCAGCAGGGGCTGGTCGTCAACACAGTTAGCAGAAGTGGGGGAGGGAGACACAGTAGCTCCGTCCCTCAAATGACGGGCGTCTCCTCCAAGAAGGGATGTAGTTCCGTCAGCATCGGTTTTGTTGACGGGGAGGACAGAGAGTTTGCGAGCATCTTGGACGTGATCTTGGGAAGCCATGATCGTAATCTTGGACGGAGAAAGTGCTTTGGTCTTAGATTCTGAGGTGGATGTTAAGACGGGGACAACAAGTTCCCACAGACGGCGCCACTGATCGTGAAGGCTGATCAGATCCTGTGATGGGTCAAGAATAACGTCTGTGATGCTGGGTGTGAGATGAGGAGGAGGGGGTATACCTACAAGGCACTCCGACGCTCAAGTAAGAAAGGGTCAGAGAAAAGGGGAAAGTACAAAAGTATGAGTTCTTAGGATGATTATTGGATACCTGACCCTCTCAAATGAGAGGGTTTATATAATGCCCCCAGCGCGTGGCCAACGGTCCCTATTTTCGAGGCAGAATAATCGTTTCCTGAAGAATAGGTAACTGTAAAAAACTAGCCGTTATGACGGGCAGAGGTGCCCAAAACTAGCCATTGCCACGGGCAAGGGCGTAGTTTCGGGCACAGGCGTCGTGACCATTCTTGGATGAAGAAGCCTTGCGTAACGGGCATAAATTCTGGGGAGGAGCAAATGACTTTGAGATTCATCTGTCCACACGTGCCCGGTAGAGGGGCAGAAAGGTAAATGCTGCCTTTCCTCAGCTGGACTTAGGCAATTGGGCCGTTCTGGGAGCAGAAGTGGATTGGGCCATGCCTAGCCATTGGTCCAGTCCGGAACACTATTAATATTTGATAGACTTTTGTTAGGGTTTATATAGTTTTTCCCGCCATCATTAAATATTTGATCAATTGTTTTATTTATCCTGTTTCATATAATTTAAAAATTGACTAAAAGTTTAAATAAATATAATGTTCGTAATTAGCTATACTAAAACTTGAAAAATATATATCAAGTATATTTAATTTAAAACTAAATGTAATTAAGTAAAGTATATTGAAGAAGAGAAATGGTTGATTTGAAGAAACATTCGAAAGACAAAATACATAGTAACTGAGCCGACAAAAATTTGAAACAAATTTTGCATTCTTAATCACCAAATCTAAAACTCCTAGCCGATAAAAAGTTGCTCTAGGTATAGTCTTATTGATCATCATCATCAGAATCAAAGAGTTGATAGTCTTGTTCATCATCATCATCAGAATCAAAGATTTGTACCCTTCTCACCCTTGTTGTTGATCTCCTTATTCTTCTCCTCTTTCTTCTTTGTCGCACAGCCGGGGCCTGAAGGACCTGTTGAACAAAACCATTAAATGAGGATTGCCAAGAACATGAACATGCAAGTCTGCTGCAACTACAGATGCCATAATATCCTAATATACATCATAGATGGCCCAATGAACTAATAACAATAAGGTGTAGCGCACTTAATGCATATGAACAGGCAAGTCTGCTGCAACTACAGATGCCATGATGTATATTGGGATATTGTAGAAGCCACTTGATGCACATGAACAGACTATGTCATTTCACATGAACAGAAAAATGAACAGACTATGTCATGAATAGACTATGCCATATCCCTGATGTAGAAGCCACGCTAAGGCTAAGGTGTAGTGCATTAAGAAAGGCCAATAAGGTGATGCGCATTAAGAAAGGCCAAAAAGAACCAGGAAAATACAAATTGTACCGGCTGGACCTGTTGAGGTTGTTGAACGTGGGGAAGTTGTCGGTCCGGTAGAGGTTGGTGGAAGTCCGAAGGTGATTGAAGCTCCGTAGGTGGTTGGAACTCCGCAGATGGGCGGACCCGGACAGCATGTTCGACATGTTTGTGCATCTGTTGATGAAAATAAAAAATATATATATTAAAAGAGGAAGAAAGAATGATGGAGAGAGATGTTTGTAGTGATAGAAAAATCAAGTAGGTAATGTAGGTGCTGGACCTGTTGAGGTTGTTGGACGTCGACAGGCTGATGGACACCGTGAGGTTGTTGCAACTCCGGAGATTCTTCGAACTCCGCCGCTGTCTCCACATCCGAAGGTTCTGCGACCTGGAGAACGTTGTTGGACGCCATACAAATTATTCCTCTTTGATGAAGTTTGGTCTGTGTTGTTGAGAATAGGAGGCAGGTTTATATAATTAAGCTTGTGACTCTTCATCTTCTCCCCCACTTTGAAAATGCAAATGCATTAATTGTTTTGAAACTATAACATTGTAACATTGGGAGGTAAAATAATAATGAGTGATGATGGTCAAGTTTATCATTAACTTGCAAATACAGTGTTATATATGATTGGTCATTAAAGAAAAAGAGAAGGAACAATAAAAAATATTATGGATAGAAAAATTGAGCTTAAAAGTTACCATATATATCAAACCACATGCACACATTCATCCGAAAATAGACTTTCCTGAATTTCCTGGTATTCTCCATAATATAATTGCAGCTGCTGCAGCAACACCAGATAGTTGAGAGCTATAACATAGCTGCGACGAATCACGGGTGTGGTTGCTAGTAGTTGTCAGTGTTTTGCCATAGTTAGCGCCCTTGAAAACCAAAAAGCATATATTCAGACATCAATTAAACCGAACATCAGAAATATACAGTGAATGATGGTTGTTTAAATTGATGTGGGGTAGGTTACAAAGTTCTTCCTAAACCTTAGCATCCTTTAGGAGAACAATAGTCGGCATGTTCGGATCATGTTGTTTCTGTTTGTAATCAAAGAACTTGTTAGGATAGTTTTCCCAAAGGGTACAATGCAACGTGTTGTCACTAAGTGGAAGTAGCAGAGATAGTTACTAAACAATTTTAGAAGTAAAATGAAACTGAGTATCCGGTTAACGATATACCTTGAATCTCTTAACAGGAAGTTGATATGAGGTTCCCCCCCACCCAACCCCCACCCCCCCAACCCCCCCCCCCCCCCCTCCCCCGTGTTTGAATGCGAGTATCCTACAAAACAGTAGAAAAGGAATTAAAAGAGAATTTCATGAAAAGTAAACAACACACGGTTTGATAATAACATTAGCAACAGTACCACAAAGAAGATTCTTTTTCCATTTCCCTGAGATGATATCAGCAAATGGTGTGAAGTCCATGGTACTGTCAGGGATAGTTTGCCAATGTCTGTAGGTGACGTTAACTGACAGCGCCGAGTCAAATGCCTGGTTATAGTTTGTTGGAACAACCACATAAATCTCATGCCCCAGAAATGTAAACATCTGCCTACTAACATGGATGTATTAGTATACAAACAGAAGTTTAGTATTTTAAACAGAAGACGAGGTTTTTGTACAAAACACAAGCAAATGGCATGCTATGTATACAAACTCAAATTTAGTATTATAAACATCAGATCAGTTTTTACAAAACACAAGCAAGCGTAAACTTCAGATTGAGTTTTTACAAATGAAGGTATATTATTGTTCTTATCTGATCAGTATTTTGTACAAAACACAAGCAAATGTCAAAATATGCATATAAACGACGGTATAGCATTTTTAAGATCAGATCAATTTTTTGTACAAAAAACAAGCAAATGTCATGAAAAAATACATAGTCAAGGAGGTGCAGTTAATAATATGCGTAACTTACATTTTTGTCGCCAACCACCATATCAAAATGCTCCTTTGTTCTTGTCGTAACCTTCCACTTGTGATGCAACAATTGATAGCAATAGGAAACCTGCAAACGAAGAAATGACAAAATGCACCACAAAATAGCTAATGATTAGAAAGGACTAAAGGACAAAATCCGCCACAAAATGCACCACGAAATATCTGTACTCAGGATAACCACTTAGGATCAAATGAAACCTAAATAAATCTAAACTTCAAAACTACACACTACTACGAAAAACCCATTTAACAACGGTTGGGAATGACATATAATGACGCGGGCGAAGGCGTTGTTATGTAGCGAATTATGTAAAACATTAATTACATATGATCTCGGTTACAACAGATAACCGTTGTTGTAAGTACCCAGAGTTTATTATATTAAATGTAGATAGCTTGTTTTCCAAACACCTCACAAAAGAAATATACATGGAATCAATTTGATGAAGAAGTCTATAATCTGCAAATTAAATTGTTCTTGAAAACCAACTTAAACAAACCAATGTTTTCTGATTGCATTCGTCGCATCGTACATTTCACGTTATTTTACATATATATTGTGGTTTATTGATCTGACTCCTTCGATATATCGCTATCTTCGATTATAGTTAAATTTCCACAAGAAAAAGACATTGGATAATCTGCCTCATCATCATCACTTATCATCATAATTTTTATAATCGGAAGTTTTACAATTATAAGTGTTGATGGAGAGGCAGATTAAATAATAATTTGTTGTTAATGAAATTTAACTATAATGGAAGATGGCGATGCATCTAAGGAGCCAAATCATTATACCATAATATATATATTAAACATCGTGAGATGAATGATGAGAGAGATGCAATTCGAAAACACTGATTCATATAAGTTGGTTTTCAAATAAAACTTAATTTGCAGATTATAAGTATCTATGTCAAATTAAATGAATGTATTTTAAGTGAGGGTTAGTGAAACAAGCAATCTACATAGAATATAATAAACTCAAACAACATTCTATACCAAATCCAGATATTATAAACTCATATAATACGCTTGCTACCACCAGCATCATCACCCTGTATCATCCCCTTAACCTGTAAGGAAACACAACAAACTTCAAAAATGAGCATCCTCAGTTGAAAACAAACCCTAAAACCATAATCCACTGAAGAGTAAAGAGAGGAACAAGAATAACGCACCTTTTAATGAAACTAATCGCGGAACAGGAATCAATTATGATGTTCAACTAGTTTGGGAATCAATGAAGAAGAAATATAAGGAGGATGAAGCTTACACAAAAGCTTTATACTTCTTATATTTCTTTTCATTGTTTCTAAAACTAGATGAAGTTTGCTTACACTGTTGTTTCTTCATTTACTAACATCTTGTTCGTGAAGCTATGAAGAAAAAGTATAAGGTGGATGAAGTTTCCATCATAGCTTCATGCTTCTTATACTTTTTCCATAGCTACACAAACATTATGAAGTTTCCAAATTATGGTCTTTGTTAAGGTAGTGAAAACGAATATGAAAAAATGAGAATAATCAACAAAAACAACATGCAACAAACGAGATAATGGGAAATATCTAACAATAGATGGAAGAAGAAGAATACCTTAATGTATGAAGCACAAGATTCACGGCTAAAGGTGAAAACAAAGAGAAAAAATGGGTTATAGGGTTTCACTTTGAAGGCAACGACACTACTGTCAATAAGTGAAAGTTATTTCGCTTATATATGGGTAATCTATTTCACAACAGTTAACAATACCAACCGTATAGATAGGTATTTATTTATTATAAATATATCACTACGGTTAACCAGAAGAACCGTAATGATAACCCTTTTATATGTGAATTTTAAAATTAATAAAAATCGTATAGATAGGTATTTATTTATTATATCAACTATTACATTTCATAATAAAGTAAACATTAAACATAAAGGAGACAAGAAAACATAACATCTTGAGATTTCCAGAAAATATCTCTGATTTCAGTTTGCTCTTCAAATTCTTGTTCTTTTTCTTTAAATCCTCATACATAACCTTCAAAGAGCCCACAACTTCCAACTCTGACTTCATAATGCTATCATCTTCATTTCCATCTCTTTCTCCCACGTCTTCATCCCATATGAACAAATTACATGTTTCATCGCTCCTCCAAAATAGACATCTCCAAAAAAGTCTTCCTTTATTTTGTCCCTTCTTGCATTGGTACGAAACCATACGATCATCACAACCACAAAAATTTCCAGATCGAGATTTTACAGTGGAAGAAGACATAGAAACACCTTTGGATGATTTTGTCTTCAAATGCGACATTGCAACACCTTAAAGTAGAACACTTTCTTGTTGTTGTATTCTTCTTCCCGACAATGGTGATGGCGTTGGTGTTAGGGTTGTTTCGTCTTGTTTCTTTTTTCAGTGGATAAATTGATATATACTTGGTGTTTAAAATACATAAAAAGAAGCAACAGTTTGTAACAACGGTTTTAAGAAATAACCGTAGTGATATCCTTAATATTTTTTTGTTAAATATAAATAAAACATAAAAAGGGCGTATTTACGTCAAAGGAATAAACTATTTGAGAGCGACGAGGTTCGAACCCATGAAAGCTTGATTGTATCACCACGGTGTTCACAACAACCGTTATTATACCCTTGAAATTTCTAATTAAAATAATGCGCGCCCATCTAGTACGCACTATAACAACGGTGTATAGGATGCCGTTGTAAACCTGGCGTTGTTGTTTGGGCGTTTTGTAGTAGTGACAGCAACAACACATTGTTCCCATAACACTTAAAGCCATAGTTTGGAACATCTACTGCTTGGCTATGCATCGAATTGTCCATAACAATAATCAATCTCTGTGTATGAAAAGCTTCTGGAGATATCAACAACACGCGTTAGAAACAACGTAATGAGCTGCAGTAGAAGTCAATAACCAACATTAAGATGTGCAGTACTAAATAGATTAGAGATCATGTAAAGTTTTATTATGAACTTACATTGCATCAAATTACATTTCATCAAAATAAATAGGTTACATATCTCAGTTAATTAAAAAGGTAAACAGACAACCAGTACCTCTAACATTTCCAACGACCTCACTTTAAACGGCAGCAGAACGCCTGACAAACTCAACAACCCTCGACCTCTAAGCAATAACCCAATCTACGCTCACACGAACTCCAAATAACCAACAGCAATGACACAAACCTCCAGCAGCACAGGAACATTACCACCAATGAACAGACATCTCAGTCATCCATTGCGAGGATTGTTTCAACCGTTGCATAGTCTGAACAAAGAAGCAACAAACTCACAGTAACATTCTTGTTTTCAAACAACACGTGAGAAGCTCGGTGCATAGTCTGAAAATAGATATAGCTAGCATTGAGCACCCCATTAGATCTTGCACAACCAGAGAGAGCAAGAAGAAGAACAACCAAGTTATTTTTTTCGGATACATATTAGTACAATCCTTAAAGCCTAAGAACAACATACAAACTCTCTGAGTATCTACAATTCAAACCAAAATACAAGAGCAACCAAATCAATATCCAAATGACAAAGCAAGATTTAAATATTACAAATTATACATAGTTAAAGGGGCATGCATTGTCAGTTACAATTTTGCAAATATTACGAATGATGCGGAAACCAAAACGTACAAATGAAGCATCATCTGATCTGAACGATTCTGCGAATTTTGCAAAGACAAACAACAAATCAACCACGAGTTCCCTTTAGATAAACCAATAGTACTACTATAGTAAACAAAGCACAATAGTACTACCACATAAACAATATGAAGACCGCTATAAGAAGAGTACTTCGATAGTCGGATGAAACACAGGTGCTTGGTCTATTACTGGCCGACATGCTTCGGCTGGTTCCCATCTAACATATATCTACTACATGACAACAATAATCCAACATAAGAATAACAAGAAAAATACAAATTGTTCTGGTCACGCGTGTTCAACACAGCCAACCTAACAACATACCTTTCAGAAGACTAAAGTGCATTGTTATTTTTCGGGTTGTGCCGAAGAGGACCCTTCTGAAAAAAAAATGTAAGAGCTCTAAATCAATGGTTGCTATACTAATAATCACACATATAGGAATAACATAACATAGAATCTATAGATATATAAATTATAAACAGATCATACATTATCAGGGTTTGAAAATCTAACGTCTTTAACATCAGAATTTGCATCCAATATCAATATTCTGACAAAGCAGCAACACTACTGAAAGGTATGTCCAAAACCGCTTATAAGCTCAAACAAAGCACGATAAAATAGAAAACTAAAGATTTAAATACTAATTTGAGAAAAAAAGCCCAAACCAATCAAAAAACCTAACTCTGGATCATCTTCTGAAGAGCATCAATGGGAATAAACAGATCATACATTATTAGGGTTTGAAAATCTAACCTCTTTAACATCAGAATTTGCATCGAATTTCAATATCCTCACACAGCAGCAACACTACTGAAATGCATGTCCAAAACCGCTTATAAGCTCAAACAAAGCACGATAAAATATAAAACTAAAGATTTAAATACTAATTTGAGAAGAAAAAAAGTCCAAACTAACCCTGGATCATCTTCTGAAGAGCATCAATGGCGAGCGTATCTGACGTAACAAAAACGGGATTCATCGTCTCATCAGGCAACAACCCCTCAGCAACATCTTTAGTAGAAACATCCTGACAACACAAACATATACAACACAAATCAACAACATTCAAACATCTCATCATATGAAACATTACCACAAATATAGAAACAAATCATTAGTTGTTTCTGTTTGATTTCTATAGGTAAAAGAGGAAGAAGGAACAAGACGAGGAAGAAGAAAAAAGAAGACAGACATAAATGACGGTGAGAGAGAGAAAGAAAGAGTGAAACGAAGAAGAAGAAGGAAGAAGAGAGGGAGAAAGGACGATGTGAGAGAGAACGAACAGTGAGAGAGAGAGAAAGGTCAGTGAGAGAAAGAAGATTCAGATGATAGTTGGCACATTGGAAAAAGAAAAAAAAAAGTAAAAATTGTTGACGTATTGAGTTAGAATGTAACCAATTGAAAGATTAACCATTCAAAAAGTATGTAAAGACAAAAAAATAGTAACTTTATCATGTAAATTTGGTAACTATGTTAGTTTGGTTGAAAAAAGTATCTTTTGGACTAAAATTACTCTCATTTTAATGAGGTTGAAGATAAAAAAGATGGGGCAATTTAGGAATTTCCACAACCTATAACTTTCTTATATGATAGATTAATTTGATTTGATTCAATTTTATTTCTAAAAATAAATAAAATCAAACGGAACAACAGATTTTTTTCCTGCAATTCGAATAATTTTTAACTTCAAAATCGTGAAACATCAACTCAAACTTATATGAATTTTGGAGTATCTAGTTTGTATCACGTAAAAAGATATACAATATGAGATCATAACGTAGTGGAAGGTGTCAACTGTTTTGTGGGTGGTGACGTTAGAAATAATGATACGCAATGTTAGAGACATAATGGATGAAAGAGTGTGTGGGACACTCGTGATTATTCCGTTGGAAAGTGTAGCCGCAAGAAACGCCGACCTGCACCAAAACACAGGTAGATACCTTTATAACTACGAGTGCATTTTTTTAATCAAAATCAATCATTATCGCCATTCTCTATAGCCTTAATTAACGCCTACATATTGCATTACATCCTTAACCCAGCAACAAATAGTTTAATACTGTTAAAATTGGATTTGAAATAATTTGATCTGATTAAAACTACTAGTTGAAAGAAAAGCGGATTAAATTTGAATACCTTCTCATATAGAGATGGGTTAAACAATATACTTAGGTTTGATTAATTTAACTAGCCAAAAGTTTAATTTAACATGCTTTAATTGTACCGGTCAAAGTTAAATTTAAACTTATATAACACATCTCCCATGATACAAGTAAAAATAACTAATTTTATATTAATTAAGAAAATTAATTAAATATAATTAATTTTCTTGATTTTATACAATTACAAAAAATTTACTATAATATTTTTAGTTGTATTTGATAAGTCAAATACTATATATTAGTAATATAAATATTAATTAGTTTTAAAATTAAAGTCTTTTGTTTATAATAATTGTTAAGTATTAATAAGTGTAAGTAGTGTGGATAATAGTCGGAACATAATGTGGTGACTTGAGCATTTATAAGTGAGAGAACCCATATACCCATCGCCTTAAGGTTTTAGATGAATATGTGGTGTGTCTCTCACAAAGGTGTTACTCTAGAAAAGGAAAGTCCTACAATATGTAATATTCCATAGTGAAAATCTCCCATAACAGTGGTATCATGAGCCTTTGGTTCGACTAAAGAACCGGTTCACTTGTATTGAAAGTACTTTTCACAGGTGGTGGTTAGAAGCTGTCCTGTTGAAGAGTGTCAACGACGGTAAAAGAGTTTGCTCAATGCTTCCTATTTGAAAATCTCCTCCAACAATAATGACTAAGATTTAATATAATTTCTTTTGTTTATAATAGTGATTCAAGGAAATATAAATTTATATAATCAAAATAAATATGTTTTATATCAATTTTTTCTATTGTGTTTCCTCTGTTCACTAGTTTTTTCTTATTTTTATTTAAGTTTGACAAATTTATAAATATTTAGTTTAATGATATTACAAAAACTAAAACGGCAAAAAGAAGTGGAAAACAATAATATTTTGTTTTTAGTTTGAAAATGATTTCTTAAAATCAAGAGTGAACTCATATATACTCTGAGTGTCTTTAAAACTCTATCTTTTTCATTAACCTATTACAGATTGATTGAATATTCGTCTTGGTTCTGAAATAGGTTAAGGTATAAGTTTGTTTAGTCATGTTGATGGTGATTTAACCTGAATCTTAAAAGTTTGTTTTAGGTGTTTAAGTACTCCGCCTTGCTTTTTTTTTAATGATTTGATATTCTATTGGTTGTGATGTTTTCTATTTGTATGTGTTGAATTTTTTTTGTACTTTCATAATAAGTATTTATTGGATTTTTTGATTATTTGTATTTGAGTGGTTTTCACATATTATATTAATATATTATTTTTTAAGGTGCATAGTGCTTGCGTAGGAGTTTTTATAAGGTGCTTGAAAAACTTAGAGGATTCCGACATTTTTTTAGATGTTTGAGTACTCCTCCTTGCTTTTTTTTTTATGATTTGTTATTCTATTGGTTGTGATGTTTTCTATTTGTTTGTGTTGAATCTTTTTTGTACTTTCATAATAAGTATTTATTGGACTTTTTGATTATTTGTATTTGAGTGGTTTTCGCATATTATATTAATATATTATTTTTTTAAGGTGCATAGTGCTCGCGTAGGAGTTTTTATAAGGTGCTAGGAAAATCTAGAGGATTCCGACATTTTTTTATAATCAGAAACTTTCATTAATAACAGTGGGAAAGCACATAACAATTCAAAACACCGACATATACACCTAATTGTTCCAACCAAATAATTAGTACTTCAAACAACCTATTTCCAAACAACCCTTACAAAAAATCGGTTGGATGTTTCGACCAATCATAATATGTACAAATTGAGGACTTAGAAAGACTAATTGATAACCACAACTAAGAATAATGCCTAATTCTATGAACTATTTCACCTACATTCAAAAAACCATCATTGAAAATGATTTGGTTTCTAACTCACAAAATGTTCCAACACGTACAAAACCAAATTAGATTCGTCGTATTTTTCGAAGTCCTTCCATTCAACCGAACAAACCATTCCAAAAGATGCTCCTTACAGTTGCTACGACTTATTCTTTCCATCCCAACCCAATCAAAAATACAATTCCACATAAGACCAATCTTTGGGAAATTCAAGAGCACATGATCTAATGATTCTACTTCATTGAAACATAAAACACAAACAATGTCGTGGGAATTGGAAATTACCTCCCTGACAGCAAGATTGGATCGTGTCGGCAGTCTATTGGATTCCAGCATTGTGCTGTCTTTAGTAGTTGCTATGAAAACCTTGTGAGTTCCTCCATTATTTTCCAATTTGAGTTTTAGATAAGTGCAAGGAGAATCCGATGGGTTTCTGTAGTATGCTCCATTTGGAATCTTAGACAAATACAAGGAGAGTCAAATGAATTTCTACATTGTGTTATAGATGGAGAACGAAGTAAATTTCTGTATTGTGCTCTAGTTGCAGTCTAAGATTAGCGCAACGAGAACCCAATAGATTCCTACATTGTGCTCTAGTTAGATTCTTATATAAGGGCAATGAGAGTCTGTGAATTCATGCATTATGCTCCAATTAAATCTTAGATAAGCGCAAGGAAATCACAGTAGGTTCCTTCATTATGCTCTAGTCGAAGTCTTCAAGAGGTTGCCTAGTCGTGTACCTCATTCATGACATTGAAGAGTTTATTTAACTTTTGTCGTCTTTGATTGGTTTTTTTTTTAAAGCAAATTGAAATTAATGAATACAAGGGGTACTTATCCTTCAAACAAAAAAAAAAAAACAGATGAATAAGATATTACTATCCAACTCCATGCTAACGTAAAAACCTAAAGGATCCAAAGTGAAAGCTTTTAACTTTGTGTCTTATTGTTCGGTTCCTTTGATAATTACAATTCACCAAGTTCAAATATAGTTTTGTACTATAATCAACTCTATTTCCTCGTTAGTAAAATAAAATAAAATAAACATTCATAAAAAATAAATAATAATAATAATAATAATAATAATAATAATAATATAATTAATATTATATTACTCCGTTTCAAAATGACTGTCGTTTTGGGAGAAAAATTTTGTTTCAAAATGACTGTCATTCTTACTTTTCAATGTAGTAATAATTGTTATTTTTCCAATTTTGTCATGTAATTATTACTCTGTACACTGTTTCCAACACATTAATAACACTAATTTAGTAAAAGTGCAATATCTTATGACAATATCATTGCATTTTTTAATCTGTGTGCAAAAACCTTTTTTTTTAATAAGCAAGTGATATAATAGATACAGGTACAAAGGGTACCCACCTGAATACAACGAGAAAGGCCGAGAGAAACGTCGCCACAAAGCAAAAGAGATGACAAACCAAATGCACTTAAGACATAAAAAACAATGGATCCTTGTCAAAATCGTATAAGCTGCAATTGGAGTGAGTAATTTCTCCCACAAAGGACCACTTCCACAAAGACAACTTAATCTTCCAAACCATATCAATAATGTTCCAAGTCAAATTACTAAATGTTATGTCGTTCCTAACCAACCAAATACTCCTACAAACTGCCAACCAAATACTACTCTCCCTACCTTTCAAGACATTTCTGGATTTGCCAAATGTGAACCAATGAATAAAACTGCCTTTAAAATCCATGTCCACATCTATTGGACAACCAAACCAAATTGAGATTTCTTTCCACACCAATTTAGCCACCGTACACTTTAATAACACATGGTCTAAAGTTTCGGGCTCCATAAAACAGAAAGAACAAGACGTGTCAGAAAATTCGGTAATGATACCTTTGTTATATAGCGAAACCTTCGAAGGTAATTTATTCATGATACACCGCCAACCGAAAGCTTTGATATTGGAAGGAACCGACGCCCTCCATAACAACTCCAAAGTCGTGTCGTGACGATTAACAGGGCCCCTCGGAATGAAATAGGAGGATGCTAAAGAGTAGTACGAACTAACCGAGTAACAACCGTTGGCCTCCATCATCCACTACACCGAATCCTTCATGTCGCTGATTGGATAAAACGGTGCTAAAAAGTGGGATAAAGAAATACCCACCTCTGCATGACCGCTCGAAGAACCTGTAGAAACCAAAACAGGAACTGAAACCATAGTGGGCGAATTGTTTGAAACAGACACCCCAGCTGTCATTAAATAGTTGTAATCTAGATGAACGGAACAAGCGCCAGGGGCTGAAGTAGTTTCTGTAGAGGCGAAAGTGGAAACAGGAGCTTCCACATAAACAGTACCAGCCGTGACAACAGAATATGCAGAGCCATCCATATTTACAGCAGCAGACCCAGACTGAACCGGAAAACGACGACCAAAATTATGAGCCTGAATTCCCAGATCCCCCCACCTCCACTGGCCCCCCACCTAGCCTCTCATCGCCGCAATTGACATGTGTCGGAGCCTCGATACCGAGAACTCAACAGGGAACAGCTGCGATAAAGGACCGTGCCCAGTCCAATTGGAAACCCAGAAAGACACATCAAAACCATTACCCAAAACCACTTTAGAATTGTCCACCATTAAATCCTCCAGATGCTTATCATTGAAAGACAATAGATCCAAAAACTAAGGGGAGTAATAAATCCCCAAGTTCAAAACAGAGTCACCGCCCCACATCATTAACCGGATATCTCCATATCTCGCCTTCAGTACCTGAAACCAAAGATCATCCGATCCACCAATAATTCTCCACCTCCATTTCTGGAGGAGAGCCTCGTTGAAAACGTCGAGTCTCTTCAAGTTTAAACCACCATTAATGAAAGGCCAACAAAGAGAGTTCCAATTTATCCAATGCGCCCTCCGCTTCGCATCCGTGCTACCCCATAGAAACCTACCTTGAATTCTCATCATCTCCTTCCAAATATTCACCGGAGCTTTGTAGAAAGAAAGATGGAAAATAGACAAGCTACTAAGAACCGATTTAATAAGGGTAATTCTTCCACCGAAGGACAAAAACCGGCCGTGCCACGACGATAATCTTCTACCAAATTTCGAAAGCAAAGATGTCCACGAAGCGATCCTCCTTGGATTGGAACCAATAGGGATACCAAGGAAAGAGAATTGATGAGATTCTCTTTTGCAAGAAAGAAAGTAAGCCGCGACCTCAAGAAAACTCTCGTTAACATTTAAACCGATGAGTTTGCTCTTGTGAAAGTTAATACCAAGGCCCGAGACTAATTCAAACGCCCTAAGCACCACCTTAATAGCCCACATATGTCTCCATCCTCCGTCCCCTACCAATAACGTATCATCCGCATACTGTAAAACATCAATAAAGCACTTCCGATTAATGTTGAAACCGGCAAAATCTCCCATAACGACCGAATTCCGAATCAGCCCCGATAAACCTTCAGCCACCAAAACAAATAAAAACGGAGACAACGGGTCGCCTTGCCTTAAACCCCTCTCAACCACGAACTCCTTCGTTGGACTACCATTAACTAAAACAGACATCTTGCTAGAGAAAAATCAAATTTTCCATCTAACCCATCCACACGTCGCCAAACCCCATTCTTCTCAACATAAATCTCAGAAAACCCCACGATACTTTATCGTAAGCTTTTTCGAAGTCCACTTTAAAGAGGGTGCATTGCTTCTTCTCCTTAATCGCAAAGTCCACCAACTCGTTTGCCACTAAAACCCCATCAAGTAACTGGCGACCCGGAACGAAAGCGGTTTGACAAGGAGAGATAATAGAATTCAACACCAACTTCAACCTAGAAGCCAAAAGCTTAGACAAAGCCTTGTATAAACAACCCACAAGGCAAATCGGCCTATAGTCATCAAGGCCTAAAGGGTTATTACACTTCGGAATCAAAGTCAAGAACGAGGAAACAATGGACTTGGATAAAACAGCCCCAAGATGAAAATCCGAGAAAAAGCGGACAAAGTCACTTTTTAAGAAATACCAACATTTCTTGATAAAAGTGAAAGAATAACCATCCGGCCCGGGACTCTTGGAACCCCCGCAACTCCAAATCGCGTTCTTAATATCCTCCTCCGAGAAAGGGGCTTCCAAAAAAACTCTCTCCGAATGAGAAATCGATTTGAAATCCACCCCATCAAGAAAGGGTCTAACATTCTCCGGCTTGATAAACTTCCTCGAGAAGTGATCAAAAACCTCCCTTTTCACGCCATTGACCGAATCCACCAGACCACCTTCCGTATTTAAGGAGCCTAAAAAATTACGCCTCCTCCTCTCTTTCATGACACTATGGAAAAATCTACTATTCTCATCACCATCGTTCAACCACTTCAACCTAGCCTTTTGAATAAGCATGTTTTCCTTTATTCTCAAGTTCGTCCAAAACCGACTAGAAGCCTCCTTACGATTACCGTTGATTAACTCCACACGACTCTCGCCACAAGAAGCTAGAGCATCGTCCCCATTATTAATCCCCTTCGCTCCCTTCTCCACTTCCAAATCATATCTACCAAAAACCTCCACATTCCACCACGTCAGACTAAATTTAAGTAAACGAAGCTTCTCTTTAAGAACATAATCACTTCTACCATGTACGACCAACTTCTTCCATTCGTTTTTGACAAAAGGAATGAAATGTTTATCTTTGAACCATTCATTATTCACCCTAAACGGTTTCGGACCCAAGTAGGAAGAATCCACCACTAACCAAACTGGGCTATGGTCCGAAACATCCCTCAAACCGATCAATTGACCCACAACACCCCACCTATGATTAACTCATTCAGAGATAAGAAAATGATCAATTCTGCTCATAGAATGACCGTCTCCACTGAACCACGAGAATTTCTTACCCTTGCAAGGAACGTCAACCAAGTCACAATCCAAGATGAAGTCCGAGAACTCCCTCATCTCTGCCGACCTACTACCCATTGTCCTCCCTCTTCGTTTCCCCCTATTTGATATAGCGTTAAAGTCGTCTCCGATGCACCAATCACCATCTACAAATCTAGATTTCAAGAGAACTAAATCTCTCCATAATTTCCTCTTCAACGACAACTCGCAAGGAGAATAAACATTGACTATATAGAACAAATGTTGTCTCCACATCACCTTCACTCCAATATATACATCCCCTTTGAAACTACATAACACCTCAATATTTGATTTCCACAGAATAATGAGACCCCCAGAAGAACCGTTAGAACTAGAAAAGGACCAGCCAACATCAACATTAGACCATAAGCTACTGGCAATTTCAGCAGAAACATACCTTAATTTAGATTCTTGAATGAGAAACAGGTCCGCTTTACCTCTCGAAATAATCTGATTGATCCGTTTCCTTTTCAGCAAACTACCTCCTCCCCTAATGTTAAGAGTACCGATTAACATTTATTCACATCTAAATTAGCCTTCCCACCATCCTTATTTTCCCTGTTCCCTCTCTCCATATCATTCAATTTAGTTACGTAATCCAATTTCGACTCCGACACTGCTACTCCAAGATTGATCATCGCCTCCCAAAGTGTATCCCCCACCAATGAACTCATATTGTCCCATAATCTTGAGTTATTTCTGAAAATGCCCAATTCCTCAGAATTTTCCCCACAAAAAACCTTAAACAACAGTCATTTTGAAACTGAGGGAGTAAAATTTAAAGTAGACCAATTATTTTTAGACGTTAAGAATTAGGATTAGCACTAGCTATGACTCTAGGCTGATAGTGAAATTCTTTTATTAATATCAAAGAGAATGGAAAAATATGCAATATACGTACTTTATAAATATCTTGTATGTGTATAGTTTGATTTGATTTCAACAATGGAAGAGTAAAGAAACAAATCTATAAGCATATTGGGGTAAAATTAAAAGGAATTTAATATATTTCTTAAATCTTAGATTTCAACATGCTTAGGAAAATATATAGAAGCAAAAGTAAGATTTTTTTTATTATATGTTATAGATTACCAGTGAATGCAAGTATATCTTACTTCTTCGACCAAACCTTATGGTTACGTTTACTAATAGATGATTTCTTAATACACCACCCAAGTTTCTTAGGCACCACGTGAAATTTCATTTTTGCCCCTAAATTCTGGATTTGCACATTCGGACGCACCAAATTTTTAAAAAACACTGATATGTTCCGGATGTGCACATCTAGAAGAATTTCTGATTTGCAAATCCGGAAAAAATCAAAAGAATTTCATAAAATCATTTACTTCTAAATATAATTAAATCCAATATAATTAAAATTAATATCATTTTTTCAATATAATTAAATCCAATATAATTAAAATCTTTATTAATTAAAATTAATATGATATTTAATATGATTAATTTTTTTCAATATAATTAATATGATTAAAATGGTATTTAATTTTAAATGATTTTTTTATATTGAAAAAATTAATTTAATTATATTGGATTTAAAATTATATGGTATTTACTTCTAAAATTGGATTTAATTATATTGGTATTTAAAATTATATGGTATTTACTTCTAAATTATATGGTATTTACTTCTAAATTATAATTAAAATTATATGGTATTTACTTCTAAAATTAATTTAATTATATTGAATTTAATTATATTGAAAAAATCATATTAATTTTAATCATATTAATTTTAATTATATTGGATTTAATTAAATTGGATTTAATTATATTGAAAAAATCATATTAAGTTTAATTATGTTGGATTTTAATTATATTGGATTTAATTATATTTAGAAGTAAATGATTTTATGGAATTCTTTTGATTTTTTTCGGATTTGCAAATCAGAAATTCTTCCGGATGTGCACATCCGGAAAAAACTGAAAAATTTTAGAGAAATGGTGCGTCCGGATGTGCACATCCGGAAATTGGGGGGCAAAAACGGAAATTCAGGTGGTGCCTAAGAAACAAGGGTGGTGTCATAAGAAACTCTCTTACTAGTAAACATAGTTGCTAACACTTTGGTATCTCATATAAGTCTAATTTTCCTATTTATGGTTCTTTAGCCAGTTGTATTTTAGATGCTATTAATATCGAGATTAAGCGATTTCGTTTAAGTAAAAAATATATGGAAAGTTGCATTCTTTTTGGAATAAAATATAAATAAAAATGATATAGGAATGTTGTTGTATATTTATTGCTGAAAATCATAAATAATGTGGGCTCAAAATTAGAAATGATCGGTGAAATAATGAGTAATTTATTGTTGTAGTAGATTTATGATTCTGGTGCAATGGAGACGGGGTGATTTGCAAGATTAGCATTCCAATTCTAAAGTTAGTGAGAGAATAAAGAATAATGTAAGAGTCGAAATAGACATGAATACCTGACTCCTTCTCGTCTATTCCTAACTCCTTTTGAGGGTATGCTCTATTGACAGCAACTTACGCACTTAATCATGTTCCATATAAAACAATTGAGAAGACACCATATGAGGTATCGAATGGTACGAGACCACATTTGTCTTACATGGAGATTTGGGGTTGTGAAGTTTATGTGAAATGGAAAATTTCAAGTAAGTTTGAGCCACTACTACAAAACATACCTTTGGTAACATTATTTTACAATGGCCATTCATTCCACTGTTGTAATATCTCAAATTGGAAGCACCTGAGTTTTTTATTTTATTTTATTAGAAGACATTTCATTACGGTTGTGTGAAACAACCATGGTGCAATAAATTATGCGGTACAAGCTTTGAATCCCAGCAGCAACATTTTTCCATTTTTCCTATTAAAAAAGTGCATGTCCCTTAAATTCTTAAGTTAAACAAAATTTGAAAAATGTTTAACTACTGTGTATTTATCCACTGTGGTAACATGTTATATATTTCACTACGGTTTTTATTATCAACCATGGTGAAAGGCTTTACTGTCAATTAAAACAAAACAAATTTTGTATTTCCTTCATAACATGGGCTAGACGAACCAGGCGACACCGATAACAAACTCTTCATCTTCACCATCTTCATTCATTTGGAACGAAAATCTTTACCATCTTCATTCATTTGGAACGAAAATATTCACCATCTTCAGTCGTTTGGCCACTTCCTCCTATTCGAAGTACGGTACATTACTTTTCATGGTTGATGTTGATTGTTTTTATTCCTTTTTGGTTGATTTTATCGTTACTTTTCATGGATAATTTTCATTGATCTCATTGCGTTTTTTAAACTTCTTCAATTCTTTCAGAACAGTACAGACACAATGGAAAAATATATTGTAGTGTTCATATTGACTTTCATGGATGGTTTTCATTGATTTCATTGAGTTCATTGTGTTTTTTGTTGTTAAATATTATATTGTTGTGATGGATATGCATATGTTTTAGGTTTAGTGTTATATTATTGTTATGAATATGCTTTAGCTTTGGATATGCTTTAGGTTTAGGTTTTGGTGTGTCATTCACATTATTCTTTTGATAACAATTTTAGAATTTATTATGGATCATAGTTGGATGAAAGCTGATAGATCAGGTCAGGTATATGAGAAAAGAGTTCTTGAATTCCTTGAATACGTTAAACAAAATCTTTTCGAAAATGATGGTATCTTTTATTGTCCTTGTGTTATTTGCGGAATTTTCAATAAAGATACAAAGGAAGAAATATTCCATCACCTATGTTATGATGGTATATGTCAAAATTATACTATATGGATGTGGCATGGTGAAGTGGATAAAAAGAGAAACAGGGTGTCACAAATTCACGAAGTTTATGTAGATGAAGATATGGATGATCGACTAGAAGATATGTTCTGTGATATCAGAGAATCTTCTTTTAGGAAAGCTCATATTTATGATACTTTATGTAGTGATAAGGACCCTTTATATAAGGGGTGCAAAAGTTTACATGGTTGCCTATGATGCTAAAATCGTTTAATCTGAAGGCAAAAAATGGGTGGTCGGATAAAAGTTTCATGGAATTGCTTGATTTGCTGAAACAAATGCTACCAGAAGATAACAATTTGCAAGAACTTTGTTATGATGCCAGGAAGATATTGTGTCCAATGGGTTCGAAGTATATCAAAATACATGCATGCCCTAATGATTGAATATTATACATAAAAGAGTATGAAAATTTGGATCAATGTATGAAATAAGGTGTGTCGCGTTACAAGTTGAAGGACAACAATGATGATGGCAATGACAATGTTAGTAGGAAGCATCCTCCTGCTAAAGTGTTATGGTACTTGCATATAATTTCAAGATTCAAGAGACTTTTTGCTAATGCGAATGACACAAAGAATATTAGATGGCATGCGTATGAAATAAAATGTGATTGAAACATTCGTCATGTAGCTGATTCTTTACAATGGAAGAAAATTGATTCGTTGTTTCCAGAATTTGGCATTGAGCCAAGAAACCTTAGGATTGGGCTTGCCACTAATGGAATGAACCCCTTTGGTAATCTGAGTACTAACAATTCTTTGTGGCCTATTTTTCTCGTGATTTACAACCTATCTCCTTGGTTATGCATGAAGTGCAACTATTTGTTGTTAAGTATGATGATTTATGGATGACGACAACCTAGAAATGACAAGATGTTTATCTAAGTCCATTAATTGATGATTTAAAATATTTGTGGGAGGAAAACGTTGAAGTTGATGATGCATAATCTGGTAAAAAAGTTTAAGCCCCGTGTGTCATACCCTAAATTTTGACCCTAAGATTCTTTTTCTTTTTGCATCGTCTGCATAGCATATCACGCAATTCATCTCGCATAATACCAAATTTATCAGAAATAAACTTGTTGGATTTACAGCCGAATCGGTCAAATTAAAAGTCAACTGTGCGTAAAATCAGTGGACGGAGAATTTCAAAATTGAGCCTGCAGACGTCGATGATATTAATCTACGTTTCGCATAGTTTAACCTGACGTGCTCATTTGAATTTTCGACCACTTTTTGGTCGCATTTTGGACAGTTTAAGCCTTTTCAACGGGTAAAATTTATTTTGGAGTTTAATAAAACCTGTATTTTTTCAATAACTATATTTTGCGCTGATCATTTTGGTGTATTCGTTTCTTTTTTTCTGAGCACCTCGATACCGATCTAATTATTCGTTTTTACCGCTTTTATTTCCATTTTAAATTAACATTTTTTTTATTTATTTTAATTAAATCAGTTTTTTAATTTAATTTAATTTAAAAATATTCCGTTTATTTTTATTTATCATTTTTGTTATTTGTTATATTTGAATTTTTTTTTTTAGATTTTTAGAAGAACTTGTGCACTAAGTTTAGAAGTGTTTTTTTTTTTTTTACTTTTTCCTTTATTTGTGAAATGTTGGTACGTTATGAGACAATAGCTGCTACACCAATTTCCACCTCTCCAACCACTATCCTCTATCCCTCACAGATGGCGACAAAAAATAAGAAAAAGGAGAAAACTTATTTTGAAATCATCAGATCCTAAATTTATCCACCACCATATTACTCTCTTCCCACTCTCTATCCCATGCGCGGACGACCCACCTACCCTGCTAGGAAACTTGCATTTTTGTCATGTAGTAAAAACAATGCCACATTCATCAAGCCTCTTCATCACCATATTAATTCTACACGAATAACACACTTCCCACTTCTTCTTGATGCTACATGAAAATAAGATACTACATCAAATCTCTCTGTTGAAAAACATACAAAAAACCATACTCACCATTGAACCAGTTTCTCACTACTCCACCATTCTACCTCACACTCCTTCATCACATCACCATCTCATAATCTCAGTATCCCACCATACTATCATGCTCACGTACCTCACACTTTAAACAATAAAATACCATAAAAGAAAAAGAAATCCATAACAGCAATCAAGTCTTGGCTAGAAAACCACAAACTCTTCACTTCACTTTCCTCAGTTCATGTTACCTCTGAAATCACTCTTTCCTTATTCTAAGCAATCTCAAAGCAACAACAACTATTCCATCACTCCATACAAGAACACCCCATATGTATATTAAAACCTTCTTGTTTTTTCTTAGACTCAAGACATCATAGCCACATACATCCTCCATCATTATCTGCACCATAACATAAATACAAACCGCAAACCCTCTATCTCTTACCTCCATTCAATCAAGACCTCTTCATTGTCAAAACAACCTCTGCTCATCAAACACTGTGAAACCATCTACAACTTACTGCTACTCATTATATCTTCAGCATCCACTCCCCTTCACAATAGACATCTTCTTTCCATAAAAACAAAAAAAATGAAACCAGAGATTTCTTTCTTTATTCACTAGCTTTCAACAATCAAAACGACACCCCAACCATAGCAGCACCACCGCCAACCTCTCATTCTTCCCTTTGTCAAATCCTTCCGTCCACCCATTTCTGCATACAACTGATTCGCTACCTAACGTCGTCGCACCATCAGCAGCGCGAGATCGAGAAAGAGTCGATTTGAACGGTGAGAGAGAGTTCGATGGAGAAAGTGAGTTTAAAATAGATAAATGTGCAACGCGATTGAGAAGAATGAGTTTGAAGGTGATTGCGGCGAAGATCGATCGGGTTATGGAGAAAAGAAACGGAAGCCCTTTTGTTTTTTGAATGTGTGTTGTAGTTGCGGTTCTTTCCTCTTAGATTATGGTGTTGTTATTTTACTTCATTTCATTTAGATAAATTAAGAGTTGGGCTCAGCCCATTTAAATTATCTGCTTGCACCTCCCATATGCTTACGTTCCCCCTTAATTCTATTTGATTTATTTTGTTTATTCACTTACTTTCTTAACTAATTTTTGTTTTATTGTTCAAACTTTGATTCTAATGGGTTGATTGGATGTTATTTATTCATTTATTTATTTATTATTTATTAATGTTTTTTTTAGTTTGGTTTGATTACTTAAAACATTTTTTATTATGATTAATATTTTTGTTAGAATTAATATTAATTATTTAGTTTAATTGTTTTCATTTGATACTAAAACTAAAAAAAAATCTTAATTAATTTTGCAAATTAATCCTCTTAATTTTAACCTTGTGTTTAAGATGTAATTACTTAGGATTTATTTCTTATCATTTAGATTTTAATCTTTGTTAACTAATTTTTTATCCGACTTAACTGCTATCTTGTGACTTGACTTGATAGTGTAGCTTAGAGTTTTGACCCTTTTGTCCGAACTTATGATTTTTTATTCTCTTTCTGATCATTCTTCTGTTCATATCTTGCGTACATCATTCATCTAATTCATGCATCTTCTGTTGTGTCATAATATCTCTCATCTTGTTTGATTATATTCTATGCCTTTTATTTCCAAGTTTTTCCTGATAATCCTTTTTGGCTTTTGAACTGTCTCAATTAGTTTTTGCTTAAGCTTAAGTCCAAGGGAAGGACTTGTGGTTGACTATACAGTCATGTGCATTGCATTTTACCCCTCTGTATGATCCCTATTTTCCTTTAGGATGTACATACTTAGATTGTTCAACTTAGACTAATATTTTTAGGTTTATCCTTTTTGGTAGACACCATTAGGATCCTTCAACTTTAGATGACCTACAATTAGGTTCCCTTCTTCTCCCATGAGAGAATTAGACATGAGTCATCCCTAGTTGAGATATAATTCTTCTACCCCATGACATTATTGAGAAAGCTGTCGATTCTTTAACACTTGAGAAAGATATGTGGCATACTCGTTGATTATATATCCGAGTTTGAGTCCTTCTCTTAAAGTGAAGCAAAGATCACTCTTCCGCATGTTTGTGGTGGATTAGTTGAGTATTCTCCTTAAGATAACAACTTGTCTCTTCTCCTAACCAATCAACAAACATTGCTTTTATGTGTGGGTCCAAACTACGGACGCTCTGATTTCTCAAAGTTCCTTTTGAGAATAAGTAGGCACAAGGTCAATCATTGGCGAGCAACCTTTTCTTTTTACTTTGTTTATCCTTATTGCGGGGAACTATGAATGCTCTGATTCCATTCCCGTCAGGATACGTAGGCACGAGATGCGATGTATTGGCGAGCACACTTAGGAATAGCACCTTAGGTCTTCCTTTTCTTTTCACCCTTAGCAAATAAATAACAAATAACACAATAAAACAAGGGGTTCCTGTAAAGTACTATAGACACTTAGGATGTTAGCACCTTCCCTAGGTATAACCAACCCCGAACCTTATATTTTCTTTTGCTTTGTTTTTGCATTTCATATTTATGGGTTTATTCGTTCTTTTTCCCTTCCCTTGGATAAATTAAAGATCGATGGTGAATTATGATTTGTGAATCAAGTTGATCAATAGCTTGATATCAGATTTTCACCGCGACAGAAATGGCGACTTCACTAGGGAAAAACATCATCACTTGAGAGGGTTACACCTAACTTGTTTTGTATGTGTTATTTGTTTGTATATTTGTACATATTTGTATATATATGTACATATCTGTTTGCTATATGCTTGGCTTCTTCTGTTTGCAGGGTGACCATTTGTGTGGTGAGATAACTGTTGGGTGCACTTATGATAGGATTGTGGTATGATTAATAGTTAACTGTTGGGAGTAGTCCTAACATGAATAACATATGATGTAACCACGCTCAGTGGAGGCTCCTTTGGAAATACTGATGTCAGATGCGATTAGTCGTATTGGCATCAATTTTTCTGACCAGGGAGTCCGTGAAGCTGAGGACCTTAGTATCCCTTCACCCCCTCTAAGCCTTTTAGGACATAGTGCAATGATTATCCAGGTGTAGGCCTGTGATGGTTGTCATGCAATACTACACTCAGACGAGTTTATCTTGAGAATATTATTAGCCCGAATGAGTAGTTGTGCAAGCCGATAATATCCGAAAGATTTATTAATGACTCTGGGAACTTTGTAGAACCCGTTGTACAGGTGCAAATGAACCCATAGTACACACCTTTTGGGATGGGTAGACCATAGCTCCATGCTCGTGATCTTTAAACCTAGGCCTTTTTTTGTTTGCATGTATATATGTGAATATGTGAATAAGTGTATACTTGCGTTTGTGCACTCATCCTTCCATGCATCCATGCACCATTTTTTTTCTAACTTTTCAAGGAACTTAGAGTTATCTTGCAAACATCATAGGTTTTACCGTGGATTTTGGAAGTTGTACTATATTTTGTGATCCTTCAAACTTTTCCATGAAACGGAACATTTTCAGTTATTAAAAGTGTTATCCACTTTATGGTGTTTGCAAACATAACTTTTGAGTTCCTTGAAATTCATTTGCATTTGCACAACATGCATCATGTAGCATTGCATCATTTATATACATCTTTTCCCAAAACACAACTCATTCGGCCTTCTGTCCTCGTATCAATCAGCTGATCTCCTGGCATTTGTACCAAAATTGAAGTAGTTACTGAAGGATAATGGAGAGGACAGAGAATATTGATCCCATGTCAGGCTTCAGAGTGATGACTAACCCGATGTTTGGTTTTCCTCCTGACGACAATGCTCCACAAGAGGATGTTCCGACTCGATCTTAACCTGTGCAAGATAACCTGAGTGTTCAATTTGATGAAAGAGATTCCCAATTTACGAGGTATATACCAAATCCTCATAATGTCCGTCTTGTGACAAAGTTGAATGATCCTAGAGTTGTGAAAATCGAGGAAGGAATTTGTGATCTCAAAGAACAATTGCAGATGATGAAAGGACTCAATGTATCTGGTCTTAAGGCTCATGACTTGTGTCTGGTTCCGGGAGTGGTTATTCCCCCAAAGTTCAAAATACATGTCTTTGAAATATACAAGGGTGTTAGTTGTTTAAAGTACCATTTGACGATGTTCTATCGAAAGATGACCGCTTATATCGACAATGACAAGCTGATGATTCACTGCTTTCAAGAAAGTTTATGTGGGGCATCCTTGATGTGGTATATGAAACTTGAAAGGAACCGTATTCAGTCTTAGGAAGACCTAGCTGACGCTTTTGTGAAGAAATACAATTATAATGTGGACATAGCTCCAGATAGCGATCAATTGATGAGAATGAGTAAAAAAGACAACGAATCCTTCAGGGAGTACGCACAACGGTGGAATGAATTAGCAGCCCAAGTTCATCCACCACTCCAAGAGAAAGAACTGGCCAAGTTGTTTCTAAAAACGCTGTCAGACTCTTATTAGGTCAGGATGGTAGGCATTGTGCCATTAGAATTCTCTAAAATTTTGGAAATCGGAGTCAACATCGAGGACGCATTCAAAAGTGGAAAAATACAAGATGACTCGAATAGCCAAGCTAGTGAAGAGAAATTTGTCAGTGATTCCCAAGAGGAAGGAAATGTTAAAGTTGATGTAATTTGGGATTCTCCTCATATCTTGCAAGCTCCAGTTCCGGTGCCTTGTCACCAATGTCAGTATGCAGCGCCTGTTCAGTGCCAGCAACCACTACTTAGTGGAATTCCGTACCAGTAACAAAGGTTGGTTCCTCAGGATCAAGGTCAGAATCGACAAGCTCGGAATTTGAATTATCAGAATCAGCATAGACCTCTGAATAGTCCCGAAGGAGAGACTCGCCAGTTTGATCCAATCCCAATGACTTATAGTCAATTGTGGTCTTATTTTGCCTGAAACTCGGTGATGACACCCAGAAAGACCAAAGCCCTGAAATCTCTCCCTCCTTGGTACAATCCAAATTCCAGTTGTGAGTTTCATGATGGAGTAGTGAGGCATCTGACTGAAGAGTGCAAAGTTTTCCAAGAAAAGGTTCAAGAGATGATCGATAATGAGGTGCTGACCTTCAAGGGAGGAAGCTCAGTTGTGAATGGAATGCCTTTATAAAGACTCAAGAAAGTCCTTCCAAGCCGGTGAAATCAAGAGGAGAGCTCATTCCCAAGATCATCAGGTTGTTTGTTTATTTGCTTGCATTTGTTGTTATTCCTTTTATTGTAAAAGCATGATTTGCATGTAAGAACTTGTTTGTTTTGAATGATTAATGCAATGAATATGTTTGTCTTGAAGTAATCCATTCGCATCCACTCATTAAAATGTTTTTTCTGCTTTATAATGCCAATAGTACCCAATCTCTTGCCTAGGCAGAGAATTGGGAGGAGGATGACGAAAATGAAAAATCAAGATCTCCTGTTTTATGCTTTTGAGTAGAACCCTGTTGATGATGTAAGGCATTGTTTCATATCCTAAACACCGAAGATATAAGGGAGATAGACCCTCGTTAACCCCTTTGAGCTTTGGAGTAGGAGTTTTCTTTTTCAAATCAAAGAAAAACCCTCAATTTTAACCTAGGGTATGGTAGTTTTCAGTTAAGCTGATCGAGCCTATACTTTCAAAAGAGGAGTGAACATCTGAGGATTCACCATACCTACCCCTCATGCATTAGGAGGTTAGGAGTCAGATCCATAATGATTATCCCTTAACCAGCTAAGGAATGAGGCAGTAACAATCCTTTCAAAAGTCAAAATGACTTACAATTACACAACTTGTTCATAAATCAAAAAATGAAAAAAAAATGAAAAAGGCCGATACGTCAAAAACTATGAAGGAGATTTAGGCAAAATTAATGCATCCCGCTGGACTTCAAAGTTAAATCCAAAATACTCGCAAAAAGCGAAGACAAAGGATTACAAAGAAAATCCTCAACAAAGAAAAAAGTCGTGTGATCAACCGCCAAAAGCAAAAGCTGAGTGACTACTGTAACACCCCACTTTCCCATTTTATAAAATATAAGAATATTACGGATAAAATCAGAGTTTTCAACTTTTACAAGTAGGATGCTACACCAATAAAACCAACATCAAAACTTCTTTCATTAAATGAAAACAAAGCAGCGGAAATAATTATTTCATAAGTTCATGGCACACTTGCCAACATACTCCAAAACTCCACATAAACTCGTGGTCCTCAAAATATTAAATTTAAAAGAGATACGTAACAAAAATTCAATACAAAATAACAACTAATAAAATCCCCAAAATTCTCGTGTTACGTATCAGAGCGACTCCTACGACTCGAACAGGCAACACGCACTCCAAGCAACTCAAGTACCTGGATTATCTGTACTTCCGAAGAAGCACAGACACAACAACAACAGAGGGGTGAGAACTACATTCAATAATAAATGGAAAATAACACATGATAAGAGTAGTTACTCACACACAATCATACAATCACATAATCACGACCTACTTGTCACTTTCAATCATAATTCAATCAACATATAATAATAATGCAATGCGACTCAACAACAGACACAATGAATGTGGTACCAAAATCACCATGGTTTATTCAATCGAACCCGGATAAATCACATACACCCCTACTTGGCAATGATATATCCCACCACACTCCACATTGGAGTTCGGATGAATCACACACACTCCTCCTGAGCAATGATTCATCACCACCGACACACCATGCATGCATGACATCAATATGCATATAATTCATGTATAATCATAATCATACATTTCCACGATCCTCCTGATCACAATCAATACATAACACCACAGGAGACACCTCACATGACGTTAATTAGCTAATTACTAATTAATTCACTAAAATTACTAAATCAATTATTTTTATTGCTAATCCTACATTTCTCCAGGTCTGAAAACTACCCCCAACCTCTCAAACCAAAAAAAACCACTTCGGATACGAAAACGGGAAAGAAATCGCGAAACGGTAAAATTCTGCACACTCGCTGGCCATACGCGTATTGCCTTGTGCCATACGTGTATTGCCCAGCGGTCTCGCCCAACCATACACGTATCCTACGCGTACCGCCTCCCCTCCCACCCTGCCATACGCGTATGCCCTACCTATTACGCGTATGGGCAGAGACCTATTTTTCCATCAAATTCCATTTCCAGACCCAATACGCGTATTCCTTCCTCATACGCGTAAGACCAGACCTCCATACGCGTACCGTTACGCGTATGGGTAGAGGGTCATGCCAATCCTCCTTTTTGGCCCTCCCATACGCGTAATGACCATAGTCGTACGCGTATTGCCTTACTTGTTACGCGTATGGCCAGATCTATTACGCAAATGCAATTTCCCCACATCAGTTTGGGTTCTGCTACAGGATCCTCACTTTTCCACTCCAATTCAGTCCTAAACTTGTTTGTACATCAATTTTAGGACCTATAATCTCATCTTACAATTTCACCTATCATTACTAAATTAGAATTTCAGGTTTTAGATCTAATTCGTCCTCTTAACCTACATCAAAACCAGATCTGCAATACATGCATCTATATAGCAACAAAACATCATACAATTACATATCTCATGACTGAGCAAAGCAATTCATACAATTCATCATAATTTCGACCATATCACAACAGATTCACAAACAGAATTCATGCATCCAAAATCCTACGAGGGAAAGGACCCTTCACTACCCTTTCACGTAATTATCACCTGTATTGAACCCATTCTCCCCCTTACCTCGAAATTACTCAAAAAATTCCCGCGAAAATTGATGAAGATGGGTGCCCTAGCTCTCCCTTGTTCTTCCCTTCTCCTTAGCCTTTCTCCTTCTCTCTCTAAAATTCTGATTATGGTTAACCCCTCCCTAATTCTCAATAAACCAGCTTAATGACTAAACTGCCCTTCCTATTTTCTATCAGCCCATTATCTAATTAATTAAATTAGATTTTAATTTACTAATAATATTAATAATAATAATAACCATAATAATAATAATAATATGAAATATACTATTAATAATAATAATAATAATAATAATACTAATAACAATAAGTTCCATATTATTATTAATGGACACACCCCCACCTTATCATTATTAACCTTACCCCCTCGCACTCAGACACCCCCTAAACAAGGCCAAACAATGGAAAATAACACGACGATCAAATAATTTAAATTGGGGTGTTACAATTCTCCCCGCCCCCCCTTAAATTATCTTCGTCCTCGAAAATGAACCTGATGGAAATAGCTCTGGATACGACTCTCGCATCCTGCTCTCCAATTCCCAAGTCACACTTCCGCCAGCAGCTCCTCCCCAAGCTACTCTCACCAGGGGTATCTCCTTTCCTATGAGTTGTTTCATCTTGCGATCCTCGATCCTTATCGGCATCGCCTCCACAGTAAGATTATCCCTGATCTGCACCTCATCCCTCAGGATAACATGAGATAGATCAGATACATACTTTCGAAGTTGCGACACATGAAACACGTCATGCAAGTTTGAAAGTTCAGGCGGTAACACTACCCTATAAGCAACTGCACCAACTCTCTGCAAAATCTGATACGGTTCAATAAACTTAGGATCCAACTTCTTTGATTTCAATGCCCGTCCAACACCAGTCACTGGGTTAACTCTCAGGAACACGTGATCACCTTCACTGAATTCCAAGTCTTTCTTCCGATTATCATGATAGCTTTTCTGCCTACTCTGAGACGTTTTCATTTTCTCGCGGATCATCTGAATTGTCTCAGTAGTCTGTTGCACAATCTCAGGTCCAAGCACCATATTCTCACTGGTCTCGTACCAACACAGAGGCGTCCTACACCTCCTACCATACAAAGCTTCGAAAGGTGCCATTCCAATGCTAGAATGGTAACTATTGTTATACGTGAACTCGATTAATGGCAAATGAGTATCCCACGCACCACCTTTCTCCAACACACAGGACCTCATTAAATCTTCCAACGACTGAATAGTCCTCTCTGACTGACCATCAGTCTGTGGGTGATAAGCCGAGCTCAACTTCAATTTAGAACCCAATGCTTCCTGCAGGCTCTTCCAAAATTCCGAAGTAAACCTCGGATCTCTATCCAATACTATGCTCGATGGAACACCATGTAACTTCACAATTACCCTGATATAAATCTCTGCCAGCTTTGACAACGGAAAACTGATATTATTTGGTATGAAATGAGCGGATTTCATAAGTCGATCCACCACTACCCAAATAGCATCAAAGCTTCTCGCCGTATTTGGCAACCCAATAACAAAATCCATAGTAATACTGTCCCATTTCCATTCCGGAATCTCTAACGGTTGCATTAATCTCGAAGGCTTCTGGTGCTCCACTTTTGACTTTTGACATGTCAAACAAGCATAGAAAAACTGAGCTATGTCCCTCTTCATGCCGGACCACCAAAACAACCTCTTCAAGTCATGATACATTTTCGTAGCTCCCGGATGAATACTTAAGTTACTCCGGTGGCTCTCCTCTAAGATCGCTTTCTTTATTTCGGCATTATCCGGTACACAAATTCTGCCCCAGAATCTCAATACTCCAACGTTATCCACTTTAAAGTCACTATCAGAATCATTGCTTCCTGTAGGCATCAAGTCCACCAGCTTCACATCAAGCTTCTGATTTTCTTTAATTACATCCAAAAAGTCATTATTCACCTTCAGCATACCCAATCTAACACTCTCCGGTGTAGTTTCACAAACCATACTCAAGTCTCTAAATTGTTCAATCAACTCCATTTCTTTCACCATCAATGCAGACATATGAATTGTCTTCCGACTGAGAGCATCTGCTACAACATTAGCTTTTCTCGGATGGTAACTCAAATTAAAATCATAATCCTTCAAGAACTCTAACCACCTCCTCTGCCTCATATTCAACTCCTTCTGATCGAATAAATATTTCAGACTCTTGTGGTCGCTGAATACTTCAAATCTTGATCCATACAAATAATGTCGCCAAATTTTTAATACAAAAACCATTGCAGCTAGTTCAAGATCATGAGTAGGATAGTTCCTCTCATGCACCCTCAACTGCCGTGAAGCATATGCCACCACTTTGCCATCTTGCATTAACACACCACCTAATCCCATCTTAGACGCATCACAATACACTACAAAAGGATCATTTGGACTTGGTAGAATTAACACTGGCGCTATAGTTAATTTCTTCTTCAGTTCCTCAAAACTTTCCTCACAAGCAGCATCCCAAACAAAAGCTTGATTCTTTCTGGTTATCTGAGTCAATGGTAACGCCAAATTAGAAAACCCTTCAATGAATCTTCTGTAGTAACCTGGCAAACCCAAAAAGCTTCTAATCTCCGTTGCTATCTTCGGAGCTTCCCACTGAAGTACTGCACTTACTTTAGATGGATCCACCGCTATGCCATCACCAAAAATAACATGACCCAAGAAACTCACAGTCCTCAACCAGAATTTACATTTTGAGAACTTTCCAAACAATTTATTATCCTTCAACACCTGCAATGCAATCCTCAAATGTTCTGCGTGATCCTCGTCAGTCTCAGAATAAATTAGTATATCATTAATAAATACCACAATAAACTGATCTAAATAAGAGTGAAAGATACAGTTCATATACTCCATAAACACACCCGGCGCATTAGACACTCCGAAAGGCATTACTGCATATTCGTAATGTCCATAGCGGGTCCTGAATGCCGTCTTCTGAATATCACCTTCTTTTACTCTAATTTGATGGTAACCCGACCTCAAATCAATTTTGCTGAACACACGAGCTCTTACCAGCTGATCCATTAAGTCATCAATCCTCAGAAGTGGATACTTATTTTTAATGGTCACTTTATTCAACTGACGGTAATCAATGCACAGACGCATACTACCATCCTTCTTTTTCACCAACAACACTGGAGCTCCCCACGGCAACACACTCAGTCTAATGAACTTCTTATCGAGCAACTCTTCAATCTGAGATTTCAACTCTGCCAACTCTGATGCAGACATCCTGTACGGTGCCATAGACATAGGTCTGGTACCCGATACAAGATCAATAGTGAATTCAACTTCCCTTGTCGGAGGCAATTCTGTAATATCGTCTGGAAATACTTCAGGAAATTCATTCACCACTGGTAATTCATTAACTGAAATCTTGCTTTCAACAGACAACGAGGCAAACACTACAAACATCTTCGCTTCATCCTCCAACAACGTCCTCAACTCCCTACTAGATAACGAATCCGCTAATGCTTCCTCTTCAGGAGTAAGAAACAATAACGTCTTCCTATAGCAATCAATATAAACTCGGTTGAACTCCAACCAGCTCATTCCCAAAATAACATCAAGATTACCGAGTGGCAAACAAATCAAGTCCACTCTGAAATATTTACCAAACATAGTCAGCGGACACTTCAAACACACCAAGGAAGTAACCACAGAACCAATAGATAGAGTTTTAATCGTCATCCTCTGATCTAGAGTAGACGGCACAATCCCTAGTCTCTTCACACAGTCAACAGAAATAAACGAGTGGGTTGCACCCGAGTCAATGATAGCAGTCAAAGGAATGTCATTAATAAAACAAGTACCTTTGACGGAACGCTCCTCATCGGTGGATTGGGCTCCCACCAAGGTAAACACCTTCCCACCGTCCTGAGACTTCTTTGGCTTCTCACAGTGGGTGCTGATATGACCTTTCTCTCCACATTTATAACAGGTAGGCATAGTGGCTTTACAATCAGCTATAACATGACCTGGTCGACCATACTTGAAACACTTCTTCACTTCATTAGGATAATTATTAGCACGGTGACATGCGCCACCACATCTGAAACACTTGAGAGTATCAGGAGCCACCCCTCCCTCCTTTGGTTTCTTTCCTGTTGCAACTTTCTGTTTCCCCTTATCAGCTGGAGCACTGTAAGGAGTACCTCCAAACCTCTGCTTACCCTTCTTCTCATTCACAGCTTTGTAATGAGCAATCCTGGCTCTGTTATCATTGTCATAGATTCTGCTTCTGCTTACCAGCTCTGGATAGTTTCTTATTTTCTGACAAGCAATGCCCAGTTTGATCTCGGGACGCAGCCCATTCTCAAACTTCAAGCACTTAGAAGTCATTGCCTATTCTGTATTGTAATGAGCACAATACTGAACCAATTCTTCAAACCGAGCAGCATATTCAGCAACATTCAAGTTTCCTTGTTTCAGCTCTAGGAACTCAATCTCTTTTGCACTTCGGATGTCTTCCGGAAAATACTTTTCCAGAAACTCAGCCTGAAACACCGACCAAGTGATCTCAGTACTCGCAGCTTCCAACCTCTGACGACTATTGTCCCACCAGGCTTCAGCCTCTCCTTCCAGCATATGAGTTCCAAACCGTACCTTCTGAGCATCACTGCATTCCATGGTCATGAAGATCTTCTCAACAGCCTTCAGCCATTTCTGTACAACCTCTGGGTCCAAAATACCTCCCTCATATGTAGGCGGCTTATTGCTCTGGAACTGAGCTAAGTCACGGAACTGCGCACCTCCAGCCTGATTAATGTTCTCTACCGCTTGTGCCATGGCTTGCATAGCAGCAGCAAGAGCAACATCATTCCTTCCTGCCATACTGTTCAACAAACAACATACGGTCAGAACAAACAACTCGCTCCTATTCAAACGACAGACTCTACTACTCAACCTGGCCGGATGGACCGACCTGCTCTGATACCAATTGTAACACCCCACTTTCCCATTTTATAAAATATAAGAATATTACGGATAAAATCAGAGTTTTCAACTTTTACAAGTAGGATGCTACACCAATAAAACCAACATCAAAACTTCTTTCATTAAATGAAAACAAAGCAGCGGAAATATTTATTTCATAAGTTCACGGCACACTTGCCAACATACTCCAAAACTCCACATAAACTCATGCTCCTCAAAATATTGAATTTAAAAGAGATACGTAACAAAAATTCAATACAAAATAACAACTAATAAAATCCCCAAAATTCTCGTGTTACGTATCAGAGCGACTCCTACGACTCGAACAGGCAACACGTACTCCAAGCAACTCAAGTACCTGGATTATCTGTACTTCCGAAGAAGCACAGACACAACAACAACAGAGGGGTGAGAACTACATTCAATAATAAACGACAAATAACACATGATAAGAGTAGTTACTCACACACAATCATACAATCACATAATCACGACCTACTTGTCACTTTCAATCATAATTCAATCAACATATAATAATAATGCAATGTGACTCAACAACAGACACAATGCATGTGGTACCAAAATCACCATGGTTCATTCAATCGAACCGAAATAAATCACATACACCCCTACTTGGCAATGATTTATCCCACCACACTCCACATTGGAGTTCGGATAAATCACATACATCCTCATGAGCAATGATTCATCACCACCGACACACCTTGCATGCATGACATCAATATGCATATAATTCATGTATAATCATAATCATACATTTCCACGATCCTCCTGATCACAATCAATACATAACACCAAAGGAGACACCTCACATGACGTTAATTAGCTAATTACTAATTAATTCACCAAAATTACTAAATCAATTATTTTTATTGCTAATCCTACATTTCTCCAGGTCTGACAACTACCCCCAACCTCTCAAACCAAAAGAAACCACTTCGGATGCGAAAACGGGAAAGAAATCGCGAAACGGTAAAATTATGAACACTCGCTGGCCATACGTGTATTGCCTTGTGCCATACGCGTATTGCCCAGCTCGCTCGCCCAACCATACGCGTATCCTACGTGTACCGCCTCTCCTCCCACCCAGCCATACGCGTATGCCCTACCTATTACGCGTATGGGCAGAGACCTGTTTTTCCATCAAATTCCATTTCCAGACCCAATACGCGTATTCCCTCCTCATACGCGTAAGGCCAGACCTACATATGCATACCGTTACGCGTATGGGCAGAGGGTCGTGCCAATCATCCTTTTTGGCCCTCCCATACGCGTAATGACCATAGTCGTACGCGTATTGCCTTACCTGTTACGCGTATGGCCAGATCTATTACGTAAATGCAATTTCCCCACACCAGTTTGGGTTCTGCTACGGGATCCTAACTTTTCCACTCCAATTCAGTCCTAAACTTGTTTCTACATCAATTTTAGGACCTATAATCTCATCTTACAATTCACCTATCATTACTACATTAGAATTTTAGGTTTTAGATCTAATTCGTCCTCTCAACCTGCATCAAAACCAGATCTGCAATACATGCATCTATACAACAACAAAACACCATACAATTACATATCTCATGACAGAGCAAAGCAATTCATACAATTCATCATAATTTCGACCATATCACAACAGATTCACAAACAGAATTCATGCATCCAAAATCCTACGAGGGAAAGGACCTCTCACTACCCTTTCACGTTATTATCACCTGTATTAAACCCATTCTCCCCCCTTACCTCGAAATTACTCAGAAAATTCCCGCGAAAATTGATGAAGATGGGTGCCCTAGCTCTCCCTTGTTCTTCCCTTCTCCTTAGCCTTTCTCCTTTTCTCTCTAAAAGTTTGATTATGGTTAACCCCTCCCTAATTCTCACTAAACCAGCTTAATGACTAAACTGCCCTTCCTATTTTCTATCAGCCCATTACCTAATTAATTAAATTAGATTTTAATTTACTAATAATTTTAATAATAATAATAACCATAATAATAATAATATGAAATATACTATTAATAATAACAATACTAATAACAATAAGTTCCATATTACTATTAATGGACACACCCCCACCTTATCACTATTAACCTTACCCCCTCGTACTCAGACACCCCCTAAACGAGGCCAAACAATGGAAAATAACACGACGATCAAATAATTTAAATTGGGGTGTTACAACTACCATGTCCAAAGCCTCAGTGTTTTCTCAACCATATCAAAACTCCTTTTGAGAGATGAGTTCTCGCATCTAATTAGTTGAACGTAGGATTGGAGAACATCACGAAGAAGGGGTGGGTACAAATAAACTTTGAGCCTTTATCCTTTGTTCCATAAATCGTGAACCAAGCCATGTTACAACCCTCAAAAACCTAATTGAAGCGGGTTTATTTTAAAAGCATACTCAATGAGATAACGTTCTCTGACTCCTATGATCTATGCTCAAGCTTGTGTTGGCTTTGAAAAATTAATTAATTTCATATCCTAACTAGTGATTCGGTCACAAGTTATTGCGATATCCTTTTCAATAAAAACTTCAAGACTAACATATGTGTTGCATTAGCAGTTTCAGAATTAACATTTTTCTGCTTGCTAACTTTGCTTGACATCATAGAAGCTTACATACGAGCATCAGTGATAAGTTTAATCTTTTGAGACTTGAAAATATGATGAGGAAATGGCACATCATTTTGAAAGGATAATCATATTCAGGGGCGTGTTGCCTGAAGAATCTGCTAAATAGGGGCAAGTTGTTTCTCAGTTGTTACTTTCACGGTCCGACCATCCCTAAAGGGCGAGTTTGAAGACTCAGTTATACAAAATACAATCAATCTGGGGCAGTTACGTCGAGATTCGATAAATATCTCCAAGAGTTTGAAGACATTAGAACATTTTGGATGCCAAGTTTTTTGTGAAATCCTCTTGAGATGAATTCTACTCATAAACAATGTGATCTGGGGCATCTGAGAATTGAAGATTGTTTTGATCCATTCAAACAACTGTTGTTCAAAATGGAGACTACCACGTAATTCATCAATGCAGAGCTACATTGTTCTCATAGAACTCTTCACCCATGCCCCAAAGAGCTTATGTCTCAACTGGTGTGATGATTCCCCAGTAAGTCTCTACTTCAGATGGTCATGACAATTCCCCGGTGAATCACTACTTCAAGAAGTTATGGCAGGTTTGATGCAAGGTTACCCCAGTTAGTGACCTAAGAATTCCCCAGTTTGGTGACCTAAGAATTCCCAGTGAATGTCCTTGGCTTCAACCTTCCCTAGTGAAGTGAATGTTATTTCGCTCCTCAGTGAATTTCTTACAACTTCAATCTTCCTCCGTGAAGTGGATGTTTATTTCATCCCCATGAAGTCTCGAATCTGAATGTTGATCCAAGCTTCCCCCATTGAAGTGGATATTTATTTTATCCCCTATGAAATCTCTCTCTAATCATGAGTTTGATCATTTCCCAGTGGATCTTTCTCATCCCCAACAGAGTCACCGAATTCATCTTGACAGTCCCCTAAGTGAAATCATGATGTTTATCCCCAAGTGGAGTACTCCCTCTCCCTAGGGATTGGAAGTCTTGATGCAGGACTTTGGCCCCAGATATAGCTCTCCATTCATTCCTAGTGATGCTTCTATCTTGTGAAGATTTGCCGAATATCCATGTCAAGATGTTTATTTCATCTCCAGTTTACTTCTCTTTGTCTGTTTTGTCAGCATAAGCATAACATGACATACATTCATTCATATAGATACATGGCATATGTGTATTTTTCATTTTGTGATGTTTGTTTGTTCTTTCACTTTGGCCGTGTTTATCCCCAAGTGACTGGATTTGTCTTCTCTCTTCAAGTAGCGTCGTCAGCCCTAAGCAGAAAGAGCACATCCTTTCTAATTCCCCACTGAGTTCGATCCTCGTGGAAGATGGTTGCTTTAATTTTCTTTTCCATTTTTTTGGATAAAGATAAACCCAGCTGAATTCGTTCCTCACTGGATAGAGTCTTGCTTGACCTTTTCTTTTCAGTTATTTCCTGATTTGAACTTTGGTCTCTCATGATCACAATTTTGAATCTCTCTAGGCTTTTAAACCTAGATTGAGTATGCATTTATTTTGCACTTTGTCTCACCAGGAAGAATCTATTTGAAGACCACCATGGAAGACAGAGTCTTATTCCTTTGGAATTCATACCCGGACAACAAGTGGCAGCCTCGTTATTTGAGCAGTTTATTTTGTTCTTAGGTTTTCTGTTTGGATGGCAAATGGCAGTCTCTTTTCAAGATAGTTTGTCTATCCCCAGCAAATTATCAAGATTATCAACTTTTCTTCCCTCAAATGGAATCTCTCCGGAAATTCGTCAGAGAAGTTTGTTGAAAACTTTACAAGTGTTTCTCTATATTTGAGATATCCTGATACAAGGTTTTTATTTGCTTCAATGCAATTTCAAGCCACAACAATATTGTTTGAGTCCACTATTCAATTTGCTTTCATCAAATGACATCTCTGCGAGAAATTTGGTGAAGATTCAGATGATCTTTCTCTTTATTTGAGAAGATATGCTTACAAATCAACCGGTCTGCATCTTTTGAAGATCCCCGATGAAACTTCCTATTCTCCAATAAGTTATGGATTCCGCTGAAGTCCTCTATCTCCAGTGAAATTCTAATCCCCTATGAAGATACTCTCCCATAAGTATTCACCATTCCAGGAAGAAACTGAGACCAGTCTGTGGCTTATGACCCGAGACTAGGGGAGGTTTATTTTACCCTTTTCAAGTGGAATAATTGATTAAAGAAGAAACTGAGACCAGTCCGTGGCTTATGACCTGAGACGAGGGGAGGTTTATTTTACCATTTTCAAGTGGAATACTTGAATAAAGAAGAAACTGAGATCAGTCTGTGGCTTATGACCCGAGACGAGGGGAGGTTTGTTTTACCCTTTTCAAGTGGAATACTTAATTAAAGAAGAAACTAAGACCAGTCTGTGGCTTACGACCCGAGACGATGGGATGTTTATTTTACCCTTTTCAAGTAAACTACTTGATTAAAGAAGAAACTGAGACCAGTCTGTGGCTTTTGACTCGAGACGAGGGGAGGTTTATTTTACCCTTTTCAAGTGGAATACTTGATTAAAGAAGAAACTGAGACTAGTTCGTGGCTTAGGACCCGAGGCGTGGGAAGTTTATTTACCCTTTCTAAATGGATCATTAAGTTAAAGAAGAAACTAAATCATATTCTGATCATGGAAGCTTATTTTGGTTAGATACCAGTTGCTTAGGCTACCACACACTTGATAGTAGGTAATCTTTCCTTCTGAGTCAGACACCTTTGGTTAGGCTGCCACAAGTTGGTAGTAGGTGGTCTTTCTTTTCGAGTCTATCACCTTTGGTTAGGATATCATTTGTTTAATAGTAGGTAATATGTCTATCTTTTTGGTTAGATACCTTTGCTTAGGCTACCATGTTTGGTAGTAGGTCATCTTTCCTTTTGTGTTTACCTTTGCTTAGGCTATCATATATTTGATAGTAGGTAATACACATTTCCTTTTGGCCAGACACATTTGCTTAGGCTGCCACATGTTTGGTAGTAGGTGATCTATCATTTCAAGTCTATTACCTTTGCTTAGGCTATCATATATTTGATAGTAGGTAATACACTTTTATTCTTGGTCATACACCTTTGCTTAGGCTGCCACAAGTTGGTAGTAAGTGATCCCTCCTTTCAAGTCTATTACCTCTGCTTAGGCTATCATATGTTTGATAGTAGGTAGTATGTCTATCTCTTTTTAGTCAGATATCTTTGCTTAGGCTACCATGTTTGGTAGTAGGTCATCTTTCATTTTGTGTTTACCTTTGCTTAGGCTATCATATGTTTTGATAGTAGGTAATACACCTTTCCTTTTGGTTAGTTACTTTCATTCAACAAAACCTCGGCAGCAGGTGTTTCCTTTTAATTTTCAACAAACCTCGATAGAAGATGGCTCTATTTCAGATTATTTGGTTAATCTCAGCAGTAGATTCTCCGATAAAATTTATAATAGATTTTTTCAGCAAACCTCGGCAACACGTATTTTCTTTTATTTCTTGGCAAGTCTCGACAGAAGATTCCCAGTAGACCTCGATAGAAGGTGTTTCATTTGTAGATTCTCTAGTTATTCTCGGCAATAGATCTCCAGCATACTTCAACAGAAGATGTTTCTCTGTTTCCAGGATCTTGATAGTAGATTCTCTGGTTAACTTTGATGCTTCTTTAAACTTCAGCATACAGCTGTTTCTTTTCAGAATCTCGGCAGTAAATTCCCTGGTCAATCTCGGCATCAGATTTTCCAGTAAATTTTTTACAATTGACACATTTTTCAATAAAACCTTGGCAGAAGGATTCCCAAATGAGGTCCTAAGTCTTGACAATAGACTCCTTCAGTTGATATATATCTCTTGAAATCTCCACAGTTGGCCTCGACAGTATGTTCTCCAAGTGGAATTAGTTAAAAGATTTTGTCACAAGTTCATCACCCTGTGTTTAAACTATCCTACGATTGTCAGTTGGTAGTCTCTTCCCCAGTGTAGTCGAGTCTCATTCCCAGTGGAGTTGGATCTTTTTCCCATGGAGTCTTGTTTTGTTTTCTAAGTTGTTCCTTGTTAGGTCATTCATTCTTTAACTGTGCTTCGACAACATTTCATGTATACACTTTCATCCCCTGTGACATCATTCCCTACAGGATCTTTGTCTTGCATTTCATATGATATCATAAGCATCTTTGTGGCGTCTTAGGGCAAAAAATTATGCATGCTTGTATTTAAGTTTCTCCTATCTCGTCGAGACGAAGATTTCAATCTCCATATCTCCGGATAGAAGAAACTTAAATAGGGGCATCTGTAATACCCTAAATTTTGACCCTAAGATTCTTTGTCTTTTTGCATCGTCTGCATAGCATATCACGCATTTCATCTCGCATAATACCCAATTTATCAGCCAAAATAAACTTGTTGGATTTACAGCCGAATCGGTCAAATTAAAAGTCAATTGTGCGTAAAATCAGTGGACGGAGAATTTTAAAATTGAGCCTGCAGACATCGGTGGTATTAATCTACGTTTCGCGTAGTTTAACCTGGCGTGCTCATTTGAATTTTTTGACTACTTTTCAGTCGCATTTTGGACAGTTTAAGCCTTTTCAGCGGGTAAAATTTATTTTGGATTTTGACAAAACACTATTTTTTCAATAAGCATATTTTGCGCTGATCATTTTGGTGTATTCGTTTCTTTTTTTCTGAGCACCTCGATACCGGTCTAATTATTCGATTTTACCGCTTTTATTTCCATTTTAAATTAACATTTATTTATTTATTTTAATTAAATCAGTTTTTTAATTTAATTTAATTTTAAAATATTCCGTTTATTTTTATTTATCATTTTTGTTATTTGTTATATTTGAATTTTTTTAGAAGAACTTGTGCACTAAGTTTAGAAGCGTTTTTTTACTTTTTACTTTATTTGTGAAATGTTGGTACGTTAGGAGACAATACCTGCTACACCAATTTCCACCTCTCCCACCACTATCCTCTCTCCCTCATAGATGGCGACAAAAAATAAGAAAAAGGAGAAAATTTGTTTTGAAATCATCAGATCCTAAGTTTATCCAGCACCATAATACTCTCGTCCCACTCTCTATCCCATGTGCAGACGGACGACCCACCTACCTTGCAAGGAAACTTGCATTTTTGTCATGTAGTAAAAACAATGCCACATTCATAAAGCCTCTTCATCACCATATTAATTCTACATGGATAACACACTTCTCACTTCTTCTTGATGCTACATGAAAATAACATACTACATCAAATCTCTCTGTTGAAAAACATACAAAAAACCATACTCACCATTGAACCGACTTCTCACTACTCCACCATTCTACCTCACACTCCTTCATCACTTCACAATCTCATAATCCCAGTATCCCACTATACTATCATGCTCACGTACCTCACACTTTAAACAACAAAATACCATAAAAGAAAATTTTTTCCATAACAAAAACCAAGTCTTCGCAAGAAAACCACAAACTCTTCACTTCATTTTGCTCAGTTCATGTTACCTCTGAAATCACTATTTCCTTATTCTAAGCAATCTCAAAGCAACAACAACTATTCCATCACTCCATACAAGAACACCCCATATGTATATTAAAACCTGCTTGTTTTTTCTTAGACTCAAGACATCATAGCCACATACATCCTACATCATTATCTGCACCATAATATAAACACAAACTGCAAACCCTCTATCTCCTACCTCCATTCAATCCAGAACCTCTTCAATGTCAAAACAACCACTGCTCATCAAACACTGTGAAACCATCTACAACTTTCTGCTACTCATTATATCTTCAGCATCTACTCCCCTTCACAATAGACCTCTTTTCTTTCCATAAAAACAAAAAAAAAAACAAAACCAGAGATATCTTTCTTTCTTCAGTTGCTTTCAACAATCAGAACGACACCCCAACCATAGCAGCACCACCGTCAACCTCTCATTCTTCCCTCTGAAAAATTCTTCTATCCACCCATACCAAACGTCGTCGCACCGTCAGCAACGCGAGATCGAGAAAGAGTCGATTTGAATGGTGAGAGAGAGTTCGATGGCGAGAGTGAGAAGAATGAGTTTAAAGGTGATTGCGGCGAAGATCGATCGCGATCGGGAGAAAAGAAACTGAAGCCCTTTTGTTTTCTGAAAGCGTGTTGTAGCTGCGATTCTTTCCTCTTAGATTCAGGTGTTGTTATTTTACTTCATTCCATTTAGATAAATTAAGAATTGGGCTCAGCCCATTTAAATTATCTGCTTGCACCCCCCATATGCTTACGTTCCCCCTTAATTCTATTTGATTTATTTTGTTTATTCACTTACTTTCTTAACTAATTTTTGTTTTGTTGTTCAAACTTTGATTCTAATGGGTTGATTGGATGTTATTTATTCATTTATTTATTATTTACGATATCTACAAAACTCAAAAACAAAGAAACTATCACAATGCGATTCAATAAAAACACCAATCCCCGGCAACATCGCCATTTTGTTGGAAGCGGTATAGGGCAAGCAAGCAAAAATTTTTGAAAGTATTTTTCCGGGAATTTATCGTGTCCACAGAGATCGGTGCTACTGAACTGCCGTTCGACAATTTAATTGTTAATGAGTTTGGGTTTCAAATGGTTTAAAGCGTAAAAACAGAAAAGTAAATAAAAACATTAAAACCATTCATTCTTCAACAAGACGAACTTATCAAGCATACATATAATCCACTCGTCACAAACATAAATTTACCGACCAATTATACTCCACCTGCAATACTCGTCAAAATCATCCAGCATCACTCACAACAGTGTCCATCTCTGGCACACTGAGCTGAGAGACAACCGTATTACTCTCTTCGTCACTCTCGCGCACGAAGCCTCGAAACACGGAAGACATTAAGTTCCGATACCATAAAGATTATCATCTAAATCTATCTATAGATCTAGACAATAGATATCCATCCCTAATCAAGATTTATGATGTTTATCTCTAACACAACACAAATCCAAACATAAATGCAAAAAGATAAAGGAAGACATCGATAATGATTTATAAAGCAAATTTCATATAATATTAAGATCAACAAAGATACATATGTTCATAGTAACTATACAATACCCAACAAAGAAGAAATTACAAAGAGAAGAGAGAAGAGGAACCAAACATTTCTTGGTTTGTCAACACCAATCGACGAGAGATTCGACTCCGGATCATCCAAATGCAAGCTCCAATGATGTTTTCTAAGCTAATCTACAAGAAAAATGAAGTTTGATGGAGTTGGGAGCAAAAAATACCCAAAACCATCCCTAAAAATGTGTTTTTTACCCATATTTATTGCTATCATCATCGCAGACCGTGCTCAGTGCGCTATGGGCGCTCAGCGGGCAACCAGCTGACTTGAAAAATGTTTCAGCCATAACTTGAGAACCGTAACTCCGTTTTTCGCCCGGTTCGAAGCGTTGGAAAGCTTATTCAATTTCCTATCTAACAATGAATAAATATCAACCAAATTGGTGATTTATATTATCCTCATTTTGAGCCTTATTCGTTGATGAGCTGCTCAAAATCGCGCGTTTGAAGCCGTGTCTTCGACACTTTATTGCTCATGCTCCAAATACACCTCAATAGCTACAAAATGAGATAAAATCAATTAAACTCAATGATAGTTACACGATATGCAATATATACACTAAAACGTAAAGTAAATGTAATTATAAACAAATCGGGGTTTATTTGAACGATATTAACCAAAAAGTATCGATAAGTGCAACAAAACTCATATACAAAAATAGGTACAATTTGCACTTATCAAACTCTCCCCAACTTACATAATTGTTTGTCCTCAAACAAAGCCAACATCTAAAGGAACAAAAGCGAAATTCAAGAAATCACGCAACAACAAGTTTTTACAAACAAAAACAAATGCAATGGTTCAATCGAAAATGGTACACACAAAGTAAATACTTACCACTAAACTTCAACGATAACATAATCAGGAAACAAATGCTAAATACAAAAGTCATGCAAAACATTCTAAAACAACACAAGTTCAAATGTGAATCACACCTAGCAAAAACAATCATCGATAGATGAAAAACATAAAATGAGGGATTTTTCACTCACACAACAATCCTGCAAACAACAGACTAAATTATGCATCCATCCAAAAATTCACATTGAACATACAAAGGCAAGAATCACAAGGACTTTTCAAGGTTGTAATGTGGTCGGGTAAACAAACAAGGGGCGATTTCTAAAGCTAATCGAAACAAAAACTTGCCTAAACCTAAAGGAGTGATTAACTCACAAAAGACTCAAACCAAAAATTTCAATCAAACTTCTTCCAAAATCCCAAGTGTTACACAAAACACACAACTTATTTAGCACAATTATTGAAACTCTTTTTGTTTCCTTTTTCAAGGATTTTCTTTTTCTCCCTTTTTTTTCTCTTTCCTTTTCTATGTCACATTTTTTTTCTTTTTTATTTTCTTTTTCAATCCTAATAGAATCCAACCAATGAGTACACAATCATTCTCTCCCCAACTTGAATTCAACCACATCATCATGTGAATACTCCCTGCTTTCTAAGGCAAGGAAAAAATCCATATAACAACACAAAGTTGAGGTCTAAGAAAAAACAAAATCCATCAAAAATAAGTGAACTAAATACTCATAGACAAGCATTAAGTTCAAATAAAAACATGGATCAAAAAGCTCAAACGGGTTACAAATTCTCACACACTCACAAGGTGAATTGACTATTTGGCTAGGGTGGTTGTGCTCAAAATGAAACAAATGTCTTGATCCTTTTCATGCATTCATATACACAACATAAACAACAGATTCAACATAATAAAATCCAGTTAGAACAAGAATGTTGGAACTCCGAGCATATATGAACAATGGAAGGCTTCCTCACAAAAAGGGTGGGAACTAAAGTGATTCACATACGAACAAGTATATAACAGAATGAATGGCATAGAAGTTGTAAAAAGCCTAAGTATCATGAATATGCTAAAGTCAAGAAAGCGATAAACACATACCTTGGACGCGTACCAAACTTTAAACACTATCATTACCATGCATTCGCAAGTTGAAACACTCAAAATCGAAAAATCACCGAATGCGACTTCAAGCTATCGAACCAAAATTTGAGTCCAAACAACAACAAAAGAATTAGAAAAAATTACTAATAATTACTAATGTATAAGGCCTTGGTGGAAGTGGGAAAAAGGGGGAACCAAGTGAACAATTAAAAGAATTCACTGGTTCAGCACAGCAGAGCGCGCTAAGCGCGGTCCTGCGCGCTGAGCGCGCTACACCAGAACTAGAAAAAACCTGTACATCAACAAGGTTCTGGTGTAGGCCTCCACTTAACACCTACACAACTCAATTGCAAAACATACAATATTTACTCATACAAACTTCCTCAAGTTAAACACGACAAGCTTGAGGAAAACAAAACTTAACAAAACTAACAACAATAAAACATGCTTGTTTTACGTCATAAGTTCGACGCCTATTATTTATACACACTTCTCCAAGTTGCCTCTTTACACGGTTAGCGCTCACCGACGACGAAACCTAACCAAATACTTAGCAAACGTGAAGAGAAACAAATATATACACTATATTTACAATTATGTAAAACATGTAAAATTCACAAATATGGTAAAAATATACAAGTATCAATATAAACAAGTGAAAATAGACAATATATACGATATCTACAAAACTCAAAAACAAAGAAACTATCGCAATGCGATTCAATAAAAACACCAATCCCCGGCAACAGCGCCATTTTGTTGGAAGAGGTATAGGGCAAGCAAGCAAAAAGTTTTGGAAGTATTTTTCCGGGAATTTATCGTGTCCACAGAGATCGGTGCTACTGAACTGCCGTTCGACAATTTAATTGTTAATGAGTTTGGGTTTCAAATGGTTTAAAGCGTAAAAACAGAAAAGTAAATAAAAACATAAAAATAATTCATTCTTCAACAAGACGAACTTATCAAGCATACATATAATCCACTCGTCACAAACATAAATTTACCGACCAATTATACTCCACCTGCAATACTCGTCAAAATCATCCAGCATCACTCACAACAGTGTCCATCTCTGGCACACTGAGCTGAGAGACAACCGTATTACTCTCTTCGTCACTCTCGCGCACGAAGCCTCGAAACACGGAAGACATTAAGTTCTGATACCATAAAGATTATCATCTAAATCTATCTCTAGCATCTAGACAATAGATATTCATCCCTAATTAATATTTATGATGTTTATCTCTAACACAACACAAATCCAAACATAAATGCAAAAAGATCAAGGAAGACATCGATAATGATTTGTAAAGCAAATTTCATATAATATTAAGATCAACAAAGATACATATGTTCATAGTAACTATACAATACCCAACAAAGAAGAAATTACAAAGAGAAGAGAGAAGAGGAACCAAACATTTCTTGGTTTGTCAACACCAATCGATGAGAGATTCGACTCCGGATCATCCAAATGCAAGCTCCAATGATGTTTTCTAAGCTAATCTACAAGAAAAATGAAGTTTGATGGAGTTGGGAGCAAAAAATACCCAAAACCATCCCTAAAAATGTGTTTTTTACCCATATTTATTGCTGTCAGCATCGCAGACCGCGCTCAGCGCGCTATGGGCGCTCAGCGGGCAACCAACTGACTTGAAAAATGTTTCAGCCATAACTTGAGAACCGTAACTCCGTTTTTCGCCTGGTTCGAAGCGTTGGAAAGTTTATTCAATTTCCTATCTAACAATGAATAAATATCAACCAAATTGGTGATTTATATTATCCTCATTTTGAGCCTTATTCGTTGATGAGTTGCTCAAAATCGCGCGTTTGAAGCCGTGTCTTCGACACTTTATTGCTCATGCTCCAAATACACCTCAATAGCTACAAAATGAGATAAAATCAATTAAACTCAATGATATTTACATGACGCTCTGATTTTATGTGTGGGTCCAAACTACGGACGCTCTGATTTCTCAAAGTTCCTTTTGAGAATAAGTAGGCACAAGGTCAATCCTTGGCGAGCAACCTTTTCTTTTTATTTTGTTTACCTTTATTGAGGAGAACTACAAATACTCTGATTCCATTCCCGTCAGGATACGTATGCACGAGATGCGATGTCTTGGCGAGCCCACTTAGGAATAACACCTTAGGTCTTCCTTTTCTTTTCACCCTTAGCAAATAAATAACAAATAACACAATAAAACAAGAGGTTCCTGTAGATTACTACATATACTTAGGATGCTAGCACCTTCCCTAGGTATAACCAAACCCGAACCTTAGATTCTCTTTTGCTTTGTTTTTGCATTGCATATTTATGGGTTTATTCGTTCTTTTTCCCTTCCCTTAGATAAATTAAAGATCGGTGGTGAATTATGATTTGTGATTCAAGTTAATCAATAGGTTGAATCCGATTCTCACCTCGACACTGTGCAATGTTATTTTTCACAATCAACGACTTTCATGCATACGGTAATTTGGCTGGATATGGTTTCAGAGGACATAAAGCATGTCATATATGTGAATATAATATATGTTATCACCAACTTCCGTCTGGGAAAAAAACCATTTACCTTGGGCATCAGAAATTTCTAAAACCTGGTCATTCTTGTCGTAGATAGTGGAAGACTTTTAATGGAGAGCAGTAGTTTAATATGGCTCCTAAACCTTTAACCGTGGATGAAGATTATCAATGACAAAAACACATTAATGTTGTCTTTGGAAAGAGAGAAAAATAAAAAGGGTTAGTTGAGAAAAATACATGGAAAAAGAGGTTTGTGTTCTTTTATCTTCCATATTTGTCAAGTCTCGACGTAAGACATTATCTTGATGTGATGCATGTGGAGAAAAATCTGTGTGATAGTTTGATTGGAACACTTCTAAACATTCCAGGCAATACTAAAGATAGTAAGAATTCCCGTCTTGATATGGAGGCGATGGGTATACGAAAACAGTTGGCTCCGATAGACGCAGGAAAAAGAACTTATCTGCCTCCGACATGTCACACTCTATCTAAAAAGGAAAAGAATTTTTTTTTAAGAGTGTTTACATGGTATCAAAGTTCCCCAAGATTACTCATCAAACATCAAGAAACTTGTATCAATGAAAGATCTCAAGTTAATTGGTTTAAAATCTCATGATTGTTATGTCTTGACGCAACTTCTACCAGTGGCTATCTGTAGCATCCTACAAAAAATGTTTGAGTAACTATAATCAGATTGTGCTTATTTTTCAATTCTATATGTAATAAAGTTTTTTATTTAAAAAAATTAGATGAATTAAAAGATGAGGCTGTCGTAATTTTGTGTCAATTGGAGATGTATTTTCCTCCATCATTTTTTGACATTATGGTTCACTTACTTGTTCATCTAGTCAGAGAAATCAGATTTTATGGTCCAGTTTATTTAAGGTGGATGTATCTAATATAGCTATACATGAAGGTCTTTAAAGGATATATGAAGAATCATCATTGATCGAAAGCTTTAATTGTTGAAAGATACATCACAAAAGAAGTTGTTGAGTTTTGTACAAACTATTTGTCGGAAGTAGAGTCTATAGGAATTTCAAAGTATCGTCATGTTGACAACTATGAAGGTAGAGGTACTCAATGTTTAAATGTTAATTCAATGGCTCGAGATGTAGTTCTTCAAGCATATTTTTATTTATTGAATAATCTTGATGAAGTTCAACCTTACATGGCTACTTGTCGTACCTCGAAAAATGAGATACGACCTTGCAATGCGCAATCGCACGTCTGTGGGATGGACTTAACAGAGTCGCCACCAAACTTTATTTATTCCCAAATAGGAAAAGGGAAAATATTGATAAAAGCCACCAACGAAAAGGAAAGGAAATGATAGGGTATGGTCATCGCAATCAAAACTGAATTCGGAAGTCAGTTATACAAGGGGAAGATATTAGCACCCCTCACATCCGTTTTACACAACGGGAACCATCTAGGTTGTCTACGTGCGAATGGGTGTCGAATATAAGGGTTACTTGCTAAAGGTAAAATGGTTGGTTTCTTGTTAGGGTGCTCGCCTAGACTTCACAATCTCGCGTCTACGTATCCTCATAGTGCAATAAGGAAGTCAGAGCATCGTAGTTAGGGTAGAAAATGAGTGTGTGTTGATTGATTTTACCTTGTTAAAAGGGGTTTGAAAGATCACATGACATCGATAAAGAGAGTTTGATGAGTTGATGTTGTTTTTAGGTTTTTTGAGAAGAAATTGTTCTTGATTTGAATTTCACTAAAGACTATGGGTAGAGGTGAATATTTTAGACTACCAAACCAAGTGTCTTGTGTCCAAAATACTCAGAGTGAATGTAGGAAAGCTCCATTCTCACAACTTCTCCGCCACTTAAGGCTCTTGGCATGCAATTCTAATCGTATTTTATTGTATTTTTGAGTTTATTGAGAAAAGGTCGCTTGATGTTGGGTGAAGGGTTTTACTTTCGTGATATGATTATGAAAATGGTTTGAGATTGAAATGGGACAGGCAGATGGCGACGCATGAAGCAGTCGACTTACAAGTTAGGAGAATACCACTTGACGTTGGATCAAGGGTTTGAGAAAAATGTGAGGTCAGTTCTAGTCCCTAAGGGTATCTAGCAAACGAAACCACAACCAAAGAAAAGCGGGAAAATAAAGAAAGTACACCAAAATGGGGATAGGGATACATGAAAAAGACAAGGGAAGTTGATGCGAGAAATAAAGGGTCTTGTTGTCAGGTAGCCCAAGAGAAAGTCATGTGTGCGCAAAGTGTCCTAAGCTAGACAATGAAAACAAGAGTCCAAATCCAAGTTTCCTTTTTCTAGAGTCGAGTACAAGGTCCAAAAATCCATAATGCTAAGGTCATCTGCATAATCCACAGTCCATTCACGTCTTACAAGTTTTTTAGGTCTTTTCATTTTTTATCATATTTTTGTGTTTTTTACAAGATAAGAAATAAAGATCCAAAAGAAAGAAAAATAAATAAAGTAAAGGCATGAATGATAAATGGGAAATGAATTAAATTGCGGAAAGTAAATAGCGAGAAAGTAAAGGACGATAATGTAAAAGTCAGAAGTTAGAAGTTAATAGTTAATGGTTATTGATCGAATGATCACTTTATCAAATCGGGACAAATTTAGCATTATGTTAAGCAATCGTAAGTGGGCTTATGTAGAAGTCGCACCTATCTGAGGTCGATTAATAATAATATATGTGCTAAAACATGTTAGAGAAATGACACAATCATTCTCCTAAAATATGCCACACAATGAGAAAAAAGATGAAGCAAATAGAATCAAGCACAATGATCTCATCTTTCATCAAGAGCTTCAAATTATGATCCACCAAGGGCAACCTATCAACACTTTAAAGTGTCAAGAATGATCTAATGATCATTCATTAACATGTTTGAAATATTAAAGATTACAACATCTTTGAGATCATTACTCCATGATTTTACATGATAAAAATAAAAAATAAAAAAGTAAACAAAAAAAGAATAAAATATGAATCTAGAATGATTTAACAAGAAATGTAATTAAAGTATAAAAATAGAAAAAAAAAGAAAATAGTAGAAGTTTATAAAGAAAATAAGATAATAAAAGATGAAAAAATAATTTACAAAATTAAATTAAAAAAAAAAGATAACTAGAGAAAGGGATGTGTGCCTGGGTTGTAGGGGAGTGTATAGAAACTACGAAAAACCCATTTAACAACGGTTGGGAATGACATATAATGACGCGGGCGAAGGCATTGTTATGTAGATTGTCGTTGTAAGTTCGTTATTTCTACAACGGTCTGGAAACCGTTATTGAAAGGCAGGATGCGCGCCATATATCACAACGGTTATGATAATAAACCGTTGTGATACATACACTTAGATACTGGGTTCGAAACCCATCAGCAGCGAATTATGTAAAACATAAATTACATATGATATCGGTTACAATAGATAACCGTTGTTGTAAGTACCCTGAGTTTATTATATTAAATGTAGATTGCTTGTTTTCCAAACACCTCACTAAAGAAATATACATGGAATCAATTTGATGAAGAAGTCTATAATCTGCAAATTAAATTGTTCTTGAAAACCAACTTAAACAAACCAATGTTTTCTGATTGCATTCGTCTCATCGTGCATTTCACGCTGTTTTACATATATATTGTGGTTTATTGATCTGACTCCTTCGATATATCGCTATCTTCGATTATAGTTAAATTTCCATAAGAATAAGACATTGGATAATCTGCCTCATCATCATCACTTATCATCATAATTTTTATAATCGGAAGTTTTATGATTATAAGTGTTGATGGAGAGGCGGATTAACTAATAATTTGTTGTTAATGAAATTTAACTATAATGGAAGATGGCGATGCATCTAAGGAGCCAAATCATTATACCATAATATATATATTAAACATCGTGAGATGAACGATGAGAGGGATGCAATTCGAAAACATTGATTCATATAAGTTGGTTTTCAAATACAACTTAATTTGCAGATTATAAGTATCTATGTCAAATTAAATGAATGTATTTTAAGTAAGGGTTAGAGAAACAAACAATCTACATAGAATATAATAAACTCAAACAACATTCTATACCAGATCCAGATATTATAAACTCATATAATACGCTTGCTACCACCAGCAAACTTTAAGTGAGGGTTAGTGAAACAAACAATCTAAATAGAATATAATAAACTCAAACAACATTCTATAGCAAATCCAGATATTATAAACTCATATAATACGCTTGCTACCACCAGCATCATCACCCTGTATCATCCCCTTAACCTGTAAGGAAACATAGCAAACTTCAAAAATGAGCATCCTCAGTTGAAAACAAACCCTAAAACCATAATCCAGTGAAGAGTAAAGAGAGGAACAGGAATAATGCACCTTTCAATGAAACTAATTGCGGAACATGAATCAATTATGATGTTCAACTAGTTTGGGAATCAATGAAAAAGAAATATAAGGAGGAAGAAGCTTACACAAAAGCTTCATACTTCTTATATTTCTTTTCATTGTTTCTAAAACTAGATGAAGTTTGCTTACACTGTTGTTTCTTCATTTACTAACATCTTGTTCGTGAAGCTATGAAAAAAAGTATAAGGTGGATGATGTTTCCATCATAGCTTCATGCTTCTTATACATTTTTCCATAGCTACACAAACATTATGAAGTTTCCAAAGTATGGTCTTTGTTAAGGTAGTGAAAACGAATATGAAAAAATGAGAACAGTCAACAAAAACAACATGCAACAAACGAGATAATGGGAAATATATAACAATAGATGGAAGAAGAAGAATACCTTAATGTATGAAGCACAAGATTCACGGCTAATGGTGAAAACAAAGAGAAAAAATGGGTTCTAGGGTTTCACTTTGAAGGCAACGGCGCTACTGTTAATAAGTGAAAGTTATTTCGCTTATATATGGGTAAACTATTTCAGAACGGTTAACAATACCAACCGTATAGATAGGTATTTATTTATTATAAATATATCACTACGGTTAACCAAAAGAACCATAGTGATAACCCTTTTATCTGTGAATTTTAAAATAAATAAAAACCGTATAGATAGGTATTTATTTATTATAAATATATCACTACGAATAACCAGAAGAACCGTAGTGATAACCCTTTTATTTGTGAATTTTAAAATAAATAAAAAAGAAAAGGTGTACCTTAACGTTAAAGGAATAAAATATTTTATGGCGCTGAGGTTCGAACCGACGAAAGTTTGAGTATATCACAATGGTTGGTTCATAATGTAATTCAAACATCAACAATGTAATTCACAATGCACCTGCAGTTTAAACATCAACAATGTAATTCAAACCCTAATTCAACTATTACATTTCATAACAAAGTAAACATTAAACATAAAGGAGACAAGAAAATATAACATCTTGAGATTTCCATAAAATATCTCTGATTTCAATTTGTTCTTCAAATTCTTGTTCTTTTTCTTTAAATCCTCATACATAACCTTCAAACAGCCCACAACTTCCAACTCTGACTTCATAATGCTCTCATCTTCATTTCCATCTCTTTCTCCCACGTCTTCATCCCATATGAACAAATTACATGTTTCACCACTCCTCCAAAATGGACATCTCCAAAAAAGCCTTCCTTTATTTTGTCCCTTCTTGCATTGGTACGAAACCATACGACCATCACAACCACAAAAATATCCAGATGGAGATTTTATAGCGGAAGAATACATAGAAACACCTTTGGATGATTTTGTCTTCAAATGTGACATTGCAACACCTTAAAGTAGAACCTTTTTTTGTTGTTGTTGTCTTCTTCCCGACAACGGTGACGACGTTGGTGTTAGGGTTGTTTCGTCTTGTTTCTTTTTTTAGTGGATAAATTGATATATACTTGGTGTTTAAAATACATAAAAAGAAGATTCAGTTTGTAACAACGGTTTTAAGAAATAACCGTAGTGATATCCTTATTATTTTTTAGTTAAATATAAATAAAACTTAAAAAGGGCGCATTTACGTCAAAGGAATAAACTATTTGTGGGCGATGAGGTTCAAACCCATGAAAGCTTGATTATATCACCACGGTGTTCACAACAACCGTTATTATACCCTTGAAATTTCTAATTAAAATAATGCGCGCGCATCCAGTACGCACTATAACAACGGTGTATAGGATGCCGTTGTAAACCTAGCGTTGTTGTTTGGGCGTTTTGTAGTAGTGACAATTGGAATTGGCTTGGAGGCCTAAGATCCACACACAGAATAACAAGGAAGGATGAAATAACCAGACCCGTCTCATGTTACAAAGCAAATACGTTCCTCTTCTCCTCTCCTTCTAAAACGATCTCGCCGAAAAACAGCAAAGCCTCCGCCGCGCAGGAGCTCATCGCCGGCACCGGCGGAGCTCAATCCAACTCAACAACACGCAGTTCTTCTTGTGTCAATTCCTTATTTTAAATATTTTCTTAATTTCGTTCAATTTCACACTGAACTCAGAAAGAGACTAAGAGCGGAATGCGAAGAACTCTGCAGCGACAAACTAAAAAAAAGGTGAAATCACCTACGAAGATACGTTCAGGTACACGATCTCCTTGCGTTGCGTTCTTCTTCTGCAATTGCTCTAAAATGCTTTACGCTATTGATGTTGAGGTCGTTGTGATGTTTCTCGTTGTGATGCAGAATTATTATTGCTTGTTGTGAATTTGTTTCTGTAGCTTTGCGTTGAATTGTAATGTTGTTTTGTATGGTTGTTGACGTTTGATCTGAATATTTGAATAGAGGGTTAAACAATGAGGTGATCTTGGTGTAGTTATAAATTGTTATGGTTTGTGCAGCATATTGTTTATTGTTGTATGGTTTTGGTTGTTTGTTTTGTGCGGGTAAAGGAAAGAAGGTTGAAAAAGGCGATGAGCAATGAAGAATGAAGGGTGAGGCTTTGTACGTGAAATATGCGTAAAGAGTGGTTTTGGTTATTGTAATGCGCGAGGAATGGTACGTGGCCAAAAAATGTGTAGAAAAGCCCCCTTGCTGCAATGTATTTGGGTGAATTTATAGAGTGATTGGGAAGGGTAGTTTAGGACTCGTAGTGAACATTTGTTGTGAACTTGTAAATGTAATTTTTAATGCATTTTGCACTTGTATATTGCCTCTGTTTTTCCTTCATGTTGATGTATGTTTCACATGCCTTGTTTCTTGATGCAATTTGAAAATGGGCCTTGATGGCAATGCAACTTGGGCTGAATTGTATTGATTTTTTCTTGTTGTATTTTCCTTGCCTTGGTCGTGTCCTTCCCCTTGGCATACTTTTCTCTCTTTTCTTTTTGTACTGCAATTTTGTATGTATTATTGGACTTTGAAATTATTTTGGGCCTTATGTAATTTGAATTGGATTTTTGAATATTGTGTTAGCCTTAATATGAATCTTGATCATGGCTTATTCTTCAAGAAGTAAAACTTTGCATTTCCATTTGAATTTTCCAGTGAATTTACAAATTGCATATTTTTTCTAATCAAATTAAGATCTCTTGTAACATAACAATACCATAACTCAAAGATCCAAGTCCACATGAATTGTTCCCAAAAGTTAACTTCCCATGGTTTACCTTGACCAAAAGTCAACGACTATACCAAAAACCTTGTACACCTGAAAATAGCCATAAAACAAAGTTGGGTTTGATAAAGTCCTGCTGATTGGACCAAAAGTTAACTGAAGCACACTCTTTCTTCTTTTCCAAGTAACAATCCAAAAGTTTATTCCTCAAGAAATCATTCGATCAAATCACCAATAGCCCTAGTGCTGAGACAATTTAAGAAGCTAACACCATTTGAACCAAATACATTACCTGAGATGCAGATAAGTGAATGTTTTTGTATGAAAAATGAATGATTAGGGCTAGTGTATGCATATGAATAAAAAGTGATAATGGGTAGGGCATAATTGGGGTATGACACTACTCACAAAATACTTGTGAAGAAAAAAATATCCCTGAATGAGTGATAAGTTGTTGTCGACAGAGCATAACAATAAATTCATATATTGGTTTAATAAAGAAATATCTAATGATGATAGTGCATCTGAGATCATTAAATGGTTGTCGTACATGTTAAAATTTAATGTGGTAACTTGGAATGCGTACGACATTGGTAATTTTTCCTTTTATACAAAATCAAAAGATCATCGTAGTACAATGCAAAATAGTGGGGTTATGGTTGAGGCCGAATACATGTATTTCTCTAGTTCTAAAGATAAGAATATTATATTAGCATCTAGAGCGTTATATGGTGTCATTGAGGATATTTGGGAGATTGATTATGTTATTTTCAAAGTGCCTTTATTTAAATGCAAGTGAGTTCTCAATAATAATGGTATACAAACAGATGCCTTAGGATTCACCTAATTTGACTTAGGCAAGGCAACTTATATGATTGAATCATTCTTCATGGTTTCTCACAAATTTTCTATGTGAATGACCCTTCAGATATATCGGGGAAATGGTCAATCGTTCTCCAAGAAAAATACAATCCTCGTAATTATGAATGTTTTGGTATTCCTTCCACTCTTTCTTACGCAACATAAGTGTCTACCTCATATGATGAAGGAGATAAAGGTGATGTGCATGCTATTCGTAACGATCATAAATAAGACATATGAGAAAATAAACAAGCAAGTATGTTATTCTTTATTCAAAATTTATTGTAAGTTATAATTTCTAATTTTATTTACTAACAAGTATGATTATTTAAAATTATAGGTGTTTAAAGTCAAGACACAAAGATACAAGACACCAAGAGACAAGATGTCAAAACACCAAGACACAATTATTTGATGTAATGATATGTAAATTGTAAGTTGTTTTGTGCCATTTTGATTTTTTGGATTTAATGTAATATAATTTTTGGTATGATACAATACACAAATGCGTGTTGTTGTTTCTAGTATGATACAATTTATAAAAATACAGGTTAAAAAATACGATTATATATATATATATATATATATATATATATATATATATATATATATATATATATATATATAAAAGCAAGTGATTTCACCACGGCTGATATATGTTGAACGCTATCTAGAATAAATTAAATTTCAAAAATGGCGTTGATGGGAATTGAACCAAGGACCTTTAAACTTTTCACAACGATTATGTATCACAATAGTAGTTATAATAAGCGCATTCAAGTTTTCAACAACGAGGACTACACCGTGATTGTACGTGACGCGTATACAACCACACGCTACTTAAAAACGATTGGTCCTCTGTGATTATATATCTTTGTCTACCGTGATTGTATGTATTTTTCGTTAAATCTAATAAATATTTTGTGGGGAATTCTGAAGAAGTAAAAGGGTACGTAGTACTTCTACAATTCTTTTGAGGGCAAAGTGTTTATCGCTCGAACTAGAGTATTTCTATAAAAAAATTATTTCCAAATTAATTAGTGGGAGAAAAGTAAAGCTTGGAGAAATTTATGAATCACAAAGCAGCGACGCACGTACAAGTTGTGGAAGAGAAACCTGCTCAAATAGTACAAGAGCGTCCTAGGTCAAACAATATATATTACTAACATGAGAGATATGGCTATCTCATAATTGAGCAAGGTGATGTATTACACATGGATCAAGATGAGCTTGTGACTCACCATGAGGTTATCACTAGTCCTGAGTCTGAAATGTGGCGAAAGGTCATAAAATTTGAAATGGATTCCATGTACATAAATCAGGTTTGGACTATGGTAGAGCCTTTTGAATGAGTTAGTCATATAGGATGCAAATGAGTATTAAAAAATAAGAATAACATGGATGGTAAGGTATATATCTATATGGCACAACTAGGTGCTAAGGGATATAAGCAAATTCTTAGTGTAGACTATGATAAAACTTTTTCACCAGTCGCACCGCTCAAGTCTGTTCATACTTTAATTTACTTGCTATCGTTACTGTCATGCCCCAAATTTTGACCACTAAGATTTCCCATCATTGGGAAAATCATCATCACAATGTGGATGAACCATCATACCTCATTAGTCTCCCCAAAGATGGGTGAGCATCCACTACAATCAAATTTAGGGTTTCAAGCCCTCTCAGAGTTCTTAGACAAAGGATCAATCAAGGAATGACATGATATTCAACTTGTCTAAACCTCTCAAACATCCCCAATGGATCAAGAGGACTCCCACCTCAGGGATTATGCACAAGGCTGCAGGATTCTGAGTGGATCAAACCTCAGGATCGCCAGTGTCACCAAATTAGGATTTTGGTCGACCAGGGCCTCCAGATGAGAATTTTCCTTTGGGAATGAGCCAATGCTTCAAAGCATAACCTAAAATACTCCATGGAACCCCATGGACTCAATCATCAAGTCAATTTAACCTCAGGGTATGCATTCACTAAAAATCAGGAATTAGGGTTTCTTGACCTAATTCACCCCTAAGTTGACTTTTGGGACAAATCATGAGCCAAGACCTCAAGAGAGGATTGTAGGGTCTCTAATAAACCACATTGATCCATTTGCAACAATGGATTGATTCAAGAAGCTTGATCACCAAGTTTCAGTTTCATTTGAACTACAATTACGGTTTCGCGAGAAAAGTCAACTGTACCTTTGACTTTTGACCAGGACATGCTCCCAAACCCTAGAACATGATTCAATACACCCTATAACACCTATGAAATCAATCCATCAAGTTTGATTTAGGTCAAGGACTTGATTTCATAGAGAATTGCACAGTTTGGAATTCATCTGATAAAAAGTCAACTGTGCACAAAAGTTAACTTTAACTTTTTGAGATTTTTCACAATTATGGTTCCTTAACCCTAAAATGATGTTAATGTGTGATTTGAATCAACATTCATCAAGAAAAATCAAGAAAAGTGGGATAACTTGTAAAAGGGGTAACCATAAAAACTTAGAAATTTTTCTAAGTTATGGAACAAAGTGGCTAGGGTACCAACTTTGGAGGATCATAACTCCTAAACCGCAAGGCCATTTTTCGCCATTCAAAGCAAGATCTATAGCTCTCATGGCCCTCTACAAAAGCTTCAAACATAACTCATTCCAATTCCCCATGGATTTTAAGTTATGGAATGATCAAAATCACTAAAAGTGAAAATGTCACTTTTTTCCAACACTTAGTGAAATTTTCACTAAGTCAGAATCTGCCTTCACGTTTTTCTAAATGTAGGGGCATTTTTCACTTGGAAACAAAAAGTTTCAAAACCAATTATGATCAAACAGTTGTTGTATCATATGAGGGCTTTCCAAAATGGCCAAGAACTCCATCAAATTCCACTTAAGCCATGAGATATGACAATGGCAATATGCCTTGCTGAAAACTGTCAAGGCAAGGCAGATTTGTGCATTTTGCTCGATTTGCCAAATTTTTGTAAATGACAAACACACTTATCCATCTGAACACCTCAATAGGGGACCAAGGAGGGACAAACACTGATCCATCAGCCTCACAAGTCTTTGGAACCAAAAGTAGCATACCAAACCTAGAAATGCCTAAAAGAGGGACAAGACTCCAATTTTGGATTGGAGCATTTAATGGATGCACCAAGGTGGCATGGACTGAGCCATTTCCAACTGAATTCAGTCAAGACTTATCCAAGACCAAGGGAACCAGCAGCCTGTGCCCTAACCTCTAGTCAATGGCTAGAGGAGACTTGGATTCTCATTGCTCAACATTGGCCAAACCACTCCTGCAGTTGCCATTCACTATTGCTTGCAAAATAAACTTGCTCTACTATAAATAGAGCTCAATTGTGATCAGTTTGAGTACACCAAAGCCATCAAACAAATTTTTTCCTCAAAATCACCTTCTCACTTCCAAATTTGCCTTCCAAAGCAAGTCACTATCGGGTTTTGAGTTTGAGAGCTATTCCAATCAAACCAATCACACACACCTCATAAGCATCATATAGAAGTGATCCAAACACTCACATAACATCTGGAACACCAAAATCACAAAATCACCAGCCATCTGCACAAGCCTTTGACAGATTTGCAGTTGAGGTGCCAAATCAAGTTCCAGCTCAATTCAATCCACTCCAAGCATCCAGACACACTCCATAGCACCTAGGGAAGCTGTCCATATCCTTGGAACCAAGCTGTAACACCTCTAACACAAAACACGATCACCAGCTGCAAGAGGTAAACATGAGCTTATCTAACTCTATGATCCATGCATTTTTTGCTACACAATAATTTGGCCATATGTTCATAATCATGCATAGAGTGTTTTCCCTCAATCAATTGGTTTGTTTGAATCGTGTATGGAATTTCTGAGCCTTCATGCAAATTTTAGGGTTCTTGAGGTTTCTCTTTGATTTCTTATTCCATGATTAAAATAAATGAAATTAAAGACCATAGACATGATCGTGAGGTGAAAACGAGTATATTGATATGTAGATTGCATGATATCATCAAGTATTCAGTGAGACTGGATAGAAAACGCAAATCTGCATAAATAGAGGGTGGCGCGTGTTCTTGCCATTGTTCTTGGCGCCCTTTTTGAAAATTCAAATATTTGAATTTTTGTGATATTATTTAATTGATTCAAAAATTAATTTCTCTCTGAGTTTTAATGATTTTGGGTTGATTCTTTTTTTTAATAATTCACAAAAATGTTAAAATATTTTATTTTTCCAAAAAATCCCAAAAATATTATTTATTTCATATACTTGATATTTTTGTAAAGAATTAATATTTTAATTGTTTTTGACATTTAAAATATTTTCTCCTTCTTGATTTTTAGAATTTTACTGATTTCCAAACATTTTGTGGATCAAAACCTAATTTTTGAAACATTAATCCAAGATCACAATTTTTTTTCCACATATTTAACAATTTTTATCATTTTAATTGAATTTTTATTCAATTAAAATACATTTTGAAAACAAATTAGGGTTTTTGATTAATTCAACCCTCATCAAACTTTTTCAAACTCTTTGGGCCTCTTGGTAGAGTGTAAGACCCAACCCTTTGTAGAAACCAAAATAATTTGGGCCTCAGTGTATTGTATAAGTCCCGATACCATCAAAAAGTTCGGCGCGATCGTCGCCTTTTTTACAAAACAACCATGGGCCTCTCCTTGAGTTGTAAGCCCCATCACTTGTACAAAAATAAATCTAGGCCTCTAATAGAGTGTAAGACCCAATCCCCTTTTAACCTAAACAATTTTGGGCCTCAGACATTGTATAAGTCCCTCTGCGTTAAAAGAAAAATCTCGACGCGATCGCCAATTCAAAAACAAATCATCTGGGCCTACCCTCGTGTTATAAGCCCCATTCTTTTTCTTTAAACACCTTTGGGCCTCTTGAGAGAGTTGTAAGACCCATCCTTTGTACAGAAAACCTTTTGGGCCTCAGTCACTTGTATAAGTCCCTGTACAAATTCAAAACAACAGTGCAATCACTGATAAAATCTTGGACCTCTCCTTGAGCTGTAAGCCCCAACAATCTTTTCAAATCACTTTCTCCTTTGATTTTGAATATAATATTGTTATCAAAGCTTTCTTTGTTGAACAACTAACCAAACAGCATGGAAGCTCTACAACCGAGTAAGTGTTTACCCGTTTTCTTTATCCGCTTTCATATATATATATATATATATATATATATATATATAACTGTATTATGGGGTTGCTCACTGTAAGTCTCATTTCACAAACTTTTATATACTCGTCATATACCAACTGTGTAATACTAGTATAGTTATTTAGAGTTTCCCCCGGCAACTACGTCTAGCACTAGGTAAAGCCCTGTTGGTCACTCTTAAATACAAACAAAACTAGATCCCCATAGGATTACCAGACACTGTCTTCCCTCCTCTTGGGGTTAAACAATATGGAGACGTGAAAGGCAGCATTCTCAGTGAACCCTTTCTCAGACTGTCACCCTTAGAAATTATCAAAGAGACTCTACTCCCCATAGATGATCTTTTCTCCGTGAATGGCATCTCTTGAGTTTCTTCCAAAGTCTCGGACTTTCCTGGCTTGATCTATTCTCGGTGAATGGCATGTCTTGAACTTCTCGGGGTTTGGGGACCCACAGGCTTCTTAAAAGCATCCCCGCCTCCTCTTGGGTGTTGTACAAGGACCCTTCGGCTTCTTAAAAGCTCTCATGCCTTCTCTTGGGGTTAGTACAAGGACCCAGAGACCTCTACAGGTATAGGAACAGAACCTAGTCATCAATTTGCTAGAGCTGTCTTTCTGACTCAAGTGTCAGACCAGTTAATGGGTTGACCTTCATCCCTTAACATACCAGCCTTCTCTTGGGCATCATAAAAAGATCATTTCACTACCTGAGAATCAATTTCTCAAAACACCAGTATACTTGGACAGTCTCAATACCCTTTGGATTTTCCATTTCCTTAAAGAACAGGAAATAACCCTGATCCTCTGATCAATACCAAAGCTCAATAATAACTTTAATCGTTCCCCTCATAAGAACTGATTTTCTCTTTTATCCAACATACTGGACCTGTCACTAAACTGAAACAGTCACTAACACACTAGCCTCCTCTTGGACTTTGTACAATGATTCTCCCCAGTGGAACTAACATTTTCACACTCTCTTGTTGAGTATAAAAGAATCTCTTGTTAAGTCAACAACACCTTTTAGCCTCCATCTCGGGCTTCGTACGAGATACAAAAGCACTCTCTTGTTGAGTATAAAAGACTCTCTTGTTGAGTCAAACCCCTTTTAGCCTCCATCTCGGGCTTCATACGAGATACAAAATCATTCTCTTGTTGAGTATAAAAGACTCTCTTGTTGAGTCAATCACCTTTTAGCCTCCATCTCGGGCTTCGTACGAGATACAAAAACACTCTTTTGTTGAGTATAGAAGACTCTCTTGTTGAGTCAATCACCTTTTAGCCTTCGTCTTGGGCTTCATACAAGACACATATAAAATCACTCTCTTGTTGAATCAAACCTTTAGCCTCCGTCTTGGGCTTCGTACAAGACACATAAAAACACCCTCTTGTTGGGCCAATAGCCTCCTCTTAGGCTTTGTATAAGGAAAACCCCGGTTGAGTCAATCAACCTTTTGGCATCAAATTTATGCCTTGGTCACAGTATACAAACATCAACAACTCCTTTTCCCTTCATCTAATTGCTGTAAGCGGCAAGCCTCTGGATTATCTACATCCACGCCACTGTCCCTCTTTTAGCATGAGAAATTCCTAAGGAAAGATAGCATTGCTCTACACTGAGTTAAAGTCTTCTCCTTTAGGTTAAAAAATCCCCTATAAAAGAAATTATGGCATTACTGGATTCACATATCCCATTTAAAGTAATTCTCCTTTATAATCAGTCACCCAATAGTTGTGATAAACAGACCAAATGTCCCCCTTTAGAGATGACAAATTCTCTCTAAAGTCAAAACCCTTCAGCTTCACATCTTGGGCTTCGAACAAGATACAAATAGACACTTCAGCTTCACATCTTGGGCTTTGAACAAGATATAAACCACCTTTAGCTTCACGTCTTGGTCTTTGAACAAGACACCAAAACGACCTTTTTCCTCCCATAGAATAGGAGGAACTACGATCGCTCTGATTTCCTTGTTTCGTTAGACGGGAATACATAGGCATAAGATTGAAAATTCTTAGTGAGCACACTAATCAAAAACCCAAAATCCCGTACCTTCATACATTAATCGAAAAGCATCAGTCCTAACATCCTACTAATCGCCCAGACAATGTTTTAACAAAATAACCTAAGAGAGATCTATAATCTTTGTAGCATCTGTAAACCAACAACCATCTGTTTAAACTCAGTATGCAAGCAGGGTTAATTAGAGACATCTATTTCCCTTCCTTCATCAGCTTCAATAGGATAAAAAATGAATCGAGCTGTAGTACCCCAAAGCGATAGTGCTTCGCAACCACGTAAAAAACTCGCGCTACAGAAAAATGGCGACTCTGCTGGGGAATATTTTAGTATGATCTTGTTCCTTTCTCATTTCTTAGGCAGAAACCTTAGATAGTGCCACAGCAGATTGGTGACCACAGTGGGAGGCATTCTTTCTTGCTTTCCCAAGGGACGAAACCCTAAATTCATGGCACAGAAATGATAGCTCTGCTCGGGAGTCATTGTCTGTATAGGATCATAAGACTAGAGGTCTAAGATGATTAAGACAAATATATATACTGCTTTTCCTAATTGATATCTGTGTTTATTTTTCTACTAATGGGAATGCGTGTGATGCCGCATGTGGAAAGATTGAGTATACACCTAAGATAGGTGATGGCAATGTGGGTAATCTTACTGGGAGTGAATTCCAGTTAAGAGCCCCCGATCGACCATCAAACTCAGTGGAGACTCCCTTTGCAGATACATTGCCTATATGACTTCGGTTGTTGAAAGTAGTGTGGTCGACTGGGTTATCTGAGAAGCTGAGGTTTTTAGTAGACTTAAGCCATTTTGTAGTGCGGAAGCTATCGGAAATAGTTGTCACGCGATACTACCCTCATTTGAGATAACTCCAGGATACATCAGCTCATTGGCGATCCGCTTGCTGTTGTTATCCCAGAGGGGTCAATGATTTTGCGGACAGGTACAAAAAATCACCAGTATAAACCTTTAGGGGGGGGTAGAGCTTTGACTTCATGACACCGACCCTTTGACCCCATGTTTTTTCTATGTTTTTGTGTGCTGCATTCATACGTTCATTTAAAAAACATTAAAACAAAGAAAATCTTCTCTTCTAGTCTCTCTTTTTCAAATTAAATTAAGACAATGATTGCAAATGTCAGAGAAAGGAGATTGCGCTAATGGATTTCGGTAGAAGGAAAACTCATAAGTACACCTTCAAGGTTCCAAAGTTGGAGGATTTGAGAGGTTTGGCGAGAATGATCACCAACCACGAGGCTTTCAGAGCCAAGTATGGAGGACTGTTATCCTTGTTAAGGGTCCACGTAATTGAAGGAATCCTGTCCACGTTAATCCAGTTCTACGATCTGGTCTATCACTGTTTCACATTCCCGGATTATCAGCTTGCACCAACGCTGGAGGAGTATTCTCACCTGACTGATTTACATATTACTGATCAAGCTCCCTTTTCTGGACTGGAATAAATTCCAAAGGATCAGACCATTGCAAGAGCAATTTATTTGGATGAGTCAGAAGTCAGGACTCACATGACCACTAAGGGTGGAATCTAACGTTTGCCAGCCCAGTTCTTAACAAAGAAAGCCATGTACTTTGCTAGTATAGGGAACGTGGCCGCTTTTGAGAGCATCTTTATTTTTCTCACCTACGAGTTATTTTTGTTTCTCAACATCGATAACTTTGTAGATATCAACGCCATTAAAATTTTCCTGATTGGAAACCCCGTACCGACCTTGCTCGCAGATGCGTATCATTCGGTGCACTTAAGGAATTTATACAATGGAGGAATGATCACGTGTTGTGTGCCCTTACTTTACAAATGGTTCACTTCCCATTTGCCCAAGTCTGCTGCATTTTGGGATCAAAAGAATACTTTACGTTGGTCGCAGAGAATCATGTCTCTTACCAACTCTGACATCGATTGGTACAATCGAATCTACGACGGGATCAGAATCATTGACCGTTGTGGAAATTTCCCAAATGTACCCCTTATAGGAACTAAGGGAGGAATCAACTATCATCCAATTCTCGTTCGTCGTTAATTCGGATACCCAATAAGGCATGTCCCACGGAATGCTCATCTGGAAGGTCTTTTCTTCAAGGAAGGAGAAAATGACATGGCTCTAAAGACAGAAATAGTGCACGCTTGGAAACACGTTCATAGGAATGGAAGAGAGTCTCTAGGAAAACCAGATTGTGTCTCGGTGGAGCCTTATCTCCATTGGGTACAAACTAGAGCTCTCAAGCTGAGGATGCCTTACCCTCGCCAGGAAGTTCTTCCATTAAGGGACTCTGCCCTTTATTTCATGTCTGAGATGGAAAAGCTTCAGGTTACTCTCAGCAAAGTTCAGCAGGAGAAGAGGTCTTGGAGGAACAAGTACCGTATTCTCAATGTGGAGTGCAGGAAAATACAGCAACTGTTAAGAGAAAAGGATGCTCTGATTGAGATTTTAGAGCAACATGCTGTAGAAAATCAGGATGACCAAAGGAGTTTGCTCGCTCCTTTCACTTGGTAAAGGAATGACAACCCGATAACGGCCGAGGAGCCCCGGTCAAAGAAGAGGAAAGTACCAGAACCAGCACTTGAGCTCTCCTCATAGAGGACTCAGGATCCATTAGTTTAAATTTCCTTTTTCAGCACTTTGTAATCTACTGTATTTCCATTTCCGCAATCCTTTGAATTCAATAAAATGGGGGTTCCCCACTGTTTGATATTTGCAATCCAATTGTCGAAGTTTACTTTGAATAAACAAAAATAATTAATAATCATTGCATTCATCATCCTCATAAACGCATTCTTCTTACCTACGAATCTCACGTTTGTGTCTCGGTTCTAGAGTCAAACTGACTCATTCGTACAATACTCGGGCCAATCGTCAGAAAAAGATGGATGATCTCGAGGAAGAGAACAGAGAGTTGAGAGAAGAGATCGACACTCTAAAAGAGGATCTGAGAAAGCTTCATAACGACATGCAAGCTCTAGTAGATGCAACAATAATGGACTATGATCTCAGAGATCACATCTACGCCCATAGTAGAGAAGTATGATCCTAGGTACAAAATGCCAAAAGATCGTCCCTGGGGCATGCCACTTAACTATATCTTGGAAGGATATGTTCCGCCGATCACTGAGGATCAGGGAACTGCAGCAGGAGCCGCTGGGCCTGAAGGTTACAAACTTCGGGAAAGCGAAGATGCCAGGGGCATGACAGCAACTCCTGAAGGTTACAAACTTCGGGAGACACCGAGAGTCTCGGCCATAATGACTATACCACCACCCGTGGTATGCACTGTCCCGGAAGGACAGATTCCACAGATACCTTCTGGTGGAAACGACGGCATGTTCGACAGAATGAAGGAATTCCAGGAACAATTCCCGGAGATGCAGAAAGAACTGCAGGCCATTCGCGGTCAGGATCTATTTGGAAAGGACGCCGCAGAACTTTGCTTGGTCCCCAATGTGAAAGCCCCGCACAAATTCCAGGTACCCGACTTTGAAAAGTATAAGGGTAACTCTTGCCCTCAGAGCCATTTAGTGATGTACGTTCGGCGAATGTCAGCTCAGACAAAGAACCAGGAGCTACTGATTCACTACTTTCAGGATAGTTTAATCGGTGCCGCATTAAAATGGTACATGGGTTTAAACCGCGCTACGATCGGCACGTTCAGAGATCTTGGCGCTGCCTTCGTTCAACAATATAAATACAATTTAGACATGGCACCGGACAGAGATCAACTCAGATCAATGTCACAAAAGGACAAGGAAACCTTTAAGGAGTACGCTCAGAGATGGCGTGAAATTTCCGCCCAGATTTGTCCACCTCTTGAGGAAAAAGAGATGACAAAGATCTTCTTAAATACCTTGAGCTCATTTTACTACGACAGAATGGTTCCAGTGCGCCCAGTGACTTCACCGAGATGGTGGACATGGGAGTTCATCTTGAGGAAGCCGTTCGAGAAGGACGTTTAGTAAAAGACGCTGGATCATCAAGTAGTACGAAACGATACGGTAGTGCTCTCCCTAAGAAAAAAGAGCAGGATATTGGGAATAGCTCTCTCGGAAAGCAAAGACGACGTTACCAACCAGTAGCAGCTGTAACTCCTTCTATCAACCCGACGCATGTTCCTACGTATCAACCTCAGGTTGTGCAGAGCCAACCTAATCAACAGCAATATCAGCAAAGGACACAGCAGGCTCGTCCTCAGTACAACAACAACCGTATAATGCGACCGTCAGGGTTTGACCCTATACCCATGTTGTACACAGAGTTGCTTCCATTATTACTGGTCAAGGGGCACATTCAAACTAAGTCCCCTCTTACAGTACCGAAAAATCTGCCTTTTTAGTTCAAGGCGGATCAGACTTGTCCTTACCATCAAGGAGGACCAGGGCATAACATAGAAAACTGTCTCAGTTTCAAATCCGACGTACAAAAGCTTGTTAGGAGCGGGGTCTTATCTTTCAAAGATATGAATCCTAATGTTCTCACAAACCCGCTCCCTCAACACGAGAAAGCTGCAGTCAATTTGATAGAGGAAGAGTCTAACAACATCTATCAAATTCACGATGTACTCTTGTTAAGGGCCAACTTGGTCAAGATGCATTGTAGACATAATGGATATGGCCATGTGCCACCTCATAATTATCACCAGTGTGATATCTGCTCTAAAAACAATTAAGGATGTTCTGTGGTGCAATCAGCTCTACAGGAACAATTGGATCTCGGGTGGATCTAAGAGCATCGAGTTCGCGGAGTTAACATGACCTGTACGAATTTCAACATCATTCAGAACCACGACATCCGTGCAATGAATGTCAACTTGGTAGCGATGCACTCAAGGCAAAGTCAGTATCATAATCTGTCGCGACACAATTACAATTCCTGTCTGACTTGCTCCGTAAACAAACAGGGATGCTCTTTTGTACAAGAGGCCCTCCAGTGTCAGATGGATCTTGGATGGATCTAGGACTACCATGATAGAAATCCCTATCAGATCAACATGATTCAAATCTTTTATATTCGTCTGATGAATACCAGCTTGGTGGAGTTACATGCCAGGCAGGTTCAACTTGGTTTTCTCACTTCTCACGATTATCTGAACTGTAAAGGCTGCAGTGAGAGTAACCAAGGGTGCGCTTTCGTTCAAAGAACTTTACAACACTTGTTAAATCATTGGTGGATTCCGATCTATCTGGATGAAGACACGCAACAAATCAGTGTGCTTTATGGAAACCCTACTCGGCGTCAAAGTCAGGATGTCCGATCTATGGAAACAAACTTGGTGAGGTTGTATTATGTCGCTCCCGGGATTTTCATCCAGGTACAAACGCGAAAGTGGCACCGAAACAGAGTCGCCAGCAATGTGTATTTATCCCAAGAGAGGGAAAGGAAACACTGCATAAACCTGAGGGAAGGAAAAGCATGGTCTTGCGACCAAGAGAACTGGGTTCGGGAGTCGGTTACGCGAGAGGAAGGTATTAGCACCCCCTCGCGTCCATCGTACCCGATGGGATCCACGCTTGCTGCTTCAATCAAAGGGTGTAAGGAAAGGATACTGGAAATGGAACTACTAGCTGGAGAACTGGAAAAGGAAAGGAGAGAGAAAGAGAAACAAATGTAGGGAAAATAAAAGATGTGCTCGAATGGGCCCTACCCCACTGCCTACGTATCTCATCGGGAACATGAGAATCAGAGCGACGTAGTTCCCCTCACTAGGGATGGACTGTTTGTGTTTTTTAGGGAACGACTACTGTTCTAGCTCAGGTGTTACAGCTCGCTGTATGGAGACTTAGGCGTTACCGTCTTGCAAGAGAACGAGGAGAAACACGTTCGTACGTTGAGAATGAGTGAGATGAGAAAGGAATTCCCGAAGGAAAGACGTTATTGTTTGTTTTTGTCTTTTAAGAAAGAAGTGTTTTGATTGTTTTGTGTTTTGTAACACACATTGTATTTAAGTCCCTCATGTAGGATCGAATACCTCGCATATCGACCCAAGACGGGACGTACGCTAAACATTCTAAGAAAGTGTGAGAAGACCCCTCACTATCTTATTCTCACATGAAAGGCTCAAATAAAATATATGTTATGCCTTTACTAAGTGTTTTTTATTTTTATTGAGATGAGAAGAAGAGAGACTCAAAAGAGGAAAGGACAAAGTCTAAGAGGGGGACTAATGATCCTAAAGTTATCGTGCACGGAGATCCTATGGTTAGGTGAGGTAAGTCTACCTATGCCAGTATGCATGGATTGCTATCCTAATGTCTCTCCTACCTCCGACTTAATCAAAAATTAAGTGGAGCTAGGAATCCTACGGGATCATGTCATCAGACAAGTAAACACTGGATGAATCAATCACGAAACAGACTAAAAGCAATGAAAGAGTAAACAGTGTCAGTCGACAATAATATCACACAATCACAATAAGAGAGAGGGAGCTTTAGCCAAGGGGTCATATCAACCGAGGCAAACAAGCTAGGTGTGGGAAATAGGGGTGCTCGCCCAATGGTATCACGAACCATGGAGAGCGGAGTAAGAAAGGAGAAGATGTGAATCAGATCACATAAGCATCAGCATTGGTCAATGCGAGCTATAGACAAGGCGTGGGGGTTTGATTACTAAACCCTTCTTCCACTGACGGACTCGACAACAAGAGCAGGTAATGTTCAAAGCTTCAATCATGTAATGAGAGCTAAGAACGACTCAACTAGAATAACGGGGGTCGATTGCGAACCCTGCCTTCCGTCAATTGCCTCTTTAGAGGTCTTCAGCACAATATCAAACAAGCACAATCATGGCCTCACTTGAGGGCTTTCCATACAATCCTACTTATCATGGCAGCGACTATTCCTACTTCTCATGGCACTTGAAAGCATTAAAGAGAAGTGAAGAGATAAGGAGTCCTACCAACCGGATATGAATCCGTAGCAAAGCAACGAAAGCGCAACGAAAGCAAGTCACGAAAGCACCTATAAACATATAGCAACCCAAGTTAGAAACAAGCTTTTATTTACAAAATGAAATGGTCACACCACCTTTGAAATGTCTCCTTTATGTACCTTGCACATGTGAACCAAAGACATTAGTAATAACAAGAGAGTGTATGTACAACATGAAACCTAAGTCTAATGGCTATGTACATGTGAGTCACACTAGTCAAAGTGAAAAACCTAAAAGGATTATGAAGTTACAAGTCAAGTTACAACTATGCTACAAGACTAATCTACTTTGAAGTTAAAGGTAAACCAACAAAAGAAAGCCATTACGAGTTAGATGAATTGAATTAAAACGTGAAAATGGACCAAGGCCAGAATTGAAACAACTTATACACATGCTTAAAACCCATCTCAAAGTGTCACTAAAGTTTGCATTAAACTCTCTCTCCAAAGTCAATTCATTCCATGAGCAAAATCCCACTTAAACTTCTCATACAAGTGTGTAAAATTGCCACTCAAGTAAGGCAAGGGAAATGACATGGTAAGGAAATGTTAAAGCTCACACACCAGAGGCAAATGACCTATAAAATGTCCTAATTGAATCCCAAAAAACAATAATGAACATGGCATACAAGCGGCATCAAAAGAAGTGGCCAAAGTGAAACACAAATTCAAGTTCACGTACACACAAAGAAGGCATCATTTAAGGCATGCGAAATGATCAAGGGTAATACTCAAGCATGTCTCAATTGTGCATCAAAATAAACTTAATAATGTGCTAAAACTCGCATTCAAAGTTGGCCCAAAGTGCCCTCATACAATTCCTAAACATGACCTCTTTCTAAGCATGTATCAACATGTTCGGTTCGCATTGGAAAATGAGTGAAAAAAAGCAAAGTGCTCTTGAAAATTATGAGTAATCAACCAAGTCATTCCAAGTCCAGTAGGTAATCACATGCAAAATATAGGGTTCATACCATGCACCAAACATATTCAATCAATTGCAAACATGGATCAATTTATCGATGATGCTCTTACAAGATAAGGCACAAAGATGATGCTCAAAAGCAATTCAATAATCATGGACATGGCACCAATCAAACATCATTAGGTCATATAATCAGAGGAATAAATGTGCACAAAAAATTAGCTCCAAATTGTCAAGGGAATATCACATTCTAGAACTCGCATCACAAGATACACCATTAAGAACACATCCCTTTCCAAAATTCCAGAAAAACATTAAACAGCACCCAAAATGGAATAAAATTCACCAAAAATTAATTAAGACCCTCAAAAACTCTTGTGAATTTTCTTAGAATTTTATCACACTCAAAACTATTTTTAATAATTTGGACGAAACGAGCAAAACATTGCGATCAAGGGAAAGTGCTAGGAAAGCAAATTTATTACGCCTAACGTAAGCCCTAAGTTTCGAATTGTTGCATATCGTCATAAATCTAACCACAAACATTGCCTCAGGTAGGAGGACTTCAGATGCAGCTACATAATGATCCTAACCACATGCATTCTACAATGATGCTCAAAGTTTCAAGAATTCTTACTTGGTCGGAGACGATTCTTCACATACTAAGAAACCCGAAAACTTCGTGCAACTCTTGTAATCAACCTTGGAGGCAAAATAAGTGCCTTAAGATCCACATCTACTCCATGATGAGCTATCTTGTTCAAAATCGATCAACACGAATCAAAAAATCTATGAACACTTTAATCATCATTAGAAACATTAACCAAAATCAAAATTGTCAACAAAGGTCTAATTGAGAATTAACAAAAATTCTAACCAAGATATTAATCCAAGTTAATCAACAATTATAAAAAGAAGATTATGTAAAAATTTAAATCTAGTTGGTGAAAACTACAACTAATTACCAAAAACTAAAATCTAAAACAAACAAAGGAAAATAACTAGAAGAACATAACCAGGGGGTGCGGAAAGTGGTTGGGCGTGTGTAGATATGAATCCATGGAGTAAAGCCCGATCCAATTCACAAGACCCTGGAAAAACCTATCAACCTATAACTTCAGAAAACCCTAGTTCACTAAACCACCACTTCAGCCGCGATTCTCCTCTCTCGATGGCTTCTCATCTTCATCCCCTCATCCACTCTATCTCGGCGCCGTCTCAACACTCATCGTCTCCGATCGAACAAATCGAAGAAACCAACCTCCTCACCTTATCCTTAACCACGTCACCGCCGTGAGAATGTTACCGGCGATATCGTCTTCTCCATCTCCGTTCGATCTTACGCGACGATGACGAAACGTTACAACAGGTAGGAAGCTCTCTTCAATCTTTCTTTGTAGTTGTTCTTCAATGTAGTTGCGTTCAACTCGTTCTTCTTCGATCTCTGAACTTGCTGTTGATGTTGTGTTGATTTTGCGGGTTTATTAATCAATGATGATGATTAGAGAATTTCCTTGCAGAAATTGAGACTGGAGGTTGATTGTTGTGGAAATCGTTCATGGTACTGCAATCAGAGAATTGAAATGGAATGGAATGAGAATGAAGAAGGAAATCGAATCTGTTCAGGTAGACCTTCGATTCCTCTCCTTCCTTTCTTTTTCTCGCGAATCATCCTTATCGTTGCACGCCGAGCTTCTGACTTCTTCTTCTTCCTCTAATTCTAGTTGTGGATCTCATTGTGCGTTATCGAGTTATATCGTTGTTGTTCTGAATTGCGGTGTTCTGCAACTTGTGTATGATGAAGGTTATTCGAGAATTTGTGAGAATAGCATTCTTGCGTGAAGTTTCTGTATCATAATTTTCTTGCAACTTTTCTGTTATGAGGTTTTCACTGAATTGAGTTATTTTGCAGAATATTGATGGGAGGTTGAAGATTGATGAATTGCAGAGAAGCAACGGTTTGGAGCGGTTTGGAATGATGAAGACGGTTTCTATAAGGAAGGAAAATGAATAGAGGAGGTCGTCTGTGGAATAAAGGTTAAGATTGAAGTGGATGGATGCACCGGAAGCAAGTCAAGGAGGTGAAGACGAAAGTGGTAACGAAGAACTTGAGAGGGAGAAGGATTTTGTCGGTGATTCCGTTAGTTTTCAGTTAGATGGTTAGGAAATGGTTATGAGATTTGGTTGTGTGAATTTTCTGGTTTTTTCTGTTGAGATTTGTTGAATTTTTCTTCTATGTAATTTTCTGTTATGCAAACTTGAATAATTAAGCTTCCATGTCATTTTTTACTGCGATTTTTGACGTATAATTCTCTGCCACAAAGTTTCTTTCGATCTGCTATATGTTCATTCTGCTACGTCCTCTTTCACTGCCAGAGACTGCTATGCTTTTTTTTTTGTTATTAATTCTTCCTTCATGAAATCTCCAAGGGATGACAACCAAGCTGGTACGCACGTGTTCAAGGTCACTTATCCTCCCCTAACCAAAACTCAAAATGATGAATTCTTAAAAACCAAAGCACCTCCTTTGGTTCCGCTAGAATTTGAATCATTAAACATTGAGTATAAATGAAATTTGGATAGTGAAATTCCAAGTGGGTTGAAATGGATGAAAAAGTTTTGTTTTTAATATGAAATGGATATGGTTTTTAACTTGTAAAATTGGATTAGAGATAGACATCAAATGATAAAAATGGTTATTTGGATTTAGTTTTAGCAAATGGACACTTTGGGTACAGACTAATGGTTTTACTTCGGATTTTGGAAAATGGATTTATTTGAGAAATGGAGTTGAAATTAAACAGATAAAATGGTTGATGGATATAGAATTTGGATACGAATCAAAAATGGATACGGACCTTACAATTTGGATTTTGACTTGGATAGTGGGATTGGACTATGATTGGAAAAATGGATGTCTACTTGAATTTGAATTAGAATGATGAAGAAATGATGAGTTTGGGTACCAAGACGAAAACCTTTCAAAAATCCAAACGCCTTAAAACCTTTAATCCAATTGAACTTATGAAATCTCTTGAATGAAATTTCTCTCCAATGAATCCATACCAGCTTTAATTCTTAAGCCCAAATATTAACTTGTATTACGAGCGACCAACAATAGGCAACTGAGTGGACCACAATGCCTTGACCATAATATACGTCCATAACCGGATCTCATGTCACGATGCCTTTGCCATGAATCCTAACCACCATCTTCCATTGATGAATATCAACCAATTTGCACGGGAGATAAGAAACTTTGATCCCACGCCTCAGGAGCCCAATGCAAATGAATGAATATAAGTTATGACCTATTGGATATGCAGATGAATGCGAAGCGAAAGCCAGTAAAAGTCAGCAAAAATAGGGGAAAATTTTGGGGTGTTACACACTACATTCAAAGCGAGCGTGGCCAGGTGCCACCCCACAACTATGAACGCTGTAGAATATGCTCGGAGAGTAACCAAGGATGCTACCTTGTGCGGGCAGCCCTTCAAGGTCAGTTGGACCGCAAGGAGATTCACCCATACCTAGCTTCGGGGTCTGTTGACTGGACGCCAGACTACTTCGCTGATCAAATCAAATACGTGGTTGTAATCTCTGACCCTGAGCGGAACAAGGATGTTTGTACCATCATCCCTCTACTGGACGAATCAAAGGTTCTTAGCCAGGAACTGATTGAAGTTACTTACGACAGTCAGAAAAATCAAAAGGCTCCTGTAGTTATCTATCTACCAGGATCGTTACCGTATGAATCAGCTAAGGCAATCCCTTACAAATACGGTGCAACAATAATGTAGAATGGAAAGGAAATTCCATTACCCTCCATCGTGAATATTGCAGACATCAGTCGAGTAACACGGAGCGGTCGAATCTTCAACCGAGGAGTTGGAGAACCTAACAAAGAAAAGGAACTTCCGACATAAGCTCCTGATCCACCAGTCGGTCAATCCAGTAATCCCGACCTTTCAAAGAACAATGATGAGATGCTGAAGCTCATCCAAAGGAGTGAATACAACATTGTTGATCAGCTGTTACAAACTCCTTCAAAGATCTCTGTGCTATCACTTTTACTCAGTTCCGAAGCCCACAGAGAGGCTCTACAGAAAGTCTTAGAGCAGGCCATTGTGGAATAGGATGCATCAATACGACAGTTCGATAGCATAATCTCTAACATCACTTTCTGCAACAACTTAGGGTTCAGTGATGAGTATTTGCCAGAAGAAGGGCAAAGTCACAACATGGCGCTCAATATCACAGTTAACTGCCAGGACGATGCTTTAGCCAGCGTACTGGTAGACACAGGATCGGTCATCAACGTTATGCCGAAGTCCACTTTAATGCAACTATCATTCAAAGGACCGCCGATGAGAGGCAGTGAGGTCGTCGTCAAAGCGTTTGACGGATCTCAGAAAGCAGTTATCGGCGAAGTCGACCTTCCCATAACTATCGGTCCTCACACTTTCCTAATCACTTTCCAGGTCATGGACATCCAGGCAACATACAGTTGCTTATTAGGAAGACCTTGGATACACCAGGCTGGGCCAGTCACTTCGACGCTGCACCAGAAACTGAAGTTCGTCAAGAACGATCAACTCGTCACGGTCTGTGGAGAACAAGCCTTGCTCGTGAGTAACTTGTCATTATCTACTTGTGTAGAAACCGAGGAGGTTGTTGGAACTCAGTTCCAAACACTTTCGGTGAGCAACGAGAATCAATCAGAGAAAGGAACCTCGATTTCCTCATACAAAGATGCTCTCGAAGTGATCAAAAGTAACAATGCAAAGGGATGGGGACAACTTGTCATTTCTACTGTTAACAAAACAAGGAAGGGTCTTGGTTTTTCTGCAACCTGTACCCAGACAGCTGCTAGCGATGAAAGTCTTCATCCCATTCAGGACTTCTTCCACAGTGGAGGTTTCCTCCACCCAATATCTCAAGAAGTTCATACCATCAACGAGGGAGATTCCTCCGACACAGATGAGGAATGGAAGTCCTATCTTAATGAGGACAGTTATATCTCTCAGGAAGAAGTGCCTACGCCATTTTGCTATCCCGCACAGAGTCCGAGATTTATACCCAGGTCAGATGTCAGAACGATATACGGAGATTGTGATCCGGAAGGATGCCATGCTCCACCAAACTCATTAGAGGAGGACACTCTAATGAAAGATAACTTTGACCACGACTATTATGGCCCAATGGATGGTCTGTCTATCTGGCAGTCGTACCCAGGAAACTCAGGGCAAGAAAATCATCCGAACAATGAAAATCAGCTGAGCATCATTGAACAGAATACCTGCGTCCCCACTATGTCATGGGATCAACACTCAGGTCATTCTGAAAATATCCAGCACGACGATGAATTGGCAAAGCTTATCGGACTAGAATTCATCAATTATGCTTTTCATGAGGTCAACGTCATCGAGAAAGATGACTCCTAGAGTTCCACAGAAGTGTGGGACACCTTAGGACAACCAAGTGGAACATACGACTATATGGTCAAGTACACTGCTCCTGAGAGCTCTCGTATCAGGCTCGAAGACATCCAACCAACTGGATGGGGAAATTTGCCTGAGAGCACCAATACTATACAAAATACAACAGAGGAATCCTCCTACGGCAACTCTGCCTGGGAGACAGATTCCAATGATCCTGCTCCGCTGGAAATCAGCGTTATTTCTGAAGACAAACCAAGGAAGGTACCAGACTTTGTGATTCACCGAGGAGTTCGCCGCCAATGGGTTGTTGTCGTTGTTCCGAAGATTGTTCATAAGTCAAAGTAATTGTTGTCTTTAACCTTTCACCCTGCCCAGGTGAAACGGATGTTTTGATAGGGCTCGCTTTCTGTAAATTATCCCTCTTCGCTTCGCCCAAAGTGACAGAGTTTTGTTTTATAGGGTTGTAGTTTCAAGAATCGACTTGTTCATAAATAAAATAACCTCGTTCTAAAATTTCTGCATTAATTGTTGTTTTCTCTTTTCGCTTTTCTCAGAAAATGGTAATCCTAAAAAATAATTCAAAATAAACAAGCAGTTTTTCAAAAAACAAATTACACTGCACACACTTGCATTCTCTCAATCTCTTCTACACACATCACCACGTCATGCATATTGCTTGTTTTAAACCCCGTTGAAACATACGATCCGATGCCTTCTCCCGACTTTGAGTTCCCGATATTTGGGGCTGAAGAAGAAGTTGACGACGAAATTCCAGAAGAGATCTCCCGATTACTCCGACAGGAGGAAAGGTCCATTGAACCTCACAAAGAGCCGTTGGAAATGATTAACGTGGGTTCAGAAAAAGAGAGAAAAGAAATCAGGATTGGGGCACTACTCAGTCCAACTGCCAAAGAGAGTTTGACAAATCTTCTCAAAGAGTTTATCGATGTATTCGCTTGGTCCTATCAGGACATGCCAGGGTTGGATACCAGCATCGTGGAACATCATCTACCATTGAAATCAGAATGTTCGCCAGTGAAAGAGAGGTTGAGACGAATTCACCCGGACATGGCTGTCAAAATCAAAGAGGAGGTACAGAAACAGATTGACGCGGGTTTCCTCGTCACGTCAGAATATCCTCAATGGTTAGCCAACATCGTACCCATTCCGAAAAAGGACGGAAAAGTCAGAATGTGTGTCGACTACAAGGATCTGAACAGGGCTAGTCCAAAGGATGACTTTCCTTTACCACACATTGACATGCTGGTTGACAGTACAGCAAAGTTCAAAGTTTTCTCCTTCATGGATGGATTCTCGGGCTATAATCAGATTAAGATGGCGCCGAAAAACATGGAGAAAACTTCATTCATTACCCTATGGGGTACCTTTTGTTACAAGGTAATGCCGTTCAGTTTGAAGAATGCCGGGGCAACCTATCAAAGGGCCATGACTACTCTTTTTCATGACATGATACACAAGGAAATCGAGGTATATGTCGATGATATGATTGCATAACCTAAGACAGAAGAGGAGCATGTGACCCACCTGTCAAAACTATTTGAGCGATTGAGAAAGTATAAACTCCGCTTGAATCCCAATAAATGCACATTTGGTGTCCGTTCAGGGAAACTCTTAGGGTTCATCGTCAGCCAGAAAGGAATTGAGGTTGATCTTGACAAGGTCAAGGCCATTCAAGAAATGCCTTCTCCGAAAACTGAAAAACAAGTCAGGGGATTCCTGGGACGTTTGAACTACATCTCCAGATTCATATTCCTCATGACTGTGACATGTGCGCCGATTTTCAAATTACTTAAAAAGAACCAGAATTGCGTTTGGACAGAGGACTGCTAAATCACCTTTGACAGTATTAAGGAATATTTGTTGAACCCACCAATTCTATCACCTCCAGTGGAGGGAAGACCACTGATTATCTACCTCACCGTCCTAGAGGACTCAATGTGATATGTACTTGGCCAACAAGATGAAACAAAAAGGAAAGAGTCTGTCATCTACTATTTGAGCAAGAAATTCACCGACTGCGAGACTCGATACACTATGCTTGAGAAAACTTGATGTGCTTTGGCTTGGACAGCCAAACGTCTTCGCCAGTACATGATTCGTCACACTACTTGGTTAATCTCAGAAATGGATCCAATCAAGTATGTCTTTGAAAAGCCTGCTCTCACGGGAAGGATTTCCCGTTGGCAGATGTTGTTATAAGAATATGACATCGAATACCACGCTCAAAAAGCCGTTAAAGGGAGTGTTTTAGCCGATCATTTGGCTCATCAACCGATTGACGATCAAAAATCAATCGGGTTTGACTTCCCAGGCGAAGATGTCATGTATCTAAAAATGAAAGATTGTGATGAACCACTACCCAGTGAAGGGCCAGAACCAGGTTCCCAATGGGGACTTATCTTTGACGGAGCAGTTAATCATTACGGAAACAGAATTGGGGCAATCATCATAACACCTCAGGGTACCCACATTCCTTTCACCGCCCGACTGACATTCAAGTGCACAAACAACGAGGCCGAATACGAAGCTTGTATCATGGGTCTCGAAGAAGCGATCGACTTAAGGATCAAAAACTTGGATGTATATGGCGACTCAGCCCTAGTTATCAATCAGATCAAATGAGATTGGAACACATACCAATCAGGAGTGATTCCTTACAAAGACTATGCGAGAAGGTTGTTACCCTTCTTCAACAGAATCGAGTTTCATCACATCCCTCGTGATGAGAACCACATGGCTGATGCATTAGCCACTCTCTCTTCCATGATTAGTGTAGGTCAATGGACCGACCTGCCTAAGATCGACATAATGCGCCTTGAACGGCCCGCTTACATCTTCACGATCGAAGCAGTCATCGACGACAAACCTTGGTATCACGATATCAAATGCTTCCTTCAGAAACAAGAGTACCCACCTGGGGCACTAAGGAAGGACAGAAAAACCCTCAGAAGGCTGGCTGGCAGCTTCTTCCTGAGCGGTGACACTCTCTATAAGAGAAACTTTGACATGGTCTTGCTTCGATGCATAGACAGACCAGAAGAAGACATGCTGATAAAGGAAATTCACGAAGGATCCTTTGGCACTCATGTCAACAGACACACAATGGCGAGACAAATTCTGAGAACAGGGTACTATTGGTTGACCATGGAATCCGATTGCTACAAGTACATGAGGAAGTGTCACAAGTGTCAGATATACTCCGACAAAATCCATGTACCTCCAACGCATCTCAAAGTTCTTTCTTCCCCGTGGCCTTTTTCCATATGGGGAATCGACATGATTGGGATGATTGAACCTAAGGCTTCAAACGAACATCGATTTATCCTGGTGGCCATTGACTATTTCACCAAGTGGGTCGAAGCGGCATCCTACGCCAATGTGACACGACAAGTGGTGGTCCGATTTATCAAAAACAATATCATCTAACGTTATGGTGTTCTGAGCCAGATCATTACGGATAATGGATCTAACTTGTATAATAAGATGATGAAAGAGTTGTGCGCAGAGTTCAAGATCGAACACCATAACTCATCTCCCTACCGACCCAAGATGAACGGAGCGGTAGAAGTGGCTAACAAGAACATCAAGAAGATCGTTCAAAAGATGGTTGTAACCTACAAAGATTGCCATGGAAGCAGTGCTTCCCATAGAGGTAGAGATCCCATCAATCCGGGTATTGATGGAAGCTAAGCTAACAGACGCTGAATGGTGTCAAAGTCGACACGACGAATTAAACCTGATCGAAGAAAAGCAAATAATGGCTCTGTGCCATGGTCAGTTGTATCAGCAAAGAATGAAGAAGGTGTTTGACAAAAAGGTTCGACCTCGCATCTTCAGGAAAAGAGACCTTGTGCTAAAAAAGATACAATCATTTCTCACTGATTCTCGGGGCAAATGGACTCCGAATTATGATGGCCCCTATGTGGTCAAGAAAGCTTTCTCAGGCGGCGCCTTGAGACTCGCAACCATGGATGGAGAGGAATTTGCGTACCCCACGAATGTTGATGTAGTCAAGAAATACTTCACCTAAATTAAAAAAAAACGTCTCGATGGATTGAAAACCTGAAAGGGCGGTCCAGGCAAAAATTAGAGACACAAAGCAAAAAATCATCCCGATGGATTGGAAATCTCAAAGTACAATCCAGGAAAAAGTTAGGGATAATGGCAAGTAACTACATCTGATCAGTTCAACTCCTCAGCAGTAATGCCATCCATCGAAAGAAAACTCCAGTCAAGGTCATCTTCGACAAAAGCTCAAGATGTCCCGAATTTAATGTTGGTAGAAGGATAATGGTCGTTATGTTTCGATGTAGCCCTTTTCCCTTAAATTACCATTTTCAAACTTTGTAAATACTCTATGGAATCACGCGCTTGGCTGATTTCCATCCTATCAATAAAATTTGAGCCCTTGTGCTTTTGTTTGCAATTCTTATTTGTTTTAGCTTTACAAAACGACATTTTAACATGATCAACGATTCTTGAAATAAAACAAAAATGAATTTACTTGTAAAATTTTTCTGTTTTTTAATAAAGATGGCAATTTCTTTTGACTGTTGAAACTCGAAAGAACATCGCTCGCTTCTCCCGAAGTAATCGAGCTTCAAAGTGAAGAATCAAGGTACTCCTTCTAAACCAGTACGCCTGAATGAAGGATCAACTATATCATATGTGCTTTTCCCATCTGATACCCTCGGCCGAGTTCTCATCTCCTAAGCCCGACCAACGGTGTTCCCCGCAGGGACTATTTCTCCTAAGCAAGGCATAATTGCTATTTTGAGCCCAATGGTACTTCTTCGTCCCAGCAGTGGCCGAGTATCCAGTCGTGTCCATCTACCAGTTTGTATGTCGTGTCAGTTTTGTCAGCATATACATACATACATCATGCATTGTTGATTTACATTCATATTCATATTGCATCACTATCACTCTAGTCGGTCTTGTCCCCTAGTGATAAAAATCTTCTCAATCGAGTTGTCAGTTCTTTCCTCGCCAGGAAATGTTGCGTCTGGACTATCTCTCTCCTCCAGTTTATTTCTGGATTGGAGTTGACCCTTGACCACTTTGATAACTTGAAATTCTGAAAGACCAGAAAACGTTCGACAAACGTCACTCTTCGCTATTTAAGATGATATTTTCGCTTTCCCGGATTAAGGAAAATCCCTAGAGAAAGCCTCTCAATCAGAGATTCCACAATACAACAGTTTTTCACCGAAAAATCCGCTGGCGAAAAGGTCATCAGCACCTCAAAATTGGATCACGTTGTATGGCATTTCTTCGAGAAGATCTCCGAGAAAAGTATGATGTGATATCCCCAAGCTGAAAGCAGTCTCTCAAGAGACTCGTTTTTCCCAGTAGAGTCGACAAATGGCATCTCCAAACAGAGAAGTTTGTGCACCTCTACAACTCAGACGACTGGGTTCCCCAGCAAGTCTGGCATCTAACTTTTTCCGTCAAATGGCATCTCCCCAGGAAAATTCGGCGAGAAGTTTGAGGAAAACCGCTACGGATTGCATCCCTTGTCAATAAAGTTTATTGACAAAAGAAACTAAGACCAGTTCCTTGGTAGGAAACCAGGATCGAGGGGAAGTTTATTTCAAAAACTTAGACCAGTTCCTTGGTAGGAAACCAGGATCGAGGGGAAGTTTACTTCACAAACTTAGACCAGTTCCTTGGTAGGAAACCAGGATCGAGGGGAAGTTTATATCAGAAACTGAGACTAGTTCCTTGGTAGGAAACCAGGATCGAGGGGAAGTTTATATCAGAAACTGAGACCAGATCCTTGGTAGGAAACCAGGATCGAGGGGAAGTTTATATCAGAAACTTAGATCGGTTCCTTGGTAGGAAACTATGATCGAGGGGAAGTTCTTACCTTTTCTAAGCATCATTGCTTAGCAAAAGAAGAAGGATGCGCAAACTCCCATTCATAACCACTATCAAAACTTTGGGTATTTCGATATTTAATCCTTATGCACCCCGAATGCCCGAATACCTTCGCCATTCACACCTTCGGATCCAAGAAGATTAAATAGGGGCATCTTTCATACCCCAAATTTTGACCACTAAGATTTCCCATCATTGGGCAAATCATCATCACAATGTGGATGAACCATCATACCTCATTAGTCTCCCCAAAGATGGGTGAGCATCCACTACAATCAAATTTAGGGTTTCAAGCCCTCTCAGAGTTCTTAGACAAAGGATCAATCAAGGAATGACATGATCTTCAACTTGTCTAAACCTCTCAAACATCCCCAATGGATCAAGAGGACTCCCACCTCAGGGATTAAGCACAAGGCTGCAGCATTCTGAGTGGATCAAACCTCAGGATCGCCAATGTCACCAAATTAGGGTTTTGGTCGACCAGGGCCTCCAGATGGGAATTTTCCTTTGGGAATGAGCCAATGCTTCAAAGCATAACCTAAAATACTCCATGGAACCCCATGGACCCAATCATCAAGTCAATTTAACCTCAGGTGATGCATTCACTAAAAATCAGGAATTAGGGTTTCTTGACCTAATTCACCCCTAAGTTGACTTTTGGGACAAATCATGAGCCAATACCTCAAGAGAGAATTTTAGGGTCTCTAATAAACCACATTGATCCATTTGCAACAATGGATTGATCCAAGAAGCTTGATCACCAAGTTTCAGTTTCATCTGAACCACAATTAGGGTTTCGCGAGAAAAGTCAACTGTACCTTTGACTTTTGACCAGGACATGCTCCCAAACCCTAGAACATGATTCAATACACCCTATAACACCTATGAAATCAATCCATCAAGTTTGATTTAGGTCAAGGACTTGATTTCATAGAGAATTGCATAGTTTGGAATTCATCTGATAAAAAGTCAACTGTGCACAAAAGTCAACTTTGACTTTTTGAGATTTTTCACAATCATGGTTCCTTAACCCTAAAATGATGTTAATGTGTGATTTGAATCAACATTCATCAAGAAAAATAAAGAAAAGTGGGATAACTTGTAAAAGGGGTAACCATAAAAACTTAGAAATTTTTCTAAGTTATGGAACAAAGTGGCTAGTGTACCAACTTTGGAGGATCATAACTCCTAAACCACGAGGCCATTTTTCCCCATTCAAAGCTGGATTTGTAGCTTTCATGGCCCTCTACAAAAGCTTCAAACACAACTCATTCCAATTCCCCATGGATTTTAAGTTATGGAATGATCAAAATCACAAAAAGTGAAAATGTCACTTTTTTCCAACACTTAGTGAAATTTTCACTAAGTCAGAATCTGCCTTCACTTTTTTCCAAATGTAGGGGCATTTTTCACTTGGATCCAAAAAGTATCAAAACCAATTATGATCAAACAGGTGTTGTATCATACGAGGGCTTTCCAAAATGGCCAAGAACTCCATCAAATTCCACTTAAGCCATGAGATATGACAATGGCAATATGGCTTGCTGAAAACTGTCAAGGCAAGGCAGATTTGTGAATTTTGCTCGATTTACCAAATTTGTGCAAATGACAAACACACTTATCCATCTGAACACCTCAATGGGGGACTAAGGAGGGACAAACACTGATCCATCAGCCTCCCAAGTCTTTGGAACCAAAAGTAGCATGCCAAACCTAGAAATTCCTAAAAGAGGGACAAGACTCCAATTTTTTATTGAAGCGTTTAATGGATGCACCAACGTGGCATGGACTGAGCCATTTCCAACTGAATTCAGTCAAGACTTATCCAAGACCAAGGGAACCAGTAGCCTGTGCCCTAACCTCTAGTCAATGGCTAGAGGAGACTTGGATTCTCATTGCTCAACATTGGCCAAACCTCTTCTACAGTTGCAATTCACTATTGCTTGCAAAATAAACTTGCTCTACTATAAATAGAGCTCAATTATGATCAGTTTGAGTACACCAAAGCCATCAAACAGATGCTTTCCTCAAAATCACCTTCTCACTTCCAAATTTGCCTTCCAAAGCAAGTCACTATCGGGTTTTGAGTTTGAGAGCTATTCCAATCAAACCAATCACACAAACACCTCATAAACATCATATATAAGTGATCCAAACACTCACATAACATCTGGAACACCAAAATCACAAAATCACTAGCCATCTGCACAAGCCTTTGACAGGTTTGCAGTTGAGGTGCCAAATCAAGTTCCAGCTCAATTCAATCCACTCCAAGCATCCAGACACACTCCATAGCACCTAGGGAAGCTGTCCATATCCTTGGAACCAAGATGTAACACCTCTAACACAAAACCTGATCACCACCTGCAAGAGGTAAGCATGAGCTCTTCTAACTCTATGATCCATGCAATTTTTACTGCACAATAATTTGGCCATATGTTCATAATCATGCATAGAGTGTTTTCCCTCAATCAATTGGTTTGTTTGAATCGTGTATGGAATTTCTGAACCTTCATGCAAATTTTAGGGTTCTTGAGGTTTCTCTTTGATTTCTTATTCCATGATTAAAATAAATGAAATTAAAGACCATAGACATGATCGTGAGGTGAAAACAAGTAGATTGATATGTAGATTGCATGATATCATTAAGTATTCAGTGAGATTGGATAGAAAACGCAAATCTGTAGAAACAGAGGGTGGCGCGTGTTCTTGCCATTGTTCTTGGCTCCCTTTTTGAAAATTCAAATATTTGAATTTTTGTGATTTTATTTAATTGATTCAAAAATTAATTTCTCTCTGAGTTTTAATGATTTTGAGTTGATTCTTTTTTTAATAATTCAAAAAAATGTTAAAATATTTTATATTCCCAAAAAATCCCAAAAATATTATTTATTTCATATACTTGATATTTTTGTAAAGAATTCCTATTTTAATTGTTGTTGACATTTAAAATATTTTCTCCTTCTTGATTTTTCAAATTTTAGTGATTTCCAAACATTTTGTGGATCAAAACCTAATTTTTGAAACATTAATCCAAGATCACAATTTGTTTTCCACATATTTAAAATTTTGATCATTTTAATTGAATTTTTATTCAATTAAAATACATTTTGAAAACAAATTAGGGTTTTTGATTAATTCAACCCTCATCAAACTTTTTCAAACTCTTTGGGCCTCTTGGTAGAGTGTAAGACCTAACCCTTTGTAGAAATCAAAATAATTTGGGCCTCAATGTATTGTATAAGTCCGGATACCGTCAAAAAGTTCGGCGCGATCATCGCCTTTTTTACAAAACAACCATGGGTCTCTCCTTGAGCTGTAAGCCCCATCACTTGTACAAAAATAAATCTTTGGACCTCTAATAGAGTGTAAGACCCAATCCCCTTTTAACCTAAACAATTTTGGGCCTCAGACATTGTATAAGTCCCTCTGCGTTAAAAGAAAAATCTCGGCGCGATCGCCAGTTCAAAAACAAATAATCTGGGCCTACCCTCGTGTTATAAGCCCCATTCTTTTTCTTTAAACACCTTTTGGCCTCTTGAGAGAGTTGTAAGACCCATCCCTTTATACAGAAAACCTTTTGGGCCTCAGTCACTTGTATAAGTCCCTGTACAAATTCAAAACAACAGTGCAATCACTGATAAAACCTTGGACCTCTCCTTGAGCTGTAAGCCCCAACAATCTTTTCAAAGCACTTTCTCCTTTGATTTTGAATATAATATTGTTATCAAAGCTTTCTTTGTTGAACAACTAACTAAACAGCATGGAAGCTCTAAAATCGAGTAAGTGTTTACCCGCTTTCTTCATCCGCTTTCATATATATATAACTGTATTATGGGGCTGCTCACTGTAAGTCTCCTTTCACAAACTTTTATATACTCGTCATATACCAACTGTTTAATACTAGTATAGTTATTTAGAGTTTCCCCCGGAAACTACGTCTAGCACTAGGTAAAGCCCTGTTGGTCACTCTTAAATACAAACAAAACTAGATCCCCATAGGATTACCAGACACAGTCTTCCCTCCTCTTGGGGTTAAACAATATAGAGACGTGAAAGGCAGCATTCTCGTGAACCCTTTCTCAGACTGTCACCCTTAGAAATTGTCAAAGAGACTCTACTCCCCATAGATGATCTTTTCTCCGTGAATGACTTCTCTTGAGTTTCTTCCAAATTCTCGGACTTTCCTGGCTTGATCTATTCTCGGTGAATGGCATGTCTTGAACTTCTCGGGGTTTGGGGACCCACAGGCTTCTTAAAAGCATCCCCGCCTCCTCTTGGGCGTTGTACAAGGACCCTTCGGCTTCTTAAAAGCTCTCATGCCTTCTCTTGGGCTTATTACAAGGACCCAGAGACCTCTACAGGTATAGGAACAGAACCTAGTCATCAATTTGCTAGAGCTGTCTTTCTGAGCCAAGTGTCAGACCAGTTAATGGGTTGACCTTCATCCCTTAACATACCAGCCTTCTCTTGGGCATCATACAAAGATCATTTCACTACCTGAGAATTGATTTCTCAAAACACCAGTAGACTTGGACAGTCTCAATACCCTTTGGATTTTCCATTTCCTTAAAGAACAGGAAATAACCCTGATCCTCTGATCAATACCAAGGCACAACAATACATTTAATCGTTCCCCTCATAAGAACTGATTTTTTCTTTTATCCAACATACTGGACCTATCACTAAACTGAAACAGTCACCAGCACACTAGCCTCCTCTTGGGCTTTGTACAATGATTCTCCCCAGCGGAACTAACATTTTCACACTCTCTTGTTGAGTATAAAAGACTCTCTTGTTGAGTCAACAACACCTTTTAGCCTCCATCTCGGGCTTCATACGAGATACAAAATCACTCTCTTGTTGAGTATAAAAGACTCTCTTGTTGAGTCAAACCCCTTTTAGCCTCCATCTCGGGCTTCGTACGAGATACAAAATCACTCTCTTGTTGAGTATAAAAGACTCTCTTGTTGAGTCAATCACCTTTTAACCTCCATCACGGGCTTCGTACGAGATACAAAAACACTCTTTTGTTGAGTATAGAAGACTCTCTTGTTGAGTCAATCACCTTTTAGCCTCCGTCTTGGGCTTCATACAAGACACATATAAAATCACTCTCTTGTTGAGTCAAACCTTTAGCCTCCGTCTTGGGCTTCGTACAAGACACATAAAAACACCCTCTTGTTGGGCCAATAGCCTTCTCTTAGGCTTTGTATAAGGAAAACCCCGGTTGAGTCAATCAACCTTTTGACATCAAATATGTGCCTTGCTCATAGTATACAAACATCAGCAACTCCTTTTCCCTTCATCTAATTGTTGTAAGCGGCAAGCCTCTGGATTATCTACATCCACACCACTGTCCCTCTTTTAGCATGAGAAATTCCTAAGGAAAGATAGCATTACTCTACACTGAGTTAAAGTCTTCTCCTTCAGGTTAAAAAATCCCCTATAAAGGAAATTATGGCATTACTGGATTCACATATCCCTGTTAAAGTAATTCTCCTTTAAAATCAGTCACCCAATAGTTGTGATAAACAGACCAAATGTCTCCTTTTAGAGATGACAAATTCTCTCTAAAGTTAAAACCCTTCAGCTTCACATCTTGGGCTTCGAACAAGATACAAATAGACACTTCAGCTTCACATCTTGGGCTTTGAACAAGATACAAACCACCTTTAGCATCACATCTTGGGCTTTGAACAAGACACCAAAACGACCTTATTCCTCCCATAGAATAGGAGGAACTACGATCGCTCTGATTTCCCTGTTTCGTTAAACGGGAATACGTAGGCATAAGATTGAAAAATCTTAGCGAGCACACTAATCAAAAACCCAAAATCCCGTACCTTCATACATCAATCGAAAAGCATCAGTCCTAACATCCTACCAATCGCCCAGACACTGTTTTAACAAAATAACCTAAGAGAGACCCACAATTTTTGTAGCATCTGTAAACCAACAGCCATCTGTTTAAACTCAGTATGCAAGCAGGGTTAATTGGAGACATCTATTTCCCTTCCTTCATCAGCTTCAATAGGATAAAAAATGAATCGAGTTGTAGTACCCCAAAGCGATAGTGCTTCGCAACCACGCAAAAAACTCGCGCTACAGTTACATGGATGTCAAACTTTATTTTTTAAATGGGAATATCTTTTAGGACGTGTACATGAAACAACCTGGAGATTTTGACATTTTAGAATAAGTAAAAAAGATATGCAATTTACAACTTACAATGATTAATATATGGATTGAAGCATGCTTTCTAGGCTGATGTAACCATCATGAATCAATCAAGCTTTGTAGGAGGATGAGAGTTGATCAATTAAAAATAGTAGAAAATAGGCCTATGTTAAATTATTTAATTATTAGTGTAAATTATTTATTTTTGTTGCAAGTTAATATGCGACTATTAATCGGAGTAAGAAATAAGATTGATAGCGATTGGGGGTGGGAATAGACTGGATCGAGCTAGGCTTTGTCAAGCCTGAGTCTGGCCTGCTAAAAAATTTAAAGCCTAAGTCTGGCCTGTAGCCTATCATAGGCTTATTTTTAGGCCTAAGTCTGGCATTTTCGAAGGCCTGATTAGCCTATTAGCCTATTTAAAAGCCTACTTCATTTGAACATCTGTAAATAAGAAATTCAACAATTTGTTCAAGTTTTCTTATTAGCATAAGTTTGGTGATACTATTTGTTGAAGATAACTTATGAGAAAAACTTATGACAACAACTTATGACATTGTTTATAATGTTTTTTCAACTTATTTTCATAAGTTCTTCAAGATAACTAAGTTTTATTTTCTTATTTTAATTCAAAGTACAAAATAGAATACAATAATAATAAATGTATTGATTTTTTCTTAAATAGGTTAGCCTTATAGGATTAAAAGGCTTTTCTTACGGCCTGTGGCCTAGCCTCTTTAGCTAAATAAACTTATAAAAAAACCTATGTCTTTTCTATTTAAGAAAAAGTCTGGCCTGACCTGAGCCTATGTAGACTAGGCCGTAGGCCCCTGTTAATTGGTCTGACCTATTCTCACCCCTAATAGCGATACTGCATCTTTATGACAGTCTTTCATCTTGCTTTGCTTTGCTTATTTTTATGTGTAAACAAATAGTCTTTTTAAAAGGATTTAAGTTAATGAGTATTTTTAAAACAAATGCGAGTATTTAAGTTATGCTTTTTTGTTTCATGTATTTTAATCACTCTGATTTAATATATTTTGGCTATGCAAAAATATCTTAGTTTTAATGTAAGTCCTCTTTTGTAGGATTTAATTGATTTTATTAAAGAAACTGGGCTTCAATCAAGTGCATTTCTAACTATTTCTTTTGGTTAGATCTAATGATTTCCCCTTGTAGACATAAAAGGGTTTCGTACCGATGTTAATCATGCACTGCTAAGTGCTCTTTCTTGACACAGAATATGAGAAGAATCCATTTAAAGTATGGTCATTTTGGTGATGTAACTTTTGTTTAGAATCAGGAAACCTAATTCTCAAATTGTATTTTATTTTCTCCGTATTTTTTTATGTCACTTTTAATTTTTTATACATAACAAAAAATTAATTAATATTGTTATTTTTTATACAATATTTATTTTTTTATCAATAATATCTTTAATTATTTATTTTACTTTTTCTTTCTCTATAATAATTATTTAGGGATAATTTTGACAAAAATATATTTAATATTATCTTAAACTTTGCAAGTAAAAATAAAAAAAAAAACAAAATATTATTCCAAAAATAATACTTATACAAAAAAAAAGGGAGTATTTATTTATTTATTTATTTTGCTTAAGGGTGCATCTGCAGTTCTCGAAAAGACTGTCAGACCATCAGATTCATCTTCATTTGTAGGGGCTGGTGGGCTTGATAGTTTGCCTCGTGAAGAGTTTTGGAAGCTCTGATTGGAAGGTTTGGTTGAAATAATGTCTCAGTTTGCCATTCATTTTGTATATTAAGTTTGCTTTCAACTGTTAGTATAAAGTAGATTTAGGCATAGGCATATATGCATATATTAAAATTAAAATTTATAGCCACCAATACACATGTATATAAATACCAATACACATGTATATAAATGTATGTGTCTTCAGAAATAATATGAGTTGTAATATATGTTTTAATTATGAATAAATTTATACTTTAAAAAATATTATTTTGATCAATTATTTTTTCTCAAAAAAGTGATATTTCTGGCGGTTTGTTCTCCATAAAATAACCATCACTTTTAACAATGTTTAAAACGGCGGTTAAAATGTCGTATACTTCTAAATCGCTATTATTTAACTATTCGAATATATGTTTTTTTTTTTTAAATATGGTGGCTTAAACCGCCACAATCCTCCTAGTTCAACCGCCGTAATTAATGTATTGCTTTGTAATGAAATGTTGAAAACTTTGTTTTGATGAAACGGTATAACAATTTGGATTCATTAAAAATGGAGATGAACATTTTTTCTAGAAGAAGGTTAGTGGAAATATGATTGTATTTTTGGTATCATATATAGATGACATATTACTCATTTGAGTCGATGTTCCTACCTTGTAGCAAGTGAAAACTTGGCTTGAGAAATAATTTTCTATAAATAACTTAGGTGAAGCATCCTATATATTGGGAGTTATGATTTATAGAGATAGATCATAAAAACTACTTGACTTAAGGCAGAGTACATACATAGAGAGAGTGCCAAGATAATTTAATATACATGATTTTAAGAAAGGATTCATACATATGCAACTTGCATTGTGTTTATAAAAAAACACAATCTCATTCAACTAAGGAAAAAATGGATCACATGAGTAAGATCCCATATGCATCTGCAATAAGATGTATCATATATGACATGTTATGTACTCGGCCAAATGTCTCGTATGTTTTAAGTGCAATAAGTAAGTATCAATTTGATCTTTGTGATGCTCATCGGGTTGATGTCAAGAATATGTGTAAGTAATTTAGAAGGACTAAGGATTCATTTTGATATATGAAGGTTAACAAGAGCTTATTGTAATATGATACGAAAACGCTAACTTCGAGACAGATAAAGATGACTTAAGATAACAATCGGGTTACATGTTTTACTTAAATGGTGGCGCTGTGAGCTAGAAATGTTCAAAAGCAGGATATAATTATTGATTCTACAACTGAGGTAGAGTATATTGTTGCCTCAAATGCAGCAGAGAAATTTGTTTAGATCAAGAAGTTTGTTAGTCAACTTGGCATAGTCCCTAGCAATGTGGATCCCATTAATATCTATTGTAATAACAATAGTGTCATCACACAAGATTAAGATCTTAGACATTACCAACGATCCAACACACAACTTAGCCTAGATATATAGAGTACCAACATTTGGAAATGACATTGACTCACTAACAAAGCATCTAGAACAAAAAAAGAATGACGGTCATACTATATCTATGAGTTTATGTGTATGGCTAATTGAATTTTTTGCTAGTGTGAGATTGTTCGTGTAAGCCATAAAGGTCAATAGTTTTGTTAGAACTTGGTAATAGTAGTAAATCATGTATTAAGAATAATAAGGCATTTATTTATTTTGTTTGTTTTTCCAAAGTAATAAAGTCTCTAAAATAGGTATCATTTTGATGAAACATTAAGTATGACTTAATCCGGAGACCCCATTAAACATGTGGGCATTATTTTTAAAGTGTCTATAGTGAATATTTATTGTGAATATGAATAATACTAAAGCATTAAGACTATTATGTAGGTATGTTGACTATCACATATTTTGAATCATGGATAAAGAGTTATCAAGTCTTCGTACACACACACACACGCACACACACACACACACGCACACGCACACGCACGTGCATACACACACGCACACACACGCGCGCACACACATACGCGCGCGCACACACACACACACACATATATACACACACACACACACTCATACACGCACACACACACACATGCACGCACACACGCACACACGCACACACACACACACACACACAGATATATATATATATATATATATATATATATATATATATATATATATATATATATATATATATATTATAGTGTTATATTTGTAAATGCCCTAACAAGGGCGAGTGCTTGGCAGCCCCCAAGAGAGGCAACATCCATGTGTCGCCCTCCAAGAGGTATCGCCTTGCCCCAAGCATCCCTTACTCGCCTAGTGTTGGGAAATATGGGAAATGATGTCTCTTGGTTAGAGAGAAACCAGGGTCAGTAGCTAGATCACATCCCCCTAGGAAATAGGGATTCAACAGTCCACCATTAAATAGGTGGCCGACGATCCTTCCCAAGAAACCCTAGGCCCAAGGGCCTCTATAAATACTTCTCTCTTAACAGTAGAGATACATGTCATAACTTGCACACTTAACACCTAAAGTTAAATGCTTTCATAAATAGTCTCTCACATCACGTGAGCATACCCTATAAACCACCGTAAACACCGCCATATAGAGCTTCTCGTCACCGCAGGCAAGCCCTAACCTTTACAAATTATTATAATCCTAATAATGCATATGAGTACCTCTGCCCTTGTAGGGGTAACATGCACACCTGTACTTTTTGACCAGTATAGTGGCTCCCAATATGGGGTCCCAATAAAACTAACATGTGCCTCTTTCATTCTCATTCCTTCCATCGTCCCTCTAAAGACCGCTAATAAAACTCCATGCTCCAATACAAACACCATATCTAGAGGTAGTTCCAACTCCTCCCGAAGGAAATACGCAAGGCAGGTGCTTGCTGCAAATGTGATATCTCATGGGTTCCCTAGACGTGAACAGGGGGTAACAGAGGTTAACATCACCTTCTCCGACAATGATGTTGTTGGAACCAACCCTCGTGCTAATTACCCCTGGTAATTATTGTACAACATTGCAACTAGAATATTAAGCGAGTTTTGATAGATCCTGGGAGTTCTGCCGATATCCTGCTCTAGGATGCATTTGAGAAACTCCAGCACAATCCTAGAAATATCAAAGTATTCAAAGGTTCGTTAATGGGATTATCAGGCAAACAGGTACAAGTAAGGGGCCATGTGACATTAGAGACAACTTGTGGCGAGGGTGCAGACGCAAAGCGATTGATGTATGCTACCTTATCATAAACGTTGTGTCACCTTACAAAATCATTTTAGACCACCCCCACCATCAATACTGTAATATCCCATATTCCCTTAAATGCTCAATTAGGTGTCAGTTGAGATTAACTGAGTTCCTATGTACTCTATCTTTTTCCATTTAGAACAATTGGAACTCCTAAGTGCTCTAAATGTTGTCAGTTGGGACCAATAGAGTAACTAGTGAACTTTGGAGAGAGATCAATTATTAATAAAAGAGACAGACCAATATTAATAAACATGTGAGGAGACATTTTGGTAACATTAATAATTGGTCAATTGGTGTTAGATGACAAAATATCAATGAAGACATTTTGTATCATTACATGATATTATTATATAATATATATTTTGGTAGATGAGAATAAAAAGGAAAAAGAAGAAGAGAAAGATAGAAATAAGAAAAGAGAAAGAGAATAGAAAAGGGAAAGAAGAGAATAAGAACTCATGGGAGAGAAAGAGGAGGTTCATGGATTCATCATCTTCATCATCAATTTATTTTCTTATTCAACAAGGTGAGTTCCATAGATAGTGTAGCCTTGATAGAGGGGAAGCATGAGAACTTTGTTGGGTTAGGATTTTGTGTTGAAATTGGATTGATGTTGTTTCCATGTTGTAGTTGTTGAATTGCATGCTTAGTTATAATGTAACATATTTAAGTAAGTGTTTGGTTGCATTATGGTCATGTGGTTTGGGGTCTAGAGCTATTTTTTCCTTCCAAATACGGTGATGGGATTTTGAGTTTCGTTTGAGTCGCCGGGCGAGCTATGGCCATCCCGTGGTGACTTATTTTCTACTAGTGTCGTCGGGCGAGGTTTGGCGAACAGAAAGCGAGTTATCTTACTACCTGCTTGCGAGTAACCATGATGCAAATTCAGTCCTGTCTAGGCCTTGCCTGGGGTTCACCGAGCGAACCAAAGGCAAGCCATCCTCGGTGACTGCTCGTCGGGTGACCATGACAACATGCAAAATTTGTGTTTCTTGTTTTTTCCATAACTTGAGAACCGTAACTCGGATTGAGGCACAGTCAGAAACGTTGGAAAGATATACCAATGCTCTACGTGATCGAAAGTATAAATATAGATATATGTCATTGATTGATAGAATAGTAATGAATTAAAGTGAATGTGGAATAATATGTGAACGAGTGAAGATGAACACCATGAGAATTGGTTTGATATTTGGTGAGGAACCTTTGTTCCAAAAGTCCTATTTGGTGAGGGGCTTGGCTCCGAGAGTCCTATTTGTTGTGAGACCATGAACCAACCAAGAATGCTTGGTAAAGAATAGTGATGACTATATGCCTTAAGTGAATTATTTATGTGGAGTATGTTTGACTTGTTTATATTACTAAATGTGTTGTATGTATGATGTATGTGTGGGTTGGATGTATTGATTGTTAAATAACATGCTTAAAATATTATGAAGATGAGTGAGGAAACCTAGGCTTATAACTAGGTAAATGGATTAAAAAGATTACTAGGTCACAAGTATGATTTAGCTAACACTAGAAGGTGATATTTATGCAATATGATACCTATGTGAGTGTCATGGATGAATGGTTACCATAGTTGTGAGTGAGAAGCATTGTATGGAACATGTGATGTTATTGTGTGATTAAGGGGAATATGATCACCTTGTGATTGTCGAATACGATCACATTATGTTGTATTTTATCACGTAGTACAAAATAACCCCCTAATTGTGTCGTCTCGAGAGTGATGCTTATTTAGAGCTCCATTGGGATCTACGCACCATTAGTTTGACTTGGTTTTGAGACCTAAAGACGATGGATCCCTAAGTGGGTTAGAGTCCCATACGGGTAGAGACTTGAAATGGGTTTGGAGTCCCATAGGAAGTGACAATTCTTAAGGTTGAGGAGTCCCTTAGAATCCAAAGTTCGTGCGTATGTCAAAGTATGATACAAGGATCCGTGACCCATGTCGATAACTCTAGACGTAGGTTTAGCCGGGGAAAGATGCCTTGGTACAATTTCCAAACTAGTGATTGTTTGAGTTGATGAACTCAAGAGACATGTTCCCATACATTGCGAGTTTTGTGAACTCAAGTCTTATCCCCTTTCCCCCTTGACTTGAGTTAGGATTTGATTATAACCCTGTAGAGTCGAGTGAACCCATAGGATAGGGGAACTCACTGAGATTATTATCTCACCCCAATATTGTTGTTATTTTTCAGGTGTTGTTTGCAGGTTTAGTATACGAGAACGAGTTGTGCATTGATGTTTCAAGGGAAGCTTATATTGTGATTTCTCCGTTGTGTATTGTGTTCAATGAAGGATATTGTACTTAGATCTTATATTTTTATTTTTGGCACTTTCCACATCTTGTACCATATGTTGTTCCTTTTATGTATTGTCAAATGGTCAAGTATATAAATGATGCCAATAGGCACTTATGATTGTGTCGGTACCAAATAATAACACTCGTATGTATTATTCTAGATGTATATTATACTGGTAGTTACAAATACACTAGGGGTGGTTGATCAATCACCATTTTTGTTAGATTTAGCATCATTTGATTGTAAAAAGCATGTGAATTACTATTGGTTTTGTTGTAATTTAGGTTCTTTTTAAGTAGTTTTTGTCGTGTTTTGATCTATAGTGGTTTATTGTTTCAGAGTTATTTTACGCGCTTGAGGTAGTGTTTCATGTGTTTACAGGTCTAAAGAGTCAAAAGGAAATTGATTAGAGAAAAATCCAGACAAAAGTACATGAGCAGAAGGAAAAATAAAAAAAAACCATCTTCTGCCCATATGCGTATGAGGGAGCTCATACGCGTATGACCAATCCTTTCCACCATGTGCCATACATGTAACATCAATGAAGGTGCAAAAAAATAGCTTCTTCCTATACGCGTATGAGGATGTCCATACGGGTATGGGGCTCCCAAATCTGACCACTAAGACCAGGACAACCCCTTACGCATATGGGTTCAGGCATGCCATACACCTTACCCTGGGCCATACGCGTATGAGGTGGTGCAAAAAAGGGTCATACGTGTATCAGAGAGGGAAATAAACATATGACACGACCCAGATCTGAAAAAGCACATAATTGCCCTATTTAGCCAGAGAATTGATAAATACAAATTGTAGCTATTTTTTTATATAAGTTTTGTTGCACTTACCGATACTTTTTGTTGATATCGTTTGAATAAACCCCGATTTGTTTATAAATACGTTTACTTTACTTTTTAGTGTATATATTGCGTATAGTGTAAATATCATTGAGTTTAATTGATTTTTTCTAATTTTTTGTAGGTATTCAATCAAGGATGTCTTGCCATTGTTGTATAGAGCCTTGAATAAGCTTTCCAGCGCTTCAAACCGGACGAAAAAACGAAGTTACGGTTCATAAGTTACGAATAAAACAATGCAGAATTTTTGCTGTCATGCTGCGCCTTAGCAGCGCCGGACGGTACTTCTAGCGTCGGGCGCTCCAGAACAACACTGGAACTTACAAAATAAGCCGCCTTTTGCCGTCGGGCGCCCCAAAACACCGTCGGGCGAAGCTGTGCGGGCAAAAACACCATTTAAGGCCAAAAACACTATTTTTTTTAGGATGGTTTTGGGGTTTCATGATTCCAACTTCATCAAACTTCATTTTTTTCATTAGATTAGCTTATAAAACATCATGGAAGCTTGCATTTGGATGATCCGGGGTGGATTTCTCATCGATCGGCTCTGACAACCCGTAAAATGTTTGGTTCATTTCTGATTTTCTTCATGTCTTTCTTCTTTGTTGGGTTTGTATATGTTTTTACTTTGATCTTATGTACATTTTTCGCTCATGGTGTTATATTTAATTTGCTTTATGAATCTCTATTGGTGATTGTTCTTGATTTTTGCTAAAATACGCGGGGTTTGGGTCGTGTTAGAGATAAACTTCACAAATTTTGATTAAGGATGATTATCTGTTAGTTTCTGAACTCTAGAGATAGATTTGGGGCTAACAATCCGTATGGGTGTCGAAACTTAATGCCTCCGTGTCTTGATTTGGGTGCGAGAGTGCCGATGAGGGTAGCATGGTTGAGTGTGCCAGAGATGGACATGTGCTGTGAACGATACCGGGTGATATTGAGGAGTATTGTAAGTTGAGTGTAACTGGTCGATAGCTTTAAGTTTGTGATGATCGGAATATATACATGCTTGATAAGTCTTTTCTCTCTGATTAATGAATTTTCTTGTGTTAATATTTACTTTTCTATTTGTATACTTTAAAACCATTCTAAACCCAAACTCATTAACAATTAAATCGTCGAATGGCAGTTCAATTCCAATCTTTGTGGACACGATAAATTCCCAAAAAAATACTTCCAAAATGTTTGTTGCTTACCCTATTCTGCAATCAACAAAATGGCGCCGTTGCCGGGGATTGGTTTATTGTTCTTGCATCGCGATAGTTTCGTTGTTTTTGAGTTTTGTAGATATCGTATATATTGTATATTTTCACTTGTTATACTGATACTTGTAGATTAACGTTTGTTTAAGTGTTTGGTTAGGACACTTGTTTTTTGTTTGCGCGGTGAGGCATCACCATGCATGAAGAGAGGAAGTTTCTAGCTAAGCATTGTAAAGGCGTCGAGCTTACGACGTAAAACAAGCATGGTGTATTCTTTTCTTTTGTTGTTGTTTAGTTTAGGTAGTGTGGTGAGTATTCATTAAACAAGTTGTACTCGGATTTTTCGTAAACTTCTCAAATCTTCACTTTACAACTTGTTTAATGAATTTTTTCCGGTTTTTAGTTTGTTTATATTAATAGTTTTTGTGTTTGCCTTTGAGCTTGTTTTGAGTAGCTTGAGGCACTTTTGGTAATGTTCCAAGTTTGATCGTTTCAACTTGCGGATGTATGGTAATGATTTTGTTAAGTTTTGTACACGTCCAAGGTATGTATTTATCGCTTTCTATACTTTAGCATATTCATGATACTTAGGCTTTTTACAAATTTTCATGCCATTCATTCTTTTGTATACTTGTTCTTGTGTGAATCACTTTAGTTCCCAACCTTTTTGTGAGGTGGCTTTCCATTGTTCATATATGCGCGGAGTACCAACATTCTTGTTTTAACTGGATTTTATTATGTTGAATATTTTATTTGTGTTGATTATATGAATGCAGGAAAAGGATCAAGGCAATTTTGTTTCATTTTGAGCACAACTACCTTAGCCAAATAGTCAATTCACCTTGTGAGTGTGTGATCATTTGTAACCCCTTTGAGCTTTTTTATCCATGTTTTATTTGAACTTAATGCTTGTCTATGAGTATTTAGTTCACTTATTTTTTATTGGATTTTGTTTTTTCTTGAACCCTCAACTTTGTGTTGTTGTATGGATTTTTTCCTTGCCTTAGAAAGTAGGGAGTATTCACATGATGATGTGGTTGAATTCAAGTTGGGGAGAGAATGATTGTTTACTCATTGGTTGAATTCTATGGGGATTGAAAAAGAAAAGAAAAAAGAGAAAAATATGACAAAGAAAAGAAAAGAAAAAAGTGAAAAAGAAAGGAAAAAAAAATCCTTGAGAAAGAAACAAAAAGAGTTCAAATAATTGTGCTAAATAAGTATTGTGTGTTGTGTAACACTTGGGATGAAAGAAGAAGTTGATTGGAATTTGGTGTTTGAACTTTTGTGAGTTGATCACTCCCTTAGGTTTAGGCAAGTTTTTGTTTCAATTACCTTTAGAAATTGCCCCTTGTTTGTTTATCCGACCACGCTACAACCTTGAAAAGTCCTTGTGATTCTTGCTTTTATGTTTTCAATGTGAATTGTTGGATGTATACATAGTTTAGTCTTTTGTTTTCAAGATTATTGTGTGAGTGTAAAGTACCTCATTTTGTGTTTTTCATCTATCGATGATTGTTTTTACTAGGTGTGATTCACATTTGAACTTGTGTTGTTTTAGGATGTTTGGAATGATTTTTGTATTTTGCATTTGTTTCGTGACTATATTTTCATCGTAGTTTAGTGGTAAGTATTTATTTTGTGTGTACCGTTTTTCATTTGAACCATACATTTGTTTCCGTTTTTCAAAACTTGTTGATTCGTGATTCTTTGGTTTTTGCGTTTGTTTCTCGAGCTAGTTGATTCTTGTTTGAGGACAAACAATTATGTAAGTTGGGGAGAGTTTGATAAGTGCAAATTGTAGCTATTTTTTTATATAAGTTTTGTTGCACTTATCGATACTATTTGTTGATATCGTTTGAATAAACCCCGATTTGTTTATAAATATGTTTACTTTACTTTTTAGTGTATATATTACGTATAGTGTAAATATCATTGAGTTTAATTGATTTTTTCCCATTTTTTGCAAGTATTCAATCAAGGATGTCTTGCCATTGTTGTATAGAGCATTGAATAAGCTTTCCAGCGCTTCAAACCGGGCAAAAAACGGAGTTACGGTTCAAAAGTTACGAATAAAACAATGCAGAATTTTTGTTGTCATGCTGCGCTTTAGCAGCGCCGGGCGCTCCAGAACAACACTGGAACTTACAAAATAAGCCGCCTTTCTCCGTCGGGCGCCCCAAAACACCGTCAGGCGAAGCTGTGCGGGCAGAAACACCATTTAAGGCCAAAAACACTATTTTTTTTTTAGGATTGTTTTGGGGTTTTATGATTCCAACTCCATCAAACTTCATTTTTTTTCATTAGATTAGCTTAGAAAACATCATGGAACCTTGCATTTGGATGATCCGGGGTGGATTTCTCATCGATCGTCTCTGATAACCCGTGAAGTGTTTGGTTCATTTCTGATTTTCTTCATGTCTTTCTTCTTTGTTGGGTTTGTATATGTTTTTACTTTGATGTTATGTACATTTGTCGCCCATGGCGTTATATTTAATTTGCTTTATGAATTTCTATTGGTGATTTTTCTTGATTTTTGCTTAAATGCGCGGGTTTGGGTCATGTTAAAGATAAACTTCACAAACTTCGATTAAGGATGATTATCTGTTAGTTTCTGAACTCTAGAGATAGATTTAGGGCTAACGATTCGTATGGGTGTCAAAACTTAATGCCTCTGTGTCTTGAGTCGGGTGCGAGAGTGCCGGTGAGGGTAGCATGGTTGAGTGTGCCAGAGATGGACATGTGTTGTGAACGATACCGGGTGATATTGAGGAGTATTGTAAGTTGAGTGTAACTGATCGATAACTTTAAGTTTGTGATGAGTGGAATATATACATGCTTGATAAGTCTTTTCTCTCTGATTAATGAATTTTCTTGTGTTGATATTTACTTTTCTGTTTTTATACTTTAATACCATTCTAAATCCAAACTCATTAACAATTAAACTGTCGAATGGCAGTTCAATTCCAATCTCTGTGGACACGATAAATTCCCGGAAAAATACTTCCAAAATGTTTGTTGCTTGCAAAATTCCACTTCAACAAGAATGCGGATTTCCAAGTGTGGGACGATTTTTCACTGCATAAACATGTTTTAAAGGCTGGATAACTCATATTTTCGTGGTGAATTAAGATTTTCATGAACCCTAAGTGATTGAAGACTTAATTTCATCTCATTAGATGTAATGTCTACACTTTGTATTTTTTCCTTTACTATTATGTGAAGGTGTGAAAAACACAAGAAAGGGGGGTTTGAATTGGTTTTTCAAAATAAACTAGTTTCTTAAAAATAAATTCTTTTACAACCCCTTTCGTTTTAATGGTAGTGACCTATGTTGAAAATCAAGTGATGAACACGTTATGTTTATACTAGTTCACTTGAGAAATCCTCAAGTTTGTCTAGTCCACCCGCCAAGGTGATTTTGCCTCTCTCAACGAGGTCTTAATCCACTATTCAGTCAAATCAGTACAATGCACGAGCCAAACCGCTGGTAACTAACACAACCTCTAAAAGTCACAAGTTTTAGACTTATCAAGTAATACAACCTCACAGGTCTTACTCAAGGAACAACCTCTAAAACACACGACTTAGACTTCTCAAGAAATACCACCACAAGGTTTTTCTCAAGGAACACAAACCTAAGTTTGAACAAGTTACGTTTACAGAAATGTGCTTCTATACAAGCTGAAAATGTAAACACATTTTTGACCAGAATGACTTAAGAAATATTTCAGAAAGAGATAGTATTGCTATAGCGTTGGTGTGTATCTTTCTTCAAGTATTTTGCTTCCTTTTATAGCCGTGTGAAAAGAGCCGTTGAAGTGTAATCATTATATCTAAGTAGGCTGGCGGCTAGAAGCGTGAGGACAGATAAAACCTTTTGCGTGCTGCGCTTTCTATCTTCGATTGTACCGTTGCACTGTTACCAAGATATCTTCGCTAGAAATGAGGTACAGCTGTACTATGTAGCTTTGTCTTCATGGCTTCTCGACTTCAGTGGCTTTTCATGAGCATGAGTAAGAAGGGAAAACTTAGCTAGGTTCTTGAGTTTCTCAAGTCTTCGGATCTTCAGAGCAGCGTCTTCAGAGTCTTCGGCACTTGGTCTTCAGAACCTTGTTTGCTTGGTGTGTTGTCTTCATATCTTCAGAGGCTTCTGATAGTATTTAATTTAAGCATAAGTAGAGACTTTTCAGAACCTTGATCAGAGAGCGCAAGTCTTCAGCATCTGGACTTCATTCTATTAGAACCTATGTCTTCAGATCTTCAGAACTCGTTCTCCTTTTCTTTTGTATCATCATCTAGACTTTGTATTCTCTCGTATTGAGTTCTGCTTCTTAGGCGAAGTATTTTCCTTTAAGTATTGAGTTCGCGCTGTTTAACGGAAGCATAACCTGTTTGTTAAGTTCTCACAAATAACAACCATTAGCTGTACAAAATTGTTCATACAGAAATACAATTTGATATCATCAAAACTTAGAGATAAAGTTGCAGAACCAAATCTTGTTCTCACAATCTCCCCCTTTTTGATGATGACAAAACTATGTATTTTGATGACACAATTTTGATATATATAATGCAGGAAAATAATAGATTCTAAAGATAGCTTATCCTTCGTATGAAGTGCTCCCCCTGAGTTTTAGACTTGATGAATTTCTGAGCTTGGGGCTCCCCCTGATTTTACTAGATCATGAGCTCTTAGTCTTGATTCTCTTTTCAGTAGAGTTCTGATTTTCTTTTTCTTAACAAGGCTTTAATTTGGATCAGAATACATGAAAAGAAAAAAACACTCTAATAGAAATAACAGTTTTATCTGTTAGCATGTAAACAGCATTTTTCAGAGATTGACTATGGAATCAAAATATCATATTATATTACTTCTCCCCCTTTTTGTCATTGATCAAAAAGATAAGCGGTGCAAGGGTGAAAAACAAGGATCTAAGGACTTAAGGACAACAAAGACAAAATAATTAGGTGCTTCCAGAGGACATCTTGTCCCACATCTTCTGAAGCATGCCTCTTAGTTCATCATTGACAGTCCTTTGTTCCTCAAGGCTTTCTCTGAACTTTTGTTGTTCTTCTCTTATTTCTCCAATGGCGTCTTCTAAACGCTTGACAGCAGGATCAGAAGTAGAGACAACTGCAGCATCTTGCTTGGCCTTTTTCATGGCTTCGGCTTCTTATGTTATCCTCGCTTCTTCAGCAGCCTTTTCTGCAAGAAGTCTTGCTTACTCGGCAACCTTTTCTTCAACTTCTTTCTGCTTTGCAGCCAAGAAATGAAGTATCCTGATCCGTTCTTCAGCTTCTGCTCTTCCCTTTTCCCATTGAATTCCATCTTTGATGGTTGCATCTGAGAAGCTTACAATTATTGTAAGCTCACTGCTTAACCATTTATGGAAGTTTTGACAAGATCTTTCAAGTTCCATAGACTTGGTACTTGTGTTAAGTTCTGCTCTTAGGTCAGCAAACTTCCTTAATGCCTTGTCATAAAATTGACTTGTGCATTCTTCAAAAGATGTTGGAGGAGGTTTAGTATAAATGACTAGAGCAAGGTCAGGCTTGGAAGAATTCAACTCAGGTATTGTTTGCTGAGATGGAACGATCTCAGTAGGAGGATGTTGATTGGTAGTAGAAGATGTTACTTCTGGAGTGTCTGAGATCATGAGAGATTCAGGGGTGACGATCTCTAGAGATTCAGAGGTTGTCTCGATAGACTCAATATTGAGGACTTGAGAATAGGAGATTAGGTTAATGGAACTTTGTTCATTTGGCTGAATGATTGACGAGGTTATTGATGAGATGTAGGTAGGAATGACTTCAGTCGAGATAGGGGTACTTATTGATGCGTTGGGTGAAGATTGGATAGTGGTAGTTGAAGGAGGAATTAAGAAAGATGGTGGTTTAAACTTCACCTGTGGATTGGAGGTAGGAATGACGGTGGTTTGAGATGATGATGGTGCAGTAACAGTATCAGTGACATTCATAGAACCAGAAGAATTGACAGCTGATTTAATGATTTTCCCAAGAGGAAGAGTTCCCGTTCTAGAGGTTTTGGATGTTTCAGTTTCATCCTTTTTCTTCTTCTTAGGCTCAGCATCCTCTTCAGTTTGCTTCCTCTTACTTCTCGTGATGTATTTAGTCTTGGAAGCAACTTCTTCAACTCTAGATTTTGGCATGTCATGCCCTTCTTCTCTCATTATAGCCACAAACGAAGTGATTGTTGTTGGATTATCTTCTTTGCGATAGCAGGGGTAGTTTGATATTGAATGTTTGATCGTAGTGTCGTGAGGGTTAGGTATGGGTTTCATATCAACATTAGTAATCATTTTCATATGCTTAAGGTTCACAGCATTGAAAGTTTCTCCTACTTTGCTAGTCAGATAGTCTGTGTACTTAGCTTCTTTGACTAGATACTCCACAAGGCCACTTTTAACAAAGATGTTAGAGAGAAGTCTTCCAAACAGAATGTAGTTTACGATCTTCCTATCCGGTGAAGTTGTTGTTCTTGTCTTGCGTACCATATCTCTCAGGTAGAGGAAGAGAATGGATGAAAGACACATTTTTTCATTCTTGTGCAAGTAGTACATCATGTTCTTTTGATTTGTGTTGAAGAAATCTGCAGCACTCTTTGGAGGTCTTGGATTGATACATCCAAGAATAATTTTATGCCAGATTCTCAGATTGTCACGCAGATGCTTTATTTTGTAGTCTGTAAACCCAGGTTGACAATTTTTGAAGATTGCTTTGTTGATGACAGAGTCAGATACTTTAGTTTTTCCATAAACTCTCTTTTGTTCCAAGAATTGCATTCCTAGTAGATCTGAAATAGACTTTTCAGTGATAATGATCTTTTGATCCATAACAAAAGATACAACATGAAGATTGTCTGTATCAGCGTGTCTCCATAATTCCTTTACTAGGTCATCAAAGGTTAGACCTCTAAGTCTTTCAAAGTAACTTTTCCATCCTTGAGTATTAAGTTGATCAATTAGGTTAAACCCATTATCACAAAGATTGTCGAAGTCGATAGACAGCTCTTTCAGAATAATTAGTTCATTTGCATGCATAACACAGGTAACAGAGGAATTCCTATGTGTGACATGGGTTGCATCGATCGTGGGAAGAGATAATGGAGTTGAGGCGATAGTTGCGGTGGTTTTAGAGGTGGCAGAAGGTGAGATAGATGAAGACGGCAGCTCTTGAGAGACATTCAGTGACGTTTCAACTTCTTTGGAGAGGAGAATAGTTTCTGGTTGATCGATGTTTGTCATGATGATGGTTAAGAACGAAGAGGATGTGAACAGAGATTGAGTTCGTTGAGAGAGAGAGAGAGAGAGAGAGAGAGATTTAGGGTTTTAGGGTTTCCGTTTGAGTGAAAGAGGGAATAGGAATGGTTTTTGAAAAATAAAAGAGATACACACCGTACAGGGGATAAGTGAATAAATGTAATTAAGTTTTGAGTCAATCCCGAGAAAATTACTGTTCGTTTGATGTTGGATAAATATAGTGATTTAAATATAGTCTAATCACGTGTTAAAAATTATTTTTAAATGACGCATCAGAACTTGTCTTGGAAGAGAGGTTCAACAGATCTGAGATGCATCTCATTAAAGTGGTTCTGATGATTTTAAAAACATTTATTTCCTTTGACTAAACATATTGGTTCTGAAATAATCTCATTCTGAGCAATTCACCATTTTCAGATGCTTTAAAATAATTTGAAATTTATCTTCAGCTAAGGGTTTTGTAAAGATATCAGCCCATTGATGGTCTGTATCAACAAATTTTAAGCATAAGGTTCCCTTCTGAACATAGTCTCTGATAAAATGGTGCTTTATTTCAATGTGTTTAGCCCTAGAATATAAAGTTGGACTTTTACTTAAACAAATACCAGCTGTATTATCACAGAAGATAGGAATGTTACTCTCATATATCTGATAGTCTTCCAGCTGATTTTTCATCCAGAGCATTTGTGCACTGCATTGAGACGCGGAGATGTATTCTGCTTCTTTCTTTCTACAACTCCATTTTGTTGTGGAGTTCTAGGACAAGAAAAATCATGGGATATCCCGTGTGAATCAAAAAGGTTTTCAAAGTCTTTGTTTTCAAATTCTCCACCATGATCACTTCTGACTTTGATGATTTTGCAATTTTTCTCATTTTGTACTTGGGTGCAGAAGGAAGCAAACACGGAATGTGACTCATCCTTGTGTTTTAAGAATTTCACCCATGTCCAACGACTGTAATCATCAACGATGACTAGTACGTATTTCTTACCATTGATCGAAGCAGTTTTCACTGGTCCAAAAAGATCAATGTGAAGAAGTTCTAACGGTCTGGAGGTGGAAACAATATTCTTTGCTTTAAAGGAGGTTTTTGAAAACTTGCCTTTCTGACATGCTTCACAAAGAGCATCTGAAGAGTACTTCAGATTTGGCAAGCCTCTGACAAGACCTAGCTTGTTCAGCTGAGAAATTATTCTCAAACTAACATTACCAAGGCGTCTATGCCAGACCCATTGCTCTTCATTTATGGAAAGAAGACATTTTACATTTTGATGTTTTAAATCTGGTAACTTAATTATGTAAGTATTGTTCTTCCTTTTTCCGTTAAACAGGACAGATCCATCCTTTTGACTTACAACTTTACAGGATGTTTGATTAAAAATGACATCATAATCATTGTCACTAAGTTGACTAATTGACAATAGATTATGCATTAGACCTTCAACTAACAGAACATTTTTAATAGAGGGGAGCTTACCATTTCCAATAGTTCCGGAGCCGATGATTCTTCCTTTCTGATTTCCTCCTAAACCGACGACACCTCCGGGTTTAAGTTTCAGATCTTGGAACATATGCCTTTCTCCCGTCATGTGTCGCGAGCATCCACTGTCCAGGTACCATGATTGGTGTTTTAATGGTGCCATTAAGGATGTCTGCAACATAAACTATCTTATTCTTAGGTACCCATTGTATGGGTCCTTTCTCATTAGTTTTTCTAGAGGTTCTGACACCTTTGGACTCCCTTCTATTAGGATAATAGTGTGGAACTTGTGCATAGTGTTTGAGTTTAGAAGCTTTCTTCAGTGTCTGTGTTTGTGTAGTGATAGATTTTGAACCTTTTTGTTCAAAATTTTTCAAGATAGTGCAGGAGGGCACAAAATGTTCGGACAGAGGTATTATCTTGATACTCTTGGTCTCATCATATGGTTGTGATGATCCTGAATATCCCATACCTCTGTTACCATTCCTGCTGACTCCATAGATCATTGAAGCCATTTTGCTTCTGTCAATGCTTTTAGCGAGAAAGCGTTGAAAAGCTTTATCATACTTGACTACTTCATTAGTATTGATCTTGTTAGAGGTGATTTCTTCTTCTAACCTAGAGATTTTAGTTTTTAGGTAGTATTTGAATTTTCAAGAGACAGTAGTTTTTCATTTAATTCAAGGATGGTTTGTTTGCTTTTAGTAAGATCTTCTGAAGGAACCACAAGAGTCTTTTTCAGAGTTTTGTGTTTTCTTCGAAGAGTTTGATATCTTTCCATAAGTTCATATAATCCTATTTCAAGTTCAGAGCGAGGTAGGGAAGAAAGTACCTCTCTTTCATCGTCGGAGTCTAAAAGTTCTCCTTCTGATAGAACGTCGTTGGTTTTAGCCATGAATGCTACATTAGCACGTTCTTCATCAGAATCATCTTCGAATTCTGAATCATCCCAAGTTGCCATAAGACCCTTTTTAGCTTTCTCAGGTCTTTCATCTTTCTTAACCTTTGGACAATCATTTTTTATATGTCCAGGTTCTTTACACTCAAAACACGTGATATCTCTTCCATAGGTTCTCCTTTGATCGTATGTAGGTTCAGACCTTCTTTTTGGTCTTTTGAACTTATTTCTTCTCTACTTCCATAGTTGCCTAATTTTTCTTGATATGAGAGATATGTCATCTTCGTCTGATTCTTCTTCAGATTCTTCCATTTCCTCCTCTGCTTGATACACCTTTTTCTTTTCATATTTAGCTTTCAGAGCAATGGATTTGTTTTTCTTTTGGGGTTCATCTTCTTGGAGCTCTATTTCATGACTTCTTAACGAACTGATTAGTTCCTCAAGACTTATGCTATTTAGATCCTTTGTTAGTTTCAAGGCAGTTACCATTGGTCTCCATTTGGCAGGAAGACTTCTGATAATTTTCTTGACAGATCAGCAGTAGAATAGCCTTTGTCTAGAACTCTGAGTCCTGCAATGAGCATTTGAAATCTTGAGAACATGGTTTCCACAGATTCATCATCTTCCATCTTGAAGACCTCATATTTTTGAACTAGTGCAAGAGCCTTCGTCTCCTTGACTTGAGCATTCCCTTCATGAGTCATACAAAGAGAGTCAAAGATGGACTTTACAGTTTCTTTGTTGGTAATTTTCTCATATTCTGTGTAGGAAATTGCATTTAACAGAATCGTTCTTGCTCTGTGATGATTTTTGTAGGTTTTCTTTTGTGCATCTGTAAACGCACTTCTATCAATCTTTTTACCTGCAGAGTCTACAGGGTGACTGTAGCCATCAACTACTAGATCCCATAGATCTAAGTCAAACGAAAAAAGTAACTTTCAATTCTATCTTTCCAATAGTCAAATTTTTCTCCATCAAAAATAGGAGGTTTTGCACTATAAGAATCTCTTTCATTTACAATAACACTTGACTCAGCATTTGGTGTAGACATTGTTTTTCACACTTGGATCGGTACTGAACACTGTTAAGTGCTTGATAAAAATTCAATCTTTTTATCACCTCAGAACCGGAGCTCTGATGCCAATTGAAGGTGTGAAAAACACAAGAAAGGGGGGTTTGAATTGGTTTTTCAAAATAAACTTGTTTCTTAAAAATAAATTCTTTTAGAGCCCCTTTCGTTTTAATGGTAGTGACCTATGTTGAAAATCAAGTGATGAACACGTTATGTTTATACTAGTTCACTTGAGAAACCCTCAAGTTAGTCTAGTCCACCTGCCAAGGTGATTTTGCCTCTTTCAACGAGGCCTTAATCCACTATTCAGTCAAATCAGTACAATGCACGAGCCAAACCGCTGGTGACTAACACAACCTCTAAAACTCATAAGTTTTAGACTTCTCAAGTAATACAACCTCACAGGTCTTACTCAAGGAACAACCTCTAAGACACACGACTTAGACTTCTCAAGAAATACCACCACAAGGTTTTTCTTAAGGAACACAAACCTAAGTTTGAACAAGTTACGTTTACAGAAATGTGCTTCTATACAAACTGAAAATGTAAACACGTTTTTGACCAGAATGACTTAAGAAAGATTTTAGAAAGAGATAGTATTGTTGTAGCGTTGGTGTGTATCTTTCTTCAAGTCTTTTACTTCCTTTTATAGCCATGTGAAAAGAGTCGTTGAAGTGTAATCATTATATCTAAGTAGGCTGGCGGCTAGAAGCGTGAGGACAGATAAAACCTTTTGCGTGCTGCGCTTTTTGTCTTCGATTGTACCGTTGCACTGTTACCAAGATATCTTCGCTAGAAATGAGGTACATCTATACTATGTAGCTTTGTCTTCATGGCTTCTCGACTTCAGAGGCTTTTCATGAGCATGAGTAAGAAGGGAAAACTTAGTTAGGTTCTTGAGTTTCTCAAGTCTTCGGATCTTCAGAGCAGCGTCTTCAGAGTCTTCAGCACTTGGTCTTCAGAACCTTGTTTGCTTGGTGTGTTATCTTCATATCTTCAGAGGTTTCTGATAGTATTTAATTTAAGCATAAGTAGAGACTTTGATTAGGTCTTCAGAACCTTGATCAGAGAGCGTAAGTCTTCAGCATCTGGACTTCGTTCTATCAGAACCTATGTCTTCAGATCTTCAGAACTCGTTCTCCTTTTCTTTTGTATCAGCATATGGACTTTGTATTCTCTCGTATTGAGTTCTACTTCTTAGGCGAAGTATTTTCCTTTAAGTATTGAGTTCGCGCCGTTTTACGGAAGCATAACCTGTTTGTTAAGTTCTCACAAATAACAACCATTAGCTGTACAAAATTGTTCATACAAAAATACAATTTGATATCATCAAAACTTAGAGATAAAGTTGCAGAACCAAATCTTGTTCTCACATTATGAGTAGTTAAACCCCTCAATGCTAGGGGGTATCCCTGATTCGGATTTGTTAAATAATTTCGATTTGAACCTTGTGATAACAAAAAAAAATTATTTTATTTGATTTACTTTCAATTTGTTTTTAATGCTTTCTCTTTCATAAAAGTTGAGTTTGATTTACGATTAATCTTTAGGCCGGACCACCATTGCTGACGCTCAATTGAGAGTATTTCATAGTTGATATCACCTAGGACTAGGAATACCTTATGGAAACTAGAATATTCTTGATAAAGTAATGCTTAAATTCATCTGTAATTCACTATAGACATAGGGGGTTAATTTGAATGTTTAAAGGTTTTCTTATTAAGGACTAAGGTGTAAACACCCTTAATAACCGGTAGTCAATATTTTGAAATAAGTTGTTGCAAGGTCAAGTTAAAATTATTGAAGGGTCCAATCATACACCTTCCCTAGCATGTTCACTCATATTACTCTAAATCGTTCAACTGCTCTGTTTACTTTTAAATTTCAATTTATTTTCTAATTATAAAACAAAAATTCCGAAGCCCCAAGTAATTTGTTTACAACATGAACTTTGTATCGTCAAGCAGACCTTGAGATTGATATTTGGGATTGTCCATTATTACTATATTTGAAGATTAGTGCACTTAATAATTAACCGATCAATGGTTATCTCCATTATGTACCTGGTACTAAAATACCCACTGCCTTGTGGGCGAGTCAGGACACTACGAGGCAGTCAACGGATAGCTTAAGAATGTTATCAAAATAGCCTAGTGACAGAAATGGAAGAATTATCCATTGTGGGCGCCCCTTCTCTGAAGCCTCAAATGCCAACGTCGATTTATGGGACCGCATGTTAGTCATGATCAATGAAAGATGCCCATAGAGGACTTTAAAGAAGTCAGAATAGGTCCCTCGCCCACGACATGCTAGAAATGTCGACTTGTTCACCTAGGATCCATCTAATATGCCCTAGATAGCTACAAGAGTGGTGAGCCACCACCTCTCCATCGGCCCTTTTACAAAGCCAGTGGCTCAGAGGAAGTGGAAAGTTGGGGAGGGGAAAATAGTTGCTTTAATACCCCCATATTCCCTTAAATGCTCAATTGGATGTCAGTTGAGATCAATTGAGTTCCTATATACTCTATCTTTTGTTAATTGGAACTATTGGAACTCCTAAGTATTCTAAATATTATCAGTTAAAACCAATAGAGTAACTAGTGAATTATGAAGAGAGAGCATTTATTAATAAAAGATGCAGACCAATATTAATAAGTTCAAGATAGGACATTTTGGTAACATCAATAATGGACCAATTGATATTAGTTGACAAAATATCAAATGGAGATATTTTACACCATCGTATAATATTATATATATATAATTGGTGAATGAGAAAGAAAAAGAAGAAAGTTAGTAAGAAGAAAAGAAGAGAAAGAAGAGAGAAAGAGGAAGAGAAGAGCTCTTGGTGGAAGAAGAGGAAAATCATCAACAACATTCATCTCTATCATCAATATTCTTCATCAAGGTGAGGTCCATTAGTTAGATACTTGGTGTAGAAATTTGGAGAAAAACTTGTATGATATTGGGATTAGGTTGAGTGAAATATGTTAACTTGATGAATTACGTGTTTATATGATGTTATACTATATTAATTAAGTGTTTGGATGCTTTTTGGAGAAGTGGGTGTGAGGTTTAGGCCATGGATACTCTCATTTTTGTATTTTGCAGATTCTGAATATCGGATGGGTCGCACTGCAAGCTAGAGGCGAGCTAAAGGCGACCTGCTATCCTGCTACGGTCGCACAACGAGCTGAAAGCGAGCTCCTCGCTTAGAGCTTGCAGAAAGACCATGGTAGTGTTTTGGTTCTGTCCAGGCCTCGCTCAGGGTCGCACAGCGAACTCAAAGTGACCCAGCCTCGCTTTCACGTCGCACAGCGACCATGACAGAATTATGTTTTCCCGTTTCTTGTTTCCCTCATAACTTGTGAACCGTAACTCGGGTTGAAGCATGGTCGGAAGCGTTGGAAAGCTATTCCAATGCGGTATATGATAAAAAGTATTTAATTGAAAATATAAATATAGGTGATTGATTGATAAAATAGTATTAAATTGAAGTAATTGTGAAATGATTATGTTTGACATGTTATGCCTCCCTTATATGTGTGCTTAATATAATGCCCCATGTTGATAAGTGCTATGATGTGATCATTTCCTTGCTTGTTCCCGTTTGTTCAGTTGAATGTTCGGATGTGATGTGGTTGTGATGTATGCTTGAATTGAAGTAGGCCTAAGCTACAAGGTGGTAAATCACTTGAGTTTTCGGACTTAGTTTCCGATGGATTATCGTTGCGATATGCTTGTGGGGGTGTCATAAGGCGTATACCCACTCAGCATTACACATCGACGTTATCGGTATATTATACGCACCTGAGCTACTGTTACGATGTGCTTGTGGAGGTCTCATAGGGCATATACCCACTCCGCGTTACACATCGGCGTGATCGGTACGACGAGGTTGTGATGCCATGGAGGAAATATCACTTCGTTACTTACCTTTAGAGGGGTTGTGTAGCCATACAGTGTAAATCACTCCCTTACTCGCTAGTGCTTTCACCCGGTGTGCTTGTGCAGTCATGTAGGCGTCTTTGCACTAGGCATTACACATATGCGTATTGATGATTGACGGATGGGATTCCGTGGCCACTTAAGCCTGGATCACTTGTACCCATCTGAGTCATTGTGTTGTGTGCTTGTGTAAGTCTCTTGATGCTAGGCACTTGGTTACTCACTGAGGGTGTGATGTATGACCTAGGTAGACAGGCATATACTACTTTTGGATTCCTCGTACGCGGGTAAGGGTTTGCATACTTGATTGCTTTGATCTGTTTGTGTGACTGTGCGTTTGTTAATTCTCAATTAAGTGGTCAATGGGCTCTCAATTGCGATGATATGTGTATTCTTGTACTAGACAATGAGGAAACCTGTTAGATTTCAAACATGCTATATATTTGTATTTGATACTTGGCATTTTTCATTACTTTCATGTCTTAATTGTGGATTTTTGTTGTTAATTGTTGTTGTTCTTCATGCATAATATTTATACCTTTGGTGCTTGTAATTTGTGTGCTATTGTGCAGGAAAGTGCACTAATTGATCAAAGAAAGAAGACACAAAGAATTGATGCAAGCTGCCAAAGAAAGAGGAAAACAACAGCTGGTTTTCTTTGCAAAGCATGGCGAAGTCCCCAGTGAACGTTCGCTTTGCGAACTCTGGCGAAGCTCTCAGCGAGTAAGGCAGGGGAAAAAGGACCCAAAATTCTCTTTGCGAATGTTTTGGTGAGTGGTTCGCTTTGCGAATGAATTGTCCGCTTTGCGAACTCACGATGACAGCCAAGGGCGGTTTAACTTTCAGAAGGCACTTAAGGTGCCATTTTCTTCATTCGCTAGGCGAATGGATCATTCGCAGTGCGAATGCATCAAATCCCAAGTGTACTATAAAGTGTTTTTTTTACATTTTCTTGGGATCATAACTTGATATTTTCACACCAAAACATACTTTTCTGAGTTTTGATCATCCAAGATTGATTTTTCACATAGAGAAGCTGAAGTCACATCCGATCTCAATTATTCGACGCGGATGTTCTTTCATCTCCTCTTGAATCTTCTTATCCTAGCTACCATGAAAATGTGTAGCTAAACACCTTTTGTTTTAAGATTAGAGGTAGTTAATCTTGCTTATATGTATTTCTTTTGATCTTTTGTATATGAATGTAGCGAGCGATTTTTGTCGGTGACGCGACCACCTTATCGCTGGGTTTTCCTCACCGCAATGGTATGAGGGGGTGCTACTTTCTGATTTCTTATTTATCCCATAAAGCTGGAAGGAAAAGGGAAGGTATCTAAAACTAATCTTGCACACGAATGTTTAACTGAACAAACGCTTAAAGAGATTGGGGGGTCCGGGGTCAGGTTATACAATGGGTAGTTGTTAGTTACCCATCCTATATGTGGTTATCCACATGATATTAGCTTTAGGTTTTGCTTTGTACTTGATGGTGTTTATCTGTTAATGGGTTTGGGAAAGTTTCTTGGGAAATGTGACAGGGAGAGTGAGTTTTTTGTTGATGTTTTTGGGAAGGTGCTGGACCTAAGTTTTGATTGATGTATGTGGGTATTGGACCTAGAGTTTTTGATTAGTATGCTCGCTAAGATTTCACAATCTTATGCCTACGTATTCCCGTTTAAACGAAACAGGGAAATCAGAGCAATCGTAGTTCCTCCTATTCTAAGGGAGGAAAAAGATGTTTTGGTGTCCCGTTCAAAGCCCAAGACAGATGCTAAAAAGAGTATTTGTGTCTTGTTCAAAACCCAAGATTGAAGCTAAAAGGTTGACTGAAAGAGAATTTGTCATCTCTAAAGAGGGATTGTTGATTTTTGTGTGCCTTGATCAAAGCCCAAGGTTGAAGCTAAGAGGTTGATTGACTCCACTGGGGAAGTCCTTATACAAAGCCGAAGAGGAGGCTGTATGAGACCGACTCAACAAAAGAGTGGATATATCAGTGTCTTGTATAAAGCCCAAGACGAAGGCTAAAAGAGACTGACTCTTTGGGGATATCATTATATGAAGCCTAAGAGGAGGCTAACTCCACTGGGGAGGTACTTATCTGTCTTGTATGAAGCCCAAGATTGAGGCGAAAAGGAGTTTGACTCAACAAGAGAGTGCTTTTATCTGTCTCGTACGAAGCCCGAGATTGAGGCTAAAAAGGGTTGTCTCAACAAGAGAGTGCTTTTTATCTGTCTCGTACGAAGCCTGAGATTGAGGCTAAAAATGGGTCGAGTCAACAAGAGAGTGTTTTTTATTTGTCTCGTAGGAAGCCCGAGATTGAGGCTAGAAATGGCTGACTCAACAAGAGAGTCTGGAACGTGATTGACTCAACAAGAGAGTCTGAAAAGGGGTTGACTCAACAAGAGAGTCTGAAAATGTGATTGACTCAACAAGAGAGTCTGAAAAGGTGATTGACTCAACAAGAGAGTCTGAAAAGGTTAGCTCCATAAGGGAGAACCATTGTACGAAGCCCAAGAGGAGGCTGACTTTCCTAAGGAAAGGTTCATTATACAAAGCCTAAGAGGAGGCTATCTTCTGCTAGGAATTATTGAGATCCCGAGGCAGGTCCAAGTGGGGAATCAACTCTTGCAAGGGAATGCAGAAGAATTGATGGATCAGACACCTTGAGGTTCTGGTTTGGGATAGTGTTATATGATGATAAACTGACCCTGGCTGGGGGATGAAAGAGACGGGGTTTTGGAACCCACAAGTTTTAACTCTGCTGGAGATTAATCCAGAATCCGGGGTTTCTTCCTATGTTTGTAGGGAACTTGAGAATGTCTTTGAGACTCAAGAAGATTTAGACTTTCCAAGTCTATTAGTATGGTCTATCTTTGTACAATGCCCAAGAGGAAGCCGACTCGTTTAAGGGATGAGTATCAACCCTAAAATTGGTTTGAGGGTTTTCTGGTGACTCTTTTTAGAAAAACAGCTCTAGCAAAGGATGACTAAGTTCTGTCCTATACCTCTAAGAGGTTGTGAGGGTCCTTGTACGAAGCCCAAGAGAAAGCATGAGAACTTTTAAGAAGCCGACGGGTCCTTGTACAAAGCCCAAGAGGAGGCGGGGATGCTTTTAGGAAGCCTGTGGGTCCCCAAACAAAGAGAAGTTCAAGAAATGCAATTCACAGAGAAGAGATCATTTCAGGAAAGTTCGAGTGTTTGGAAGAAACTCAAGAGATGTTATTCACAGAGAATAGATCAACTCCGAGGAGTAGAATTTCTTTGACAATTTCTAAGGGTGACAGTCTGAGAAAAGGTTCACCGAGAATACTGCCTTTCTCTTTGTTCCATATTGATTAACCCCAAGAGAAGGGAAGACTGTATCTGGAAATCCTATGGGGATCTAGTTTTGACTGTATTTAAGAGTGACCAACATGGCTTTACCTAGTTCTAGACCTAGTTGCCGGGAAAAACTCTAAATAACTATACTAGTATATATACAGTTGATATATGACAAGTATTTAAAGGAGTATGAAAAAAGACTAACCATGCGCAGCTTCCCACAATACAGTTATATATATTTGACATGTATTTAAAAGAATGAAAGAAGACTAACCATGCGCAGCTTCCCATAATACAGTTATACATATTAAAGCGAGTAAACGAAAGCGGATAAAACTTACAGGTGAGCAAGCTTCCATGCTGTTTTGTTAGTTGTTCAAAGAACTTGAAGAAAGTTTTGATAACAATTGTATACTTGAATCTAAATCAAAAGGGAAATTGTTTTGAAAAGATTGTTGGGGCTTATACTCAAAGTGAGGCCCAAGGTTTAACAGTGATCGCACCATTGTTTTGAATATCGTATCGGGACTTATACAACGACTGAGGCCCAAAGTGTTTTTTTGTACAAAGGTATGGGTCTTACAACTCAAGGAGAGGCCCAAAGATTATTTTTAAAAAGAAAGATGGGACTTACAACACGAGGGTTGGCCCAGATGGTTTATTTGAAAACGGCGATCGCGCCGAGGTTTTTGAAAACACAGTGGGTCTTATACAATGTCTGAGGCCCAGCAAGGTATCTTATTTACAAGGAATGGGTCTTACACTCTATTAGAGGCCCAAAAGTGTTTTTGTATAAGTGATGGGGCTTACAACTCAAGGAGAGGCCCAAGATTATTTTACACTGGCGATCGCACCGAGATTTTTTATCGTGTCGGGACTTATACAATATCTGAGGCCCAAAATGGTTTTGGTTAAAGGGGATTGGGTTTTACACTCTATTAGAGGCCCATGAGTGTTTGAAAAGGTTTTGTGAGAGTGAAAATCAAAGAAACCCTAATTTCATCATTTTTAAAAGTAAATTCTTAAAAAAAATTAATAAATAATGATAAAATACCAAATAAGCTTGAATAAACAACTTGTGATTTTTGGTTAAGATTTGAAAAATGATGTTTTAATCACAAGATGAATTAAAACTCATTTGATTTTGATTTTCAAGATAAAAATCCACTTTTAAAAGTGTTTAAAACAATTAAAAATGAATTTATTTACAAAAATACCAACTATATTAAATAATTAATATAAATCTGATTTTTTTGTGGAACAAAATATCTTAATATTTTGTGATTTTTCAGAAAAAGAACCAATAAAAAATGAATAAAATTGAGAGAGTTATTAATTTTCCAAATTATTTAAAATAATATAACAAATATTTAAAAATATGAAAAAAAAAAAAAGTAAAAAAAGGATCTGGGGCGAGGGAGATTCGAACCCCAGATATCTTGTGTGCAGCGTGCGCCTTCTACCACTGGGGTGGTGATACATCCGTGTATCAAAACCACCCCATGAATACATGAGGCATGCCTTGTTTTTGGCATGGCCAAGGCAAGGCAAGACAAGGTTTTGGCCAAAAACGTGAAGCTTGTAACTTTCTCATTTCTCCATGGATTGGGATAAAATTTAGGTCTATCTTGCCTAGAATTTCACAAGGAATCCAATGGTGGTGGTGGTTTTTTCAAATGAGGCTCCTATTTCAAAACCCGATAGTGCTCTTGAAATAGGCCTATAATTGCATTTTCTATGCTACCTCTTGTTACAGGCATGAATTACATGATGAATTGGTTCTAACACAACATATATAACAAGTATGAGATGTGCATGATCAGTGGACTTCAAAGCAATGCATATTTCAAAGAGTTCAAGTTGTGATGCTTACCTCTTTAGGAGCTTTTTGGGCTATCTGCCAACTTTCTTGTTCCAGAAGTAATTTGATGCTTTAGACACTCTCAATTGATCCCTTAGAAGCTTTAAGAATGGTTGGAACCAGCTGGAATCCTCAGGAACAAGTTTGAGTTCTTTCTTGCAAAAAGGGCAAGAGTGACCAATATGGCAACTCTCTCAAATGGTGTTCCAGATGTGGGGAACCATTTGGGACAGGTCAAGGATGATATTTGGAGTGAGTTTGATGTTTTATCTGGTTTTGAAAGTGACTGAATCAAGACATGGCTTGAAAAATGCAAAAAAGTCCAATTTTGAGGTTTTGAGAGGGGACTTTGTGATTTTGTTGTTACAGGTCACATGTGAGAGTTTAGACAGCTTAGATATGACATATTCGATGTGTTTGGATCATGATCTGTGATGGAATTGCTCTCTAACTCAAAAAATCAAAGTTACCTTGCAAAAGAAGGCATTTTGGCCTAGAGAAAGGGATTTTGAGGAAAGCAAGTGTTGTAGTGCTTTGGTGTACTCAAACTGAGCACAATTGAGCTCTATTTATAGTAAAGCAAGTTTGTTTTACAAGCAATAGTGTGTGGCAACTACAGTAGGTTGTTGGCCAATTGGATCACTTTGGAATCTTTAGTCTCCTCTAGCCATTGACTAGAGGTTAGAGCACAAGCTTTGTAGCTTTGGTTCAGAGATAAACTTGGACTGAATTCAGTTGGAATAGGCTCAGTTCATGCCACCTTGGTGCATCCATTGAATGCTTGAAAACAAAATTGGAGTCTTGAAGCATCTTTAGCCTTTTTAGGTTTTGCATGCTATTTGTAGATTCATGGACTTTGGAGGCTGGGAGATCAGATCATACCCCTTGGATTTGATTCTCAGATGTGTCCAAAATGATGACAAGGCTTAGATTTGTCAGATTTGATCAAATCGAGCAAAATGCACAAAATCTGCCAAATCTGTCTTGGAAAAATCAGTTCATGAGGCCATGTTTCAAGGGTTGTATCTCCTTGCTCAAATGGAATTTGGAGATGATCTGGTACTTGTTAGAAAGCCCTCATTGCATACTTCAACTTTTATGTCCAACCCAAGACCTGGTTTGACTTGGATCAAGGTGAAAAATGTCCCTACATTTTAAAAAAAGTAAGGCAGATTTTGACTTAGTGAAAATTTCACTAAGTGTTGGAAAAAATTTAATTTTCATGTTTTCAGCCATTTTGATCACTCCATAACTAAAAATCCATGAGGAATTGGAATGAGATGTAGTTAACACTTTTAAAGTATGCCATGAGAGCTACAAATCCATCTTTGGACCATCCAAAATGGTTGCTTGGATCTCAAGTTATGATCCTTGGAAGTTGGTACCCTAGCCACTTTGTTTCATAACTTCGAAAAATTCTAAGTTTTTTTATGGTAACCCCTTTTACAAGTTATCTCACTTTCTTTGGTTTTTCTTGATTAATGATGATTCCAATCACACATTAACATCATTTTAGGGTTAAGGAACCGTGGTTGACCAAAAAATCAAAAAGTCAAACTTTGACTTTTTGTACAGCTGACTTTTTCAGTAGATGAAATCTAAACTGTGCGATCCTCTATGAAATCAAGTTCTTGACCTAAATCAAACTTAATAGATGGATTCCATAGGTGATATAGGGTGTATTGAATCATGTCCCAAGGTTTGGGAGCATGTCTTGGTCAAAAAGTCAAAGGTACAGTTAACTTTTTCTTCAAAACCCTAATTGTTGTTCAGATGAAATTGAAACTTGTGAATCAAGCTTCTTGGATCAATCCATTGTTGCAAATGGATCAATATGGTGTATTGGAGACCCTCAAATCATGTCTTGAGGTCTTGGCTCATGTTTTGTCCCAAAAGTCAACTTAGGGGTGAATTAGGTCAAGAAACCCTAATTCCTGATTTTTTGTGAATGCATCCCCTGAGGCTAAATTAACTTGATGATTGGGTTCATGAGGTCCAATGGAGTATCTTAGGTTGTGTTTTGAAGCATTGGCTCATGCCCAGAGGAAAATTTCCATCTGGAGGCCCTGGTCGACCAAAACCCTAATTTGGTGACACTGGCGATCTTGAAGCTTGATCCACTTGGAAGGTAGCAACTTTGTGCTTGATTCTTGATGTGGGAGTCCTCTTGATCCTTTATAGGTGTTTGAGAGGTTAGACAAGTTGAAGATCATGTCATTTCTTGATTGATCCTTTGTCTAAGGCTCAGAGAGGGCTCAAAACCCTAATTCTTAATTATAGTGAATGCTCAACCCTCCTTGAGGAGACTGGTGAGGCATGATGATACATCCATATTATGGTGATGATTTGCACAATGATGGGAAATCTTGGTGATCAAAATTTGGGGTATGACAATGAACAAGGTTGATGATCAATATATGATGAAGTTTTTTGTTCTTAATGATGTATTTGTGGTTTGAATCACTCTAGACATAGATTTTCCAAATCTTGACCTAATATCTTCATCTCTTAAAAACCAAACTCTAGACATAGATTTGGGGGTTAATATTCGCTTTGTATTGATCTTAACGGTTGTTGTTTTGATTGTTAGCGTGAGACATCATCTAACAATTTAAACAACGATACTCACGAATTTACTTTAGACATAAACACCCCCCGAATTACTCTTCAACAAAACCCCAGATCAATTGTGGATCCGTATCTGATGTATGTACCTTGTAGAGCCGAGAGGACCGATAGGATAGGAGAACTCACTGAGATTATTATCTTACCCCAATATTGTTGTTGGTTTTTAGGTTTTATTTGCAGGTTTAGTTTTCAAGAGTAGTTGTGGATAATGTTTCAAGGGAAGCTTAGATCGTAATCTTCCACAGTGTATTGTGTACAATGAAGGATATTGTACTTAGATCTTAGATTTTTCTTTTGGCACATTTCCATATCTTGTACCATAGGTTGTTCTTTTATTGTTGGTTGTGGTCAAGTATGTAAATTATGCCAATAGGCACTTATGATGGTGTCAATACCGAATAATAACACTTGTATGATATTATTCTAGATATATATTATACAAGGCGTTACAATTTCCATTAAAGAGGAGGGAGACAAGTTATCCAGTGTTGGTTTCAAACAAAATAACCTACCTCGTAATCCAACTTGGTGTTTGTCAGGAAAGCAAATACCTTCCCAATCAGGATTGAGAGATTCACATTAGCCACATATGCTGTGAGGCCAAAGATTGTGTCTATGTTATGATTAAACTAGAACTTACTCAAGAGTCAAATCTTTGTTATTTTGATGTTTGTCCAATTAATTAGGCTTTAGACCTGCATCTTGATGTGTCAGGGACTATAGACCCGAGTGTAGTTGCTGTTTAGTTTTCTTTTTTCTTGGCTTTAGAAAAAAAAATGAATAGAGGAAGATTATCATTTCCTGATGATTATCATTTCCTTTAAGAAGTTAAAAATGGTAAGAGGAAGATTAACTCTGATGTTCTTGGTAAGGAATAACAAGAGATGCTTGTCATCCCAAGTAAGCATTTCCAGTTGTTTCTCTCTTGGACGGAAATTTGACACTAGAAGTTGATACAAAACTTTTCCAATTGGTAGTAGAGTAGCAGGACTGTTGAGATTATCGTAGTTGGCATAAAATAGGTGAAGGTGATCTGAGTAGACATTGTTGAATCTATAATGTTCAACACAACAACCTTCCTCTTCACAATTTATTGTCTGAGCAATAAGTGACTGAGTAATTGTGATACGAGGGCCATTGACATAGGACTGGATTGACTTAGCATCATGATCACCAGATGGTCCGACGGAGACATTTAACTAGAACTATTTAACGAGATTAATGTAGATGGGTCCATGAAGAATGTCAAAGTAACCATTCAACTTTTGTTTGCGAATAATTTTCCTTATATCAAAACCTTTGTCTTTCAAATCATCGAGATCAACAAACTTTTCATTGATAGCGAACAAAATATTTTCATCTAAGATTGTTGAAGACATTTTTGAAGAAAAGAAAAGACTTTGAAACTAGGTTTGAAGATACAAAGAGTTGGAAATGAGACGTTGAAACTAGGAATAATGTTTGAATAAAATGGAGAATAGGAAATGAAACAATCAGATAAGCTCAAACACCTCCTTGAAAATCCAAAAGATACGTTACGTTTTTGAATATGGATTATCATTGTTATTCTATTGATATGATTCCAATGCGCACCATGATTTAATTTTTTTTTTTTTGAAATTGAAACCACATATTACCTTGGTTTTTAACAAAACCGAGGGGACAATTAACTTATTATCTCGGTTATTCAAAAAATCAGAGGGGAAAAATAATTCAGGAACCTTTTATTATTATTATTATTATAGTTTTGTAAACTAAATGATATATTCTGTCAGTTTCCTTAATAACCGAGGGATAAGATAATCAGATTTTACTATAAAAGCACTAATTAAACATATTTTACCTTAATCTTGACTTATATGTAGTCGCTCCAAACTCGAACGCATCATTCTTTTGGGATCCATCTCATAAAATGGTGTTGATGTTGTTGTTGTTGTATTTAAAAGCTTGAAAAACTTCTTTGTGATATATTGCAAATGCAGAGAAACATTTTTCAGTAGTTGGAACAGATAATTCCTTTAGAAGTTAGATGCATTCAACGATTAGATCAGATAACTCCCAGAAATTGGATGCGTGCAATATTTTGACCAGATAACTTCTTACACCAAAATTCTTCTTTTGTTGTATTATTGTTTTTCAATATTTTGTGTAAACAATGTAATTTTAAAAAAAAAATCATGTTCACCTCGGTTTTAAAAAAAAAATTGAGAGGATAACATAGCGTGATAATTTTAGATATTGATCACCATTCGTAAACAAATCTTTGTCGTCCATTTTATGATTATCAATGCTCTAGACACTACTATTAGTGATCCACGTGAAACCGGAAATTTTTTCCATTATATAGGTCTTCTGATATCTATAATTGATAAAGAAACGTCATGAAGCTCTTGAAACTATCTACATCCTCCATATTAACTTTTGCCATTAAGAGTTCTCTATGATGGATTGCAAGTGCAGAAAATTATCTGTGTTCAAGGTTTGTGATTTTAAATATTCATTTGAGCAGAAAATCATTTATTTTTTTCCTAACCCTTTTTTATTTTAATATTACATGTAAACAATGTAATATTCCAACATTGTAGTTTGTAAAACAATTATTTTTATTTATTACAATGTAAAGAACTTCAATTAAAAAAAATCTATCTTACCCATCGGTTTTATTGTAAACTGAGATGTGTTAGGCGTTAGTTTGGTAAATAATAAAAATGCAGATGCTGAGGTTCGAAACCATGTGCAAATTAATTTATTCCTCGGTATTTAAAAACCCGAGGTGATAAGTTGTTACTTTTCATGACGTCTTTCGTTACCTCGCTACTGCAGTCGAGGTTAGGGGTGTATATGGGCCAGTTTGGATTGGGTTTGACCAAACCCAATATCCAATCCATATAAGGCACTCCAGTTTGGTGAAGTAAAATAACCACTCATTACACCGATGAGTCGGTTTGGGCAAACCCACTAATTTGTGGGTTGGATTGGGTTGAGAAGTGGGTTACCCAAATAATATTTCTTTTTTGTTAATATTAAATGACTAAATGATGAGTCGTCATATTTTTTTTTTATAAAAATTATTCAACATTTTTATTTTCTTAAAAAAAATACATAACCTATTTTTATTATCTTTTAACATCATTAAATAATAAATGATATCATCAACTAATAAAATTATCATAAAATACTAGCAACAAACTAAAGTCGCATGACATAAAATTGTATTAGCATCAAATATCTAAAGAGTGAAACATTCAAAATTAGTTAAAATCATGGTTCATTAAAATAGTACTGTAAAGAGGCTAAAATTGCAACAACTAAGTTAATATTTATCAAAATCATTAAAATTGTAATAATAAATGTTTGAAAATTTTACCCCATACCCCTACAATTATACTCATACCCCTACATTTTAAAAAAAATGTCAATTCTATCCCTGTTTATTTTTATTATTTTATTATTTTTATTTTTTTACTGTTTACGGTTCTTGTCAAACCGTGTCAGAGTTCCAAAAAATTCACCCAATCTAACTCGTCTCGGAACACTTATACTATGACTTCCGGTAGGCAATTTTTCACTCCGGAAGACTTCTGATAAGAGTTCCGCTTTATTAAAAAATATTTACCAGAAGTGTTGCAAAAAGACTTCCGGTGCTTAGACTTACTTATGACTCTTCCGGAACAGTTTCCATCATGTCTTCCGGTTTGGTCATAGTGTGTACCAGAACACTTTTACTAAAGTTTCGGTTTGTAAACCTTGTGTACCGGAACTCTTTTCCCGAGACTTCCGGTTTGTTTTCGTAAATCTATTTTTTTTATGTAAGTTCGGAAATTCCTCTGCAAATAAGCAATAAAGACCAGATATGTGTATACACGTCTGATGTTTTTTCAACTACTCAAAGATTTGGTACACGAGAAGAAGTGATAAGATGGATTAAAGAGATCAGAATCCAAAATAAAGTAACGGTTATCATCACTCATTCAGATATTGAAACAGGCAAGAGAAGAAGAAGTAACAAATTAATATTTGGTTGTGATAAAGGTGGGAAACACAAGGATACTGATAGTGGTATCCAAAGTGCAACGAAAAAATGTGGATGTCCATTTAAAATCAGGCCGACTCCGGCGAAAGATGGGTCTGGATGGAAGGTTGATGTAAAATGTGGAGTTCATAACCATGGTCTACCTGATAGATTAGAAGGTCACTCATTTGTTTGTAGGTTAACTGCGGATCAGAAGCAACATGTTGTTGATTTGACAAAGAGAAAGGTTCCACCTAGACATATATTGCTTTCCTTGCAAGAGAAAGATCCAGATAATGTCACTCAGATCACACAAATATACAAACAGAAGAGTATGATAGAAAAAGAGATAAGAGGTCCTAGAAGTGAGATACAACATTTGTTTAAATTGGCAACAACTTACGCCTATATTACCAACGCATTATGAAATATAAATTATGTTATTCATTTTTTATTTCAAAATACGATTCATGAATTATGTTATTCATTTTTAATTTCAAAACATGAATCAACTGTTATGTTATTCATTTTAAAGCTAAATATATGTCTACAAGTTAACACATAAACATATCCCAACTACGTCAAGTGAGTCTAAAAGTTAATACATAAACATAAACATAAGTCACAAAGTCTAAATGTTAACACATTTAAATAAACATAAATATAAGTCAATGTGAACGAGCAATATGTAAAGCTTCGAACAACTCAACAAACTGTGGATCATCCTCTTCAGCACCAGCCCGTTAAAGATAACGATGAATCAATGAAGTAACACGAGCCCAGCTAGGATCAGATGGTTCTGCTTCGTAAACGGGAACTGGCACCTCTCTTGGCGCATCACGACGGGGCGATATCAGACGAGGATGCAAAACACGATAATACCACTGAAGATATCCATCATCTGTCTCAGATGGGGTGGTGGCCAGTGTTGTCGGACAAATCACATCCGCAACACTCTGATGGTAACTAATCCACTCAACATCAATATCACCAGCCATCGTATAATCAAGAGGTGAAGGTGGAACATACTGCCTGTATCCAAACTGACGCATACATCTGTCAGGCAAGTATGGAACAATAATGTCACCCCACCTCAGACACCCCCTATATAGACACAACTTATTAAACTGACGCCATGCTCTATGGTTCTCGAATGGGCGCCATATGACATCGTCAGGTGTCAGCTCATCCAGAATATGTCGCAAGTCATCCACCTTTGGGACACCTTGCTTATAGGACCATCTCATCGCTCGAGGGAGACCAAAATTAGTAGCTGGTATCCAATTCTCTCCTTTTTTTCCAAGTGTTGGAAAATACTCATGAATCCAGCACTGTTACAAAATTAATACTATTAGTTAATTTAAAATAATTAATTATAACATAATAAACTAGAAAAATAAAATTAATATACTAAATAAAATTAATTAAAAGAAAATAAACTAAATTAAAATAAATACCTGTAGGAGAGTCGGATAACCACCGAGCTGCTTACAACTGAACATGGAAGCATCCTCGAGATATAAAGGGTAGCCAACGCAGCTGCTCCCCAACTGTATCCTAATAAGCCCCCTAAGTCCATAAATGGTGCAAGGTATTGTGCCTCGACAAGCGTAAAGGTCTTGTCTGCAAAAATCGTAGAACCCACTAACAACAACAAATAAGCTCTAGTCGCGTATGCCTAACTAGAAGCGGCTCTATGCTCGACGAATAGATCACAACTTATAATAAGAACCCCTACAGTCACAGACATATTTTTGTGCATCTCTCCGTGAAACTCTTAAGTAATCAACAACCCAATCAATAGCAAGCCCTTAACTGATATCTTGAGGGCTCCAAAAGACTCCCTTGATGCGTAAGTGAAGCAGAAAAGAGACGTCATCCAGAGTAATCGTCATCTCACCAAACGGCGTGTGAAATGAAGATGTCTCTAGATGTCATCTCTCCACAAATGCGGATACCAGGTTCGTATCTATTTTCGACAAACTGGTCCTCTGAAGTGAAGTTAAACCAGAGCTAGCTACCAAATTCTCCATCTCTCTAAGAAGCTGCTGTGGAACCCTATGAATCAGCTTCAACCCATGTCCTGCTACCTTCAACTCTTTCTTCGGACCCCTCTTCTGAAAAAAATTAAAAGTAAATATATTATAAAATACAACATAACAAATTCAGATTTTATTCAATATCAAATAATTGTAGTTTATTTACCTCACCGAACCATATATGTCTAGCAATATGATGTTCGTACTTAACCAAAAGAAAGGTATTGTACAGCAGAATAAAATGTTCTCTCAGAAGACTTCAAGAAATGGAAAATGAAAATGAAAATTTCTAAAATTATAACTATTTATACAAGGGTATTTTGGTCATAAAATTTTTAGTGTAGGGGTATGGGTATAATTGTAGGGGTATGGGGTAAAATTTTCTAAATATTTGATTAGTGGGTCAATAGATTTTTTTTTTTTTGGATCCGGTTACACTCGAAACCCAATTTTTTTAATGAGTTTTTTAGTTTTTAAATCCATATTCACCCAATTACTCGACCCAACCCTTTTTTTTAAAAAATTTTTAGGTTAATTTTATTAATTGATCCATCCCATATACACCCCTAGCCAAGGTAAAATGCGTGTCTAACGTTAAAAGAACTTTTATAGTAGTGTTTTGGGGAAAAAAAGATAGAATGACATAAAATGAGTTTATAAATATGTGAGGCACACTATTTTATAAATTAATTTTGTAAGAGTGAGTTATGCAAAATATAAAAACATAATATAATTTTTGGTTTTTGATTGGTTAATAGTTTTATAGTTTGGATATATAATTTTTTTTGAAAAGGAGAGGCGAGCGGCGAGCGATTCGCCTTCCTGTACTAGTGAACGGCGGTGCGTTCTTTCTTCACTGTTTGTTGCCCAGTTTTGTATCAGTTTAACTGTAATGGCTTAGACAACAACAATGAATCTTCGGCTTAAATTCCCAATCTTAGGGTTAGGGGCCTTGGTTTGTTGTTTGTTCTTTCTAGGTCACTGCGGGGTCTGATGGTTCGTGATTGTTAGAGGGTGGAGTTTCTGTTCCTGAAAGAGTTCGGCGGCGACTTTCTGGTTTTTATGGGAGACGGTCAGGGGTGGTCGGAGATGAAGAAGAGGAGATTTCGAAAAGGGTTACCTAGATGGGATTCTTTCTCGGTGGGTAGAGGAGATTTCAGATCAAATAACAAAGGTACATTCTCTGTTTATTTCTCTGAGTTTCCTGAGAGAACCGTTTCTAGAGACATTTTTCAGCTGTTCGGGTGTGTGGGGGAGGTAGTAGAGGTGGTTATACCCCCAAAGAGAAATATACAGGGGAATCGATTTGGTTTTGCTAGGTTCCGTGAAGGGGGAGATGCAAGGCTCTTGGCGGTGAAATTAGACAATATTTTGATTGACGGAAAGAAGATTCACGCAAATCTTTCTAGGTTTGAGAGAACGGTCCAAAACCAATACACAAAGGGAAGAGCGGGGGCTGAAGCGAGATGTGGTGTGAGTGGGTTAGAGAAGTTCTCGGCGGTGATCGGAGAAGAAACAACTTTGCGGGGATTAAATCTTATGCTGAAGTTGTGGCCCGTAAGGGGCAGGAGATTTATCTGAGGGGAAAGAAGGTCATGCTGAGTTTCAGTTCAAAATAGGTGGATTGTGATAGATTGAAGAAGGCCTACGTAGGACGGGTTTTGTCCCCCGGTTCCACATACAATTTACAAACTTCTTTCGAGATTGAGGGAGTTTTCACGATTAAAGTTACTCCGATGGGTGGTAATTTGTGTTTGTTGGAAGATATTGAAGAAGGTTTTATTAAGGAGTTATTGCGTAATGGCGAATCTTGGTGGAAATAATGGTTTTCCGAAATTATACCGTGGGACGAGCGGGTGGTGGATGTTGAGAGAGTTATGTGGGTTAGAGTGTATGGTGTGCCCTGTCACGCTTGGAACTTGGATTTTTTCATCGAGTTGGACAATTCTATTGGATCTTACATCTGTGCGGATGAGAGTACAACAAAAGGATTGAATTTGGATGTGGGGAGAATTTTGGTTAAGATGTTAAGTGATGACAGTCTAAAGGAATTGGTGTACGTGGAGATTGATGGAGTGGTTTTCCCGATTATCCTCAAGGAAGACACTTACGGTCCGGTCAGGATTTCAAAGGAGTTGTCGAGTTATAAGAATAGCAAGTCGGAGTGTTCTAATTCTGAAACATCTGGGTCTTTTTTGGACGATAGAATAGTAGGGGAAGAAAAGTTCGTTTCCATTGAAGATTACGGATCCGATTTCGACGCTTCTTGTGGCAATCTTGGGCCAGTTGTTCGGCCTATAAGCGCAGACGGCAATGAGGAGTTTTCTACTACTGATTTTGTTTCTGTTTCGGCTGCCAAGGTTGTCGACGGCAGCTTTGACGCGACAGTTGAGGGTTTGAAAGGAAACTCGGGAGGGGCTGATGTTTGTAGTTCTGGCATGATGGGAGCTACAGTTGGTAATGCAGGCGAGGAGTGTAATTTTGCATCTCCGCTTCAGTGTACTGCAGGAACTATTGTAGGCTGCAGCCTGGAGTCCAGCGCTCTTCTTCATGATGCTGTGGAGAAAGCGAATCTCAAGAGAATGAGGAGAATCAAATCGGTGAAGTATAAACTTTGTGTCGAAGAGGGAGGTTTACGTAAAAAGAGAATGGGAAGAAGGATGAATAGGACTTTAAAAATGGGTAAGAAACGCACAGAGATCAACTCGGTTCAGGATTTATTGTTGCCATTTGGTGGAGGTTCTACGCAAGGTTTAAATGAAGTCATTAATTTGGCTGCCCCGGTGATTTATGGGGATCAATCGGAAGAATTCATTATCCAAAGGAATAATCAAAAGATGTGGGAGAATATGATTAACAATGCGGGAGATAAGTTGTGGAAGGTGATGGAAAGACTAGGAGTGACCTCAAAGGGTGCGAATGAAGGGTTTAGGGAGAGAACTATGGAGATGGAAAAGGCAGACAAGAAGAGAATGTTAATAAGGAGGGCGAACAACAATGGTTTCAAATGATTATCGGATCATTGAATATTAGAGGAGGCGGGTCTCTTTTGAAGAAAAGAAGAATAAGTCACATTATTAAAAAAGGGAAAGCGGATTTGTTTTTATTACAGGAAACTAAGTTGTCTAATTTGACGGAGGGAGTGGCTAAGAGTTTCTGGAGTAGGGAGAAGGTTGGTTTTTCTTTTCTTGAATCTAGAGGCGCCTCAGGTGGGCTTGCAATACTATGGAAGGAAGGAGAATTAGAAGTTGTGTGTAGCTTTAGAAGGGAGGGGTATTTGGGCATTAAAGTGATGTGGAGGAGTTTTTATATTATATTGTGAATGTATATTCTCCTTGTGAGTTATCTAGTAAGAGGGTCTTATGGAATTCTTTATTAGATATCAAGTCCAAATTTACGGATGGGGATTGGATCTTGTGTGGAGACTTCAATGCGGTGAAGAACAATATTGAAAGAAAAGGCAAAACTAGTTGGAATAGAAGTACGGAGATGAAGGAGTTCGGGATGTTTATTGAGAAGAGTTTGTTGGTGGATGTCCCTTGTAAAGGAAAGATGCACAGTTGTTTTAGTGGAGACGGGAAGGCTATGAGTAGGATCGATCGTTTCCTTGTGTCGGATGTTATTGTGAATAGATGGGGGATAGTGGGTCAATTGATTGGTGAGAGGGATGTATCGGATCATTGCCTGATTTGGTTGGTAGTGGATAACAAGGATTGGGGTCTGAAGCCGTTTAAGTTCAACAACGAGTGGTTTGAAAACAAAGACTTTATCCCTTTTGTGGAAAAGGAATGGAAGAAATTGGTGGTTAACGATAGGAGCGATTTTGTGTTGAAGGAGAAATTGAGATTGATCAAAGGTAGTTTAAAGTGGTGGAATAATAATGTTTTCGGGAGGTACGAGTTGGAAGTGGAGGAGGGGGTTAGGGAGGTGATTGAGGCGGACGATCTTTTAAGCCATGTGGATGTGCATGAGATAGATGGGGTTTTAGGGAAGAGGAAAGAAGCGACTAGTCGGTTTTGGTTAAACTTAAAGATAAAGGAGAACATGTTAGTTCAAAAGGCGCAGTTGAAATGGATTAACGATGGTGATATAATATTAGATTTTTTCACAATGTCACGAAGGAGAGGAGGAGGAGGCACCATATTGGTATGATTAATACCGACAATGGCATTGTGGAATCGGTTGGTTTGGTGAAGAAGGAGGTGTTTGATCATTTCTCTAATAAATTTAAGGAAGATGATGTCGAGAGACCTTTGTTAGAAGGTATTCCTTTGCTCTCACTCTCGCCTATGGAAAATGTTTCTCTTGAAGCTTTATTTTCCGAGGGGGAAATTAAGGAGGTGGTTTGGAGTTGTGAGGGAACGAAGAGTCCGGGTCCCGATGGGTTTTCTCTAATGTTTATTCAGAAGTGTTGGTTTTTCTTGAAAGATGATTTTGTTAATTTCTTTAAAGGTTTCCACTCGGGGTCGAATTTATCTAAATCTATTACTTCGTCTTTCTTGACGTTGATCCCAAAGGTCCCGAATCCTTTAGTGCTTGATGATTATAGGCCAATTTATTTGGTGGGGGTGTCTTTATAAGGTTTTATCTAAACTTTTGGTGGGTAGATTGAAGTTGGTGTTGGATTCGTTGATTTCATCGTGTCAAAGTGCCTTTGTGCCCGGAAGGCAACTTCTTGACGGGGTGGTCATTGCTAATGAATTGGTTGATTTTTATTCAAAGGAAGGTAGGAGTAGTATTCTTTTTAAGGTGGATTTCGAAAAAGCCTATGACAAGGTTAGTTGGAATTTTGTGAGATATATGATGAGAAGGATGGGTTTTGGTGGGAGATGGATGAGATGGATGAAATTATTGGTTTTTAATAGTAATATGTCGGTGCTTATGAATGGGAGTCCTACGAAGGAGTTTAGGGTGGATAGGGGTTTGAGACAAGGAGACCCGCTATCCCCTTTTATTTTTGTGATTGTGGCGGAGGGTCTTTCGGGGTTGATCAAAAAGGCGGTGGATGTTGGGGGTGTATAGAGGAGCGGTCGTTAATAGATTGTGCTCGGTGGATATTCTTCAATTTGCGGATGATACATTATTGATTGGGGAACCGTCTTGGAACCAAATTTGGGCTTTCAAGGTGGTTCATAGAAGTTTCGAGATTGTGTCGGGTTTGGGTATTAACTATCATAAGAGCAAGTTGAGTGGAATCAATTCGAGTTCTTGTTTCTTGGAAGCCGCGGCTTTTTTCCTCTCTTGTAAAGTGGATGACTCCAATTTTAACTTTCTTGGGATTCCTATTGGATTTAGCCCGAGAAGGATCTCAACTTGAAAGCCTTTGGTGGACAAGATTAAGAGGCGGTTAGACAATTAGAAGAATCGGTTCCTTAGTTTTGGCGGTAGAATTACTCTTCTAAAGTCGGTTTTGTGTTCTCTCTTGATTTTTTGGCTTTCGTTTTATAGGATGCCGGTAAAGATTGCGAAAGAAATAACAAGTTTGCAAAGTAACTTTTTATGGGGAGGCTCAGAGGGGAGGCGTAGGATTCATTGGGTGGGATGGAAGGATGTTTGTAAACCTCTCGAAAAAGGTGGTTTGGGGATAAGAAGGATTGAAGATTTCAACATGGCTCAACTTCTCAAATGGAAATGGCGTATTCTTAAGGGATCAGACTCTCTTTGGTATTGGTTATTGAAAGCTCGTTATGGTGACATCAACTTGGTGTTAGTTAGCGGGATTAATTCCTATGATAACAAGGGTTCTTGTTCGGTGTGGTGGAAAGATTTGGGCTTGATTGATAAGAAATTAGAGGAAGATTGCTTTGCCAAGAATTGTGCTTTTGAGATTGAAAATGGAATGACGACGTCTTTTTGGTTTGCTTATTGGTTGGATAATTGTTGCCTTGAAGATAGATTTCCTCTTGCTTTTTAGATTTCGGAACTCAAAAATGTTTCGGTAGGGGCTACGGGAGGTTGGGTTGATGGGGGCTGGGTTTGGAGTGATTTGGGTATTGATCAGGGGTTGTGTTCGAGGGCGGAGTCTGAGTTGGAGCATTTACGTTCGATGTTGGAGGGTCGTGGCCCTACCTCGTTCGTCCGTGATAATGTTAAGTGGAGAGCGGATGCTGAAGTCGGTTATTCAGTAAGGTCGTTTGTTGAATTAATTCAGAATTACAGGTTAAATGGGGTTGTTTACAGTAGACACAGTATACTTCCTGATGCTGTTGTTTCTAGTTTCCATAGCAGTTTTCATACTGCTGTTGTTCCTAACTCTATTTCTGCTGCTGCTGTTAGTTGGCATAGTAGTCGTACTGTTGCTGTTGTTTCTGTAACGGGCTTGGTTGTGACTGCCAGCGGGGATTGGACAGCAGTTCTACTGTTGCCTCGGACTGGTTTATTCCTGGCGGCGAGGATGCTATGCAGCCTGCTCCTACGGTTGCACAGTCTGCCCCTGATGAGGGTATTTTTGTGGATGGCAGCTCTGCTGCAATTGATTTCACTGGTTCGGCAGAGGTGAATATTTGGAAATTATTATGGAAGTCGGCGGTGCCTTCTAAGGTTAAGGCATTTGGGTGGCGGTTATTCAAGAAAAGACTTCCGTCTAAAGATAATCTCAAGGTTCGTGGTATTATTTTCCCGATTTTTCTTCTACTGCTTGTTTGTTTTGCTCTTCGGTAGAAGAAACGTTGGATCATTCTTTAATGGGGTATATAGTGGTGAGATTGATTTGGAGGGAGATTAGGGAGTGGATTGGTTTTGTGGATATTACGGTATTAGATGAAGGGAGTTTCCAAGATAGCTTTTCGAGGTGGTTTATTTTTTGCAAATCTCGTAAAGTCAAAACAGGGAAAGCGGGTGTAATTTGGTTGGCGGTGTGTTGGAATATTTGATCTCTCAGAAATAGTATTGTTTTCGAAAATCAAAGGTGGAATGTCCTTGATACGGTTTGGAATATCAAGATTACATCTTGGAAGTGGTCCTTAATAGGTGATATTGCTAAAACCAATTGTAATTTTTACGATTTGTGTAAAAATCCATTGTATTACTTATCGTAGGATCAATTGGTTTTCAATATCGTTTTTGTCGAGAGTTTCTATCTCGTTCTTTTTGTAATCAGGTTCGAGAACTCTTAATTCTCGTTTTTAATGAATCAACTTGCTTTAAAAAAAAAAGTTTTATAGTTTGGATGGATTTTGACATGAACACTTCTTTGTCTAATGAATTAATTATCTGATGTGGAAAATTTGATATTACGCCTAGGCAATATTGGCATTATTCGTAAGATTTGTCCATATTCCCTCTTCCCTCCCCTAAGCCTATCATTAATTAAATTAGTATAAAAGAATAATTCTGAAAAATATTCCTAGATGTTTAAGAACGTAAAAGTTTAGAATTTTCAGTGCCCAAATAAATTGTTTCCTTAGAAGTATAAAACAAATATTCTCAAAAAAATCCTCCTCACAAGCAAGTTAAAGGGAAAACCTTCAAGTTAATAAATAATTTATCTAGAATAACCAAGACATATCGAGTTATGCAGCGGTTTTTAAAAAATAAAATAATATATTTTACAAATCATAATAATATATTTTTTAAATTATTATTATTTTATAATTTTATTTTTCATATGTTTTATGACACAAAATAATTCATTAAATTCATTTTAAATTAATTATAATCAATTTTATTTATTATTTATTTTTAAACTAATAATAAAGTATATTAATTTAATGTTGTTAAAATAGTATTCATTTTATATAGAGAATTTATAAATTTAAAAATTTTAATATTTCTAAAAGAATAATTTTTCTTAGTATCATTTATATTGATTCAAATAATTAAAATTTTTAAGTTAAGGAATTCTTTTATGAAAATGCAAACTTTCAAGAATTTGACTCGACTAATAATCGGCCTAAATTCATGAAATCTTCTTTCTTGACATTGATCCTCAAAATTGTTAATCCGTAAGTTTGGACGAGTTTTTCCCCATCAACCTTATTTGGTGTATTTATAAAATTGTGTCAAAAATATTGGCGGCTAGGTTGTGCAAAGTGATTGACATATTGGTGTCTAATACTTAAACGACGTTCATTCCTGGAAGACAAATCTTGGATGGCGTAGTAGTGGCGAATGAGTTGGTTGATTATGCTAAAAGAAGAAAGAGTAATTGTTTGCTATTCAAGGTGGATTTCGCCAAAGCTTACGATTGCGTAGAATGAGAATTTCTTGAGAAGGTGTTGATAGCTATGAATTTCGGGGTGAAATGGTTGCAATGGATGAGAGGTGGCGTTTTCAACAGTTTTCTTTCGGTTTTGGTTAACGGAAACTCGACAAAGATTTTAAGGTTACAAGGGGCCTTAGACAAGGAGACTCATTGTCTCCATTCTTGTTTACCTTAGTGGTGGAAGGCTTGACACATATTGTGAGAAGGGAAAACAGTAGGGATGTTTTGAAAGGAGTCAACTTAAATGGTGATAAATCTATTAGCTTACTCCAGTTTGTCGATGATACGATCATTGCACGCGGAGGCTCTTGGTCTAATTTGTGGGGCATCAAGGCTGTGCTTAGGGGATTTGAGATGATTTCTGGCCTCAAAATCAATTTTCGGAAGAGTTGCTTATATGGGGTGGGGATCGAAGATTCATTCTTGACGGCGGCTGCTTAATTTCTGTCCTGTAAATCTGGTATGCTGCCATTTAAATTCTTAGGCCTTTCCATTGGTGTAAATCATAGGAAAGTTGCTTTTTGGAAACCAGTGTTATCTTGCTTCAAATCGCGCTTGTCAACTTTGAAAGGGAAAATTCTCTCAATTGGAGGGAGGGTTGTTCTTATTAATTCGGTACTGACAAGTTTTTCGATTCATCGTCTATCTTTCTACAAAGCTCCGGTTAAAATTGTCAAGGAAATTTAAGTATGCGAAGGAACTTTTTGTGGGCAGGAACGGCTGATAAGAAAAGTTTGTCGTGGGTTAGTTGGAGGTCAGTTTGCAAACCAAAGAAGTATGAAGGTTTGGGATTAAAGGATGTCGGATTGTTTAATAAAGCTTTGATCTCAAATTGATTATGGAGATTCATTCATGAATCCAAAGCAATTTGGAGAGACATTCTAGAATTTAAATATGGAAAGTTGGAAAACCAAATTCTATTCAAAATGGTGCAAGGTGGAGAAAAATTTGAATCTCTATAGTGGAAATATATCATGTTGCTTGGTGACTCAAGTGAGGAGGTTGAGTTCAATAGTCAGCTGGCCTGGAAATTCGGAAATGGAAGGCCTGTATCATTTTGGAACTCCATTTGGCTAGGTCCTACAAAGTTGAAGATCCTATTCTCGAAATTGTTCGAGGCTGTCATAATGAAAGACACGACGGTGAGTGATTTAGGGTGTTGGTCCGGTGATGAATAACAGTGGGACTTAGGGGTGAATTCGAGGCAGTTTGAAGGTTGTGTAGGAATCGAATTCGGGGAGCTGCTGGAGCTGCTAGCAGATGTTCAACCATTGCGTGACATTGGAGAAGTTGTTGCCTGGCCAAGGGATAATGCAAAGATATTTACGGTTAAATCTTGTTACGATATTTTGTTGCATGAAGCTGAGCAGCATGGTTTGGAGGAGAACATTAGGTTGGCATTAGAAATTCTGTGGCAAACGAAGGTGCCTCTGAAAGTGGAGATATTTGGATGACGATTGTTATTAAATAGGCTCCCAACGCGAATTAATCTAGCGGATAGAAGTATTATCACTAACAGCCATGAGAAGGTTTATGTTTGTTGTTTTCAAGTTGACGAACATAATGATCACATCTTCATTACATGTGCTCGTATCAAATTGATACAGAAGGAGGTTGAGAATTGGGTAGGGATTCCACATTGCGGGGATCATATGTTGGCTTGGTTTTTGGAAGTGAAACGGATAAGTTCGAAGTAGAATGTGTGCTTGCTTTGGTTGGCTACAAGTTGGAGCATATGGTGAACTAGAAACCAAGTGATCTTTAATGATGGTGTTGCAAACCCTATTGATATTTTCCATAGAATCCAACATTCGTCGTGGTGGTGGCTGACACTTAATTCACCTCATGCTATTAGGTGACATTTTTACGAGAGGTTCAAATGCCGGTCGAATTTCTTGTAACAAGTTGGATTTTGGATTATTTACTAGTTGTATTTTGGTCTCATTGTTTGAAATTTTGATCATGATTTTGTATTGAAGGGTTAGGGTACACCTAATACCCCTTGAAATTCAATTTGATTATAAAAATAAATAAATGATATAATTCAAAATAAATAATCCTTATTCTTTTTTTTTTTTATGAACAAAGGATATTTATATTCGATAAGCTTTAAACTAAAGTATTTATTTTTCAAAAAAATATTATAGCTAATAATTAATGAAATTTGATAATTAGATTATTAAGATAATCATTAGGGAAATGTTTATATATATATATATATATATATATATATATATATATATATATATATATATATATATATATATATATATAAATATATATATATATATATATAATGAATTGTATAAAAAATATTACAAGCATATATTGATAACAAGATCCAAAAGTAAAAGTTAGTTTAATGAAACTCTTGTTTACGTAGTATAGAAAAAGAGGAACTTCTGGTCGATAAAGAAGTAAATTTATTTATTATCATGGTTAGTAAATATAGATCTTTATTTTTAAACAACAATTTAAAATTGACCTTTATCTAGCATGACCAAGCCCTTGAAAAATGGTTAAGGGAATAAAAAAATATCCTTTTTTGTTGTTAACTTAACATTACAGAATATGCTCTTATTGCAATACTATAAGTTTATTTTGGTACAAAAGTTATTTTAAAGAATAAATAATGTAAACTTTTAATATATTCTTAAACAATTTATTACATGTAAAACTTCATTAATTTTCATATGATCTTTTAAAAAATTGAAAGAAGTCCCTTATGAATTGCATGACTTCACCTTCTAGTTTCATCTTTTGTTTTTACAAACCATGTACCAGTTCCATCTATAACGTATCATATAAGAATGTCATTTTTATGTGAAAATATAAAAATAAATCTGAACAATTAAATTTTAAATAAATGGTAAAGATTATTTGTCATTTTTTTTTTCTCTCTTCTCCATCATTTATTTTAATAAAGGAGAAGAGAAAAAAAATCACACATAATCTCTACCATTTATTTTAAAATCTAGTGGTTCAGATTAATTCTCATGTTCTGACATAAAAATTACATCTCATAGTATATATATATATACTTTAAAAATGTAGAATTTTATATTATGAATTTTAAACAATTTTTTTATTTAAAAAAAAAAGCATATACACAATTTTAAGGATATGATTATTAAACACGTTTTTACTAATAATTATAAACAAATAAACAAAGATTAAGTTTTGTTCATACTCCTACTTATATATAAAAAATAAAATAAAAAAAGTAAACAATTCCTTTACATTTTTGGCTGGATATTCATCACCAATCAGTTAACAAAGTACCACAAGAAAGAGATGTTCAGATCATTCACGAATCTGTTACTATCTATCAATGATAAGAATAAAGTATCTTAGTAAAAGTAAATTCATTTTCTTTGAAAAGTAATTGAATATTGCAGTTGCAGAGTATACGTAAGTAAATAAATAAATAAATCTACACTCGTCATACAAAATCATATAAAAAATATTATATGCATAAAAAACGAGTATCCACATAATTATTTCATAAAGGTTAATTATTTAATTGATCTTCATTAATTATAAATAAAAATAGGTAAAAGAATTATTTTCTTTGTTCAATTAATTTTAGACTATGTTAAAAGCATCATATAAAAAAAAAAAGTTTAAAAATATATTTATAAATAGAGATAATAATTATTCTTATATCACTTTTGTAAAATTTAATTTGGATCACTTCAAATTTTAATATAAAATAAACACGACAGGGATGTAATCATTACATAGTTGTAAAAAAATACGTTGGCATCACATGTTTTACAGAAATGCTATCTTGACACCCTTTTTTATACTATACCGTATGCACTGTTTACGAGTACTGTGAACAGTGTCGTGAACAATAAAGCCGCACATGAATAGTAATGTGAACAGTATCGTGAACAGTAAAATCGTACATGAATAGTGACGTGAACAGTATCTGTGAACAATGACTTTTAATAGTAAATCAAAGTTGGTCAATGAAATGTAAAAAGTTGGTTAATAAAGGTCCAGATATTAAAAATATTTTTTATGAGTAAAATAAAGTTGGTTAATGCAATATAAAAAGTTAGTTAATAAAGTTATGAAGTTGGTTAATAAACGTCCAGATGTAAAAATAATTTTTAGTAGTAAAACAAAGTTGGTTAATGCAATGTAAAAAGTTGGTTAATGAAGTTATGAAGTTGGTTAATAAACGTCTTATTATAAAAAAATAATTAATTTTTATATTTTTTTAAACAATTATTTTATTATTATAATATTTCACTGTTCACCGTATTGGTAAATAGTGAAATACGATGTATGTGTACACATGAGTGTAAGAATAACATTTCTCCATGTTTTATTACTAGCCACAAATGTGATTACATAAAATGGAATCATTACCTTCGTAAACTATCTAGAATTTTATTTCGGAAGTTGGGTATTTTTATTTTTCTAAAGTTTAAAATGATATTATTTTAAATAAAATATTAATTTAAATTTTGGAACTTATCTAAATGTAAATTGATCTAAATAAAAATCATAAATGTTGAAGTGTAATTCCTTGTGTTAAGACAGATTGCTCGATAGAAGTAATGAAGTGTCGAAATCGTGTTAGTGTCGAAATGTCGAAGTGTGTCTCGACAGAAATTTCGATTTAGGTATAATTTTGTAGTGTTAGCAAAATTAGGTATTTTGGGTCTTATTTGGGGAGTAAACAAACCCAAATCTATAAATAGGGGGTAATCCTATTATGAATTGTAACATAACAGAAGTGAAGTTAAATAATATTTTTAGTTTGAGAAACAAAGAGAAACTCTGCAAAATTCACAACCCTTTCTCTTCTCTTCCCTTTCAAATTGAAACCCCAACTTCTTCTTTTCAATTCAAATATTTTTTCTTCTTTCATTATTATTGTGCAACGAAATTTTGCAATCAAAAGTGGTTGATTCACTTGATCAATCGAATAGTGAAGAACAAGTGTGATTATCAATCAGAAAGATTGATTCTTGTTCATCAAGAATTGGTTCGGAATTCATCAAGTTGTGGTGAAATTCTTGAACGGATTTTGGTTTAATTCCAACATCTGGTATCTAGAGCACTGGTTGAACAATTCGTGGGAAGTAAAACATAATGGTAATGGCGATGAATCATCTGAATGGACATTTCCCGACGAGTCTCCCAATTCTGAAGGGTCAGAATTATGATAATTGGTGTAAGCAAATGAAGGTTATTTTCTGTTGTCAAGATCTTTGGGATCTTATGAAGGAAGGAGTAACACCACTTGCAGAAAACGCGTCGAATCAAGAATAAGCTACATACAAAGAATTGAAGAAGAAAGATTATAAAGCTCTCTTTATAATTCATCAATGTGTTGATCCAAACATTTTCGAAAAGGTCAATGATGTAGAATCAACGAAAGAAGCATGGGAAATCTTGGAGAAATCGTTTGGAGGTGTAGAGAAGGTGAAAGAGGTGAGGTTACAAACTCATAAAAGAACGTATGAATTGATTAAGATGGAAGACAATGAAAACATAACATATTTTTTCACTAGTGTTACAAAACTGGTGAATCAAATCAAGGTATGTGGAGAAATGTTGACATCCAGATCAGTTGTTGCAAAGATCTTGAGGTAATTAGCTCCAAAGTTCGACCACGTGGTAGTATCCATAGAATAGTTGAAAGATTTGTCAGCATTGACAAATGAAAAGCTTTAACGGACGCATGAATCTCATAAACAAAGAATGGATGAAATGAGTGATGTGGCTTTGCAGGCGCAATCAAGAAGAGAAAAGAAAGGAAAAGGAAGTGGTTCGACAACAAAAGTAGAGGAGGCTACAACAATTCGATTGGTCGAAGTCAGCAAGAAGGATGCTGGTCGAATCAGAGAAAGTCTCCATACAAAAGCAACCAAACAGGTGGTGTTGCAGGTAGAGGAAAAGGTGGTGGTCGAAAACCTGACAAAAGTTACATTCAGTGTTTCAATTATCAGAAGTATGGTTAATACTCTAGTGATTGTCATGAAAAACAAAATAACCAAGACAATGATGCAAAGTTTGCAAAGTATGAAGAATGAGAGATGTTATTGATGGTCACAATAAGAGATGAAGAAAGATTCTAGGACCAATGGTGCTTAGACTCAGGATGCTCATCACACATGACTAGTAGGAAGGATTAGTTTGTCAACATAAAACCCTCAATGAAGAAGATGGTGAAATTTGCAAATGACAATACTCTGGCAGCCGAAGGTATTGGTGATGTTTTGATTATGAGGAAAGATGGAAAGAGGTCAGTAATTTCCAATGTATTGTATATACATGGCATGAAGAGTAATTTGCTCAGGAGGAAGGTTAATCTTAAAGGCTCCTATGTCTCAAAATAGAACCTTCATGATTGAACTAAATTTGATGGAGCACAAGTGCCTAGTAACTGCAGCTAGCAGGGATGAACGGATATGGCACTACAGACTTGGCCATCTCAATTTTAAAGACATCACAGATCTGAAGAGAAGAAATATGATTTCAGGATTACCAGAAATTGACATTCCAAATGAAGTGTGTGAAGAATGTGTGCAGGAAAAGCAACACAAGAACAACCTCAACAAGGATGCAGAAAGCAAGTCGAAGGAAATTCTTGAAGTCATATACTATGATGTGTGTGGACCTATCTAAGTGATTCAATTAGAGGTAACAACTACTTTGTCACATTCACAGATGATTTATGTCAAAAATTGTGGACTTACCTAATCAAGAAGAAAAGTGAAGTGATCGAGGTATTCTCCAAGTTTAAATCTATGGTCGAAAAACAAAGTGATCGAGAGCTCGATATTTTGAGGACTGATGGTGGTGGAGAATATGAGTCGAAAGACTTCGACACATTATGTGAGAAAGAAGGGATTATGCATGAGGTTGTGCCACCCTACACTCCACAGCAGAATGGAACTGTAGAAAGGAAGAATGGAACCATCATGAATATGGTGAGAAGTATGTTGAAAAGAAAGAACTTACCCAAAGAATTATTGGGAGAAGTTGTGTCGACTGCAACATATATTTTGAACAGATGTCCGACGAAAAGGCTAGAAGGAATTACGCCAGAAGAATGTTGGTATGGTGTGAAACCTAGCTTGAGTCATCTTAAGATATTTGGATCTATAGCACATAGACATGTGCCAGATCAGTTGGGAAAAAACTTGATGACAAGTCGAGGTAAATGATCCTAATAGGATATCATTTGACTAGAGGATACAAGTTTTTGACCCAGTGAACAAGCAAGTAGAGATCAACAGGGACGTGATCATATATGAGCTTAAGGAATGGAATTGGACTAAAAATGTAAAGAAGGATTCAGTGAGAATATTATGTGAAGAACCAACAAGTGAAGTCCAAAGAGAAGTTTGACAAGAAGAAGTCAGAGGTCAAGAAAACACAAGCATACCTCAAAGAACAAGACACATGCCTGTAAGGTTGCAAGAATGTGTGATTACATCAGATGATGTGGCCAATGATGAAGGTGAGCTGGTACACTATGCTTTCTATGAATATGTTAAACCAATCAATGTAGCTGAGGCATTGAAGGATTTGAAGTGGATGAAAGCGATGAATGAGGAACTGAAGTCCATCGAAGTCAACAACACTTGGTCACTTGTCAAATTACCTCAAGACAAGAAGGTAATCGATGTGAAATGGGTATACAAGGTGAAGTTGAATCCCATAGAAGAAGTAACTCGACATAAGGCAATACTTGTGGCGAACGGATTTCTTTAGAAAGAAGGAATCAACTTCGACGAAGTTTTTGCACTTGTTTCTAGAATCGAAACAATCAGGTTGGTTGTTGGTCTAGAAAAAATGAACTATTGGCACTTATGTCAAATGGATGTGAAATGTGCATTCTTGAATGGCCTCTTAGATGAAGAAGTTTATGTTGCTTAACTAGTTGGGTTTGTGAAACGAGGCAAAGAAAACAAGGTATATAGGCTGCATAAAGCCATGTATGGACTTAAGCAAGCTCCAAAAGCTTAGAATAAGAAGATATATAACTTTCTAAGGGAGGAGGAATTTGTGAAGTACACAACTGAGCATGGAATATATGTAAGAAGAAGCAATAGAGAATTGCTTATACTATGTCTCTATGTCGATGACCTGATGGTAATAGGAAGTTGCAAGAAGGAGATCAAAGATTTCAAACATGACTTAAGTGAGGAGTTTGAAATGTCAGACTTGGGAAATATTTCATACTTCCTTGGCATCGAATTCTACAAGAGCAGTAAAGGCTTGATGATGCACCAAATAAGATATGCAGGAGAAATAATCAAGATATTTGAGATGCAAGATTGCAACCCAACTTCGCCTCCAGCTGAACCCTGACTACAAGTGTCGAAAGACACAGGTTAAGACGGTGTTGATCCAATGCAGTACAAAAGAGTTATTGGATCATTAAGATGTCTTTGTCATACAAGGCCTGATCTAGTATACAATGTAGGTATGGTGGGAAGATTCATGCAGAAGCCAAAGGTATCACATCTAGAAGCGACGAAGAGGATACTAAGGTATCTGAAAGAAACTATCAACTATGGCATGTTGTTTCCTACAGCTGATAAAGGAAAAGAATGCAAGTTAGTGGGATACATCGACTTAAGTTGGTGTAGTGATGCTGAGGATAGAAAATCCATAGTTAGCTATTTATTTATGTTAGGTGGTGCACCAGTTGCTTGGAGTTCAAGAAAAGAACCAGTAGTGCATGTGAAGCAGAGTACATATTTGTTTCTCTCTATGCATGTCAAGCAACATGGATGGTGAATTTGGTCGAAGAGATTACAAGGAAAAAATATGGAGCAATTACCATGAAGATTGACAGCATGTCTGCTATCAATCTGGCAAAGAATTCGATAGCTCATGGATGAACCCAGCACATCAAAATGAGGTTCCATTATCTTCGAGAGCAGGTGGCAAAAGCGAAGCTGAACTTGGAACACTGTAGAACTGAGAATCAAATAGCACACATCATAAAGAAAGGAGTGCATGTCGAAGTGGTCAAAAGACTAAGGCCTATGATGAATGTAGATAGCTTAGACAAAATGAATTAGGCGGTGTATTGAATTGTAATTCCTTGTGTCGAAGTAGGTTGCTCGATAGAAGCAAGGAAGTATTGAAATCGTGTTAGTGTCGAAATGTCGAAGTGTGTCTCAATAGAAATTTCGACTTAGGTATAATTTTGTAGTATTAGCAAAATTAGGTGTATTGGGCCTTGCTTGAGGAGCAAGCAAGCCCAAATCTATAAATAGTAAGTAACCCTATTATGAACTGTAATACAACGGAAGTACAGTTACACGGTTGAATAATATTTCTCAGTTTGAGAAGTAGAGAGAAACTTAGGAGAATTCACAACTATTTCTTTTCTCTTCCCTCTCACATTGAAACCCTAACTTATTCTTCTCAATTCAATTTTTTTTCTTTCATTATTATTGTGCAGCGAAATCTTGCAATTAAGAGTGTGAAGAACAAGCGTAATAATCAATAAAAAAGATTAATTCTTGTTCATCAACAATTGGTTCGAAATTCATCAAATTATGATAAAATTCTTGAAGAGAATTTAGTTTAATTCCAACATAAATAGATTCAAAAAATAAAAAATTACATAAATCAAATTATATTATACATTAATTTTTTAAAATCAAAGTAAACAACATGCATATATTTTAATATTTTAATTTTTTTTATGTATTTATTTATTTAATAATATTTTTCCAATTTTTTATTTATAATATAAACAGTTAATTAATATTAAAATTAGTATTTTACATCTATTTAATTCAAATAGCATATGTTAATTGAGTTACTTCACCCAACATTTTTTAATTATATATTATATACATATTTATTTATTTATTGATTTTAATTTCATATATTATATAAATATTTATTTAATGATTTTAATTTTTTTATAATATTTATTAATTTAATGTTTTTTATTTCTTATGTTTCAAATAAAATTTAGGCTAAAATACAGTTTTGCTCCCCCTGTTTTTCAAAATTCACAGTTTTGGTCCCCCTGTTTTTTTTTAACAGTTTTGGTCCCCCACCCCTCACTGTTCATGTACGGACGTGTACTGTTCATGTACGGACATGTACGGACAAGTTACTGTTCATCATTTTTTTTGGGCCAAAATTGGGGTGGGGGACCAAAACTGTTAAAAAAAAAACAGGGGGACCAAAACTGTGAATTTTGACAAACAGGGGGACCAAAACTGTATTTTAGCCTAAAATTTATCATTATCACAGTGTTATTAATTTTAATATATTATATTCAACGTCAAACATATTATTTATTATATTTTTGTAATATTAATAATGTTAATGATTTAAAAAAAAAAAAATTTATATATTTAAAAATTAATCCAAATATTAACCAAATTATTTTGAAAAACTTAATCTTCAAAACTTTAATCAAACCATAATAAGTTTATCTATAGATAAATTCTTACTTATAAAACTACATTAGAAGTCACTACTTATTATCAAGACCTAAATACATAAAATACAGACACATATATGAACCTAGCCTGAATTCAATAGTTAATTAACCAAATAGATAGCGTATCAAGACCTAAATGTCATAAAATACATACACATATAGAGCTGCAAGCAAGTCGATGAGTGATGTCGCTTTGCAGGCGCAATTAACAAGAGAAAAGAAAGATAAATAGAAGTGGTTCGACAACAAAAGTAGAGGAGGCTACAAAAATTCGACTGGTCGGAGTCAGCAAGAAGGAGGTTGGTCAAATCAGAGAAAGTCCTTATACCAAAGCAACTAAAGAGGTGGTGTTGTAGGTAGAGGAAAAGGTGGTGGTCGGAAACTTGACAGAAGTCACATTTAGTGTTTCAATTTCAGGATTATTGTCACTACTCTAGTGATTATCCTGAAAAACAAAAGAACCAAGACAACAATACAAAGTTTGCAAAGCATGAAGAAGAAGAGACGTTGTTGATGGTCACAATAAGGGATGAGAAAGATTCCAAGACCAATGGTACTTGGACTCAAGATGCTCATCACATATGACTGGTAGGAAGGATTGGTTTGTCAACATAAAACCATCAATGAAGAACATGGTGAAATTTTCAAATGACAATACTCTATCAGTTGAAGGTATTGGTGATGTTCCAATTATGAGAATAGATGGCAAGTGGATAGTAATTTCCAATGTATTTTACATATCGGGCATGCAGAGTAATTTGCTCAGCATAGGACAATTGGTCAAAAAGAACTACAAAGTGTCTATTGAAGACAAGATGATGAGAGTTCTCGACTCAGGAAGAAGGTTAATCTTGAAGGCTTATATGTCTCAAAATAGAACTTTCAAGATTGAACTAAATGTGATGGAGCACAAGTGCCTAGCAATTGGAGCTAGCAGGATGAATGGATATGGCACTACAGAATTGTCCATCTCAACTTTAAAGACTTCAACGATCTGAAGAGAAGAAATATGGTTTTAGGATTACCAGAAATCGATATTCCAAATGAAGTGTGTGAAAAATGTGTACAGGTAAAGCAACACAAGAACAACTTCAACAAGGATGCAAGAAGCAAGTCAAAGGCAATTCTTGAAGTCATATACTCTGATGTGTGTGGACTTATTTAGGTGAATTCAATTGGAGGTAACAGATACTTTGTCACATTCACAAATGATTTAAGTCAAAAACTGTGGACTTACTTGATCAAGAAGAAAAATGAAGTGATCGAGGTATTCGCCAAGTTTAAATCTATGGTAAAAAGACAAAGTGTTTGAAATATCAAGATTTTTAAGACTGATGGTGGTAGAGAATATGTGTCGAAAGAGTTTGACATGTTATGTGAGAAAGTAGTGGTTGTGCATAAGGTAGTGCCGCCCTACACTCCACAGCAAAATGGAACTGCTGAAAGGAATAATAGAACCATCATGAATATGGTGAGAAGTATGTTGAAAGACAAGAATTTACCCAAATAATTATGGGGAGAAGCTTTGTCGACTGCAATATATATTTTGAATAGCTGTTCGAGAAAATGATAAAAGGCATTATGCTAGAAGAATGTTGGTCTGGTGTCAAGCCTAGCTTGAGTCATCTGAAGGTATTAGGATTTATAGCATCTAGACATGTGCCAGATCAGTTGAGAAGAAAACCTGATGACAAGCCGAGTCAAATGATCCTAATAGAATATCATTTGACTGAAGGATACAAGTTGTTCGACCCAGTGAACAAGCAAGTAGTGATTAGCAGGGACATAATCATATATGAGCTTAAGAAATGAGATTGGACTGAAAATGTAAAGAAGGATTAAGTGATAATCTTATATGAAGAACCAGCAAGTGAAGTCGAAAGAGAAGTTTGCCAAGAAGAAGTAAGAGGTCAAGCATGCACAAGCAGGCCTAAAAAAATAAGACACATGCCCGCAAGGTTGCAAGAATGTGTGATTACATCAGATGGTGTGGTCAATGATGAAGGTGAGCTGGTACACTATGTTTTCTATGCAGATGTTGAACCAGTCAATGCAGCTGAGGCATTGAAGGATTTAAAGTGGATGAAAGCGATGAATGAGGAACTGAAGTCCATCGAAGTCAACATCACTAGGTTACTTGTCAAATTTCCTCAAGACAAGAAGGAAATCGATGTGAAGTGGGTATACAAGGTTAATTTGAATCCCAAAGGAGAAGTAACTCGACACGAGGCAAGACTTGTGGCGAAAGGATTTCTTCAGAAAGAAGGAATTGAATTCGACGAAGTTTTTGCACCTGTTGCTAGAATCGAAACAATCAGGTTGGTTTTTGGTCTAGAAAATATGAACAAGTGGCACATATGTCAGATGGATGTGAAATGTTCATTCATGAAAGGCCTTTTAGATGAAAAATTTTATGTTGCTTAACCAGTTAGGTTTGTGAAACAAGGTGAAGAAAATAAGGTATACAGGCTGCATAAAGCCATGTATGGACTTAAGCAAGCTCCAAGATCATGAAATAAGAAGATAAATAGCTTTCTAAGAGAGAATGCATTTGTGTGAAGTGCACAATTGAGCATGAAGTTTATGTAAGAAAAATAAATAGTGAATTGCTTATACTATATCTCTATGTCGATGACCTGTTGATAATAGGAAGTTGCAAGAAGGAGACCGAAGATTTTATACATGACTTAAGTGAGTAGTTTGAAATGTCAGACTTGGGAAATCTCTCATACTTCCTTAGCATCAAATTTTACAAGAGTAGTAAAGGCTTGATGATGCACGAAAGAAGATATGCTGGCGAAATACTTATGAGATTTGTGATGCAAGATTGCAACCCAACTTCGGATCTAGCTGAGCCTAGATTGCAACTGTCGAAAGACACAGATGAAGACGATTTTGATCCAACGCAGTACATAAGTTATTGGATCATTAAGATACCTTTGTCATTAAAAGGCATGATCTAGCATACAGTGTAGGTATGGTGAGCAGATTCATGCAGAAGCCAAAGGAACCACATCTAGCAGCGATGTAGAGGATATTAAAGTATCTGAAAAAAACTCTCAACTATGGCATTTTATTTCCTACTACTGATGAAGGAAAAGAATGTAAGTTTGTGAGATACACCAACTCAAGTTGGTATAGTGATGCTGAGGATAGAAAAGAACCAGTAGTGGTACTGTCGTCATGTGAAGCAGAGTACATAGTCGTTTCTCTCTGTGCATGCCAAGCAACGTGGATGGTGAATTTGGTCGAAGAGATTACATGGAAGAATCATGGAGCAATTACCATGAAGATCAACAACATATCTACTATCAATATGGCGAAGAATTTGATAGCTCATGGACGAACCAAGCACATTGAAATGAAGTTCCATTATCTTCGAGAGCATGTTCCAGAAGCAAAGCTGAACTTTGAACATTGTAGAACTGAGAATCAGATTGCACACATCATGACAAAAGGAGTGCATGTTGAAGTGTTCAAAAGACTAAGGTCTATGATGAATGTAAATAACTTAGATACAATGAATTAGGTGGTGTGCTGAATTGTAATTCCTTGTGTCGAAGCAGGTTTCTCGACAAAAGCAGAGAAGTGTTGAAATTGTGTTAGTGTCGAAATGTCGAAGTGTGTCTCAACATGAATTTTGACTTAGGTCTAATTTTGTAATGTTAGCAAAATTAGGTATTTTGCGTCTTGATTGAGGAGCAAGCAAACCTCAATTTATAAATAGAGAGTAACCCTATTATGAATTGTTACACAACATTGCAGTTGCATAATTGAATAATATTTCTTAGTTTGAGAAGCAGAGAGAAATTATGCAGAATTTCCAACTTTTTCTCTTCTCTTCCCTCTCACATTGAAACACTAACTTCTTTTCAATTCAATTTTTTTCTTCTTTCATTATTATTGTGCAATGAAATCTTACAACCAATAGTGATTGATTCACTCGAATCGAAAAGTGAAGAAAAAACGCAATAATCAATAAACAAAATTAATTCTTGTTCATCAAGAATTGGTTCGGAATTAATCAAATTATATTTTACATTAATTATATTTTTGTAGAAATAATATTTTAGTAGATACTAATATGTTGGATATCCTTTTGTAGAAATAATCCGATCAAATTATATTTTACATTAATTTTTTAAAATCAAATTAAACAACATGCATATATTTTAATATTTTAATATTTGTTTATGTATTTATTTATTTATTAATATTTTTTGAATTTTATTTATTTATAAAATAAACAGTTAACTGATATTTAAATTAGCAATTTACATCTATTTAATTCAAATAGTATATATTTATTGAGTTTCCCCACCCAACATTTTTTAATTATATATTATATACATTTTTTTTTAATTTTAATAACATGTATTTTATAAATATTTATTTAGTGATTTTATTTTTGTATAATATTATTAATTTAATGTTTTTTATTTCTTATGTTTTAAATAAAATTTATTATTATCACACTAATATTAATTTTAATATATTATATTCAACATAAAATATGTTAGCTATTACATTTTTTATAATATTAATAATGTTAATGATTTAAAAAAATTAATTGATATATTTTAAAATTAATCCAAATATTAACCTAATTAATCTTTAAAAAAAACTTAATCTTCAAAAATTTAATCAAAGCATAATACTTTTATCTATAGATAAATTCTTACTTATAAAACTACAAGACTACAAGTCTCTACTTATTATCAAGACCTAAATACATAAAATACAGACACATATATGAACCTAGCCCGAAATCAATAGTAGTTAATTAACCAAATAGATAGCGTGTCAAATGTCATAATATATCAATATAATATTGATGCATAATGTGAAGAAGAATAATGATTAGATTTCGGATAAGTACAAAGAATAGTAAGAAAGATAGGAAAATGCAGAAACACGAAACTCACGAGTTGTGTCCATTTAAATAATGTGATTAACCACAAGTTACATCTTAATTAAAATAATTAAAAAAAAAGTGGGACCCATTGAGAAAAAAAACAAAGAGGTGGTTTTTTTCACGCAGGCGGGGACCGCACTCAAAGCATTGTGAGATGACGTCATCTGACAACATAAACCAATCACGAGTTATTTGCTCACTACGTTTCTTATAATTTTTTTATATATTTTTTTATATTTTAATTTTATAACTTTAATAATTTTCATTCTTTTCTGATCTTTATAAATTCAACTCAAACCTCTTCACTGTTTCATTCCAAAACCAAAACCATAACCTTATTCAACAACGTTTCTCTAACAAGTTTCTCTAACAAGAACAACTGAACCGAAATGGCTGAGGAGCTTTTTGAATCCGATGTTGTTTTTTCGGACGAGGTTGAATCTGAAGAAGAAGAGAATGAGACACTGAAGATGAAGAAGCAGCCGGAGGAGGAGGAGGAGAATTCTGGTGATGAGATTGATCAGGCTGAGAAGAAGAAGACTGTGGTGAGCTCGAAGCCGATGGGAATTCCGGAAGTGATGTTTCGTCGACGGGGAAATGATGGCTATGAATACGACGATGAGGAAGAGATGGTGCCGCCGCACGTGATTATGGCGCGGAGGCTGGCTGGAAAGATGACATTCTCGATGTGTTTTGGGAACGGAAGGACTTTGAAGGGAAGGGATTTGAGCAGGGTGAGGAATTCGATTCTTAGGATGACTGGTTTTATTGAGGTCTGACATTGTTTGTGTTGGGAGGGTGGGAAATGGAAGGGAAAGAATATGATTAGTTTTCTTGTTTTCGTTTTCTGCTAATCTTTTAGTTTCTGAGATTGAACTTTTTTGGGAGTCTCATTGATTGTAAGAGGGAAGAAAAAACTATAGAAGAATATTTGGAGATATATATTAATGAAAGTGAATTTAGTTGTTAAATGTCATGGTTTTAAATTTATTTCATTTTTTTGGTTGGATTCATATCTTTTTTAAGGTTTGTGTTATTAATAATGTGTGGCTTAATTGGGACATTGTTGGAGGTTTTTCAGTTTTGGGAGATTATGGTTTTGTTTGATTGATTTGCTTGCTAACTTGCGCTTTGTGTGGGCATTGCACACCCAGCTGTGACTAATGTTTCTCTTGCACATAGGCTAATATTAAACATTTGCATCATGTTAAATTATGATGATATCTTGAAATACTTTGAATGATTTGGTAAATTGATGGTTTTTTATTCAACGATGGTGTAAAAAAAGATTTACAGTGATCATGGTGCATGTCCATTAAACACTTTTTTATAATGAGTTTTCTTAAATGTAGTTATAAAAATTAATTTATATATTTAATTAAAAATATGTATATTAATTGTAAAGTGGTTTATATTAATATATTTACATAAAAATGAGTTTAAAATATATTTTAATAAAAAAATCATGTTAAAAATTAAAAATTATAACTTCAAATTTGTTCACAACAAAATTATTTTTGTTCGAAGACTATTAAATAAATAAAATCAATTTTAATTGTTACAAATGAAAGATAAAGGGAAAGGTTTTGAAGTTTAAACTCCAATGGTTATGATGTGCTTGTGTAACTTAGTTCTGCAATTCTTCTAGTTTTATTAGTAGTTCTCAAAGAATCTTCCAAAGCTTAAGAAGAATCTTTAAATAATCATTATAAAATAAGGATAAAAAATGCCACTCTCATTTACACACATTTCTTGTCTCTAAGTGAATCAGGAGTTTAATATATAATATTAAATTTATATATATAATTTTATGATACATATGTATTACTCTGGTTAAATAATCTATAATTAGATATATCGGTTTTATTTAACTGAATAGTGTATAAGTAAAAAAAAATGGTTTAAAAAATGACGCATTAGTTTTAATTTTAAGTTAAATACATAGATTTTTTAAAACTAAACTTTAGTCATATTTAAGACCAAAAAATAATATAATATTTGTTAAAGCTGATTTGTTTACCAAAAATATTGCTCACTTATTCATTAACATTGTTCATTTTAAAGGATGGAATCTCACATACACTCAAAAATTAAGAATGTTCAAATTCAAACTAATTCAAAATGAAACTGCAACTCCAAAAAAAATTTAAATTTATTTTAGTAACTTATTTTAATATTTTAATAATAATCTATTTCTTTAATATATATATATATATATATATATATATATATATATATATATATAACCGAGGTAAGTTTCTAAGCACCTATTTATAACTTTTGTTTGTCCATCGGTTTTCGGGTGGTATGTTGTACTGTATTTGAGTTTGGTGCCTTGTGTTTTGAAAAATTATTTCCAGAAGGTACTGTGAAACAGAGGATCCCGATCTAAAATGATTGACTTTAGAAAGCCATGAAGTCAAAAAATTTCGATCGAGAAACGGGAAACAAGGTCAGAAGCTGGAAACTTGGTGGGAAGAACCACAAAATGTGCATATTTTGTAAGCCTGTCACAGATCACCCAAATCACTGTGTGATCAAAAGAGCTTGGAAGGTGTGTAATCAAGTCCATGGTGGGTTCTTTCCAAACTTGGTTATGTATTGGTAATGGTTGTAGTAGCCTTTTTTTCTTCTGTGGTAGATACTTGTTATGTTGACATGTTGAACAATGTTTAACATATTCTTTGACATCTTTGTACAGTCTTGGCCAAGAAAAGGAAGTTGTTAATCGCGCAACTGTGGGTTTAACACCTGAGTGGCCAGTTGTGGAGGTGTTGTGGTACTCGTGTATGAGGTACTATCGAAAGTTGAAAACATCAGGCACAAACAATTTATCTCTGAAGTGTAGCAACCCTTTTGAATACTTATATAATTTTTGTTCATCTTTTCTTTGCTCAGTCTCCTGTACTAATCTCCTGCCTTCATTGTTTATTGCGTAATAATGTCAAAGATTTAATAGGATATCTGGTACCGGTTAAGAGAGAGAGAGAAAAACTGGTTCATCTTCAGAGTACTTGCGACTCAGTGCGTCAGCGACACGATTTGTTTTCCTAGGTTTGTAGAAAATCTTAAAGTTGAACTCTTGTAACTTACAAGCCAATTTCCGTTGTTCTAGTGTTTGTCTCTTTTGGAGAAATAAGTTTCTTGAACTCTTTCGATCTGTGTATATATGGAAATGCTGACCAATCAGATATTAACGCCAATTCTTGATGGACTCTGTAAAGGCATACATTTATCTGACATACACTGAGGAGGCTTGCATTTTAGGGCCCAATTTCTTGTTAAAGAAAAATAGTGGATGCCCCCTTTGAGACAATAAAGCGCCAATGGCCACACCAGAAGCATCAGTCTCAATAATGAATGTTTTTGTAAAGTCTGGAAAATCCAACACCAGCATGTCGATCATTTCTCTTTTCAGTAAAGGCCAAAGTTTCCTCTATACTCCATGAAAATTTAATAGAACACAACAAATCGGTGAGCGGAGCGGAGATAGTGGTGTAATTGCGCACAAAACGCCTGTAAAACTCGGTAAGTCCTAAAAATCCTCGGAGAGCCTTGAGTAAACGTGGAACAGGCCAATCCAAAATTGCCTGCACTTTTTTTTGGATCTGGGGCAACACCTCCAACAGAATTCACATGACCTAAATAATTAATTGTATCCACTACAAAAACATATTTAGAAATTTTGGAAACAAAGTCATTAGGTTTAAGCAAGTTAAAAACAACTCTTAAATGAGCAAGGTGATCCCTCAATGAAGATTATTGTATGTTGATTATTATGGTAAGGGTATATGTTAAGGGCCAATTTGTGCATACATTTGATGTTATTTTGTGGCCCTTTCCAATGGTTTCCTTGACATTTTAGTAGTAAACCTTTAAGTTTTAGTGTAAATATGCAAGTTTCCGATTTTATTGTAAATATTATATATTATGATCATTTTGATGCTTTTTGACAGGTCTTCTTGCTGATATACAATGATAGGAACCTATGGTGAAGGAAAGAAGGCCTAAAAGATCATTTTCGAGGCGATCGTGTTGGTAAACGGCGCTTAGCGCGGTTCCAGCGCGTTTTCATTGTTGAGGCAGTAGCTAAGGCCTTCAACTGCGCTAAGCAGCCTCCAACCACGCTTAGCGCGCTTTCTGGGTTTCTTCCTCTGTTTTGCTAACCGCGCTTAGCGCGCTCCTGATGGCGCTTAGCGCGGTGTCACTTACTGCTACTTTTTCCACTTTATATAAATATCTTCCTTAGAAGATATTTTCAACAACTTCACATTTTCATATATTTTAGAGATTAAAATGAGTTTTTAGGTTAAAAAAGCTTAGAAACTCAAGAAGAATTGAGAATCAAATCTTTGGAGCATCAATCCTTGATTCTTCGACTTTGATGCTAGCAAAACTTTCTTTTTTACTTGTTGATCAAGCTACCATGGTGATGGGTAGCTAAACACTTTTGTGTCAAGATTAGAGGTAGTTAACCTTACTATTATGTATTTCTTTTGATCTTTTGTATGTGAACAAGGTTTATGATTAATAGATGATGAAGATCTTTGCTTTTAATGTTGTATTTATGGATTGAATCACTCTAGGCATAGATTTTCTAAGTCTTGATCTAATTTCTTCATCTATTAACAAACAAACTCTAGACATAGATTTGAAAGTTAATATTTGCTTTGTATCGATCTTTATGTTTATTGTTTCAATTGTTATTTCGAGAAATCATCTAGCGATTAAAACAATAATACCCACGGAGCCGCTTTAGAATTAAACGGATTCACGAGGATACGTGATTGTATTGATCGACACTAAGTTCACATGCTGGATTAATCGGATACGTATGAAAGGGGTTAACGAAATCTAATCTTGGCATGCTTTTCTTAATACAAAACATCCATTCTCTAGTTTACTCTTTGCTACAAAAACTTATGTTACAAAACAAGAACTCTTTAAAAACCTTTCTCTTAGAACTTTAAACTAATGAATGGTAAGCATCTAGATATTTGAACAATCCCTGCGGATACGATAAAACAACCCACCTAAAATACTTTTCAACAAAATGGCGATGTTGTCGGGGATTGTTGTCGATATTGATATTGCAAGCATTAGTTTAGTGATTTTAAGATATTTGTATTGTGAATATCTTACATCTGTAATTCTCTTGTGCTTTTTAATTTGTTTGGCTAGTGTGCAGAAACTATTTATGCGAGGAAGTGTACCTGCAGAAGAACTTCTTTTTGATCCTGAGATTGAAAGAACTGCTCGTAGGCTCAATTTTGCCACCTCCACCACCACCTCCTGCTTCAACACCATGTACCGAAAGTCCAAGGCATAATGCTCAGTTTGCACGCAACGCCCACAATGGGAGGCATTCAGAGATGAAAACTGGAATTCTTGTGCTTCTATATCCAAATCCTTTTACCGGTATGGATCATGGGGATCCTTTCACTCATTTCATAAAATTCTATGAAATTGCGGTTGCAACGGGAGCCCCGGAAGCTGAAGAAGAATCCTTGTTCAAGAGACTATTTCCGCATTCCTTAATCGGGAAGGCCAAGGAATGGCATCTTAATCAATCCACTTTGGTAATGATGGACTGTAACTTGTTGGAAGAAAAGTTCCTTGAACGATTTTTTCCACACAATCGATTCATGGAAGCAAAGAAGGCAATTTCAGTGTTTGCTCAAGGTGGAAATGAATCTCTCAGTGAAGCTTGGGAGAGGTTCAAATGCATGTTACGAAAATGCAAAGGCAAAGATTTTGATGAACTAACTCAAGTGCACATCTTCCGAAATGGGCTTCAATCGGTCCACAAGACTTTGTTGGATGCTACTTCGGGTGGATCATTAATGTCCAAGAGAGCCAAAGACGCAATTGCAATTATTGATAGGATGACACTCAATGATCACCAAGGAAATCACAACTGTGGTACACCTTAACAGAAATCGGGCATGATAGAGTTGGGAACAAATGATGCGATTTTTGCGCAAAACAAATTGCTTTCACAATAAGTGGAGTTATTGACTCAACAAATGTCAAAACTTCCATAACAAATAAAAGAAATGCAAGAAATTCCCAACAACAAACAAGTGGCAAGTTGTGAGCTTTGTAACCCTACCGGGTATTGTCCTCCGGTGGTTGAAGAGGAGAATTATATGGGAAATCAAAACCAAGGGTATCAACCTCGACCAACTTACCAACAAGGCAACCAAGGTTACCAACAAAGAGGTAATCAAGGTTATCAATAACAATGGAGGTCTCAAGATGCCGAAACTTCTAATCGTCATCAACAATATCAAAACTACACTCAACCTCCACAAGCTCCAAGTGGAAATTCAAAGATGGAAGACACCCTCACTCAATTCATGTAAATGTCAATGTCTAATCAAAAGAACATTGATGCGGGTATAAAGAACCTTGAGACGTAAGTGAGGCAATTATCCAAACAATTGACCGATCAACACAAAGGAAGTTTTCTGGCGAATACTCAGGTGAATCCAAAAGAGAATTGCAAGGCTATTCTTACTAGAAGTGGTAGAGAAATTGATATGGACATAAGTGAGGAAGTTGTGGAAAAAGAGGGAGTAGTTGAAAAAGAAAAAAAGATTGATCAGAGAGAAGTAGAAAAGAATGTTGAGGGAGAATTAGTTTTAAATGAAAAGAAAAAGAGTGAGGAAGAAAAAAAGAAAATGAGAGAAGAGAAAAGTAAAAAGACTAGGAAGGGGAAGGAATAAGTGAGTACTATTCCGATTTTAAATTTGCCTTATCCTCATGCTCCGACGAAGAAAGATAATGTGAGGCACTATGCTCGATTTTTGGATATTTTTAGTCAATTGCAAATTAATATTCCATTTTTCGAGGCATTGGAGCAAAAGCCAAAATACCCAAAATTCTTGAAGAATATTCTCACCAAGAGAAAAGGTACACGGATCAAGAAATGATCATGGTTGATGCTAGTTGTAGCACTATCATTCAACGGACTCTTCCGCGGAAAGAAAGTGATCCGGGACGAGTTACTTTGCCGGTTACAATAGGAAATATTTATGTTGGCAATGGGTTGATTGATTTGGGCTCTAGTATTAATTTGATACCGTTGTCCATTGTGAAAAGGTTGGGACATATGGAGTTGAGAGCTACTCAAATGACATTGGAACTTGCCGATAAATCCACTACCCGTCCTCACGGTGTAGCGGAAGATGTATTGGTTAAGATAGACAAATTCTTGTTTCCCATCGACTTTGTGGTGATTGATATGGAAGAAGATGATGACGCTCCCTTGATTCTTGGAAGACCTTTTATGAAGACCGCTAGAATGGCCATCAATATGGATGACGGTCTCATGAAAGTGAGAGTACAAGATGAGGAGATTTATTTTAATCTATTTGAAGCCATGAAGCATTCAAAAGACAAAAGTGATTGTTTTAGAATTGATGCAACATAGGAGGTGATTGAAGAAGTAACAAGGCAATTACAAGTTCCTACCCCATTACAAAAAGTTCTTACAAATGCTCTTCAAAGTATCAATGAGAATGAAGAAAAAGAAATCGAAAAGTGTTTGCGCGAACTTGAAGAATTGGATGAGATTCCTCCCTTGAAAGAAAGGGTGGAAATTTTTAAAAAGGAAAATAATGAAGAAATCAAGCTTGAATTGAAGTTGTTGCCCTCTCATCTTAAATATGTGTTCTTGATGATGATGGGAATAAACTGATGATCATAAGCAAGGAACTAACCAAAAGTGAGAAGGACAAATTGAATTGTGTGTTGAAAAAAAATCAAGTTGCTATGGGTGGAATCTTTCTGATTTTAAAGGATAAGTCATTCCTATTGTATGCATAGCATACTCATGGAAGAAGATTTCAAACCAGTCGCAAAAACTCAATGTCGCTTGAATCCTACCATGGAAGAAGTGGTTAGGAAGGAAGTGGTGAAAATGTTGGATGTCGGAATGATTTACCCAATTTCCGATAGTTCATGGGTTAGCCCGGTGCAAGTGGTACCAAAGAAATGAGGGATGACGGTAATCCAAAATGAGAAAAATGAGTTGATCCCTACAAGAACCGTGACCGGATGGAGAATGTGTATTGATTACCGTAGGCTAAATCAAGCTACGAGGAAAGACCATTTCCCTCTTCCGTTCATGGATCAAATGCTAGAGAGACTTTCCGGTCAAGAATTCTATTGTTTTTTGAATGGTTATTCAGGTTACAATCAAATTATTGTGAACCCGGAGGACCATGAGAAAACTGCTTTCACTTGCCCTTCTGGAATCTTTGCTTATAGGAGGATACCATTTGGGTTGTGTAATGCACCGACCAATTTTCAATGGTGTATGCAAGCAATATTTTCGGACTTGATTGAAAAGTCAATTGAGGTTTTTATGGATGACCTCTCGGTTTTTGGACCATCGTTTGATCTTTTCTTGAAAAACTTGTATGTGGTATTGGAAAGGTGTGTGGAAACCAACTTGGTTCTTAATTGGGAAAAATGCAATTTCATGGTAACAGAAGGAATTGCGCTCGGCCACAAAGTTTCTTCAAGAGGCCTTGAAGTTAATCAAGCCAAGGTGGATGCCATTGAAAAATTCCCACCACCATTGAATGTGAAGGGTATAAGGAGCTTCCTTGGTCATGCAGGATTTTATCGGAGATTCATCAAAGATTTCGCAAAAATCGCAAAGCCTTTGAGCAACTTTCTCAACAAAGATAAGTCTTTTGAATTTGATGAGTCTTACACGATAAATTTTAATTCTTTAAAACAAAGTTTGATGGCCGCGCCCATAATCATCGCTCTAAATTGGAAAATTGATTTTGAACTCATGTGTGACGCGAGTGATTATGCCGTGGGTACGGTACTAGGTCAACGAAGAACAAAATTTTTTCATGCTATAGACTATGCAAGCAAGGTCTTGAATGAAGCTCAAATAAACTATGCCACAAAAGAAAAAGATGTTAGACGACGGCAATTGATCTAGAAGGGGGTTGAATAGATCACTACTTTTTAAAGGAGAGTCGGCCTTAAATTTGATTTTTAAAATTGTTTGCGGAAGCATATATCGTCTAAACGAATAGGTTACCAAAAGGACCGGATATGCGTAAGCCAAATGGAGTGATAGGCTCAATGAGAAATTCGAATCACAAACTTTATTATTAATCAATATACTTGACTGCACTTAATGTTGTGCAATTTCCAATGACGAATAAAAAAGTAAACCAAATTGACAATTTAACAAACACTTTGTGAGCGATCAATTTATCGAACACTTGGTGTACGAAACACCCCAAGTGAACACTTCTATGTAAATGTAGTGCAGAATTTTTCCAAATACAATCAAAGTGATTGTACAATGTTTTCAAACCAAATTTTCAGCACTACACTATAACAAAATTTTATCGATAAATTGATTATTCACAAACGTAAACAGTTCAAAAATTAAAGAGATAGGGAAAGAGAGAACAACACCGAATTTTTTAGGCAGTTCCCCTTTCGTCCTCGCTTCGGGTACGTCTGCCCCCAATTCTAAATCTAGGATTGAGATATCTATAATCTTGTTGCGAATTGTTTTTACAAGAGAAGCCTTAGATACAACACACTCAAGAAACCTCGTTGATGTTGATACTATGTCTTCTCTCCCCTTGATTCAAGTTGAATCAAGTGCCTCGAACGTGTTGAATAAACCTCCGTTTATCGCTACTAGATTGAATGAACACACCGGTCTTCAATCACCTTCGCTTGGCTGATTTCAATCACACACAGTTCGATCTCAAATCTTTCTTGCACAATCCTCCGATTAACGCTACTAGATTGAACGAACCCTCCGTTCTTCTATCACCTTCACTCGGCTGAATTCAATGAAGCAAAGATTTATCCCAAAAACCTCCAAATCCAATTGATCTTGGAGGACAAAACCCTAGTGGTTTTATTCAAGAAAAAACCCACTGAAAAACTCACCCCAAACAAGATACAAACTCCTATGTTTGGACGTTATCACCTCAATGATGCAAGGGATCAACAAAAATTGTTATGTGTAATTGTTGAGAAAATGCAAGAATGAGGATGAAGGTGATGAGAGAAAAATTACAGTGTTTATCTTTCACTTTTTCTTGTTGTTGAGTAAAAATGAGGTACAATGTATATATACGATCCTATGACCAACTACCAAAAATAACAACATTTTGAAACTTAGAGAAATCAGAAAAATAGCAGGATTCTAGCAAAGAGTCGACCAAAGACTCATGAGGGTCGGCCTGCACTGACCCGTGAGCAGGACTACGCAAATTTGGAAGATTTGCGTCGATCGCCACAGGGCCATGCATCGATGCAAGCCTTGTGAAAAAATGCAGATATAAATGTATTCAGTATGGGTCGACCGGATGGTCGACATGAGCTGACCCGTGAGACATGGACTGAAAATCAAATTCCATGAGTCGACCAAAACATAGTTTGAGTCGACTCAAACCACAAAAACTTACAAAAATCTCTTTTTGGCCATATTTTCTTCTACCTAGGCTAAGTTTATGCATTCCTATGACTCAAAACATGATCAAACACATACAAGAGATATCTGAGACTCTACCTATATGTATAGACACATGATTATGGGATATTTATTCATTGTGAAATACGGATGCCGACTATGATGCGATGATACCTTCCAAATTACACACTACGAGCTAGTACATGTTTTGACATCATTAAAATAAAGACTGAGTGTTAAGACACCTTGCCTTCACATACTCCCCCTTTTTAATGATGACAAAACTTCTTCAGCTTGTTGAGTAATTTGAGACTCATCCTTCCCCTAACTTTGTGCATTCTTCCGAAATACAATATGATAAATCTTTATGTTATGAATTGCTGCTCTTGCTTTTTGTAGAGCATATACCCTTTTCCCCCTTTAACAACATCAAAAAGAGAGAAATAAAAGGTCAAAGAATAACATGATACATGCATATGATCACATTCATATAATTTGCAACCAAGACACATTAACAAGCATCCACATAAAATGATGTTAATGCAGAAATTATATGGATAAATAAGACAAGAGGCATATATAGAAACTTAAAGTGCATTACATAACCAGAATATTCCAATAAACTTCAAGTCATAAAAAATACGAAAGCAAACCAAAACATATAATGATATGCAAACAAAACAAAATATGTCATACACTACACTAAACATCCTAATCCTCAAGGTCTCCTCCCCCTAAATTGGTGGCCCCTTCCTCTGAAGTTGTAATCTGGAAGTGGTGGAGGTGGTTACTCATCCAAGCGTTTCGTAAGCTCCAATACAGCCCGGTTGAGAGTATTAAAATTGTTAGTCAGAGCACGATTCTGACTCTCAGCGGTTGTAGCCAGATTGTCAAACCTTGTCATCACTAAGGAGGCAATTCGGTTAAAGTTCTCACTTTGAGCTTGTAGCTGATTCGTGAGAGCAATGTGCCTTTCTTCTTGAGCAGTCACAAAGTTTTTTTGTTGGAGCTGCATTGTTCTTAGCATTTCTAGAACGTCATCATTATTGTATTGAGGTTGCGGTGGAGAAGGAGGAATGTAATATGACTCTTGATGATGCCAATCATTTGTTGGATGAATATAGGATGAACCGAGAGATGTCCATCAAGTGTGTTGCCACTCACCCCATCCCTGATTTGCATAGGGATCTTGAGTAGGAGAGTGACCTTACCACTCAGTGTTATCCTGTTCCACATCATAGTCGTCAGTTTGCATTTCATTCGCTGCTTCTTCTTCCTCATCTTCCTCTTTATTTCCGTCTTCATCCGCATCAACATATTAAACACCTGAGCGTGTAGCTCTGCCCCGAAACCTGTATTGTTGCTCTTGATTATCCCAAAAGTACCCCATCATTGTTAGTGTTTTCTGACTGAATTCTTGATCGAATGTCACAGAAGTGTATGGAATACCTTGAACCACAACTTCAGCTTTATTCAGAATGCTTTGAATAAACAATGCATAGCACAAGGATGTACCTTGAATTGAGTCACGAAGAGTAAAAATATGACTTGTAATATAGTGAGGCCAATTAATCTGTTTCTTGTTCTTCAGCAGATATATCAGATGGACTTCAGCCTGGTCAAACCTAGAGTATCCTCCCTTCTTGGGACGAAGAAAGTGGGCTACGATCCATTGTAGGATCCTATCAACAATCTTCAAACGTCCGGTTGTAATAGTCTTAGGAAATAAATCGCTATTCAGAATGCTGTCAGGATAGCGATTTTTCAGCATAGAATTTAGGGCAGTTTTGAACTCATATCCTTCAACATAGTTTGTATCAGTAACCTTAGGATGAGGAGACGACCGTGGATCCATCTTGACCACGTCTTTCCAAACATTGGTATTGATAGAGTTAGTTTTACCACCTATCTCATATTTAAAATCAAAACTGTCAAACTTACCATGAATACCTGCATAAAACAGCTTAACCAAGTCCTCATTGTACTTTGTGTCACATTCCAAAAATGTATCAAACTCTTGAACATTCAGTAATTCAATAACCTCAGCAAGATGCATGTACTCAGCTCTTAACGGATAATAAGCAAATTGCTTAACAACCGATCGGTTACCAAAGTTCTTATTGCAATTATCAGCCAAATTATCATATAATAGAGAAAGAGCGGTTATCGGAACATTGGACCTGGGTTGAGAAGTACCAACTCTAGAAGTTGAAGCCCTTGAAGTTCTTTTCCCAGTGATTCTCGTGGAAGCCATGAGAACACACTTTTTGGAGCAGATGAACAGTGTACAAATTTGATTTGATGGTGATGAACAGTACACGAATAAGATTTGATGATGAAAGAACCCTTGAAATCCTTGTAAATGTTGAAAGCTTTGATTTTTGATGAACGTTTGAAGTGGGTTTTGTAGGGTTTGTAGAGAATTGAAGGAGAGGAGAAGAATGAGGAATTGTGTCTAGATGCAAATGATGATGATGATTATGCTTTGAAAATGTAACTGAAAAATTAATGGGTCAAAGATTTCTAGGCACATGAAGAGGCACGCACGTTTCCAAGAATTTTTTTTTCATAATTTGTCAGCGACACGTCTACCAAAAATTCTATGTGTCGACGCATACTGAGCAAAAAATCGTAAATCCAAAGATTTTAATATTTTAGTCGACCAAAGGGTCGACCTGCACGCACCCGTGTCACAATGCAAGAAATTTTGACAATCATGAGTCGACCCATGCTCTGTTTTGGTCGACTCAAATAGTTAAAACATGTAAAAATGCACTTTTTGAGTTATGTATGCATCAATTAGAGATAAATACCAAGCCACGCATATACCAAACTTAAAATGGATTAAAATTACATCCAAACCATGGAATAAACATCAATACAACCCACATTTTGGCACAATTTCTTACATACATATTTGATCAAGATTAGTTATCTAAAGAGGAACGATATTACCTCCGACAATGATTGATGATAGATGCCCTCACATATAGCTTGATCTTTTCAATATTATTAGTCAAAGAAAAATATAGACAAGTATAGATATAGAGCATACAATCATACATATTTAAACGCGATCCAAAATATCGAGAACACCAAGTTCCCTATGGATGTTAAAGAAAGGCTCTGTCGCAAGTGGTTTAGTGAAAATATCCGCAAGTTGATTCTTAGAGTCAATATGCTTAAATACCACATCACCTTTCTATACATGATCCCTAAGGAAATGATGGCATATTTCAATATGCTTCGTGCGTGAATGTAGTACCGGGTTTTTGGTTAAATTAATGGCTCTTGTATTGTCACACAATGGGAATACGTTCAAGTTTAACATTGAAGTCGAGTAATTATTGCTTAAGCCACAAGACTTGAGCAAAACAACTACCGACCGCAATGTATTCCGCCTCGGTTGTTGACAAAGCAACGGAAAATTGCTTTTTGCTATGCCAACTCACTAAGGAATTTGAGAAAAAATAACAAGTGCCACTCGTGCTTTTCCTATCCGATTTGCAACCGGCAAAGTCGGAATCGAAATAGCCAACCAAAGAGCAATCGCTTCCCTTGGAATACCAAAGCCCATACTTTGGAGTACCACATAGGTATCTAAGTATTCCCTTCACGGCTATAACTCCATTTTCGTCGAGCTTGTTCGTAAATACCCATCTGGTGCCGATTACTCGATGGCCTCGCGGAGGAGGGACAAGGTCCCAAACCTCATTTCTTTTAAATTGATTTAACTCCTCTTGCATTGATAAAAACCAATGTTCATCGAGTAAAGCCTCTTTTGAGTTTTTAAGCTCAACTTGTGAGACGAAAGCGAAGTGATAACAGAAGTTACTTAGCTTGGATCGAGTGGTTACTCCCTTTGAGATATCACCGAGTATGTTTTCGATGGGATGGTCTTTAGAAGACTTCCAAGCTGGAGGAAGATCATCATTATTAGTCGGATGATCCTCCTCAATCTTCTCAGGATGGTGATCTTTTTCCTCCTCAACATGCATTGCTTCAGGTTGATCAGTCCCTTTATCAGTGTCCTTGAGTATGTCTTCTGAAGATATACCTGCACCATGAAAATAAGTACCTTTTTCCGACATTTTTCAGATAAGACTCATCAAAAGTAACGTGTACAGAATCCTCAATAGTAAGTAACCTCTTATTGTAAACCCTATATGCCTTACTAGACTGAGAGTATCCAAGAAAGATACCTTCGTCGGCCTTAGAATCAAACTTACAAAGTGTCTCTTTACCATTATTCAACACGGAACACTTACAACCAAAAATGTGAAGGTGAGACACGTTGGGTTTCCTCCCTTTCAAAAGCTCATACGATGTTTTGTTTAGAATAGGACGGATGAGCACCCTATTCAAAATGTAACAATTCGTACTAAAGGCATCGGCCCAGAAGTATTTTGGAAGGCCACTCTCATTGATCATAGTCCTTCCTAATTCTTCCAAAATTCTATTTTTATGTTCCACAACCCCATTTTGTTGAGGGGTACGTGGTGCGGAAAAATTATGATCAATCCCATTGCTATCACAAAATTCTTCAAAAAGATGATTTTTGAACTCACCTCCATGATCACTTCTAATTGTTACAATGTTTGTGTTCAATTTGTTTTGAGATAGCTTGGCAAACTTCTCAAAAGCCGAAAAAGTATCGCTCTTGCTTGCTAAGAAAATAGTCCAGGAAAACCTAGAATAGTCATCGACAATCACAAAACCATAGTAGTTACCACCTAAGCTCTTAATCCTAGATGGTCCAAAGAGGTCCATATGGAGGAGTTCAAGGGGTCTCGTGGTTGAAACAGTGTTTTTAGACTTAAACGAGATCTTTGTTTGCTTCCCCATTTGGCACGCATCACATAAGTGATCCTTTGTGAACTTGATTTTGGGTAAGCCGACTACTAGGTCCTTAAAAACTGTTTTATTAAGCAAATCGAAATTGACATGCGCCAAACACCTATGCCATAACCATGAATCTTCACTCATGGTGACTAGACACTTGTCGCTACTCAACGATACCTCATTCAAGTCTAGCATATAGACGTTATTAACCCTCAGGCCTTTAAACACATCCTTTTTATCATTATTCTCAATTATGCAACAATCTTTTGAAAATGAGACTTTATAATCCTTGTCATATAATTGACTAATGCTTATTAGGTTGTGTTTAAGACCCTCAACTAGAAGAACGTCTGAGATAGTAGTAGAAGAGGGATTACCTACACTAGCTTTGCCGAGTATTGCCCCTTTATTGTTGTCTTCGTAGGTCACAAATTCCTTTTTCTTTGCCACAAAGTCAATGAAAAGAGAAATGTCTCCCGTCATGTGTCTTGAGCATCCACTATCAAGCACCCATCTTCTTTCCGTGGTATCAAGACGTTGTACCTACACAATCAATCAAGGGAAATAGGTACCCAATTCTTATCGGGTCCTTGGTTGTGAGTGAAAATAGGATTGCATTTGGGCAACCATTGATAAACGCCTTTAGGAACTAAAAACCTCCTAAAGCGACATTTTGCAATGGTATGACCCCTTTTGCAACAATACAAGCAAGTAAGGTTAACATGAGAATCACTTTTGTTAGATTGATCTCTAATCACATAAGTATATTTTTGATATGGATTAACCATGCTTTTCTTAAAATGTGATCTATCAATGACAAAAGTGACCTTTGGTTCTAGAGCCTTGTCAAGTTTGGCCTTTAGAGTTCTAACCTCTTTTTGCCAAATATGACAAGTATCACAACCAAAATTTATCCATTTACTCTTGTCTTCCTCAACATCTACTTTTGTTACTTCCACCATAGACTTTTTGAGAGCTTCTAATTCCTTTCCAGAATCAGAGATCTTTTGCTCCAAATGAGAAAAAAATTGTTTGTTTGAAGCTAAACATTTAAAGGCTTCTTTAGCCTCATGGTTTAGAGTACCAATAGCATGTTGTAATTCAGAATAAGACATTTTGTTAGAGTTATCATATTTAGCATGTCTTACCTTTTTATTCTTTTTCCTTTGATGAGCGGAGAGGCAAAGGTTAACAGACTCTTCTTCGTCACTTGAACTCTCTTCACTAGATAATTCACTATCGCTTTCCCAAGCGATATAGGCTCTTCTAGGTTTACCTTGTTTCTTTTGTGGATGACTCTTTTCCTTTCCTTTGTCTTTCTTCATCAATGGACAATCCGACTTATAATGGCCGACTTTTCCACAGTTATAGCAAGAACCTTTAGTTTTTCCACTCTTTTTGCCTTCATTCTTGGACGACCTTGTTTGTTTTTTAAAGTTGACGAGGTTCTTTTCCGAATGTTGTATACCATTTTTCTTTATATAGCGATTATACAACCTCACAAACAATCCCATATCCTCATTCAAATCTTCTTCCTCGTCGTCGCTAGATTCACTATCGCTTAGCTCATTTGCGAAGGACTTTGAACTAGAAGCCTTTAGAGCTATTGAGTTTTTTTCCGCATCTTTGGTCTTGGTCTTTTCCTTCTTGTCTCTTTTCTCAAATTGGTCAAGACTAATGAGCACTTGCTCATGTTCCTCGAGCTTCCCAAATAAAGTTGTGATGTCTAACGTCATGAGGTCATTGGATTCCTTTATGGCGGTGACCTTTGGTTGTCATTCCCTAGTAAGATACCTCAAGATTTTATTAGTAGCAACATCATTGGAAACCGGTCTACCAAGTGAGTTTAGTCTATTGATTAAATGAGTGAACCTTTTTTGCATGTCGGCAATGGTTTCCCATTGCTTCATGTGAAAGAGGTCAAACTCTTGAGTCAAAGTATTGATTCAAGCTAGTTTGACGTCATTAGTTCCCTCATGGGCAACTTGTAATGCGTTCCACATAGCTTTAGCACTCGTACAATGTGAAACTCTATAATACTCATCAACACCCAAAGAGGAGATCAAAATATTTCTAGCTTTCCAATCGTAGTTATACTTTTTCTCATCTTCTTTATTCCATTGTGCTTCCGGCTTATGTACTACCACGTTATTCGGATTGGTCATGGTAATTTCCATGGGACCATTTTGTATAACGTTCCATACTTTCCTATCAATAGAATTGATATGCACACGCATACAATCCTTCCAATAACTATAGTTCTCACCGTTAAAAATCGGTGCTCTATTGTAAGCCCCTTTCAGTTCGTTTGCCATTTTCTAAAAAGTTATACTTGAAGCACTAGATGAACCGGTGCTTGTGATACCACTTGTTAGACGATGGCAATTGGTCTAGAAGGGGGGTTGAATAGGTCACTACTTTTTAAAGGAGAGTTAAATTTGATTTTTAAAATTGTTTGCGGAAGCGGCGGAGGAACTATATCGTCTAAACGAACCGGTTACCAAAAAGACCGGATATGCGTAAGACAAATGGAGTGATATGCTCAATGAGAAATTCGAATCACAAACTTTATTATTAATCAATATACTTGACTGCACTTAATGTTGTACAATTTCCAATGACTAATCAAAAAGTAAACCAAATTGACAATTTAATAAACACTTTGTGAGCGATCAAATTATCGAACACTTGGTGTGCGAAACACCCCAAGTGACAACTTCTATGTAAATGTAGTGCAGAATTTTTCCAAATACAATCAAAGTGATTGTACAATGTTTTCAATCCAGATTTTCAGCACTACACTATAACATAATTTTATCAATCAATTGATTATTCACAAACGTAAACAGTTCGAAAATTAAAGAGATAAGGAAAGAGAGAACAACACCGAATTTGTTTAGGCAGTTCCCCTTTCGTCCTTGCTTCGGATACGTCTGCCCCCAATTCTAAATCTAGAATTGAGATATCTATAATCTTGTTGAAAATTGTTTTTACAAGAGAAGCCTTAGATGTCACACACTCAAGTGCCTCGAACATGTTGAATAAACCTCCGTTTACCGCTACTAGATTAAATGAACACACCGGTCTTCAATCACCTTCGCTCGGCTGGTTTCAATCACACACAGTTCGATCCCAAATCTTTCTTGCACAATCCTCCGATTAACGCTACTAGATTGGACGAAACCTTCGTTCTTCAATCACCTTCGATCGGCTGAATTCAATGAAGCAAAGATTTGTCCCAAAAAAACCCCAATCCAATTGATCTTGGAGGACAAAACCCTAGTGGTTTTATTCAAGAAAAAACCCATTGAAAAACTCACCCCAAACAAGATACACACTCCTATGTTTGGACATTATCACCTCAATGATGCAAGAGATCAACAAAAATTGTTATGTGTAATTGTTGGGAAAATGTAAGAATGAGGATGAAGATGATGAGAGAAAAATTTCAGTGTTTATCTTTCACTTTTTCTTGTTGTTAATTAAAAATGAGGTACAATGTATATATATATGATCCTATGACCAACTACCAAAAATAACAACATTTTCAAACTTAGAGAAATCAGAAAAATAACAGGATTCTAGCGAAGACTCGACCAAAGGCTCATGAGAGCAGGACTATGCAGATTTGGAAGCTTTGTGTCGACTGCCACAGGGCCATGCGTCGACGCAAGCCTTGTGAAAAAATGCAGATATAAATGTCTTCATTATGGGTCGACCGAATGGTCGACGTGAGCTGACCCGTGAGACATGGACTGAAAATCAAATTCCACGAGTCGACCAAAACATAGTTTGAGTCGACTCAAACCATGAATACTTACAAAAATCACCTTTTGACCATATTTTCTTCTACCTAGGATAAGTTTATGCATTCCTATGACTCACAACATGATAAAAAACATACAAGAGATATTTGAGACTCTACCTATATGTATGGACACATGATTATGGGATATTTATGCATTGTGAAATACGGATGCCGAATATGATGCGATGATACCTTCCAAATTACACACTATGAGATAGTACAAGTTTTGACATCATTAAAATAATGACTGAGTGTTAAGACACCTTGCCCTCACAAAAGAGTTGCTTGCGATAGTGTATGCATTGGAGAAATTTCGATCATACCTAATTGGGTCAAAGGTTGTGGTTTACACGAAGCATGCAGCAATTAAGTATTTGATTACCAAGTTGGATTCAAAATAAAGGCTAATTCGATGGGTCCTTTTGTTGCAAGAGTTTGATTTAAAAATTTGCGACAAAAAGGGATCCGAGAATTTGGTGGCAGATCACTTATCCCACCTTGTTAATGTTGAGGTGACCAAGAATGAAAGAGAGGTCAAGGAAGAATTTCCTGATGAAAAGTTGTTTATGGTGCAAGTTAGACCTTGGTTTGTCGATATGGAAAATCAAAAAGCCACCGGATTAATACCGGAAGGTCTAACTCGTAACCAGAAAAAGAAATTTTTATCTGACTCCAAGTACTTTGTGTGGGATGAACCATATTTGTTTAATCTTGGTGTCGATAACATTTTGAGAAGGTGCGTGTCAAAAGAAGAGGCTAATAACATCCTTTGGCATTATCACAACTCTCCGTATGGAGGGCATTTTAATGGTTTGAGAATGGCAACGAAAGTCCTTCAATCAGGCTTTTATTGGCTTTCTTTGTTCAAAGATGCGCATGCGCATACCCAAAGTTGTGACAAGTGGCAAAGGAGTGGTGGAATTTCAAAACGGAATGAAATTCCATTACAAAACATGCTGGAGGTTGAGATGTTTGATTATTGGGGCATAGACTTTGTCGACCCATTTCCATCATCATTTTCCAATGAATACATTTTGGTCGCAGTGTACTATGTGTCAAAGTGGGTAGAAGTGATAGCATGTGCTAAAGCGGATGGAAAAATTGTGATAATTTTTTTAAGGAAAATCATTTTTTCTCGATTTGGTACTCCGAGAGTGTTGATAAGTGACGGAGGATCCCACTTTTGCAACACTCAACTAGAAAAATCATTGGAGCAGTATGGTGTAAAGCACAAAGTTGCAACACCATACCATTCACATGCAAATGGGAAAGCGGAAGTATCAAATCGAGAAATTAAAAGGATTCTTGAGAAAACGGTGCCGACTTCGAGAAAAGACTGGTCAAACAAGCTCGATGATGCTTTGTGGGCCTATCAGATAGCTTTCAAAGCTTCAATTAGTCTCACACCTTTCAAAAGGGTCTATGGTAAAAACTGTCATTTACCGGTAGAGTTGGAACATAAGGCATTTTGGGCCTTAAAGTTTTTGAATTTTTATCCAACTTTAAGCGGTGAAAAAAGGAAGGTACAACTGCATGAAATCGAGGAATTACACCTTCAAGCGTATGACTCCAACAAGTTGTACAAGGATAGAGTGAAAAGTTACCATGACAAAAAGATTGTGAGCAAAGAATTTAAGGAAGGGCAGTTGGTCTTACTATTTAATTCGAGATTGAAACTGTTCCTTGGTAAGTTGAAATTCAAATGGTCTGATCCGTTCCAGATTAAGGAGATCAAAAGCTATGGGGCTATTGTTATTGAAGACACATTGTCAAATGAGAGTTGAACTGTTAATGGTCAGAGGCTGAAGGTTTATCTTGGTGGAGATTTCGAGCGAAATACAGCCACAGTGCCTTTTTGCAATCCGTGAGGTCGTATTAGACCGTCGAGGTCAAACGACGTTAACCAAATCGCTTGTTGAGAGGCACCCTAACATTGTAAGTATTTACTGTTTTTTTAGTATTTTGAATTTAATCAGGCAAAAATGTAGGGAGAGCACAGCCTGAAGCCAAACTTCATTGGTTATGTTTCACTGAGCGCGCTGCTGAGGCCACTTAGCGCGGTCACGTGAACATGCCCAATCAAGTGTGGGCCTGAGTGAAAAAAAAGGAAGTGGGCCAAGTGGGTCTGCTTGTTTTAAAAGGAAAAAAGCTAAAAACCCTCATTTCCCTCACTTTTCCTCTCACGGCGACTTCACCGTTGTGCTTCAACTTCCTTCTCTCAATATTCAACTCTTGGTCTTCAAGCTCATATTCACTCCTTCTCTCATTCCCAAAGTTCAAGTTTGCTAAATGCTTTTTATTTTGTTAATTTAATTGCATGCTGCTAGGGTTTTGTTGGGCTTTGTTGAATTTGATTTGTAGAGTTTTTTTTTGTAAAGTAGGTTTTGAACCCTTTGTGACCACTGTTAGGGTTAAGTTACAAAGTGGGTTTGCTTGTTGTTTATTGTTTTTTCTGTGTTAGTTGGTAATGCACGTGTAAGGATTCAGATTGGGTGAAATGGATGTTGGTTGTGCAACTCCATTTTAGTGGCAGAGGCAGAATTTTTGCCTGTTATCGCAGGCGCGCTTTGCGCGCTATGATCCGGCTAAGTGTGCCTCTCTTGCCCTGTTCTGATTATTTTTGTTTCCCTGATGTTTTCTGGTGAAATGTGTTGGGTATGCTGTTGTTTGGTATTTTTTTGTGTAGGATATTTGTGTTTGGGGCAGGTAGACTACAAAGCAATTTTTGCTTGCATGCCTGACCACGCTAAGCACGCTTTAGCCGCGCTAAGCACGCCCCCTGGGATCAAAATCCTCGATTTTTAATTTTTTGTCGACTGTTTGACTGTTTGGTGTTGACCCGTGGTTTCATATAATTTTTCTTGAATTTCCTGGCTGGTTGTTTAACTTGTTTGGTGTTGTTTTGGTATGTTTTTCTTGATTGCAAATGACTCCTAAGCGTGCCCGTTTTAGCACTAGACAATTGTCGCAGCAAAGGAAGCCGCCTGCAGAGTATGATGCACACAGATTCTTGGGGGCCGAGCAGCAGGGTCAATACCTTGAGCTGACTAGAAGAAGTATTTGGACTGAGCGGATTTTCCAAATTAACTCTCAAGGGGATTTTCGCGGCTGTCAGAACATAATAGAGTCACATGGTTGGCAAGCCCTCCTAACTCCACCGACCCAGCTCAACTATGAGATAGTGCGTGAGTTCTATGCGAACGCCATTCCTACGGAGGGTCAGATGTACACTTTTATGACTTATGTGACAGGGAGACATGGTTCGTTCTCTAGGGATGCAATAAACGAGTATCTGGGCAGCCCATTGGTTTTAGCTGAAGGTGAACAGTGCTCCAACTACAAGAGGGTGGCTAGAAAGAATTGAAATTTAGAGAATTTGTGCTTAGCCTTGGCACATCCGGGTCGAGGATTTGAGTTGAATGCAGCGGGGAGGCCAAAGATTTTGAAAAGAGGAGACATGAACACCACAACTCAGGTTCTGATGTCCCTTATCCTGCATAACATAAGGCCAAGGAGTCATACCTCCTCCATCCCGGTTGATATTGTGTGTATGCTATACTATATCATGGAGGAGAGGCAGGTTGATGTCGCTAGTATTATTTCTGATGAGATCTTAGCCATAGCTGCTAGCGGACACTGCTTGGGTACTAAGGTCCCTGCGATTTTGGTATTTCTGGGACTTATTATGGGCTTGTGTGCCCGCTCGAGTGTCCTAATCCCGGGTGTGGTCCACAAGAACATAAAGGGTGCAATGATGGACACATGGATCCAAAGTCACTGTATGCCAAGAGTTGACCAGCCACCACCACCACCACCAGTCCACCCAGATCAGCCAGCACAACAGCACGGAGGAGTCCCACCCGATGATCAGGCATTTGATGAGCGTGTCGTGTGTATGTACATGTGGGATATGCACATGGCTCATCATAGTGCCTTTACTTTTTTGCACTCATCCATGCGAGCTTTGCATTTATAGGTTCGTGAACCACAAGTTGAGCATTCGTTCCCATCGCAAGAAGAGTTTGACACTTATGTAGCTTAGTCTGGGGACAGGCATTTCCATTTCCAGAGGGGGCAGGTTCCTCCTCAGAGTACTTAGGTGCCCCGGCCAAATGTTTCTAGGGACGATGCGAACGATGTTGAGGCTGCGGTGGATGACGATGATGATGATATCGGGGAAAGTACATGGGAGATTGGTTCGGAGGCCAATTCTGATTAGTTGATCCTGGGTTTCTCTTATCTTTTGTTTACTTTATATTATATTTATGTTTGAATTTTCAGGATTTTGTTGTTTCGTTTTTATTGTACTTCTGGATCATTTTGTACCATCCTTGGAAGGATGAGGAACATATGTTGCGGCACCATTGTTTTGGGTGTCGCAAATTTTGGCTTCATGATAATATGTTTTAGTATATTGAGTAGTTTTTTCAATTGTTAGTTTTGGTAGAAAATGTTTGATTTTGTGTTGTTCCTAAGTTTGGAAACTTGAAGGAATCTTGTGACTAATGCCAAGATTGATGAATCAACGGGCAATTGAGTGGTAATGATATGATTGAGTAAAGGTACTATGCAAGGTACATTTTTATCACTTTCTAAACTAAGCATGGATATGAAACTTGTGATGGTTGTAAAACTTGTAGTCATTACTTCTTTTGAAATACTTTTTCAATTATGAATCATTTAGAAAATTTCCTTTGTGAGGAAGCTTTCATTGTATAATATATGCGGGATACCGACATTCTTGTTTAACTCGTTCATATTATGTTGAAATCATCCATGTGTGTTAATTTATGGAAAAGGAAGAAAAAGATCAAGGAAATTTTTGTGTATTTTGAGAAAAACCACTTGAACAAATAAGAATGATCAATCTACCTTGTGAGTGAGTGAGTATTTGATAACCCCGTTGAGCCTTTGTATCAAACTCCGTGTGAATAATTGAATCGTGTAAATATTGTACATGAAAAACAAGTGAATTTTGAAATGGATCTTGAATTTTTGTTGTGAAACTTTTGAACCCCAACCTTAACTATGGTTGCTTTTGTTGTTCCTTTCCTTAGATGTGTGGGATCATTCTTAATATCATGTTTTAGTTGTGTTAAAAGTTGGGGAGAAAAAGATAGATTGATTCATCATAAAAAATAAAGTGGTTGTGAATGATGAAAGAGCTTGAAAAGCAAAAACAAATGAAAAAGAAAAGAAATTAGGCAAGAATTAGCAACAAAAAGCTCAAAGTTGTAATGATGCCTCAAAGAAAAGAAAACAAGAAGGTTAAGGTCTTGAAGTGCTATGATTGTGAGAATTGAATGCTCTCTTAGGAATAGGCATTTTTGTTTCAATGACTTTGATAAATGACCCTTCCTTGTAGCCAAGCCAAATTACAACCCTTGAAGTCCTTGTGATTCCTTCTTTTCCACTCATTAATGCATTTTGTTTGTTGAATGCATAATTGGTTCCGGATGTTTGCAGGATTGTTTGGTGAGTGATAAAACCTCATATTGTTCTCATCCATTGATGAATGTATGCTTAGGTGTGATTCATGCTGAAATTGTATTGCTCAAGAAGTTTTGGTTTGTGTTTTGCACTTAGCAATAGTTTCATCTCCATGATTTGTTTGGAGTTGGTAAGATATCTTGTTTGTACTTCTACTTTTTGAACCATGAAATAGTCGTTGTTCTATTGTGTTGATTCTGATTTCTTGTGTGGGTTTTCGGGTTCGTTTTTGTTTGAGGACAAACAAAATAATAAGTTGGGGAGAGTTATTAAGGGTCAATTTGTGCATATATTTGATGTTATTTTGTGGCCCTTTCCAATGGTTTCCTTGATATTTGTGTAGTAAACCTTTAAGTTTTAGTGTAAATATGCAAGTTTCCGATTTTATTGTAAATATTGTGAATTATGATCACTTTGATGCTTTTTGACAGGTCTTCTTACTGATATACAATGATAGGAACCTATGGTGAAGGAAAGAAGACCTAAAAGGTCATTTTCGAGGCGATCGTGTCGGTAAACTGCGCTTAGTGCGCTTTTCAGCGCGGTTCCAACATGTTTTCACTGTTGAGGTAGTAGCTAAGGCCTTTAACCGTGCTAAGCGGCATCCAACCGTGCTTAGCGCGCTTTCTGGGTTTCTGCCTCTATTTTGCTGACCGCACTTAGCGCGCTTCTGATGACGCTTAGCGCAGTGCCACTTACTTCTACTTTTTCCACTTTCTATAAATATCTTCCTTAGAAGATATTTTCAACAACTTTACATTTTCAGATATTTTAGAGATTAGAAAGGGTTTTTATGTCAAAAAAGCTTAGAAACTCAAGAAGAAGTGAGAATCAAATCTTTAGAGCATCAATCCTCGATTCTTCGACTTTGATGCTAGCAAAGCTTTCTTTTTTACTTGTTGATCAAGCTACCACGGTGATGGGTAGCTAAACACTTTTATGTCAAGATTAGAGGTAGTTAACCTTGCTATTATGTATTTCTTTCGATCTTTTGTATGTGAACAAGGTTTATGATCAATAGATGATGAAGATTTTTGCTTTTAATGTTGTATTTATAGTTTGAATCACTCTAGACATAGATTTTCCAAGTCTTGATCTAATTTCTTCATCTATTAACAAACAAACTCTAGACATAAATTTGAAAGTTAATATTTGCTTTGTGTCAATCTTTATGTTTATTGTTTCGATTGTTATTTTGAGAAATCATCTAGCGATTAAAACAATAATATCCACGGAGCCACTTAAGAAATAAACGGATTCGCGAGGATACGCGGTTGTATTGATCTAAACTAAGTTCACATGCTGGATTAATCGGATATGTATGAAAAGGGTTAACGGAATCTAATCTTAACATCCTTTTCTTAAAACAAAACATTAATTCTCTAGTTTACTCTTTGCTACAAAAACTTATGTTACAAAACAAGAATTTTTTTAAAACCTTTCTCTTAGAACGTTAAAATATTGAATGACAAGCATCTAGATATCTGAACAATCCATGCAGATACGATAAAACAACCCACCTAAAATACTTTTCAACAGTATACCTACAAACACTTTGATGATCGAGTCAATATAGGTCATGGGTGTGAGGTTTATAGTTTTAGAATAATGTGTACATTAGTCTGAACTATTTGTTAGACTTTATAGTAGGTTATAGGGTTTAGAGGCCATAGAATCCTCATTAGAGATAATTGTCTTAAGGGATAAATGTCAAAGAATTTTGTAAGCCTTGTTATCTGTCAATCTTCATAATCAACTGAGTCATAATTAAATGCATATCTAAAGTGGACCAATCTCTTGTTCAACCCGCTTGACGAGATTTTGGTGGCCTTGACTAATGTGGATTGATCTTTAATCCATTTTAGAATATATGTAAATAGTAAATAGTTTTAATTCTATATTACTCTCTCAATTAACTCTTTCTTTAAATGTATATATTGATTTATGTACTTGATAAAATTACAATACGTGACAACTCATAATGATTAAGGGTTGTCAAAGGCTTTTAGAAATTGTTGTGGGGTTTAGAGCTAGCTCACACATGGAGGTGAGAATCTTTGTATATGTAGTATATGCGTCAATATGATATTTTCCTCTTACGTATAGGATTGTGTTATTTATAGGAATTTTTGGGCATGGGTCACATACTTCCAGGAAATATCAACCAATTTTGAGAGAACTTGGGAATGGATAGTTAATCCCCTGTTAATAATGAGAGCATGACTAATTTCCTCCTGATTTGTTTCACACTATTGCTGAATAGGGACACATCACTTTCCACATTCTCCCACTTTGGGAGAATTATCCAGGAAATGGGTAATGTGTTTGAGGAAAGAGCAACGTATCTAGAAACTGAGTGATCAATATAGGAAATAGGCAATCAAGAAGGTGTTGTGGGCAAGGCATTACATCAATTGCCTCTCATGTTTCCCCTTGTGGGCCTTTTATAAATATACCAATACACAGTCCCTTAAGCAAGAGGGCTTAGAAAAGGCGAAGTGATTTTGTTTTGTTTTTCCTTTTCATATCTAGATGATCCCTTACAAACTACGTGGGGTGAGTCCCTTCTATATGGGGCGAGTCCCTCTTATATAAGGTGAGTCCCTCTTATATGATGCAATTATGGAATGTATCTTCAAGTGTCAATGAGGTGAATCACAGGTCAGCCAAGTGAAGGAAATCAAACGTTAGTCGGTTGAAGGAAATCAAATGTGATTCAGTCGAAGGGAATAAAATGTCGATCACCTGAAGGAAATCAAACATTAGCTGAGGAAAATGTGTGTTGCATTGAATAACATCGATGATGATTTTTCTTGGGAATCCAAATTTGGACTTACTCCTTACGTATGTCTCTGACGTGGGGAATCTTTCTCTTTTCATGTAACCATTGAGATGCTCAGTGGGCGGCGGTAGGTTACTCCTATGACAGGACTTCCCATCCCTATAAAAATATCTCAACCTTTTTCATTTGATCTTTTCTACATTCTCCCTTTATAAACTTCCATCCATTTAGTTAAGAGTTCTTATAGGCGCAAAGTGCATTCATTTCACACATTCTTGACCGTGATTTAAGGTATGATTCCATTCTTCATTTGCTCATTTAATTCTTAACAATAATTATTATATTTTGTTATGTTTAAAGAGTGGCTACACACTTAACATTACAAATTAGGCATTGGAGACGTGAGGGCCCTAATAGTTTTGATAGTTGTTTTTTGCTCTTCTTGTTCTTACCAGGAATTGATGGTAAAAATAGATAATAAATGTTTCAAAGTCTAATATTCTGTATGCCTGTAAGAGGATCACTGCTTTTTGGTGGCAAATCATATTTTCCAATACTAGACATGAGGACGATGTGATTTTGGAACCATGCTCTAAGGGGGAGAGGGTCAATATGTCCGTCTTGGATGGCTCGCCCACCCCGTATTTATACCTTCATATTCATATCATTCATGAATTAGGAGTCTTCATAAATTTCACACCATTTAAAGTCGGGTTTCTAGTGATTGCAAATGTTGCTCCTTCTAAGGTTACACCTGGGGTATTGTTAGGGCATTCGAAATTATATGCCAGCGGTTATGAGTCTTTCCTAACATTGGGGCATTATTATCTTTTTATTTCAACAAAATCAGTGCCAAAAGTGATATGGTGACCTGATAGGATCTTCTTGGAAGAATATTACTAAATCCCCACTTAAAACCTTACATGAGCTATAAATATAAGTTCATGAGGGTCAAAGGGAGAGAGTGTGCCTCCATGGTCATGACTAGGGAGACCGACTTTCCTCCTTCCCTTTGTATTGAACGAGTGACTGTTGGAGCGGTAAAGCAGCAAGCAAAAATTAATTAAGTACCCAGTTTTGTCGTCTTCACAGGGATTGGTGCGAGAAAGAATGCCGTTCAACGGTCTCTACATTTCTAAGCTTGTGGTGCAAAAGTTTTGGTTAAAAAGATTTAAGGAACCAAAATTAAAGGCAGAAAATGTAAAGACGGAAAATATAAAGTAAAGACTGAATTATAAACGGAGCCTTGTTTGAATTGTATCTCATCAATTGATAACACATGCATTCTTCTAATCAAGTAAACACAAATCAACCATTCGTCTAATATCCTCACGTATCACTCAAGACATACATATCCTCTCGGTCCCCGCATGTTGTGAGTGATTTTGTACTGATCAATAATTGCTCTCGCACATTACCAATCAATATAAAGTATTTAAAACCTCTATGAATGTTAAGCCTACATCCATTTCTGGCATCTAGACCCAACAGATATTACTATAACATCCATATCAAATTAATGAGTAATTCATATACAAAGCTATGATCAGAATACGTACATATGATTAACCCTTTTTACATGCATTCAACTAATAGGCCAAATGTGTGTGAATATCGTTCTTCATCACTATTATCATGCATCCTCGCAACACCGCATCGATCCTACTCATGCTATTTATGCTACTAATCAACACAATACAATAAAAGATACAATGAATATCAACTCATAAAACCATATCAAAAGTTTACTCATTGATAGATGAAAATCCAAGATCAAGGATTTGAAATAGGTTTTGTCAAGACCCACAAATAAACAATCAAAGACAACCAACAATAGAGAATCAAAACTAGTTCACAAACATATATTAGATGAAATACATAAGGTATCAAAAGACTACATCCAAACCCCAACAAGAGATCAAAGATCTTACCTTCTCCCTCTTAAGGTTTCAGTTTCTCTCTCTAAAATACTCTTGAAATGAAGAGAGATAAAGTTTTGATGTTCAAATTACAAGTTATGGCTAAAAAATGATGAAAAGTACTTATATAATACATTCAAAATCTGTCATGTTCGCACTGCGAACAAATTATTCGCCCAGCGAACACCAAATTAGGCACCTGATGTGCCTCAGGAACAGTTAAACCGCCTCTTCGATTCTGCATAAATTCGTAATGCGAATAATTATTCGCAAAGTGAACATTTGCTGGAAAGTTTGCAATGCGAACTTTGGTGCCTTTTCTTACTGCCTCAAGTCTGGGAGTATTCGCTGGAAAGTTCGCAAAGCGAACATTCGCTGGCAAGTTCGCAAAGCAAACTTTCTAAAGTTTCTTCATTTCCTTTGGCAACTTGCATCTCTTTTCTTGTGTCATACTTCTTTGATGACTTAATGCCTTTTTCTGCACAATAACACACAAATCAAAGAATCGAAAGGCATTTGCGATAATATTGAAGAATCACACAAGAACGTGGATTAAATCTATGAAAACATGAGAATTGAGTTGAAAGTGCCAAGAAAGATGGTTCAATTTAAGTCAAAATTTGCACTTAACAAACTCTCCCCATCTAGATTTTTGCTTGTCCTCAAGCAAAGTATGCCCCTCTTTAAAACAAGAGGATTTGCTCAAGCATAAGATTCAACCAAGAAAATATTAACGATTCAACTTCAAACAAGAGAAATTTTCTCAAATAAGAGGATTTAGTTAAGCATGAAAACGCGCACAAGCAACGTTTACCACTCAATAGAATCGAACAATGACAAAGAATTTAGTTCTTAAACAAATATCATGGAATGTTTCAAGTAACAACTAAATTTTCATACTTGAATCACTGTAACACTCTTCTTCAGAATAAGAATGAAGAAATTAACGTGTTTGCAACCGCGGGGCAATTTCACTCACCTGATAAACAATGTTAATAGAAATCTAATTCATACATCCATCTAACAATCAAAAAAATGAAATCATGGAAGCAAAAAGATCACTAAGGGCTTTAAAGGTTGTAGCTTGGTCGGGTTAACAATAAAGGGACATTTCTAAAGGCCATTGAATCGAAATTTCCGATGCAATAGAACATTCACTATACAAGGTATTCACACATCTCAACTTCATTCACCATTTTCATTCCTTTACCACAAACCTTCTCAAACTTCCTTATGCACAATTATTTCATTCTCTATTTTTCTTATTCAAACAAGCATTCTTTTTTCTTTTGTTTTTCACATTCATATTCACACTTTTTCTTTTCATGCTTGTTTAAAATTTTTCAAAAGTGTATAGCAACCTACCATTCTTCTTTTTCATTCTCCCCAACTTGAATTCAACCAAACCTCAAGTGAATGTTCCTTGCTTTTTATGGCAAGGAAATTAAATTAAAATAATGTTCAAAGGTTCAAGAAGAAATTTTTAGAACCTCACAAAATTCAATGATGAACTATACTTTCAAATTATGTACATAAACCAAGTTCATCACTAAAATGAGATCTAAACTGTTTAGGCTCAAAGGGGTTAACGAATTCTCTCTACTCACGGGTAAGGTACTTTTGGATACGATTATGCTCAATATAAACAAATGCCTTGATCATTTCTAATGCTTCCACAAAATCACAATAATAAAAAAATAAAGCATGAATCAAACGAATTAAACAAAGTTATCAGTCATCCTAGCATATAGTAAACAATGGAGGTTTCTCACAATTTGTGGCTTTCGGACCTAAGTGAAACAAGCATTCAAACAAGTTGCAAAATGAAACACGAATACACATTTGCACAAAGCACAAAATTCTTAAATCAATCTAACATTCTATAAAGCGGTACAATTTACCTTGCCGACATTCAATGCTCACCATCCTATCATCACCATCCAGACTCGGTCGAAGCTTCATTGAATACTTTTATAAAAATAGCAACCAATCTAGAAGGAGTTCTGTTAAGTGCAAATTTGTCCTTAAATGACCCATCTTTCTTGGCACTTTTTCTACTCAAATCTCACGTTTTCATTGAGTTAACTCATGAATTGTTGTTATTCTTCAAACATTGAGAATATACCTTTGGTGCTTGTAATGTGTGCGTTATTGTAACGACCCGAAAATCTAAATTAATTATTTAATTATTTATTTAATTGATTTAGAAGGACCTAAGAGGTTTTTGGATAATTTGGAAAATTATGGATAAAATGAGTATTTTAATAATTTCAATATAATGGGTAATCATTTATTTAGATTATTATTATTGTTATTAAAAATAATAAGGGAAGGACAAGGTGGTCATAAAAGAAAAGAGGTAAGGGTAGAGTTGGAAGTTCCTAAACTGGGATATTTTGTCTAAAGAGGGAAAAGGTCGATCATTTTCTAACTGATCGTGTTTTGGTGAAGAACTCAGAGGAAGAGAAGGAGAAGAACCTTAAGGCTTGAAGATTCTGAAGAATCTTAGAGAAGGAGGAAGAACCGCTAAATTTCTCTGAGGTATGGGGAGTTATCATTGTTTATTATAGTTTTATAGGAATTGGAGATGAATAGATTAGGGATTGTATGAGTTGTGTTGATTTATAGGATTGTTGATGTAGAATGAGTAAATTGATGAAAGTATGATGAATTTGATTGATGCATATTACTATATGTGTGTTTTGTGAGTGTTTTTGAGCAATTTTCGTGTAGAATACTGATTTTGGGGTAATCGAAGTTAAAAATGCAGAAAAGCACTTTCGGGAAAAGTTGGGTTTTGTCGCATCCTGACACGGGCCGTGTCACAGGACACGGGCGGCCGTGTCAGCTTGCTGGTCGTGAAATGGAAAATTGATTTTTAAAAATTGGTCACAGTACTTCTGACACGGGCCGTGTCACAGGACATGGGTGGCCGTGTCAGGCTGCTGACTTGCTACCTTTTTTTGATGTTTTGGAATTGTGTCCCAGGTCTTCTGACACGGGCCGTGTCACAGGACACGGGCGGCCGTGTCAGACCTCTGTGTTTGCTGTATTTTGTCTGTTTCGCGTTTTGGGTGCAGGTTTCCTGACACGGGCCGTGTCCCATGACACGAGAGGCCGTGTCAGTCAGCTGTTTGTGTTGTTTTGTTGTTTTCTTGATGGTTTCATGACGTTTTCTCGTGCTGATCTTTTGTTGTTGAGTGTTGTTGATGTAAGATGATAAAACATGACTGTATGATGAATGCTTGTTGTATACGAAATGAATGATGCACACGTTGATGTCCGATGAATTGCGAAGTTTTAGCATCATTGCATTTCATAGCATTTTATGTTGGGACTTCGGTCCATTGGTAGCTTCAATCCCACTGTGCGGATTGAAGTGATACGTTGATTACGATGTGCTCCATTTGGAGGGTTGATGGCCAAGTGTCCATCCACGTTGAACCGGTACCACATGCACCCTTTGCATTTCATTATGGTTGACATTGCATATGAATGATGAAATTGTGATTCTGTTGTGAAGATTACGTTGATAATCCCATGATATTAGTGTTGATGATGATATGATGTTGTTCATTAATGATGCCATAATGTTGTTATTAATGATGCTATGATGTTGTGTCACTTATTATGTTTATTTTCCATGTCGTATATTATTATAATGAATTGTGATTTCTCACCCTGCCTGCTTGAAAATGTTGCCTCTTATGTGGGTAACTTGCAGATGACCAAGAGTAGCTCCGCGGTGACGAAGGAGGTAGCTTGGAGTGTCTCGTTTATGTCGTTTAGTTTAGAGGTGTCCTGCTCTGTGTCATGTATCATCGGGTTGGGTTGAATCGCGAACTTCGTGTTCTTTTGAATTATGTTGGAATTTTATACTGATGATGTTGTTCTAGATTGGATTAAGTTTCTTATGAAGTATTAATTGAATTTCAAATGACAAGTTGATTCCGCTGCAAGATTATGATTTCTTTTGATGATGTTTGAATGACCCGTGTTACGGGACAGGATTATGAGAATTGTATGATGTTTGGAATATGTACACCCTTGGTTGTGAATTTTACTCTGATATCATGATTTATTCCTTTAAAATTGTATGTGGGGTAGAAGGGTGTTACATTAGTGGTATCAGAGCAGGTCGGTCCGTCCGGCCAAGTTGTCGAGTCGTAGTTGTTCAACAATCGAGTATTGTTAACTAGTTCTAACTTTTGTTTATGTTGTAGTGTTAAGTTGAAATGGCTGGAAGGAACGATGCTACGATTGCTGCTGCGTTGGAAGCAATGGCTCAGGCTTTGCAGAATCAGCCGAACGCTGACGAGAATGCTGGATCTCGCAGTTTGGCAACTTTTCAGAGGGAGAATCCGCCTACCTTCAAAGGCAAGTACGATCCTGATGGAGCGTTGGATTGGTTGAAAGAGATAGAGAGAATCTTCCGTGTGATGGACTGCACTCCAGCGCAGAAGGTTTGATATGGGACTCATATGCTAGCATTCGAGGCTGATGACTGGTGGCTAGAGACTCGTCAAAGGTTGGAGACTGCAGGAGAAGGTATCACTTGGGATGTATTCAGACGAGAGTTCCTAAGGAAGTTTTATCCGGAGGATGTCCGCGGTAAGAAGCAGATCGAGTTTCTTGAGCTGAAGCAGGGAAATATGTCGGTTACAGATTATGCTGCAAAGTTTGTTGAATTGGCTAAGTTTTATCCGCACTATAACGATGATGATGCTGAGTTTTCTAAATGCATCAAATTTGAGAGTGGGTTGCGCCCAGAGATCAAGAAGGCAGTTGGATATCAGAAGATTCGTATTTTTGCTGATTTGATTGATAACTGCAGAATTTTTGAAGAGGATAACAATGCTCATTACAAAATCATTAATGAGAGGAAGAGCAAGCACCAACAGAATCGTGGCAAACCTTATGATGCTCCAGCTGGAAAAGGTAAACAGAAAGTGGTCGATGGCAAGAAGTCTAGTAGGGGAGATGCTCCTGCTAGCATAACTTGTTTCAAATGCGGGAAAACTGGTCATAAGAGTGATGTGTGTACCGCTGAAGTGAGAGGCGTTTCCGTTGTGGTAAGACTGGGCATGTCGTATCTGAGTGCAAGCATAAAGAGGTAATTTGTTTCAACTGTGGCGAAGAAGGACACATTAGTAGTCAGTGTCAGAAACCGAAGAAGGCTCAAACCGGTGGGAAGGTGTTCGCTTTGGCTGGGACTCAGACCACTACTGAGGACAGACTCATCAGAGGTACTTGTTTCATTAATAGTACTCCCTTAATTACTATGATTGACACTGGTGCTACTCATTGCTTTATTGCTGCTGAATGTGTTGAAAGACTAGGTCTTATGTTGTCTTCTATGAATGGAGAAATGGTCGTCGAGGTTCCGGCTAAGGGTTCGGTGACCACTTCTCTTGTGTGTTTAAAGTGTCCCTTGACGATCTTCGACAGGGACTTTACTGTTGATTTGGTGTGTTTGCCGTTATCTGGGATAGATGTGATCTTAGGGATGAACTGGTTAGAATATAACTATGTTCATATCAATTGTTATAACAAGTCTGTGAGATTTTCTACTCCTGAAAAGGAAGAAGCTAGTTTGTTGTCTTTTAAACAGTTACAACAATTGATGCAAGAAGGAGCTCAGATGTTCTCAGTGATGACGTCGTTATCTGTTGAGAGTCGAGCTGTAATTGAGGAGTTGCAAGTGGTGTGTGAATTTCCTGAAGTTTTCCCTGATGAAATTCCTGATGCGCCTCCAGAAAGAGAAGTGGAGTTTGCAATTGACCTTGTACCTGGTACCAGACCTGTTTCTATGGCACCTTATAGGATGTCTGCATCTGAATTGTAGGAGTTAAAGAAACAATTGGAGGACTTACTTGAAAAGAAATTTGTGAGGCCAAGTGTGTCGCCGTGGGGAGCTCCGGTGTTGTTAGTAAAGAAGAAAGATGGAAGTATGAGGCTCTGTGTTGATTATAGACAACTAAATAAAGTGACGATTAAGAACAAGTATCCGCTTCCGAGAATAGATGACTTGGTGGATCAATTGGTAGGGACTCGCGTGTTTAGCAAGATTGATTTGAGGTCGGGATATCATCAGATTAAAGTGAAGGATGAAAATATTCAGAAGACGGCTTTCAGGACGCGTTATGGACATTATGAGTATTCGGTGATGCCTTTCGGTGTTACTAATGCGCCGGGAGTATTCATGGAGTACATGAACCGAATCTTTCATACTTATTTGGATCAGTTTGTGGTGGTGTTTATTGATGATATATTGATTTACTCTAAATCAGAAGAAGAGCATGCAGAACACTTGAGACTAGTGTTGAAAATTTTGAAAGAGAAGAAGTTGTATGCAAAGTTGTCCAAATGTGAATTTTGGTTAAAGGAGGTTGGTTTTCTCGGCCATGTCATTTCAGGTAATGGCATTGCTGTGGATCCTTCCAAAGTGGATGTTGTGTTACAATGGGAAACTCCAAAGTCGGCTACCGAGATTAGAAGCTTTTTGGGACTAGCCGGTTATTACCGAAGGTTTATCGAGGGATTTTCTAAGTTAGCACTTCCGTTGACTAAGTTAACTTGTAAGGGTAAAGCTTTTGTGTGGGACATTCAATGTGAAGAAAGTTTCAATGAATTGAAGAAGAGATTGACATCAGCTCCGGTTTTGACACTACCTAACCCAGGAGAACCTTTTGTGGTATATTGTGATGCTTCTAAAATGGGTTTAGGAGGTGTACTTATGCAGCACGACAAGGTAGTTGCTTATGCGTCGAGGCAGTTGAGAGTTCATGAAAAGAATTACCCTACACATGACTTAGAACTTGCTGCAGTTGTTTTTGTGCTGAAGATTTGGAGACATTACCTTTATGGCTCTAGATTTGAAGTATTTAGTGACCATAAAAGTTTAAAGTATTTATTTGACCAGAAGGAGTTGAATATGAGACAACGAAGATGGTTGGAGTTATTAAAAGATTATGATTTCGGTTTGAATTATCATCCAGGAAAAGCTAATGTTGTGGCTGATGCATTAAGTCGAAAGACTTTACATATGTCGGCAATGATGGTAAAGGAGTTGGAATTAATTGAACAGTTCCGAGATATGAGTTTGGTTTGCGAAGTGACACCGCAGAGTGTTATGTTAGGAATGCTGAAGATTAACAATGATTTCTTGAATAGTATCAGAGAAGCTCAGAAGTTAGATGTAAAACTGGTGGATTCGATGGTTGGAATCGATCTGTCTGAGGATAGCGATTTTAAGTTGGACATGCATGGTGTGCTAAGATTCCGTAATCGAATCTGTATTCCTGATGATGCGGAAATGAAGAGAGTGATTCTTGAGGAAAGTCATAGAAGTAAATTGAGTATTCATCCGGGGGCTACATAAATGTATCAAGATTTGAAGAATTTGTTTTGGTGGCCTGGGATGAAGCGTGATGTAGCTCGTTTTGTGTATGCATGTTTAACTTGTCAGAAGTCGAAGGTTGAACATCAGAAGCCTGCAGGGTTGATGCAACCGTTAGAAGTTCCAGAGTGGAAATGGGATAGCATTTCAATGGACTTTGTGACGGGATTGCCTAATACTTCAAGAGGGCACGATTCGATTTGGGTGATTGTTGATAGGCTTACAAAGTCGGCACATTTTCTTCCTATTAACATCACTTTTCCAGTGTCGAAGTTGGCGGAGATTTATATTCGGGTAATTGTGAAGTTGCACGGTGTTCCTTTATGTATTGTGTCGGATAGAGATCCGCGGTTCACTTCTGATTTTTGGAAAAGTTTGCAAGAAGTGTTGGGTTCCAAGTTGAGGTTGAGTTCGGCGTATCACCCTCAAACAGATGGTCAAACAGAGAGGACTATTCAGTCGTTGGAGGATTTGTTGCGAGCATGTGTCCTCGAGCAAGGAGGTTCTTGGGACACTCATTTACCGTTAATAGAGTTCACTTATAATAATAGTTATCACTCTAGTATCGGAATGGCACCCTTTGAAGCACTGTATGGTCGGAGATGTAGGACTCCTTTATGTTGGCATGAATCTGGAGAGAGTGTGGTGCTAGGACCTGAAGTTGTCCGAGATACTACCGAGAAGGTGAAGTTGATCCGAGAAAAGATGAAATCTTCCCAAAGTAGGCAGAAAAGTTATCATGACAAACGAAGAAAGGATTTAGAGTTCCAAGCGGGTGACCATGTGTTTTTGAGAGTTACACCTGTGACGGGTGTTGGACAGGCGCTGAAGTCTAAGAAGCTTACTCCGCGATTTATTGGTCCGTATCAGATTTCGGACAAAGTTGGAAATGTTGCTTATAGAGTGGCTTTACCGCCTAATCTGTCGAATTTACATGATGTGTTCCATGTGTCACAACTCCGGAAGTATGTTCCAGATCCGTCTCACGTGATTCATATGGATGATGTACAAGTACGGGATAATCTTACTGTGGAGACGATGCCTGTACGAATTGCGGAGCGTGAGAAGAAGGTTCTAAGAGGCAAGGAGATTACGTTGGTGAAAGTTGTCTGGTTAGGAGCTACCGGAGAAAGCATGGCTTGGGAGCTAGAAAGCAAGATGAAGGAATCTTATCCCGAGCTATTCGAATCAGGTAAATTTTCGAGGACGAAAATTCTTAAAGTGGGGGAGAGTTGTAACGACCCGAAAATCTAAATTAATTATTTAATTATTTATTTAATTGATTTAGAAGGAACTAAGAGGTTTTTGGATAATTTGGAAAATTATGGATAAAATGAGTATTTTAATAATTTCAATATAATGGGTAATCATTTATTTAGATTATTATTATTGTTATTAAAAATAATAAGGGAAGGACAAGGTGGTCATAAAAGAAAAGAGGTAAGGGTAGAGTTGGAAGTTCCTAAACTGGGATATTTTGTCTAAAGAGGGAAAAGGTCGATCATTTTCTAACTGATCGTGTTTTGGTGAAGAACTCAGAGGAAGAGAAGGAGAAGAACCTTAAGGCTTGAAGATTCTGAAGAATCTTAGAGAAGGAGGAAGAACCGCTAAATTTCTCTGAGGTATGGGGAGTTATCATTGTTTATTATAGTTTTATAGGAATTGGAGATGAATAGATTAGGGATTGTATGAGTTGTGTTGATTTATAGGATTGTTGATGTAGAATGAGTAAATTGATGAAAGTATGATGAATTTGATTGATGCATATTACTATATGTGTGTTTTGTGAGTGTTTTTGAGCAATTTTCGTGTAGAATACTGATTTTGGGGTAATCGAAGTTAAAAATGCAGAAAAGCACTTTCGGGAAAAGTTGGGTTTTGTCGCATCCTGACACGGGCCGTGTCACAGGACACGGGCGGCCGTGTCAGCTTGCTGGTCGTGAAATGGAAAATTGATTTTTAAAAATTGGTCACAGTACTTCTGACACGGGCCGTGTCACAGGACACGGGTGGCCGTGTCAGGCTGCTGACTTGCTACCTTTTTTTGATGTTTTGGAATTGTGTCCCAGGTCTTCTGACACGGGCCGTGTCACAGGACACGGGCGGCCGTGTCAGACCTCTGTGTTTGCTGTATTTTGTCTGTTTCGCGTTTTGGGTGCAGGTTTCCTGACACGGGCCGTGTCCCATGACACGAGAGGCCGTGTCAGTCAGCTGTTTGTGTTGTTTTGTTGTTTTCTTGATGGTTTCATGACGTTTTCTCGTGCTGATCTTTTGTTGTTGAGTGTTGTTGATGTAAGATGATAAAACATGACTGTATGATGAATGCTTGTTGTATCCGAAATGAATGATGCACACGTTGATGTCCGATGAATTGCGAAGTTTTAGCATCATTGCATTTCATAGCATTTTATGTTGGGACTTCGGTCCATTGGTAGCTTCAATCCCACTGTGCGGATTGAAGTGATACGTTGATTACGATGTGCTCCATTTGGAGGGTTGATGGCCAAGTGTCCATCCACGTTGAACCGGTACCACATGCACCCTTTGCATTTCATTATGGTTGACATTGCATATGAATGATGAAATTGTGATTCTGTTGTGAAGATTACGTTGATAATCCCATGATATTAGTGTTGATGATGATATGATGTTGTTCATTAATGATGCCATAATGTTGTTATTAATGATGCTATGATGTTGTGTCACTTATTCTGTTTATTTTCCATGTCGTATATTATTATAATGAATTGTGATTTCTCACCCTGCCTGCTTGAAAATGTTGCCTCTTATGTGGGTAACTTGCAGATGACCAAGAGTAGCTCCGCGGTGACGAAGGAGGTAGCTTGGAGTGTCTCGTTTATGTCGTTTAGTTTAGAGGTGTCCTGCTCTGTGTCATGTAACATCGGGTTGGGTTGAATCGCGAACTTCGTGTTCTTTTGAATTATGTTGGAATTTTATACTGATGATGTTGTTCTAGATTAGATTAAGTTTCTTATGAAGTATTAATTGAATTTCAAATGACAAGTTGATTCCGCTGCAAGATTATGATTTCTTTTGATGATGTTTGAATGACCCGTGTTACGGGACAGGATTATGAGAATTGTATGATGTTTGGAATATGTACACCCTTGGTTGTGAATTTTACTCTGATATCATGATTTATTCCTTTAAAATTGTATGTGGGGTAGAAGGGTGTTACAGTTATTGTGCAGGAAAAGGCACTAAATGATCAAAGTTGTAAGACACAAGAAAATGATACAAGTTGCCAAAGAAAAGTGGAAAACATCAGCAAGTTCTCTTTGCAAACTTGCCAGCGAATGTGCGCTTTGCGAACAACTGGCGAAGTCCCAACGAATGCTCCCAGAACCATGGCAGAGAGAAAAGGGACTGAAGTTCGCTTTGCGAACTCCCAACGAATGTTAGCTGATTTATTCGCTCTGTGAAGACCCTGGCGAATGGTCCCAGTATTATGGCAGAAGAAAAAGACACCTAAGTTCGCTTTGCAAACTTGTAGGCGAGTGATCGCATTGCGAACTCATGAAGAAATTCTGTGGCGGTTTAAGCTTATCATAGGCACTTCAGGTGCCATTTTTGACATTCGCTTTGCGAGTAGAAAGTTCACAGTGTGAACCTGGAAATTCCTGAACGTAGTATTTAAGTAATTTTTCCAGCATTTTTAGAAAACAATCAATATAACTTGTAATAGATAAATATTTTTGCAGAGATAACTTGATCTCTCTCCATTTCAAGATTATTTTAGAGATAGAAACTCAAATCCCAAGGGGGAGAAAGTAAGAGCTTCAATCTCTTGTTGGGTTTGGATGTAATCTTTTGATTCCTTATGTATTTCTTCTAATCTATGTTTGTGAACTAGTTTTGATTCTCTATTGTTGTTGTCTTTGATTGCTTATTTGTGGGTCTTGACAAAAACCTTTACAAATCTTTGATCTTAGATTTACATCTATCAATGAGCAAAATTTTGACATGGTTTTGTGAGTTGATATTCATTTTATCTTTTGTTGTATTGTGTAGATTAGTAGCATGAATAGCATGAGTAGGATCGATACGGTATCGCGAGGATGCGTGATAATAGTGATTAAGAACGATGTCCACAATCATTTGGCAAATTAGTTGAATACATGTAAAAAGTGTTAAGCGTATGTATGTATTTTGATCATTGGCTTTGTATATGAATTACTCATTAGTGTGATATTGATGTTATAGTAATATCTGTTGGGTTTAGATGCCAGAAATGGATATAGGCTTAACATTCATGTAGGTTTTAAATGCTTTGTATTGATTGGTAATGTGCGAGAGAAATTATTGATCGGTACAAAGTCACTCACAACATCCGGGGATCGAGTGATTCGTGATGATATTAGACGAACAAGTGATTTATGTATAAAATGATCAGAAGAATGCATGTGTTATCAATTGATGAGATCCAATTCCAACAAGGCTCCGTTTATAATTCAGACTTTACTTTATACTTTCCGTCTTGACATTTTATGCCTTTAATTTTGGTTCCCTTTTAAACCAAAACTTTTGAACCATAAGCTTAGAAATGTAGATACCATTGAACGAAATTCTCTATCGCATCCAATCCCTGTGGATACGACAAAACTGGGTACTTAATTTAATTTTTGCTTGCTGCTGCTATTACCGCACCAACAAAATGGCGCTGTTACCGGGGATTGGTGTTTAGATATTGACTCGCATCGCGATAGTTTCTATATTTTTGAGCTTTAAAAATTTGTTTATATTGTATATATTTGTCTTCTTTTATGTTTTCTCTAGTGTGATCAGGATTGATGATAACTCCTTCTAGATTGGCTGCTAGTTTTTATAAAAGTATTCAATGAAGCTTCGACCGAGTCTGGATGGTGATGAGAGGATGTTGAGCTTTGAAAGTTTGCATGGTAAATTGTACCGCTTTATAGAATGTTAGATTGATTTAAGAATTTTGTGCTTTGTGCAAATGTGTATTCTTGTTTCATTTTGCAACTTGTTTGAATGCTTGTTTCACTTAGGTCCAAAAGCCACAAATTGTGAGAAACCTCCATTGTTTACTATATGCTAGGATGACTGATAAATTTGTTTAATTCGTTTGATTCATGCTTTATCTTTTGATTATTGTGATTTTGTGGAAGCATTAGAAATGATCAAGGAATTTGTTTATATTTGAACACAACCGTATCCAAAAGTATCGTACCCGTGAGTAGAGAGAATTCGTTAACCCCTTTGAGCCTAAACAGTTTAGATCTCATTTTAGTGATGAACTTGGTTTATGTACATAATTTGAAAGTATAGTTCATCATTGAATTTTGCGAGGTTCTAAAAATTTCTTCTTGAATCTTTGAACGTTGTTTTAATTTGATTTCCTTGCCTTAAAAATCAAGGAGCATTCACTTGAGGTTTGGTTGAATTCAAGTTGGGGAGAATGAAAAAGAAGATTGGTAGGATGCTATAAACTTTTGAAAAAGTTCAAACAAGCATGAAAAATAAATAGTGTGAATATGAATATGAAAAACAAAGGAAAAAGAATGGTTGTTTGATTAAGAAAAATAGAGAATGAAATAATTGTGCATAAGGAAGTTTGAGAAGGTTTGTGGTAAAGGAATTGGTGAATGAAGTTGAGATGTGTGAATACCTTGTAAAGTGAATGTTCTTTTGCATCGGAAATTTCGATTCAATGGCCTTTAGAAATGTCCCTTTGTTGTGAACCTGACCAAGCTACAACCCTTAAAGCCCTTAGTGATCTTTTTGCTTCCATGTTTTCATTGTTGATTATTAGATGTTGTATGAATTGAGTTGCTATTAGCATTGTTTGTCAGGTGAGTGAGATTTCCCCGCGGTTGCAAACGCGTTAATTTCTTCATTCTTATTTTGAAGAGGAGTGTTAGAGTGATTCAAGTATGAAAATTTAGTTGTTGTTTGAAACATTATGATATTTGTTTAAGAACTTAATTCTTTGTCATTGTTCGATTCTATTGAGTGGTGAACGTTGCATGTGCGCATTTTCGTGCTTGACCAAATTTATCTTGTTTTGGTTGAATCTTATGCTTGAGCAAATCCTCTTAATTTCATGAGGGGCGTACTTTGCTTGAGGACAAGCAAAAATCTAGTTGGGGAGAGTTGTTAAGTGCAAATTTGGCCTTAAAATGACCCATCTTTCTTGGCATTTTTTCTACTCAAATCTCATGTTTTCATTGAGTTAACTCATGAATTGTTGTTATTCTTCAAACATTGAGAATATACCTTTGGTGCTTGTAATGTGTGTGTTATTGTGCAGGAAAAGGCACTAAATGATCAAAGTTGTAAGACACAAGAAAATGATACAAGTTGCCAAAGACAAGAGGAAAACACCAGCAAGTTCGCTTTGCGAACTTGCCAACGAATGTTCGCTTTACAAACAACTAGCGAAATCACAGCGAATCCTCCCAGAACCATGGTAGAAAGAAAAGGGACTAAAGTTCGCTTTGCGAACTCCCAGTGAATGTTCGCTGATTTATTCGCTCTGCGAAGACCCTGGCGAATGGTCCCAGAATTATGGCAGAAGAAAAAGACACCTAAGTTCACTTTGCGAACTTGTAGGCGAGTGTTCGCTTTGCGAATAATCCTTCGCATTGCGAACTCATGAAGAAATTATGTGGCGGTTTAAGCTTATCAGAGGCACTTCAGGTGCCAATTTTGACATTCGCTTTGCGAGTAGAAAATTCGCAGTGCGAACCTGGAAATTCCTGAACGTAGTATTTAAGTAATTTTTTGGCATTTTTAGAAAACAATAAATATAGCTTGTAATAGATAGATATTTTTGCAAAGATAACTTGATCTCTCTCCATTTCAAGAATATTTTAGAGATAGAAACTCAAATCCCAAGGGGGAGAAGGTAAGAACTTCAATCTCTTGTTGGGTTTGGATGTAATCTTTTGATACCTTATGTATTTCTTCTAATCTATGTTTGTGAACTAGTTTTGATTCTCTATTGTTGTTGTCTTTGATTGCTTATTTGTGGGTCTTGACAAAAACCCTTACAAATCTTTGATCTTAGATTTTCATCTATCAATAAGCAAACTTTTGACATGGTTTTGTGAGTTGATATTCATTTTATCTTTTATTGTATTTTGTTGATTAGTAGTATGAATAACATGAGTAGGATCGATACGGTATCGCGAGGATGCGTGATAATAATGATTAAGAATGATGTCCACATTCATTTGGTAAATTAGTTGAATACATGTAAAAAGGGTTAAGCGTATGTACGTATTTTGATAATTGGCTTTGTATATGAATTACTCATTAGTGTGATATTGATGTTATAGTAATATATATTGGGTTTAGATGCCAGAAATGGATATAGGCTTAACATTCATGTAGGTTTTAAATGCTTTGTATTGATTGGTAATGTGCGAGAGCAATTATTGATCGGTACAAAATCACTCACAACATGCGGGGACCGAGAGGATATGTATGTCGTGAGTGATACGTGATATTATTAGACGAACAAGTGATTTATGTATAACATGATCAGAAGAATACATGTGTTATCAATTGATGAGATCCAATTCCAACAAGGCTCCGTTTATAATTCAGTCTTTACTTTATACTTTACGTCTTTACATTTTATGCCTTTAATTTTGGTTCCCTTTTAAACCAAAACTTTTGAACCATAAGCTTAGAAATGTAGATACCGTTGAACGATATTCTCTATCGCATCCAATCCCTGCGGATACGACAAAACTGGGTACTTAGTTTAATTTTTGCTTGCTGCTGCTATTACCGCACCAACAAAATGGCGCTGTTACCGGGGATTGGTGTTTAGATATTGACTTGCATCGCGATAGTTTCTATATTTTTGAGCTTTAAAAATTTGTTTATATTGTATATATTTGTCTTCTTTTATGTTTTCTCTAGTGTGATCAGGAATGATGATAACTCCTTCTAGATCGGTTGCTATTTGCATAAAAGTATTCAATGAAGCTTCGACCGAGTCTGGGTGGTGATGAGAGGATGTTGAGCTTTGAAAGTTTGCATGGTAAATTGTACCGCTTTATAGAATGTAAGATTGATTTAAGAATTTTGTGCTTTGTGCAAATGTGTATTCTTGTTTCATTTTGCAACTTGTTTGAATGCTTGTTTCACTTAGGTCCAAAAGCCACAAATTGTGAGAAACCTCTATTGTTTACTATATGCTAGGATGACTGATAACTTTGTTTAATTCGTTTGATTCATGCTTTATCTTTTGATTATTGTGATTTTGTGGAAGCATTAGAAATGATCAAGGCATTTGTTTATATTTGAACACAACCGTATCCAAAAGTATCGTACCCGTGAGTAGAGAGAATTCGTTAACCCCTTTGAGCCTAAACAGTTTAGATCTCATTTTAGTGATGAACTTGGTTTATGTACATAATTTGAAAGTATAGTTCATCATTGAATTTTGCGAGGTTCTAAAAATTTCTTCTTGAATCTTTGAACGTTGTTTTAATTTGATTTCCTTGCCTTAAAAATCAAGGAGCATTCACTTGAGGTTTGGTTGAATTCAAGTTGGGGAGAATGAAAAAGAAGATTGGTAGGATGCTATAAACTTTTAAAAAAGTTCAAACAAGCATGAAAAATAAATAGTGTGAATATGAATGTGAAAAACAAAGGAAAAAAAATGCTTGTTTGATTAAGAAAAATAGAGAATGAAATAATTGTGCATAAGGAAGTTTGAGAAGGTTTGTGGTAAAGGAATTGGTGAATGAAGTGTGAATGTTCTTTTGCATCGGAAATTTCGATTCAATGGCCTTTAGAAATGTCCCTTTGTTGTGAACCTGACCAAGCTACAACCCTTAAAGCCCTTAGTGATCTTTTTGCTTCCATGTTTTCATTGTTGATTATTAGATGTTGTATGAATTGAGTTGCTATTAGCATTGTTTGTCAGGTGAGTGAAATTTCCCCGCGGTTGCAAACGTGTTAATTTCTTCATTCTTACTTTGAAGAGGAGTGTTAGAGTGATTCAAGTATGAAAATTTAGTTGTTGTTTGAAACATTATGATATTTTTTTAAGAACTTAATTATTTGTCATTGTTCGATTCTATTGAGTGGTGAACGTTGCATGTGCGCATTTTCGTGCTTGACCAAATTTATCTTGTTTTGGTTGAATCTTATGCTTGAGAAAATCCTATTAATTTCATGAGGCGCATACTTTGCTTGAGGACAAGCAAAAATCTAGTTGGGGAGAGTTGTTAAGTGCAAATTTGGCCTTAAAATGACCCATCTTTCTTGGCACTTTTTCTACTCAAATCTCATGTTTTCATTGAGTTAACTCATGAATTATTGTTATTCTTCAAACATTGAGAATATACCTTTGGTGCTTGTAATGTGTGTGTTATTGTGCAGGAAAAGGCACTAAATTATCAAAGTTGTAAGACACAAGAAAATGATACAAGTTGCCAAAGAAAAGAGGAAAACATCAGCAAGTTCGCTTTGCAAACTTGCCAGCGAATGTGCGCTTTGCTAACAACTGGCGAAGTCCCAACGAATGCTCCCAGAACCATGGCAGAGAGAAAAGGGACTGAAGTTCGCTTTGCGAACTCCCAGTGAATGTTCGCTGATTTATTCGCTCTGCGAAGACCCTGGCGAATGGTCCCAGAATTATGGCAGAAGAAAAAGACACTTAAGTTCGCTTTGCGAACTTGTAGGCGAGTATTCGCTTTGTGAATAATCCTTCGCATTGCGAACTCATGAAGAAATTATGTGGCGGTTTAAGCTTATCAGATGTACTTCTGGTGCCAACTTTGATATCCGCTTTGCGAGTAGAAAGTTCGCAGTGCGAACCTGGAAATTCCTGAACATAGTATTTAAGTACTTTTTTCAGCATTTTTAGAAAACAATCAATATAACTTGTAATAGATAGATATTTTTGCAGGGATAACTTGATCTCTTTCCATTTCCAGAATATTTTAGAGATAGAAACTCAAATCCCAAGGGGGAGAAGGTAAGAGCTTCAAAATCTTGTTGGGTTTGGATGTAATCTTTTGATACCTTATGTATTTCTTCTAATCTATGTTTGTGAACTAGTTTTGATTCTCTATTGTTGTTGTCTTTGATTGCTTATTTGTGGGTCTTGACAAAAACCTTTACAAATCTTTGATCTTAGATTTTCATCTATCAATGAGCAAACTTTTGACATGGTTTTGTGAGTTGATATTCATTTTATCTTTTGGTGTATTGTGTTAGTAGCATGAATAGCATGAGTAGGATCGATACGGTATCGCGAGGATGCGTGATAATAGTGATTAAGAATGATGTCCACATTCATTTGGTAAATTAGTTAAATACATGTAAAAAGGGTTAAGCATATGTACGTATTTTGATCATTGGCTTTGTATATGAATTACTCATTAGTGAGATATTGATGTTATAGTAATATCTGTTGGGTTTAGATGCTAGAAATGGATATAGGCTTAACATTCATGTAGGTTTTAAATGCTTTGTATTGATTGGTAATGTGCGAGAGCAATTATTGATCGGTACAAAATCACTCACAACATGCGGGGACCGAGAGGATATGTATGTCGTGAGTGATACGTGATGATATTAGACGAATAAGTGATTTATGTATAAAATGATCAGAAGAATGCATGTGTTATCAATTGATGAGATCCAATTCTGACAAGGCTCCGTTTATAATTCAGACTTTACTTTATACTTTTCGTCTTTACATTTTATGCCTTTAATTTTGGTTCCCTTTTAAACCAAAACTTTTGAACCATACGCTTAGAAATGTAGATACCGTTGAACGACATTCTCTATTGCATCCAATCCCTGTGGATACGACAAAACTGGGTACTTAATTTAATTTTTGCTTTCTGCTTCTATTACCGCACCAACAAGTTCTCATCATTCCTAGTCACACCTTAGAAAACATAAAAGAAAACAAATATATACAATATAAACAAATGTACAAAGCTCAAAAATATAGAAACTATCGCAATGCGATTCAAAATCCAAACACCAATCTCCGGTAACGACGCCATTTTGTTGGAGCGGTAAAGTAGCAAGCAAAAATTAATTAAGTACCCAGTATTATCACGCATCCTCGCAATATCGCATCGATCCTACTCATGTTATTCATGCTACTAATCAACACAATACAATAAAAGATACAATGAATATCAACTCACAAAACCATGTCAAAAGTTTACTCATTGATAGATGAAAATCCAAGATCAAGGATTTGAAATAGGTTTTGTCAAGACCCACAAATAAACAATCAAAGACAACCAACAATAGAGAATCAAAACTAGTTCACAAACATATAATAGATGGAATGCATGTGTTATCAATTGATGAGATCCAATCCCAACAAGGCTCTGTTTATAATTCAGTCTTTACTTTATATTTTTAGTCTTTATATTTTATGCCTTTAATTTTGGTGCCTTAAATCTTTTAAACCAAAATTTTGCACCACAAGCTTAGAAATGTAGAGACTGTTGAACATCATTCTTTCTCGCACCGATCCCTGTGGAGACGACAAAACTGGGTACTTAATTAATTTTTGCTTGCTGCTTTACCGCTCCAACAAAATGGTGCCGTCCCCTAGCCTCTTTATGGAGTGATGCTTCATTCGATGCTATCAATTTTAACTAGAGTCCCCTCCTTTTTCCTGAGGATTTTCCAAATAATTATAAAGGCTTCATAATAAGTCACCCCAAGCTATCAAGGATGGTTGAAAACCACCTGCTAAGAGACATTATGATGGAACAAGTCCAATAGAAGAAGTATGTTCTATTCATTGGTGAATTAGAATCCATGCTTGCAATGGCTCAAGGGAGTATCACCCAATTTCAGGAGACAGTGAACACCCTGGTGAAAGAGAAAAAAGATTTAAAGACCTTAATCAAAATAGGGGCACTAGAGGTCTGTGCTCACGCTTCCGTAGAAAAGAGCCTGAGAGGATCTCTTGAGGGAGCTCTAAACTCTCTAAAGAAACTTAAGAGGGAATTGTTTTCACTTAAGGATTACCTGGTGGAAACTTCCGATTAGTATTTTGAGCGGGTGAAGGAGGAGACAGTCTTCCTATATCCGAGGTTAGACTTGTGGCAAATAAACTTGTTCAAGGTGGTCTGCAGTGGCCAGATAGTGGATGAGAAGGAGGTCCCTCCTATTGGGGAGGTCACATTAAGTAATCGTCAGGCGATAGAAGATGGGATTTACCCTTGGAATTCTTAAGAAGATAAACAAGTTTAGGGCTCCTTTATTATGCCTTTAGCGGCCTTTTTGTAATGGTGCCCCAAAAAGGGTTTATGTAATTATTTTTCCCTAGAGGTTTTACCCCCATGGGTCTTAATTTAAATGATGTGTTTGTATACTTTCCTTTTATTTATGTGGATTACTTCACAACATGGCTTTGGCATTTTTTATACCCCAAATTTGTCCTACCTGTATATTACCTTCATCTGTGTTTTCATCTTTTCTTATTACCTAAGTACAAGTGTTGCAAGGATGGATTGGGTTTCAGGTAAGGTTATCGGGGCAGTTGTGTGTGCAGTATTGATTGAAGTTCAGTTGGGTTTGACTTAATCTTAGTCAGGCAAGAATTTGTTTCATGATCAAGGCCAGGGTGTGCATAATTCAAGTGATTTGTGTTTGAGGTTCCAATTAGGGTTTTTGTGCCAATTCAAGTTAGCTGATGAAGTCAAGTTGCAGAGCCTTCAAAAGGCAAGGCATTTGGACAATATTTCAAGTCATCTGCAAGATCTGATCATGTGATTCATGTTCTTGGCATTGATTCAATAAGGATTTAAGATTGCTTTCCAGTTCAAGATCAATTTAAGTTGAACTCATTGCTTTGGTGTCATTCATCAGAAATTAATCATCTATCTAGAATTGATTCAAGGTTTCAATGTATTTCTGGTTTGATTTTAATGAATAGTTTAAGATGGCCAAAAGTGATTTCAAAGATTGTTTGAGAATTCAGAGGTTTTCAAAATCGATCTCAAGTGCATTATTCACATGAAAAGTTCATTCAAAAATCGAAGGGCATTTAAATTTAAGCAAATTTGGAGGTGTAAATAGTATTGTTATTCCAAGCCTATATCAATTTGTTTTAACTACGATTTCAAGGTCCAAAATTTCTACAAAAAGAAGTCAAACTCATCAAAGTTCAAAATGGAGGCCATGCTAATTTCAAGTCCACATTCATACAAGAAAAATATACAAGTTCATGCAACATCAAAAGGCCATTATCATTCAAATTCTATTTACAAGAAATTACAAAAAAAATGTAGCAAAAAGCCCAAGTCCTTTTAATTTATGTCACAATAAGTTGCAAACAAAAATAGAATAGAAAAACTATAAGGTCTCACGAGCTGGTCTTCAACATGACCAAACTTGAAATTTATAGCCTTGTACATACTTCATCAAACCAAGTCAATACCCTTGCCAAATTAATCCACATCTTTTTCAAGACAAGTCTCTACGCACAACCATACAATATGCCACAATGTTACACCTGCAGCAATTCACACACAACAGCCAAAAACAACAATTGCTAAGCTTCCCACGCATACCTCACACACCTATGCTACAACACAACCAAGTAAAACATCCAGCTGCAACTTTAAACCGTTACGCATAAAGCAAGCCTCAACGCATCAGCCAACAACAAAACCTTCAACGTGAGCCGTTACGCAAAACACTTCTTTTCACAAAATTAATCCAGCCGACCTGGACAATAGCTTTCAAAATGAAAAAAAAAATGTCACAATTTGTACTGCAAGATGAAAAGAAAATTCCACCACGTCACAACTTGTACGACAAGGACGACAATTCCAAACACAGAGAAGAACCCAAAAATGACAATTCATTCCCTCAATTCTCTCCGATAAATTCCACCCACTGCTTTTCATTTCAACAAGCTTTTTTAAGCCAATCTTATGTTGTCCAAATTGATTCTCAACCTAAAGCTTCTTCAACCTCAAACCCACAAACCCACGCTGGCCGGGAGCCTTCACATACCATGAAACCATCCCCCTAATTAGTATCTGTCTAGCATGAACTTTCGAACCATCTCTGCCAACCCTTGTGGACTTATTAGGTTCTAGGTTCAGCCTAAGATACATAACCAGAGATATCATATCATAGCAGGAAGGACCGTAGCAAGGATCATTGATCAGAGGATTTCTGTTACACAAGATCCTCAAAGAGGCAAGTGTAGAGCATACTTTCATCTCTATGGGGTACCTATGGATAGAACATAAGAATTTAAGTTTTCAGAGAGAAGAGAAATGTTTAGAACATGTTTAGACTGAAAACACACATATTATTGTATTTCAACTTGTGAAAATATGATACAAGAGCTTCCCTTATATAGGAAAGAGAAGCGTAGCAAGCAAGCAAGCACCCAGCAAACATTGACACGTTACAAGACTAGTGGCAGACACACTAATGCCACTTTTCTGACTAAAATAAAGATAAGATAAGCTTATCCGGTCCCGCCACTAAGCATGATGGAGCATCTTTCAGTAGTGGAAGACAAACTTTTGACTTATTACATATTGTGATAAGATTCTGGTCCCACGCGTCACATTAGTCTTTGATAATTGGCTCATGTGATGGTGACATGTTTGGATCAAAGTGTTCTCCTTCTGAGAGTTTGTTTGTCGTGTAGTGTGATTCATACTCACAATTGTCTCTCATTATTGCTTCATACAGACTTCGTGAATAGTACTCTGGATCATAATGGGCTGAGTATAGCGCTATGTCTTCAAGAGTATCTTCGTCAAGATTGTGTGGGAGTGGAGGATAGAGTGATGACTCATCCTGCTTGTCGTCTTCAGTCATATCTTGATTGTTGAGTCTTTGATCATCCCTTTGAAAAAATTCTTGAAATCTCATTTCTGCAAATTATTCCTCAATGTTCATCTGGGATGCTTAATTGTTGACCCCTGAGCTTTCTCCAACTTCATGTGTTGACCAAGTGGTCCATGGAGGTTTCCAACAGTGAGGATCGGGAACGTCTGGTAGTTTCACAGCTTGCCATTGCGGAGGAAGGTTTCCATGACTAATACAAGTTGTATTGACTGGACTCTTAACAGGATGATAAAGATTAATTAAATTAACATAATCCATTAAAGCTTTTAATCCTTCCAGGCTTGTGGGATAATCATTAATGGTTTCCCAAGCATTAATGTAACTCTTGCAAACTAGAAGCTGGTTTCTAGGACCAGTCTGATAAGGGCGATGGAGGATGTACACTATTTTGCAGTTACTTCGAGCTTCTACAGTTGGGCACCATTCTTTAAGATCGTTAACGGCTAGGCTGAGATTTTCTCTCCACCAGTTTAATGGAGAGAACCATTCTAGGGCAGTCCAGATTAGAGACCTGTGCTTTCTAGGGTTCATCAGATGTTCATACATTGCAATGGTAGGAATAAGGACTGGCATAGCGTATAAGCTAGTAGCACACCAAAGATACCATAGTTGATTTTTTGTAAATCTGAAAGCAGGGTTTATCAAAAATGGTAAATGGAAAGGAGTATCTGGGAAGAAAGGTGTATGGTCAGGAAGAGGCTTCTTTCTAATGATTTTGAACAGAAAGTAAAAAAGGTTATTCCTGGCATATTCTTTCAGCTGAGATACGGAGAAGGAGTGGTTGACTCCTGGAGGAAGGTTCCTGGTGACCGAGGCATTGGTTGGAATGGGACGGACCATTAAGATCAATGGGAAGGTATGCCTGGTGGTGATGACTTGGATGGTTTTCATGGGTCTGGATAATAGATCCGAGATCACGTTCTGGGTTCCTTTGATGTGTTTCACCGTGAAATCATATCTGGAAAACAAATCTTTAAGTCTCAATGTCTGTGGATCCGGAGGCATCTTGTTCTTGAATTCCAGAATTTTGGGAAAGGACGAATTGTCCATCTGGAGTTCAAAGTGGTAACCTCTGAGGTGGAAATCAAACTTCTGAATTCCCATCTTTACTGCAAGTGCTTCCTTGTAGGTGGTGTGGTAATGCTTCTCTGCATCTTTGAATTGACCACTGGCGTGGCCACAATAGTATTTCTTGCCACCTATCTCTTCTGTTAGTTCTTGGATTGGCTGGAATTTTGGTAAAACAAGGTATGTTCAATGTTGATGTCAAGGTGCTGATGTTGCAACATTGAAGTCTTAACTCTGGGCTGTGTTAAGTAAGTAAGTAATTGCTGAAGTTGGATGTCTGATGTCACATAGGTGATGTTGTAACATCAGATCTGTAGAATTAACAACAGCAGGCTGTGATGTTGTTAGGGTTACGTATTAGCTGGAATTGTGGAGAGCAAGCTGTCTCATTGGATGCGAATATCTTGGGATAGATATTTGCTGCTGCATAGGAGATCTGGTGCAGATTTGTAGGAGAGTTAACAGGATGAAGATTTAAAAAGATTTTAGGAGAAAATCTGTTTTAAATATTCAGTTTTAAATAACAAATCTGGGAGATATTGTAGCAAGTCCAAGACCAATTCAGGAGCTATATAAAGCGCACAAGACCAAAGGAAAAAGGTACAGAAAACATTCAGAAGATCAGGAGCTGGAGGCTTAGTGTCTAGAGTTTGTTTAGAGTGTTTGTATTTACACTATTCTAGGGTTTGAATAGGTGTTGTGTTTCTGTCCTCTCTAGAAGCTGTGAAGCAATAGAGAGAGGTTGCTTGATCGAAGTTGTGAAGTAAGATCAAGGTTACTCAAAGTGGGTTCTTTGAGTGTTTGTAAGGGATTGAGTGGAGTTCTCATACCTAAGTGGGTTCTTAGGTAGGAATTCATTAGTAGAGTATAAGTTTAGGAGATTGTCAACGGGTTGTTGAATCTGTAAATTATATCTACAAGTAGTGAATTCCATCCCTGGCTTGGTAGCCCCCATAGTAGGTTGGTTGTAACTGAACTGGGTCTATAATTCTTGGTGTTATTTTACTGTTATTGCTGTCCATTGTGCAGAGTGTGTTGTTGTGACATCACACCTTAACATCACACGTCTGATACCAGAATTTCAATTGGTATCAGAGCTGGCATCCTGTCTGTCTCTGGGTGAGATCTAGGGAAGTTACTTTCTGGTGTAAAGATGGACAAAGAAATTGGAGGATTCGTCAACAGACCCCCTATTTTGGATGGATCCAATTATGACTATTGGAAGCCAAGGATGACCACTTTCTTAAAATCCTTGGACAGTAGAGCTTGGAAGGCTGTTATTAAAGAATGGAAAGCTCCTGTCATGTGTGAGAAGGATGATGCTGGAAAAGATAAAGAAGGCACCTCTAAACCTAAGCCTGAAGAAGAGTGAACCAAGGAGGAAGATGAGCTTGCCCTTGGAAGTTCCAAAGCTCTGAATGCAATCTTCAATGGAGTGGATAAGAATATCTTCAGGTTAATCAATACCTGTGAAGTTGCTAAGGAAGCGTGGGATATCTTGCAGGCTACACATGAAGGAACATCTAGAGTTAAGATGTCGAGACTTCAGATTTTAACATCAAAATTTGAAAGCCTGAAGATGAAGGATGATGAGACTATTCATGACTTCCACATGAATGTTCTGGAGCTGGCTAATGCATCCAGTGCTCTTGGTGAGAAGATGTCAGATGAAAAGCTTGTTAGGAAGATCCTTAAGTCCCTACCTAAGAAGTATAAGATGAAGGTAACTGCCATTGAAGAATCACAAGACATCAGCAAGATGAGAGGTTATGAGCTCATTGGATCTCTTCAAACTTTTGAGCTTGGGTTGAATGAGGAAGAACCAGAAAAGAAGCCAAAAAGTATAGCCTTGGTGCCAAATGATGCAGAAGAAAAAGGAAAGAGTTCTGAATCGCAGGAGGATCTATCTCAGGCCATAGTGATGTTGGGAAGACAGTTCACCAAAGTATTCAAGAGAATGAATAATAACTCCAGGCCTAATGTCAAGAACATATCTTCTGACATCAGCAAGTCAAAAGAGAAGGATGAAGAGAAAACTGCCCAAGATAAAGGAGTTCAGTGCTTTGAGTGTGAAGGATATGGGCATGTCAAGAAAGAATGTCCCACCTTCTTGAAAAAGCAGAAGAAGGGGATGACAGTTTCCTGGTCTGACTCAGATAGTGAAAGTGGAAGTGAGTCAGCGAAGCATGTGAGAGCTTTAACAGGAGCTGTTGTTTCTGATGATGATTCTAGTGATGGAGAAGTAACCTATGAGGAGTTAGCTTCCACCTATCAAGAGCTGTGTTTAAAAAGTGTTGAGATTTGTCAAGAAAACAAGTGCCACAAGCAACAGATTGCTCAGCTAGAGAATGAAAAGTCTGATCTGGAAAATGAAGTTGTGCTAGTTAGAGCTCACCTTGATCAAATGACCAAGTCTATTAGGATGCTGAGCTGTGGTACAGACACACTTGACAAGATCCTCCAAACAGAAAAGGTTGCAGGTGATAAGTCTGGTATAGGATATGTGGCAAGCACCTCAGGAGCAAAGGAGGACGTGTCCTAACCTATGTCTCAAACAAAGAGACAAGAGTCTACCCCTACGAAGGTTGTTCAGCCTCAGAATGTTGAGAAAAAGGATGGTCCCCAACAGAGGAAGATGCAGCCTCAAGGAGCTACTCAGTATATGCCCCCACAATACCACAGGAGCATGCAAGCTGCTCAGTTCAAATAGCACATGTCTCATCAGGTGTCTCAATATCAGGACAAGTGGTATGGTTATGGATATGGATACACCAATGTTGTTCCTCATTTCTATGGAAGAAGAAAGCCACGCCATCATGGGAGACAATCCAGGAAACAGCGTTCTCAGCCTTCTTGTGGGAGAAGATACCAACATAATAGAAGGCAGGGCAGTTATGGTAGAAGTAGACCACATTATGGATGGCAGCCTAAGCAATCTCATCATGGCAGAAGATTCAGAGATGAAAGGGTGAGATGCTATTATTGTGGTAGGTTTGGACATATGCAGTACTCGTGCTACAAGCTGCATGGATACCCTCAGCCTTAAAACAGATGGAGAGAGTATAGACCCAAAGTTGTTAAACAATGGGTACCTAAGGAGAAGGTGAAGTGCTTATTGGCTCACTTGGCTGACAAAGAGGCTAAAGAAGGAACATGGTATTTTGACAGTGGGTGTTCCAAACACATGTCTGGATGTAGATCCATGTTTGCTGAAGTAGACCTTGCTCCTCTCTTGAAGTTATTTTTGGCAATGGAGAAAAAGGTGTTGTTGCAGGAGTTGGGAAAGTGAAAGGTGATGGTATACCTGAACTTGAAAATGTTCTGTTTGTCAGTGGGTTGAGTGCTAATTTAATTAGCATAAGTCAACTTTGTGATGAAGGTTACAAGGTAAGCTACACCAAAGATGAATGTGTGGTAGCTGATGAGCAGAATGAGGTAGTGATGAAGGGAGTAAGATCCAAAGATAATTGCTATCAGTGGATACCTCAAGTGGACAGCTTATCTAGTGATGGTAAGGTTGATGTTGTAACATCAGATGGTGACATCAAGTGTGAAAGTATGGTGAAAAGTCAATCTGGGTTAATGACTTATGGTGTTGTTACTCCCAAGTTGGATGATGTGTTAAAAGCCAACTTGAGTAGTCAGTTATGTGAGCAAGATGAAGGAGTCAACAATGCTGATGGAAGGATCAAAAGCTGTGACCTTAAGAAGTGTTGGGAGCTGAATACTTGCAAGGCCAAGAAAGATGACAACCTGACTAACGACTCCTATAGTTCAGAAGAAAAATTTCACAAGTTGACAATCCTTATGTTGGAAGATCCAGATGCTAGAGCTGATGTTAAAACATCTCAAGTCAAGAAAGGTACTTCTAGCCTTAAAATAAAGAAGAGTGATGATGAACTAATTGCAAAAGTGGTTCCTGGGGTTGCTAAACGACTGAAATCAAGGAAGAGGAAAGCTATTGAGTCACCTCTGTTAGTTCCTGGATTGGCTGAAATTTTGGTAAAACAAAGTATGTTTAATGTTGATGTCAAGGTGCTGATGTTGCAACATTGAAGTCTTAACACTGGGCTGTGTTAAGTAATTAATAGCTGAAATTGGATGTCTGATGTCACATAGGTGATGTTGTAACATCAGACCTGCAGAATCAACAACAGCAGGTTGTGATGTTGTTAGGGTTGCGAATTAGCTGGAATTGTGGAGAGCAAGCTGTCTCATTGGATGCGAATATCTTGGGATAGATATTTGCTGCTGCATAGGAGATCTGTTGCAGATTTGTAGGAGATTTAAAAGGTTGAAGATTTAAAAAGATTTTAGGAGAAAATCTGTTTTAAAATATTCAGTTTTAAATAACAAATCTGGGAGATATTGTAGCAACTCCAAGACCAATTCAAGGAGCTATATAAAGCGCACAAGACCAAAGGAAAAAGCGACAGAAATACAGAGAGAAGATCAAGAGCATAGGCTGAGTGTCTTGAGTATTTTGTACGAGTTGTGTAACCAGAATTCTAGGGTGAATTGCTGTGTCGTATTCTGTCCTCTCTAGAAGCTGTGAAGCAATAGAGATGGTTGCTTGATCGAAGCTGTGAAGTAAGATCAAGGGTACTCAAAGTGGTTTCTTTAAGAGTTTGTAAGGGATTGAGTGGTGTTCTCATACCTAAGTGGTTTCTTAGGTAGGAAGTCATTAGTAGAGTATAAGTTTAGGAGATTGTCAACGGGTTGTTGAGTCTGTAAATTATATCTACAAGTAGTGAATTCCATCCCTGGCTTGGTAGCCCCCAGAGTAGGTTGGTTGTAACCGAACTGGGTCAACAATTCTTGGTGTTATTTTACTGTTATTGCTGTCCATTGTGCAGAGTGTGTTGTTGTGACATCGTACCTTAACATCGCACGTCTGATACCAGAATTTCAATTGGTATCAGAGCAGGCATCCTGTCTGTCTCTGGGTGAGATCTAGGGAAGTTACTTTCTGGTGTAAAGATGGACAAAGAAGTTGGAGGATTCGTCAACAGACCCCCTATTTTGGATGGATCCAATTATGATTATTGGAAGCCAAGGATGACCACCTTCTTAAAATCCTTGGACAACAGGGCTTGGAAGGCTGTTATTAAAGAATGGAAAGCACCTGTCATGTGTGAGAAAGATGATGCCGGCAAAGATAAAGAAGGCACCTCTAAGCCTAAGCCTGAAGAAGAGTGGACCAAGGAGGAAGACGAGCTTGCCCTTGGAAATTCCAAGGCTCTAAATGCCATCTTCAATGGAGTAGATAAGAATATCTTCAGGTTAATCAATACATGTGAAGTTGCTAAGGAAGCGTGGGATATCTTGCAGGCTACTCATGAAGGAACATCTAGTGTTAAGATGTCAAGACTTCAGATTTTAACTTCAAAATTTGAAAGCCTGAAGATGAAGGATGATGAGACTATTCATGACTTCCACATGAATGTTCTGGAGCTGGCTAATGCATCCAGTGCTCTTGGTGAGAAGATGTCAGATGAAAAGCTTGTTAGGAAGATCCTTAGGTCCCTACCTAAGAAGTATAAGATGAAGGTTACTGCCATTGAAGAATCACAAGACATCAGCAAGATGAGAGTTGATGAGCTCATTGGATCTCTTCAAACTTATGAGCTTGGGTTGAATGAGGAAGAACCAGAAAAGAAGCCAAAAAGTATAGCCTTGGTGTCAAATGATGCAGAAGAAAAAGGAAAGAGTTCTGAATCTCAGGAGGATCTATCTCAGGCCATAGTTATGTTGGGAAGACAGTTCACCAAAGTGTTCAAGAGAATGAATAATAACTCCAGGCCTAATGTCAAGAACATGACTTCTGACACCAGCAAGAAGGATGAAGAGAAAACTACCCAAGATAAAGGAGTTCAGTGCTTTGAGTGTGAAGGGTATGGACATGTCAAGAAAGAATGTCCCACCTTCTTGAAAAAGCAGAAGAAGAGCATGACGGTTTCCTGGTCTGACTCAGATAGTGAAAGTGTAGGTGAGTCAGTAAAGCATGTTAGAGCCCTAACAGGAGCTGTTGTTTCTGATGATGATTCTAGTGATGGAGAAGTAACTTATGAGGAGTTAGCATCTACCTATCAAGATCTGTGTTTAAAAAGTGCTGAGATTTGTCAAGAAAACAAGTGCCACAAGCAACAGATTGCTCATCTAGAGAATGAAAAGCCTGATCTGGAAAATGAAGTAGTGCTAGTTAGAGCCCACCTTGATCAAATGACCAAGTTTGTTAGGATGCTGAGCTGTGGTACATACACACTTGACAAGATCCTTCAGTCAGAAAAAGCTGCTGGAGATAAATCTGGGATAGGTTATGTGGCTGAGGATAAGGGAACTTCATAAGAAAACACTTTAGGTTCAAAGAAGGAAGTGTCACAACTTTCATCTCAACATCAGCCAAAGAAGAAGGATCCTACCCCTAAGAAAGCTGATGTTTCACAACCTAAGAAGAAGACTGGTCCTTATCAGAAGAGAAAGCTGCCACAAGGAGCTAGTCAGTATTTGCCCCCACAATACCACAAGAGTATGCAAGCTGCTCAGTTCAAAGATCACATGTCTCATCAAGTGTCTCAACATCAGGATAACTGGTATAGTTATGGGTATGGATACAACAATGTTGTGCCTCATCACTATGGAAGAAGAAAGCCTCACCATCATGGGAGACAATCCAGGAAACAGCATGGGAGAAGATACCAGCATAATAGATGGCAGGGTAGTTATGGTAGAAGGAGACAACATTATGGATGGCAGTCTAAGCAATCTCATCATAGCAGAAGATTCAGAGATGAAAGGGTGAGATGCTATTATTGTGGAAAGTTTGGACATATGCAGTACTCTTACTACAAGCTGCATGGATACCCTCAACCTCAAAACAGATGGAGAGAGTACAGGCCCAAAGTTGTTAAACAATGGGTACCTAAGGAGAAGGTGAAGTGCTTATTGGCTCACATGGCTGACAAAGAGGTTGAAGAAGGAACATGGTATTTTGACAGTGGGTGTTCCAAACACATGTCTGGATGTAGATCCATGTTTGCTGAAGTCAATCATTGTCCCTCTCATGAGGTTATATTTGGCAATGGAGAAATAAGTGTTGTTGCAGGAGTTGGGAAGGTGCAAGGTGATGGTAGACCTGAACTTGACAATGTTATGTTGGTCAGTGGCTTAAATGCAAATTTGATCAGCATAAGCCAGTTGTGTGATGAAGGTTACAAGGTAAACTACACTAAGCATGAGTGTGTGGTATCTGATGAGCATAATCAGGTTGTTATGAAGGGTGCCAGAACCAAAGACAACTGCTATGAGTGGATTTCACTTGAAGGAAATTCAACTAATGATGTTCAAGTCGATGTTATAACATCAGACTATGACATCAGGATGCTGAAAGGTCACTCAGAGTTAATGAGTCCTGATGTGAATTGTTTAAAAGGAAAGTATTTATGGAGGGAGAAAATTAGTAATTGGTCTTTAAAGTGTATTCAAAATCAGGCGCCTTACCATATTGATACTACTTCAAGACTTACCAAATCATTCTCATCGCAACGTTTCATCTCCCTAAATCTCAACAGAATAGAAAGTTCTTCTCTAAACCTAGTCTGTTACAAAGGAACGATGTCTTTCCTTTCCAAGAACTCCGAGCAGGTACGAACTAGGGATTCTTCCGAAGAACACACTTCTATTGCTCTTCCCGAGTCAGGTAACCCTAAACCCTCAACCACGGTGAATAAAACTGAAGCTAGGTCATCATCCTCTCAAACTATTGAGGAGAAGTTTGATGTAGACATGCATTTGGAACAGCTTGCCACCAAAATCCTTGAGAAGGGGATACGAGTGAAAGGGATTTTTATCCCTTTAAGGCAAATGCCTGCTGAACAAGTCGACTCTCAAGGTGAAGACAAAAATCTTCAAAGACAGGCCCTGAATCAAGAAGCTGAAGGTGAAGATCCTGATGACACTGATGTCAGAGTTGATGTCAGAACATCGTCCCCTAGGAATGAAGGTCACAGGGGTAAAGGGAAGGAACAGGTTGAGGTTATAGAGATTGAGGACTCATCTGATGATGATAGAATAGGAAGAAGGAAGGATAAGAAAAGGACTTCAGTTACAGACTCTCCCAAATCGTGGACCAAAGTTGCCAGGTCTGGCAAGAAGAGGAGAATCAGGGAAGAGTCAGATTCTGAGAGTGATGCTCAAGACATTAACCCATCTACTAATCAAGTGCCTGATCACATCTCATCTCACTATGCATCCATGTGGAATTGTGTGAGCCAAAGAAGGATAGCACTAGAAAGAGAGGTAGTAGCAGAAGACTTAGAGTCTACTAAAATTGTAGACCTAATTAAGTGTGCTGGTCTCATAAGGACTATGTCAGGGTTGACTAATTTCTATGATGGACTGGTCAGAGAATTCATAGTTAATATCCCTGAATCTATAAATGACAGCAAGAGCCTAACCTTCAGAAGGGTTACCATCAGGGGTAAGTGTGTCTGGTTCTCACCTAAAGTGATCAATGTCTACTTAGGAAGAAGTGAGGAAGATTATGGAGAATTAGAAGTATCCAATAATGTTATATGCAAAGAAATCACTGGTGGTCAGGTAGATGTTTGGCCCGAAAAAGGAAAGCTGGTAGCCAGTTGGTTGAGTGTCAAATATGCCATTCTGCACAGAATAGGTGTTGTCAACTAGGTTCCTACTAGTCACAAGACCACAATTTCTGCTGGATTGGGGAAGATAATTTATGCAGTTGGGACAAAGCAAAGAATTGACTATGGCTCTTACATCTATGATCATACTATTAAGCATGCTGCTACAAATGCTGTGAAGATGCCCATTGCTTTTCCCTCTCTCATTTGTGGGATTATCTTGTCTCAACATCCTGAAATTCTACAGCATTCAGATGTTGCTTGCAAAAGGAAGCCTGCCTTGTCAGTCCATTCCAAGTTGTTTGAAGTAAAACATGTTCCTGACAGTGTCAAGACATCTGCTTCAACATCACAACAGTCACCAGCCAAGACTGGGTTGATTACAAACTAGAGGAGGCTTGCAAGGAGTTAGATGAAGTCATAAGAGTTAGTACTGAAAGGAAACTAAAATTTGAAAGACTTGTCATGACACTGAGATTGGCAGCAAAGGAAGGTGAAGCAGCCAACACAAGGAAGGATGTTGATGATGGACCTGGTGATGAAGAAGATAATGATGATCTCAGCTCAGATAATTCAAGCTTTTAATGATTGCCTTCTTATTTAGTAGTGTTAGCTTTATTTTATGTCTTAGTTTCAGCACTTAATGTGCTTGGTTATGTAATTTGAATATTGTGCTTTTGTACCTGTTTGTGTTTTTAGTTTCCTTCTATGATTTGTTTTGCCTGGTTGCTAACTGTGAGGCTAACAATGAGAGCTAGGGTGTACTGACTATACTTAATAGGGCTTCTAACTGAAGTTTGCCTAATTGTGGCTAAAAAGGGGGAGAAAGAGCCAAGAGAATTAACAAATAGGGTCAAAGAAGGCCAAATGCTGCTAAAAGTAAAAAGGTGTTGATGCAGTTATTGAGGGGGAGTTTTGACTGAGCTAGTGAGCTAGTGAAGGAATTTGAAGAGTGCAGCCAAGCAGACATCAAGAAGGAGAAGTGTTGCACATTGTGAGCTACTGAACAGCTGTGATGCTGGTTCATATTTTTGAGGGGGAGCACCAATTGGCTGTTGTCAATAATGAAGATGGTGCTGCAGCAGATCAAGTGATGAAGACTAAGAGTATTGACAAACTGTTGCTGATGGAGTTTCAAATTATTGAAGTTTTTCCGCTGCTGAAGTCTCTGAAGATGCAGAGTGCAGAGATTGTTTTAGCCAAAATTAGCCAAAAGGGGAGATTGTTAGTTCCTGGATTGGCTGAAATTTTGGTAAAACAAAGTATGTTCAATGTTGATGTCAAGGTGCTGATGTTGCAACATTGAAGTCTTAACACTAGGCTGTGTTAAGTAATTAATATCTGAAGTTGGATGTCTGATGTCACATAGGTGATGTTGTAACATCAGACCTGCAGAATTAACAACAGCAAGCTGTGATGTTGTTAGGGTTGCGTATTAGCTGGAATTGTGGAGAGCAAGCTGTCTCATTGGATGCGAATATCTTGGGATAGATATTTGCTGCTGCATAGGAGATCTGTTGCAGATTTGTAGGAGATTTAAAAGGTTGAAGATTTAAAAAGATTTTAGGAGAAAATCTGTTTTAAAATATTCAGTTTTAAATAACAAATCTGGGAGATATTGTAGCAAGTCCAAGACCAATTCAAGGAGCTATATAAAGCGCACAAGACCAAAGGAAAAAGCGACAGAAATACAGAGAGAAGATCAAGAGCATAGGCTGAGTGTCTTGAGTATTTTGTACGAGTTGTGTAACCAGAATTCTAGGGTGAATTGTTGTGTCGTATTCTGTCCTCTCTAGAAGCTGTGAAGCAATAGGGAGTGGTTGCTTGATCGAAGCTGTGAAGTAAGATCAAGGGTACTCAAAGTGGTTTCTTTGAGAGTTTGTAAGGGATTGAGTGGTGTTCGCATACCTAAGTGGTTTCTTAGGTAGGAAGTCATTAGTAGAGTATAAGTTTAGGAGATTGTCAATGGGTTGTTGAGTCTGTAAATTATATCTACAAGTAGTGAATTCCATCCCTGGCTTGGTAGCCCCCAGAGTAGGTTGGTTGTAACCGAACTGGGTCAACAATTCTTGGTGTTATTTTACTGTTATTGTTGTCCATTGTGCAGAGTGTGTTGTTGTGACATCGCACCTTAACATCGCACGTCTGATACCAGAATTTCAACCTCCAAAGATGAGAACTGATAAGCAGACGATCTATGTGGATGATACTACAAAATCCTGGAGTAAAGTGTTCATCTCTTCCAGAAATAGGAAGATCAGAGATAAGTTTGATGATAATGTCCAGGATATCTCTCAAATGAAGGAAGTCGTTGTTGTTAGAAATTTTGAGAAAATTCAAAAGGCCATACTGGATAACATTCCTGTGCTTTTCATAAAATGGTGGAAGTATGTTTTGGAAAAATAATTTGGTATAGATACTCTGGATATGGTTGAGTTTGCTAGGATCTGGTTCAGAGAGGGTGTGGGAACTTATGGTATTCAGGTGTGTATGAATAAGTTGCTCTGACTGTGTTTTATTGGGAGCTTCTTGAAGGACTTCTTTGTGCAATGAGTCCTTTGAATGGTGATGAGAAGCTGATGTCCCAAAAGATGTTATATCATCATGGTTGCTGGTGGTTATATCTGGAAGATGGTTAAGATTGGACATGTGGAGTTGGATGCTCTATCATTTTTGGTCAGAAGAGGTGGAGATTATGGCCATGTGTTTAGTATTTTGTTCTGGCAAAGCATGACTACTGTCTTTGAAGACTTCACCAGTTTTAACAACTACTGGTGGATGTAATGGTAGAGGAATTGTGTTGTAGAGACTGGATCTCAGTAAAGCTTTTAAGTAAGCTGAGAATTTGTGGAGTTTGGATTACTATACTAATAGTAAGTCCAGTGGTGGAGCATATCAAGAACCATGGTGTCAAGAGTGTCCTAACAGATGTTAGAACAGATTCTGGGTTGGATATCCTTGGTAAAGGATGATTTTGTTCTGGTTCTGAAGCCTTGTGCATACATTATACCTAAGGAACGTCTACGTAGTCATACGGGAGAATGATGAAGTAGAAGGTCTGCCTTGGTTGGAGAATGTAGAGAAGACTGAAGTCTGAAGATGAAGAGTATGATAGCCTTTAGAGAAAGGGACAGTGGTACCAAAATGCATGTGCTCAGCAAGTGTGCTCAAATGTTCATATTCATCTAGAGCATTAGTTATCCTTGCCAGGGGGAGTACTTATCTATGGTGATTGCTACAAGGTGCATATATTATGAAGATTGTATGCTGATCAAGCTTGTGGAGATTGGTTGCCTCTTATGAGGATATAATGTCAGATAACATGCTGTTGATTGGTGTTTTGGTGTGGCCTTGAATGGTTCTAGTCATATGAAGCAAATTGTTTTAATCTTGTGCGCACATGCTTCTGAGGAGATGTCTGAAGACAAGATTGAATCATGGCCTTGAATAGATTGTACACTTGTCTTTGTGTGTGTTATTCTAAGTGTGAGGAGTTGACTTAGAGTTCAGTGGAAGGCATTGTGTGTGTGCTTCAGATCTTGTGGATGATTGTGTGAAGCCTTCATAACTGGATGGATGAAGAATATGTCTGGATTGTCAAAATGTGGATATTGCTGACAGAAGAAGTATGGTTTTGTACATGGTGTCATAGGAGATTTAACTTGTTGAGGTTTGTCAAATTGTGGCTAAAAAGGGGGAGAAATAGCCAAGAGTATCAAAGAATGCCAAATGTTGCTAGATGCTGCTGCTAATAAAAGGTGGTTGTTGAAAAGTGCTGATGCAGTTATTGAGGGGGAGATTAGACTGAGCTAGTGAAGATAGCATAGCATTTGAAGAGTGCAGCCAAGCAGACATCAAGGGGGAGAGAAGTGTTGCACATTGTGAGCTACTGAACAGCTGTGATGCAGGTTCATATTTTTTAGGGGAGCACTAATTGGTTGTTGTCAATAATGAAGATGGTGCTGCAGCAGATCAAGTGATGAAGACTATGAAAACTGTCAAACTGCTGCTGATGAAGAGTTCAAAATTATTGATTGAAGTTTTTCCGCTGCTGAAGTCTCTGAAGGTGCAGAGTGCAGAGATTGTTTTAGCCAAAATTAGCCAAAGGGGGAGAATGTTAGTTCTTGGATTGGCTGGAATTTTGGTAAAACAAGGTATGTTCAATGTTGATGTCAAGGTGCTGATGTTGCAACATTGAAGTCTTAACACTGGGCTGTGTTAAGTAAGTAAGTAATTGCTGAAGTTGGATGTCTGATGTCACATAGGTGATGTTGTAACATCAGATCTGCAGAATTAACAACAGCAGGCTGTGATGTTGTTAGGGTTGCGTATTAGCTGGAATTGTGGAGAGAAAGCTGTCTCATTGGATGCGAATATCTTGGGATAGATATTTGCTACTGCATAGGAGATCTGGTGCAGATTTGTAGGAGAGTTAAAAGGCTGAAGATTTAAAAAGATTTTAGGAGGAAATCTGTTTTAAATATTCAGTTTTAAATAACAAATCTGGGAGATATTGTAGCAAGTCCAAGACCAATTCAGGAGCTATATAAAGCGCACAAGACCAAAGGAAAAAGGTACAGAAAACATTCAGAAGATCAGGAGCTGGAGGCTTAGTGTCTAGAGTTTGTTTAGAGTGCTTGTATTTACACTATTCTAGGGTTTGAATAGGTGTTGTGTTTCTGTCCTCTCTAGAAGCTGTGAAGCAATAGAGAGTGGTTGCTTGATCGAAGCTGTGAAGTAAGATCAAGGTTACTCAAAGTGGGTTCTTTGAGTGTTTGTAAGGGATTGAGTGGTGTTCTCATACCTAAGTGGGTTCTTAGGTAGGAAGTCATTAGTAGAGTATAAGTTTAGGAGATTGTCAACGGGTTGTTGAATCTGTAAATTATATCTACAAGTAGTGAATTCCATCCCTGGCTTGGTAGCCCCCAGAGTAGGTTGGTTGTAACCGAACTGAGTCAACAATTCTTGGTGTTATTTTACTGTTATTGTTGTCCATTGTGTAGAGTGTGTTGTTGTGACATCACACCTTAACATCACATGTCTGATACCAGAATTTCATCTTCAATCAGAACTGCTCCCCAGTAGTGGTCGCTTGCATCAGTCTGGAGGACTCGTTTCCCTTCTCCAGGGATTTTGAGAGCAGGAGGAGATTGGGCTATTTCTTTCAAAGCTTTTACAGCTTTGGTTTATTCTTCTCCCCATGGTGGTGGTTTCTTTTTCAGCAATAGAGACAGAGTACTGGAGTATCTGGCTAGTCTAGGAATAAAGTCTCTGATATAATTAATTATACCGAGAAATTGCTGAATTTGTTTGACTGTGAGATTCTCGTCTGGGAAGTTTAATAACTCTTGAGCGATGTGAGGTTGAGGATGATACTTTCATTAGAGAAATGCATTCCTAAGATATTAATTTATGTTTGGCCCAATTGGCTCTTTTTCTCAGAAAGCATTATTCCATGATGTTGGGCTATCTTATGGAACTGGCCCAATAACTGTTTGTGAGCCTTTTCGCCTTTGGAGAACAGTAACACATCATCAATGTAGATGAGAGCACTGTGGAGAATGGGCTCAAATATCTTTTTCATGGCCTTTTGGAATAGTGATGGGGCAACCTTAAGCCCAAAAGGTAGAACAGTCCATTGGTACTGGGCATTAGGTATGCAAAAGGCTGTTTTTCGACGATCCTTTGGGTCGATACCCAATTTCCAAAAACCTGACTTCAAGTCAAACTTTGAATAGATCTGGGTATCCTTGATGAATACGTTCAGAGATGCGGCCTTAGGAATAGGGAATTTGTCATCTTGAAGGAAGTGGTTCAGAGGCTTGTAATCGATCACAAGTCTTTTCTTTCCTCTGACTTTTTCAGATCTTTTTTCAACATAGAAGGCTTGGCAAGCCTACTCAGATTTTGTGGGTTCTATCAGCCCTTGTTTGAGCAGCTGGTTGCAATCTTCTCTTGCCAAGGCATAATTAGAAGGACTCATTCCAGGATGAGTGGCCTTTGTTGGATTGATATCTTCATTAAGCTTGAATGGAAGCTGGACAAAGAAGTCCTTGTTCTTCCATAAGGGTTCTGGATGAAGAAACTTCTGATGGCTATCTGCGCAAAGCTTGAGAAGCTTTGACTTAATCTCTTCATATCTCGTAGGAACATTTGACAAGGAATATAACTTCATGATTTGAGAGAATGGTCTGAATTCTCTCTTGTACTTGATTCTAGTGGCAAGGATTTGGAGTCTCTCGGCTGCCACATAAACATCCATTCTAATGACAATGTCTTTGGCTGGAAGCTTTGTTCCTATTACCTGTGTCCAGATAATGCAGTCTGGGAAGAAATTGATTCCTATCTTGTTCTTTGTTATCAAGTTCGTTGTAAAGGTCTCTCCATCTGCCGCCATAAAATAAGCTTTATGAGTTTTCTATAACTCCGATAGCAAGATGTCGGGATTCATCATTGTAATTTGTGCTCCAGTGTCCATGTATGCCATGACCTTCTTAGGTCGTGAGAATTATGCAGCTAGGACATGGATTTCTACACAGGGTAGAGGAGGAGTAGGAAGAGAGCTTCCTATTTCCTTGTAAGAGTAAACCAGGACAAAATCTTCACCTCCCGAATCAGGGAGGGAGGTTCCTTCAGAGGAGTTATCTTGAAGGGCGAAGACTGTTTCTTCGTCGGCTGAGCTTTGTTCAGAGTAAACTGATTCCAAGTCTCATTCGACAGGATGAAGGGAGTTGATCAGTTTAGCAGCCTTGTGTTTATTGTTAGGATATTCCTTGGAATAATGTCCCTTTTGCCCGCAGATAAAACATCTTTGGGACTTTCCCTTTCCACGAAAGGGTTTCTTCTTGAAGAACTTAACCCCTTTTTTCTTCCTTCTTTTGTAATCCTTGAAGGATTTGTATTTCTGTTTATGATGTTTCTTTCTGGTGGGACAACTACACTTCTTGTCTTTGCATTTGATCTCCAGATAAGACTTCTTACAAGCCTTGTTGTACTTGGACTTTTGACTAAGGACTTCTGAGAATTGTTGATGAAGTCTGCATAGTTTATCTAGGGCTTCTAGAGTCATCTGATGGATTTGTCCAAGACTCATGGAGGGAATGTCTTTCTGTGCTGCAGCTATTATTTTGTGGAGTTCAGGTTGAATCTCCTGGGGAAAAGATGCTACGTAAGTGTTCTTGAGGCTGGTATCATTAAAACCATTTAGAGCATAGAATCTCTGAAGCATCCTATGATAATGCTTAGCTATGTCTTTGGTTTTGAGAGAACAACATTTCATCTCAAAGAACTCTTGTATGTACTTCTTATTGTGAATGTCAACATCTCCAATGAATACTTGATGTATAACACCGAGGAGATTAGATGAAGTGTGCATACGGTGTAACTCATCCTGTTTGACAGTTCCAAGATTAATGTACCACTCTTTCATTGTTCCTGTCATGCGGCAACAGAATTCTTCGATTACTTTGTAGGGATCAGCAATGGTTTTCATTAATTGCGTGTCGAGCCAAGCGCCAAAGTCTAGGATCCTTTTTCTCCATTTACTGGGTGGTATATCGTCAATGGTGAACCAAGGTCCACTGGTGGATTTGGTCTTTTCAGCTTCTGGAGTTTCCTGAGAGGATTCTTCAAAGAAGGTATCTTCCTCCTTTATGTTAGCCATGAAGAGCCTCGGAATAAGGTCCTTATCTGGTTCAGTTCCTAGAGATTCATCTTCTAGGGACAACGTCTGCTGTGTCTCATCAGAGCTCGAGCTTTGATATGACTTGTCTTCATCTTCTGGGAACCAGTTCTCAACTCTGAGCGTAGGTGGTTCTGTGGCCAAATGATCTTCTTCTTGTGATGTTGAAGTGTCAACAACGGACTGGTTTTCTGGAGAAGATTCATGCTTTGTTGTGATGGACAAGGCTCCATAGGTTTTGTCAGGATTCTCTTCATTCCTGGGGAATGCAGTAAGAGGTGTTTCAGGAACATCCTGAGAATCTGATGATGAAGTGCTCATTCGAGTAGTATGCCTTTTAGGTCTAGAAGTTGAGGCTTCTTGGGGCCTGGTGAATCTTAGTTTTCTAGCCTCAGATGACCAATATTTTTTTCGGTGAGGCAGTTAAGAAGCCAAATAAGTCAAGCTGTGCAGGCCTGGCGGGAGAAGCAGTTATGAAGCCAGATAGACCAGGTTCTGAGGGTCTGGCTGGTCTTAAGTAGTAAGAAGGATAAGTAGGAATGCCATGGAATAATTCTTGAACAGGTTTTTCCTCTTGCTTATGATTTCTCCTGACATACTCTTCTATCTCTCTAATCTGAGCTTGCAGATTGTTCATTTCTCTCTTCTTTTTAGTGAAGTCATAACTGAAGACTTCTGTGCCAGGGATATGGATGAGTTCTTGATCTAAGGAGGCCACCTGGGCTTTGATAGATTTATAGCTTCGTCTTAGCTTCATGGAAAATCCCTTGAGATACTCTTCTGTGTCTCTAGTAATCTTGTCCATCTTCTTGTGAAGATTCTGGAGCATCTGGTTTTGTGCCACCATGTTCTTGGATTGCCAGTTGAGAACTTCTTTGGCCTGAGTCAAAGGCTTCATTCTCCCATCAGCTTGAACTTCAGAGGGATTGATGAACGGATTTTATGTCCTATTGGTGATAGGATCTATTTTCCTTTCTAGAGGAGGAAAATGTTGGCCATATTCTGGTGTAGTGGCTGTATACATAAAGCAAGGGATTGGTTGCGTTTGTTGGGGAGGTTCTGCTGATCTGCAATGGTCTTTGGGAGACCATGATACAAAAGTGGGATCATCAGGAGGCAGAATTCCTTCCTTTCTTAAGATTACAAGTCCTTAATCATAGATAGACAACAGCTTCTTCTTTTCATGGATTTCAATCCATGGGCCATCTTCAGGGTCTGATCTTCTTTGAGGAGGAGGCGGTGGTTTGCATACTCCTTTCTTCTTAGGCTTTGGGCGAATGATATCTCTGTCGATATCATCGTCATGCATCCAACAGTCGCAATCAGGGTCGCATCTGGAGGGATCAACATCCCATATGAAGTGTCCTTTTATCTTGTCCGTATAGATGGGTTTAGCATCTGATGTAATGGCATGAATAGGGCACCAGGTTTCTTCAAGAGCTGGTCTGATCATCATTGTTTGAAAGATCTGGGAAGACGAGCTGGGTTCTTCCTCAGGTTTCTTGAAGATAGTCTTAACCGTCTTGTCTAGGTATCTTCTGAAAGAAACTTCCTGGGACTGGATTGGTCTCCTATCCGCATGGAGTCTTTCATAGTTAGTCATCCATTCTAGAGGAATAAGATGAGTTAACTCTTTTCTGTCAATCTTCCTGCGGATCTGAACGATTGAGGGTACTTCTTCTCTGCCGGCCATAACCAGCAAGGAATCGGAAGAACATCCTGCAGTGGGAAGATCTATGGGATGGTTCTGTAGACGGTAGAAGATCTGGTGGTGAAGAGTAGCCACCATAGCTTCAGGGACTTGGTCGGATCCAGTGATCTGAATCTGAACTTTTAATCTCGTAGACAAGGTACTGTCACTAAGGCTGACGTTGTAGTTGGGATACACCGTAAGGACAACACTTCCGGCATGAAGTGAGGTTAGCACAGTTCCTATAACAGCGTTCTCATAATTGAGATAGCTAGAGTCTAGCAAAGCTATCTTGGCAAAGACTGGCTGGTTCTTCCTTCCATGAAGTGAAAGGATCAGTCTGACAGCTCCAAAGTGGAGAGTTGTGTAACCTTCACGTTTCCACCTGTTGATGAGATCTTGGGAGATCTTCAGATCTACATATTGTTCTTGGTTGGTAGCCTAGAGGCTACACTGATCCAGTCTTGACGTCTGGATGTACTCTTTGATGGTGTTGGGTCTGTTCGTAGATATGAGGGTTCTGATGGATCTCGTGAGGGAATTATGTCTTCTGAATATATTGTAAGGATTCTGAAGTGAAGGAACAGTCTCAGCGATCTGAGCATCTTTTGGGACATAGGAATATTCTGTAAGGTTTTCTATTTTATTTGAGAGAGTCTTTTTACAGCGTTTGGGAAGCGAGAGGGATGAGGTAGTTACAATAGGTTGAGTGTTTGTAGGTTCAGTTGTTTCCATGATAAACTGGGTTTCTCTCTTACTCACTCTCGTTCTCATGTTCACACCATATTTACCCCCTCTTCTTGAGCAGGCTCTGATACCACGCTGGCCGGGAGCCTTCACATACCATGAAACCATCCCCTAATTAGTATCTATCGAGCATAAACTTTCGAACCATCTCTGCCAACCCTTGTGGACTTACTAGGTTCTAGGTTCGGCATAAGATACATAACCAGAGATATCATATCATAGCAGGAAGGACCGTAGCAAGGGTCATTGATCAGAGGATTTCTATTACACAAGATCCTCAAAGAGGCAAGTGTAGAGCATACTTTCGTCTCTATGGGGTACCTATGGATAGAACATAAGAATTTAAGTTTTCAGAGAGAAGAGAAATGTTTAGAACATATTTAGACTGAAAACACACATATTATTGTATTTCAACTTGTGAAAATATGATACAAAAGCTTCCCTTATATAGGAAAGAGAAGCGTAGCAAGCAAGCAAGCACTCAGCAAACATTGACACGTTACAAGACTAGTGGCAGACACACTAATGCCACTTTTGACTAAAAAGGAAAAGGATAAATACAGTACTAGTGGCAGACATCCTTTTGCCACCTTCTGACTAAAATAAAGATAAGATAAGCTTATCCGGTCCCGCCACTAAGCATGATGGAGCATCTTTCAGTAGTGGAAGACAAACTTTTGACTTATCACAAATTGTGATAAGATTCTGGTCCCACGCGTCACATTAGTCTTTGATAATTGGCTCTTGTGATGGTGACATGTTTAGATCAGAGTGTTCTCCTTCTGAGAGTCTGTTTGTCGTGTAGTGTAATTCATACTCATAGTTGTCTCTCATCATTGCTTCATACAGACTTTGTGAATAGTACTCTGGATCATAATGGGCTGAGTATAACGCTATGTTTTCAAGAGTATCTTCATCAAGATCATGTGGGAGTGGAGGATAGAGTGATGACTCATCCTGCTTGTTGTCTTCAGTCATATCTTGATCGTTGATTCTTTGATCATCCCTTTGAACAAATTCTCGAAAACTCATTTCTGCAAATTGTTCCTCAATGTTCATCTGGGATGCTTCATTGTTGACCCCTGAGCTTTCTCCAACTTCATGTGTTGACCAAGTGGTCCATGGAGGTTTCCAACAGTGAGGATCGGGATCGTCTGGTAGTTTCACAACTTGCCATTGCGGAGGAAGGTTTCCATGATTAATACAAGTTGTATTGACTGGACTCTTAACAGGATCATAAAGATTAATTAAATTAACATAATCCATTAAAGCTTTTAATCCTTCCAGGCTTTTGGGATAATCATTAATGGTTTCCCAAACATTAATGTAACTCTTGCAAACTAGAAGCTGGTTTCTAGGATCAGTCTGATAAGGACGATGGAGGATGTACACTATTTTGCAGTTACTTCGAGCTTCTACAGTTGGGCACCATTCTTTAAGATCGTTAACGGCTAGGCTGAGATATTCTCTCCACCAGTTTAATGGAGAGAACCATTCTAGGACAGTCCATATCAAAGATTTATGCTTTCTAGGGTTCATCAGCTGTTCATACATAGCAATGGTAGGATTAAGAACTGGCATAGCGTATAAGCTAGTAGCACACCAAAGATACCATAGTTGATTTTTTGTAAATCTGAAAGCAGGGTTTATCAAAAATGGTAAATGGAAAGGAGTATCTGGGAAGAAAGGTGTATGGTCAGGAAGAGGCTTCTTTCTAATGATTTTGAACAGAAAGTAAAAAAGGTTATTCATGGCATATTCTTTCCGCTGAGATACGGAGAAGGAGTGGTTGACTCCTGGAGGAAGGTTCCTGGTGATCGAGGCATTGGTTGGAATGGGACGGACCATTAAGATTAATGGGAAGGTATGCCTGGTGGTGATGACTTGGATGGGTTTCATGGGTCTGGATAATAGATCCGGGATCAAGTTCTGGGTTCCTTTGATGTGTTTCACCATGAAATCATATCTGGAAAACCAATCTTTAAGTCTTAATGTCTGTGGATCCGGAGGCATCTTGTTCTTGAATTCCAGAATTTTGGGAAAGGACGAATTATCCATCTGGACTTCAAAGTGGTAACCTCTGAGGTGGAAATCAAACTTCTGAATTCCCATCTTTACTGCAAGTGCTTCCTTATAGGTGGTGTGGTAATGCTTCTCTGCATCTTTGAATTGACCACTGGCGTGGCCACAATAGTATTTCTTGCCACCTATCTCTTCAATCAGAACTGCTCCTCAGTAGTGGTCACTTGCATCAGTCTGGAGGACTCGTTTCCCTTCTCCAGGGATTTTGAGAGCAGGAGGAGATTGGGCTATTTCTTTCAAAGCTTTTACAGCTTTGGTTTGTTCTTCTCCCCATGGTGGTGGTTTCTTCTTCAGCAATAGAGACAGAGTACTGGAGTATCTGGCTAGTCTAGGAATAAAGTCTCTGATATAATTAATTATACTGAGAAATTGTTGAATTTGTTTGACTGTGAGATTCTCGTTTGGGAAGTTTAATAACTCTTGAGCGATGTGAGGTTGAGGACGATACTTTCCATTAGAGAAATGCATTCCTAAGAAGTCAATCTCAGTTTGGCCCAATTGACTCTTCTTCTCAGAAAGCATTATTCCATGTTGTTGGGCTATCTTATGGAACTGGCCCAATAACTGTTTGTGAGCCTTTTTGTCTTTGGAGAACAGTAACACATCATCAATGTAGATGAGAGCACTGTGGAGAATGGGCTCAAATATCTTTGTCATGGCCTTTTGGAATAGTGATGGGGCAACCTTAAGCCCAAAAGGTAGAACAGTCCATTGGTACTGGGCATTAGGTATGCAAAAGGCTGCTTTTGGGCGTCGTTGATGAACACGTTCAGAGATGCGGCCTTAGGAATAATTAACTTGTCATCTTGAAGGAAGTGGTTCAGAGGCTTGTAATCGATCACAAGTCTTTTCTTTCCTCTGACCTTTTCAGATCTTTTTTTAACATAGAAGGCTTGGCAAGCCCACTCAGATTTTGTGGGTTCTATCATCCCTTGTTTGAGCAGCTGGCTGCATTCTTCTCTTGCCAAGGCATAATCAGAAGGACTCATTCCAGGATGAGTGGCCTTTGTTGGATTGATATCTTCATTAAGCTTGAATGGAAGTTGGACAAAGAAGTCCTTGTTCTTCCATAAGGGTTCTGGATGAATGAACTTCTCATGGCTATCTGCACAAAGCTTGAGAAGCTTTGCTTTAATCTCTTCATATCCCGTAGGAACATTTGACAAGGAATATAACTTCATGATTTGAGAGAATGGTCTGAATTCTCTCTTGTACTTGATTCCAGTGGCAAGGATTTGGAGTTTCTCGGCTGCCACATAAACATCCATTCCAATGACAATGTCTTTGGCTGGAAGCTTCGTTCCTATGACCTGTGTCCAGATAATGCAGTTTGGGAAGAACTTGATTCCTATCTTGTTCTTTATTATCAAGTTCGTTGTAAAGGTCTCTCTATTTGCCGCCATAAAATAAGCTTTATGAGTTTTCCATAACTCAGTTGGCAAGATGTCAGGATTCATCACTGTAATTTGTGCTCCAGTGTCCATGTATGCCATAACCTTCTTAGGTCGTGAGAATTTTGCAGCTAGGACATGGATTTCTACACAGGGTTGATGAGGAGTAGGAAGAGAGCTTCCTATTTCCTTGTAAGAGTAAACCGGGACAAAATCTTCACCTCCTGTAATAGAGAGGGAGGTTCCTTCAGATGAGTAGTCTTGAAGGGCGAAGATTGTTTCTCCGTCGGCTGAGCTTTGTTCAGAGTAAACTGATTCCATGTCTCCTTCGACAGGATGAAGGGAGTTGATCAGTTTAGCAGCCTTGTATTTATTTTTAGGAGATTCCTTGGAATAATGTCCCTTTTGTCCGCAGATAAAACATCTTTGGAATTTTCCCTTTCCACGAAAGGGTTTCTTCTTGAAGAACTTAACCCCTTTTTCTTCTTTCTTTTGTAATCCTTGAAAGATTGGTATTTCTGTTTATGATGTTTCTTTCTGGTGGGACAGCTACACTTCTTGCTTTGCATTTGATCTGCAGATAACACTTCTTACAAGCCTTGTTGTACTTGGACTTTTGACTAAGGACTTCTGAGAATTGTTGATGAAGTATGCATAGTTTATCTAGGGCTTCTAGAGTCATCTGATGGATTTGTCCAAGACTCATGGAGGGAATGTCTTTTTGTGCTGCATCTATCATTTTGTGGAGTTCAGGTTGACTCTCCTGGGGAAAAGATGCTACGTAAGTGTTCTTGAGGCTGGTATCATTAAAACCATTTAGAGCATAGAATCTCTGAAGCATCCTATGATAATGCTTATCTATGTCCTTGGTTTTGAGAGAACAACATTTCATCTCAAAGAACTCTTGTCTATACTTTTTATTGTGAATGTCAACATCTACAATGAATACTTGATGTATAACACCGAGGAGATTGGATGAAGTGTGCAAACGGTGTAACTTATAATGTTTGACAGTTCCAAGGTTAATGTACCACTCATTCATTATTCCCGTCATGTGGCAACATTATTCTTCGATTACTTTGTAGGGATCAGCAGTGGTTTTCATTAATTGAGTGTCAAGCCAAGCACCAAAGTCTAGGATCCTTTTTCTCCATTTACTGGGTGGTATATAGTCAATGGTGAACCAAGGTCCACCTGTGGATTTGGTCTTTTCAGTTTCTGGAGTTTTCTGAGAGGATTCTTCAAAGAAGGTATCTTCCTCCTTTATGTTAGCCATTAAGAGCCTCAGAATAAGGTCCTTATCTGGTTCAGTTCCTAGATATTCATCTTCTAGGGACAACGTATGCTGTGTCTCATCAGAGCTCGAGCTTTGATATGACTTGTCTTCATCTTCTGGGAACCAGTTGTCAACTCTGGGCGTAGGTGGTTCTGTGGCCAAATGATCTTCTTCTTGTGATGTTGAAGTGTCAACAACGGACTGGTTTTCTGGGGAAGATTCATGTTTTGTTGTGATGGCCAAGGCTCCATAGGTTTTGTCAGGATTCTCTTCATTCCTGGGGAATGCAGTAAGAGGTGTTTCAGGAACATCCGGAGAATCTGATGATGAAGTGCTCATTCGAGTAGTCTGCCTTTTAGGTCTAGAAGTTGAGGCTTCTTGGGGCCTGGTGAATCTTAGTTTTCTAGCCTCGGATGACCAATATTTTTTCGGTGAGGTAGTTAAGAAGCCAAATAAGTCAGGCTATGCAGGCCTGGCGGGAGAAGCAGTTAGGAAGCCAGATAGATCAGGTTCTGAGGGTCTAGCTGGTCTTGAGTAGTATGAAGGATAAGCAGGAATGCCATGGAATGATTCTTGAACAGGTTTTTCCTCTTGCTTATGAGTTCTCCTGACATACTCTTCTATCTCTCTAATCTGAGCTTGCAGATTGTTCATTTCTCTCTCCTTTTTAGTGAAGTCATAAATGAAGACTTCTGCGCCATGGATATGGCTGAGTTCTTGATCTAAGGAGGCCACTTGGGCTTTGAGAGATTTATAGCTTCATCTTAGCTTCGTGGAAAATCCCTTAAGATACTCTTTTGTTTCTCTAGTAATCTTGTCCATCTTCTTGTCAAGATTCTGGGGCATCTCGTTTTGTGCCACCATGTTCTCGGATTGCCAGTTGAGAACTTCTTCGGCCTGGGTCAAAGGCTTCATTCTCCCATCAGCTTGAACTTCAGTGGGATTGATGAACGACTTTGATGTCCTATTGGTGATAGGATCTATTTTCCTTTCTAGAGGAGGAAAATGTTGGCCATATTCTGGTGTAGTGGCTGTATACATAAAGCAAGGGATTGGTTACGTTTGTTGAGGAGGTTCTGCTGATCTGCAATGGTCTTTGGGAGACCATGATACTAAAGTGGGATCATCAGGAGGCAGAAGTTCTTCCTTTCTTAAGATTACAAGTCCTTCCTCATAGATAGACAGCGACTTCTTCTTTTCATGGATTCCAATCCATGGGCCATCTTCAGGGTCTGATCTTCTTTGAGGAGGAGGCTGTGGTTTGCATGCTCCTTTCTTCTTAGGCTTTGGGCGAATGATATCTCTGTCGATATCATCGTCATGCATCCAACAGTCGCAATCAGGGTCGCATCTGGAGGGATCAACATCCCATATGAAGTGTCCTTTTATCTTGTCCGTATAGATGGGTTTAGCATCTGATGTAACGGCATGAATAGGGCACCAGGTTTCTTCAAGAGCTGGTCTGATCATCATTGTTTGAAAGATCTGGGAAGACGAGCTGGGTTCTTCCTCAGGTTTCTTGAAGATAGTCTTAACCGTCATGTCTGGGTATCTTCTGAAAGAAACCTCCTGGGACTGGATTGGTCTCCTATCCGCATGGAGTCTTTCATAGTTAGTCATCTATTCTAGAGGAATAAGATGAGTTAACTCTTTTCTGTCAATCTTCCTGGGGATCTGAACGATTAAGGGTACTTCTTCTCTGCCGGCCATAACCAGCAAGGAATCGGAAGAACATCCTGCAGTGGGAAGATCTATGGCATGGTTCTGCAGACGGTAGATGAACTGGTGGTGAAGAGTAGCCACCATAGCTTCAGGGACTTTGTCGGATCCAGTGATCTGAATCTGAACTTGTAATCTGGTAGACAAGGTACTGTCACTGAGGCTGACGTTGTAGTTGGGATACACCGTAAGGACAACACTTCCGGCATGAAGTGAGGTTAGCACAGTTCCTATAACAGCGTTCTCATAATTGAGATAGCTAGAGTCTAGCAAAGCTATCTTGGCAAAGACTGGCTGGTTCTTCCTTCAATGAAGTGAAAGGATCAGTCTGACAGCTCCAAAGTGGAGAGTTGTGTAACCTTCACGTTTCCACCCGTTGATGAGATCTTGGGAGATCTCCAGATCTACATATTGTTCTTGGTTGGTAGCCTGGAGGCTACACTGATCCAGTCTTGACGTCTGGATGTACTCTTTGACGGTGTTGGGTCTGTTCGTAGATATGAGGGTTCTGATGGATCTCGTGAGGGAATTATGTCTTCTGAATATATTGTAAGGATTCAGAAGTGGAGGAACGGTCTCAGCGATCTGAGCATCTTCCAGGACATAGGAATATTCTATAAGGTTTTCTATTTTATTTAAGAGAGTCTTTTTACAGAGTTTGGGAAGCGAGAGGGATGAGGTAGTTACAATAGGTTGAGTGTTTGTAGTTTCAGTTGTTTTCATGATAAACTGGGTTTTTCTCTTACTCACTCTCGTTCTCATGTTCACACCATATTTACTGTAGCGAGCGATTTTGGACGCGGTTCTTAAGCGCTGGTCGCTCTCTGCGGTTTGAGCTTACTACAGGTCGATTCATTTTTTATCCTATTGTGAGCTGAATAAGGAAGGGAAATAGATGTCTCCAATTAACCCTGCTTTGCATACTGAGTTTAAACAACGGTCTGTTAGGTTACGAATGCTATCAATGTGGGGGGGCCTTTGTATTGGTTATTTGTATTTTCGCCAATACGGTTTTCTTTCTTTTTATCTTGGCAGAAGGTTTCTGGCGGGGAACAAGGATTAGGATGTTAGGACTGATGCTTTTGAATTACTGCTTTTGATTGACGGAGATATGGGATTTGGTTTTTTTGTTTAGTGTGCTCGCTAAGATCTTTTCTTTCGATCTTATGCCTACGTATTCCCGTTTACCGAAACAGGGAAATCAGAGCGTTCGTAGTTCCTCCTATTCTATGGGAGGAAATTGGTTTTTGGTGTCTTGTTCAAAGCCCAAGACGTGAAGCGAAAGGTGATTTGTATCTTGTTCGAAGCCCAAGATGTGAAGCTGAAAAGCCTATTTGTGTCTTGTTCAAAGCCCAAGACGTGAAGCTGAAAAGTCTATTTGTGTCTTGTTCAAAGCCCAAGACGTGAAGCTGAAGGACCTCGACTTTAGAGAGAATTTGTCATCTCTAAAGAAGGGTTTGTCTGTCATAACTGTTGGATGACTGGTTATAAAGGAGAATTACTTTAACCGGGATACGCGGATCCTAGCAATGCCATAATTTCCTTTATAGGGGGTTTTAACCTGAAGGAGAAGACTTTAACTCAGTGTAGAGCAATGCCATCTTTCCTTAGGAATTTCTCATGCTAAAAGAGGGACAGTGGCGTGGATGTAGATGATCCAGAGGCTTGCCGCTTACAGCAATTAGATGGAAGGAGTTGTTGATGTTTGTATGCTGTGAATGAGGCACAACTTTGATGCTAAAAGGTTGATTGGATCAACCAGTGGTTTTCTTATACAAAGCCTAAGAGGAGGCTATTGGCCCAACAAGAGGGATTTTTTATGTGTCTCGTACGAAGCCCGAGAGAGAGACTAAAAGGGTTGACTCAACAGGAGAATCTTTTATACTCAACAAGAGAGTGTTTCTGTATCTCGTACGAAGCCTGAGATGGAGGCTGAAAGTTCGACTCAACAAGAGAGTCTCTGTATCTCGTACGAAGCCCGAGATGGAGGCTGTTGTTTGTTTGGCTCAATAACAACCTTTTTGTATCTCGTATAAAGCCCGAGATGGAGGCAAAATGGGTGATTGACTCAAGGAGGGAGTCTCTTATGTGTCTCGTACAAAGCCCGAGAGAGAGGCTAAACGTTATTTGACTCCGCTGGGGAGAATCATTTGTACAAAGCCCAAGAGGAGGCTATGGTAACTGTTTCAGTTGAGTGACAGGTCCAGTATACTGATTTTAAAGAGAAAATCAGTTCTTATATGAGTAACACTGTACTCATGGATTTGATTCAAGGATCCGGGTTATTCCTGTTCTTTAAGGAAGCGAGAAATCCAAAGGGTATTGAGACTGTCCGAGTCTGCGGGTTTCCTTCCTATTTAACGAAGGGGGCACTTGAGAATGTCTTTGAGACTCAAGGAGATTAGACTGTCCAAGTCTAGAGTTTCATCTTTTATACTATGCTTTGAGAAACAGTAGTAGACTCTTTAAAAGGACTGTTCTATGAAGATGACTAAGTTCTATTCCTATACCTCTAGGCGGTCGTCGGGACAATTTGTACGAAGCCCAAGAGGAGGCTAGAAACTTTTAAGAAGCCGACGGGTCCTTGCACGAAGCCCAAGAGGAGGCTATCATTCCCGGAGGAAGAGATCATTATACGAAGCCTAAGAGGAGGCGGTGAATACTTCTAAGAAGCCGACGGGTGCTTGTACTAAGCCCAAGAGGAGGCGGGGTTGCTTTTAGGAAGCCTGTGGGTGCTTGTACGATGCCCAAGAGGAGGCCGATTGCTTTTAGGAAGCCGATGGGTCCCCAAACCCCGAGAAATTCAAGGCAAGCTATTCACAAGGAATAGTTCAAGTCAGGAAATTTCGAGAATTTGGAAGAAACTCAAAGATGCCATTCAAGGAGAATACATTCATCTCTGGGAGTAGAGTTTCTTGACAATTCCTAATGAGGACAGCCGAAGAGAAGACTGTATCTGGTGATCCTATTGGGGATCTAGTTCAGTCTATTTCTAAGAGTGACAGTCTGAGAAAGGGTTCAAAAAGAATCTGCCTTTCACATCTCCATATTGTTTAACCCCAAGAGGAGGGAAGACTGTGTCTGGTAATCCTATGTGGATCTAATTTTGACTGTAAGTTCAAAGTGATCAACAGGGCTTTACCTAGTGCTAGACGTAGTTGCCGGGGAAACTCTAAATATCTATACTATTATTACACAGTTAGTATGAGTTTATGAAAGGAGACTTACAGCGAAACAGCCCCACAATACAGTTATATATATATGAGTTTATGAAAGGAGACTTACAGTGAAACAGCCCCACAATACAGTTATATACATATGAAAGCGGTAAATGAAAGCGGGTAAACACTTACTCGGTTGTAGAGCTTCCATGCTGTTTGGTTAGTTGTTCAACAAAGAAAGATTGAAAACAACAGTATATTCAAAATCAAAGGAGAAAGTGCTTTGAAATAAAAAGATTTGGGGCTTACAGCTCAAGGAGAGGCCCAGGGTTTTATCAGTGAGCGCACTGTTGAATTTGTACAGAGGGACTTATACAAGTGACTAAGGCCCAAAAAGGTTTTCTGTACAAAGGGATGGGTCTTACACTCTCTCAAGAGGCCCAAGTGAATTTTAAGAAAAGAAATGGGTCTTACTACTCGAGGGTAGGCCCAATTGGATAATTTTAAACTGGCGACGATTGCATCGTTTATTTGAAAATGTACAGAGGGACTTATACAACGAATGAGGCCCAAAAAGTTTTCTGTACACAAAGGGGTTGGGTCTTACACTCTAATAGAGACCCAAAGAGTTTAAAGAAAAGAAATGGGGCTTACAACACGAGGGGAGGCCCATGGTCTTTATTTTCAAGATGAATATTCACTTTTAAAATGCTTAAAAACAATTAAAAATGAATTTATTCACAAAAATACCAACTATATTAAATAAATAATATAAATTTGATTTTTTTTGTAGAATAAAATATTTTACTATTTTTGTGATTTTTCAGAAAAAGAACCAATAAAAAATAATCAAAATTGAAGGAGTTATTAATTTTCCAAATCATTATAAAATAAAATGAGAAAATATAAAAAAGAGGGGTTGGGTCTTACACTCTATTAGAGGCCCAAAGTATATTTTTGTACAAATGATGGGGCTTACAACTCAGGGAGAGACCCAAAATATTTTCAGTTTGAAAATGGCGATCGCGCCGAGATTTTTAACGTATCGGGACTTATACAATAGCTGAGGCCCAAAATTGTTTTGGTTAAAAGGGGATTGGGTCTTACACTCTAATAGAGCCTCAAGTGTTTGAAAAAGATTTGTTAGGGTGAAAATCAAAGAAAACCCCAATTTCATTTTTTTAGGCATTTTTCCAAGAAAAATTAAGTAAAAAAATGATAAAAATATCAAATAAAATCATTAAATAATGATTAAAGTTTATGAAAAAAATATTTTATCCACATAAATATTTAAAATCATTTTGGTTTTTAAAAAATCAAGAAAAAAAGAAATCATTTTAAAAGCATTTAAAACAATATAAAACACTATTTTTAAATATATTAAAAATAATACTTTTTTTGTGATTTTTTGTGGATTAAAATATTATGGGGTATGAATTGGAAAATGATGATTTTTTGCTATGTAAAAAAAATTGGTTGAGTTTTGAAAATAAAAAGTAAGAAAAATCAAAATATCATCTCCGACATTTCTTTTGGGGTAAAAACGAGTACCGAAACTTTAATTTTCAACACGTTTTTTATCAAATTTCAAACACTCATAACTCTCTCAATTTTTATCGGAATCAAAATCCGGAAATATCTATCTTGACCTATTTTTTGCAAGGAATCCGATGGTACCGCACATACACACTGAAACTCGACGTACAAAACACGCAAATCGAAAAACCAGAACTGCACGTAATTGAAAACATCGTTTCGCGCCAAACTTCCGACGCGCGTAACTCTCTCGATTTTTAACGGAATTAAGATCCAAAAGAGTCTATCTTGACCTATTTTTCGCAAGGAATCCAATGGTATCGCACATGCACACTGAAACTCAATGTACAGAGCGCAGCAGCAAAAAAACCAGAACTGCGCGTTAGTTGAAAACATCGTTTCGCGCCAAACTTCCGACGCGCGTAACTCTCTCGATTTTTAACCAAATTAAGATCCGCAAGAGTCTATCTTGACCGATTTTTTGCAAGGAATCCAATGGTATCACTCACGCACACGGAAACTCAACACACAAAATGCAGAAATTAAAAAAACCAAAACTGCACGTTGTTTTCAACGCCGTTTCGCGTCAAATTTCCAACGCGCGTAACTCTCTCAATTTTCATCGGAATTGAAATCCATAAAAACCTATCTTGACTGATTTTTCGCAAGGAATCCAATGGTATTATTCACGCACTCGGAAACTCACTGTACAGAACACACAAAGCAAAAAAACCAGAACCGCTATCGTTAATTCGACGTCGTTTCGCGTCAAATTTCCAACGCGCGTAACTCTCTCAATTTTCATCGGAATTGAAATCCGTAAAAACCTATCTTGACCGATTTTTCACAAGGAATCCAATGGTTTTACTCATGCACACTAAAACTTAATGTATAGAACACACGAATCAAAAAAACCAGAATTGGACATGATTTTTAAAACAACCAAAATTCCACATATAAACATGTTAAAATGCAAACAGTGGGAGGATCACAACATACACATTAAGGACTACATTTTTGCCTCAAGAATTGTTCAATATGATGCATGTATGTGGACAACAAAGGAAAGCATGATTCAAAGAATTCAAGTTGTGAATTTTACCTCTTTTTTGGAGATTTTGGGCAACCTACCAAGTGCTTTGTTCCAGAAATTATTTGATGCTTTGGACAACCTCAAATGACCTCTTAGAAGCTTTTAGGATGGTTGGAATCGGCTGGAAACCTCTGGAGCAAGTTTGTGCACTTTCTCGCAAATATGCCAACTCTCTCAAATGATGTTCCAGATGTGTGGCACCATTTGGGACAGTTCAAGGATGATATTTATAGTGTGTTTGAGGTTTTATCTGGTTTGGAAAGTGACTGAATCAAGACATGGCTTGAAAAATGCAAAAAAGTGTCATTTTGAGGTTTTGAGAGGTGACCTTGTGATGTTGTGATTACAGGTCACTTTTGATGGTTTGCACAGCTTACATATGATATATATGAGGTGTGTGTGTGATTAGTTTGAGTGGAATTGCTCTCTAGCTCAAAAACTCAGAATTACTTGCTTTGGAAGGCAAATTTGAGGTGAAAGAATAGATTTTGAGGAAAGCATCTATTTGATGGCTTTGGTGTACTCAAACTGAACACAAATGAGCTCTATTTATAGTGGTGCAAGTTTGTTTTGGGATCCACAATGAATGGCAACTGCAGCAGGTGTTTGTTCCATGTTGGCCAATGGAAATGCAAGTCTCCTCTAGCCATTGACTAGAGGTTAGGGCACAGGGATGTGGTTCCCTTGGTCTTGGATAAGTCTTGACTGATTTCAAATGAGAATGGCTCAGTCCATGCCACCTCTAAGCATCCATTAAATGCTCCAAACCAAAATTGGAGTTTTGTCCCTCTTTTAGGGATTTCTAGGTTTTGGCATGCTTTTTTTGGTTCCTTGGACTTGGGAGGTTCATGGATCAGATCATCCCACTTGGATTTGATCCTTAGATGTGTCCAAACTGATGACAAGGCTTGAAAATTCGTGTGGCACACAAAATTTGCAAATCTGCCCCTGAAAAATTCAGCTTCAGCAAGCCCTTTTGTAAGATCCATAACTCCCTGCTCGAGTATGCTACATGGACGTTCTAGGACTTTCCGAAAAGCTTAGATGACGTATTTCAACTTTGATGTTTAACATTAGACCTGGTTCAACTTGGATCATGGAGAAAAACAACCTTGAAGTTGGGACATTGTGCTGAAATTACAAGGCAGATTTTTGGCTAAGTGCTGAAAAATGTCAATTTTAGGTTTTTAGCCATCTTGATCCAAACATAACTCAAAATCCATGATGAATTGGGATGAAGTGTAGGTGACACTTTTGTAGAGGGCCATGAGGGCTACAAATCCATCTTTGGATGGGGAAAAATGGCTTTGTGGTTTAGGAGTTATGATCCTCCAACGTTGGTACCCTTGCCACTTTTTTTCATAACTTAGAAAATTTTCTAAGTTTTTATGGTTACCCCTTTTACAAGTTATCCCACTTTCTTTGATTTTTCTTGATGAATGATGATTCCAATCACACATTAACATCAATTTAGGGTTAAAAAACCATTTTTATGAAAAATCTCAAAAAGTCAAAGTTTGACTTTTGTGCACAGTTGACTTTTTATCAGATGAATTCCAAACTGTGCGATCCTTTAGGAAATCATGTCCTTGACCTAAATCAAACTTGATGGACATGTTCCATGGGTGTTATAGGGTGTATTGAATCATTTCCTAGGGTTTGGGAGCATGTCCTGGTCTAAAGTCAAAGCTACAGTTGACTTTTCTCGCGAAACCCTAACTGTGGTTCAGATGAAATTGAAACTTGTTGCTCAAGCTTCTTGGATCAATCCATTGTTGCAAATGGATCAATGTGGTGTGTTAGGGATCCTCAAATCCTCTCTTAAGGTCTTGGCTCGTGTTTTGTCCCAAAAGTCAACTTAGGGGTGAATTAGGTCAAGAAATCCTAATTCCTGATTTTTTATGTATGCATCCCCTGAGGCTAAATTGACTTGATGATGGGGTTTATGATGTTCCATGGAGCATTTTAGGTTATGCTTTGAAGCATTAGCTCATGCCCAGAGGAAAATTTCCATCTGGAGGCCCTAGTCGACCAAACCCTAATTTGGTGACACTGGCGATCCTGAGGCTTGATCCACCTAGAAGGGAGCAGCCTTGTACTTAATCCTTGAAGTGGGAGTCCTCTTGATCCATTGTGGATATTTGAGAGGCTAGACAAGTTGAAGATCATGTCATTCCTTGATTGATCCTTTGTCTAAGAGCTCTGCGAGGGCTTGAAACCTTAAATCCTGTTTGTAGTGAATGCTCACCCACCTTTGGGGAGACTAATGAGGTACAAAGGTACATCCATATTGTGCTGATGATTTGCACAATGATGGGAAATCTTAGTGGTCAAAATTTGGGGTATGACAGATGCCCCTATTTAATCTTCTTGGACCCGAAGGTGTGAATGACGAAGGTATTCGGGCATTCGGGGTGCAAGAGGATTAAATATCGGAATACCCGAAATTTTAATGGTGGTTATGAATGGTAGCTTACGCATTCATCTTCTTTAGCTAAGCGAAGATGCTTAGAAAAGGTAAACTTCCCCTCGATCCTGGTCTTCAGCCAAGGAGCTGGTCTCAGTTTTCTTTTGAAATAAACTTCCCCTCGATCCTAGTTTCCTACCAAGGAACTGGTCTTAGTTTCGTTTGTAAACTTCCCCTCGATCCTGGTTTCCTACCAAGGATCTGGTCTCGGTTTCTGATATAAACTTCCCCTCGATCCTGGTTTCCTACCAAGGACCTGGTCTTAGTTGCTGAAATAAACTTCCCCTTGATCCTGGTTTCTTACCAAGGAACTGGTCTCAGTTTCGTTTGAAATAAACTTCCCCTCGATCCTGGTTTCCTACCAAGGAACTGGTCTCAGTTTCTTTTGTCAATAAACTTTCTTGACAAGGAACGCTGTTAGTAGTGGTTTTCCTTCGAACTTCTCGCCGAATTTTCCTGGGGAGATGCCATTTGATTGGAAAAAGTTTTGATGTCAGACTTGCTAGGGAACCCAGTCGTCTGAGTTGTAGAGTTGCACAAACTTCTCTATTTTGGAGACGCCATTTATCGATTCTACTGGGGAAAGCGAGTCTCTTGAGAGACTATTTTTGTTTGGGGGCTTACATCATACTTTTCTCGGGATCTTTCCGGAGAAATGCCATATGATGAGATCCAATTTTGAGGTGCCGATGACCTTTTCATCAGTGGTTTTTTCGGAGAAAAATTGCCGTACCGCCGAATCTCTTAATTAAGAGGCTTTCTCTGCGGATTTTCCTTAATCCGGGAAAGCGTAGATATCATCTTCAATGGCGAAGAGTGATGTTTGTCGGAAGCTCTCTTGTTTCTTAGAGGTTCAAGTTATCAAAGTGGTCAAGGACCGTCTCTAATCCAGAGATAAACGGGAGAGAGATTGCTTAGATGATTCACTTCCTAACGAGGAAAGGTCTGACAACTCGATTGAGAGGACTTTTATCACTAGAGGATAAGACCGACTAGAGTGATAGTGATGCAATATGAATGTGAATGCAAATTAATTATGCATGATGTATGTATGTATATGCGGACAAAACTGACGCGACATACAAACTAAAAGATGAACATGACTGGATACTCGGCCATCGCGGGGCGTGGAAGAAATATCGCTGGTTCAAGATAGCAATTCTGCCTTGCTTAGGAGAAACGGTCCCTGTTGGGGGCGATGCTGGTCGGGCTTAGGAGATGAGAACTCGGCCGAGGATGTCAGACGAAACATGGTCTCTGACATTGTTGATCCTTCATTCAGGCGTGCTGGTCTAGAAGGAGTACTTTGATCCTGCACTTTGAAGTTCGCTTACTTCTGGAGAAGCGGTTGATGCTCTTTTGATGTTCAACAGTCAAAAGAAATTTCCAACTTTATTTTAAAAGCAGAAAAAGTTTTAACAAGTAAATTCATTTTTGTTTTATTTCAAGAATCGTTAATCATGTTAACAACGTCGTTCTGTAAAGCTAAAACAAATAAGAATTACAAACAAAAGCACAAGGGCTCAAATTTTATTGATAAGATGGAGATCAGCCAAACGCGTGATTCCAAAGAGTATTTACAAAGTTAGAAAATGGTAATTTACAGGGAAAAGGGCTACGTTGGAACATAACGACCACTATCCTTCTACCAACTTCGAATTCGGGGCATCCTGAGCTTCTTTCTAAGATGACCTTGACTGGAGTTTTCCTCCGATGGATGATGTAACTGCTGCTGAGGGACTTGCCTCTGTTGAACATAGTTACTTGCCATTATCCCTAATTTTTGCCTGGATTGTACTTTGATGTTTCCAATCCATCGGGATGATTTTTTATATTTCTCAAACTTTTGCCTGGACTGCCCTTTTGGGTTTTCAATCCACCGAGACGTTTTTTTTAGGCGAAGTATTTCTTGACTACGTCAACATTCGTGGGGTAGGCAAATTCCTCTCCGTCCATGGTTGCAAGTCTCAAGGCACCGCCTGAGAAAGTTTTCGTGACCACATAGGGTCCATCATAATTCGGAGTCCACTTGCCTCGCGAATCAGTGAGAAATGATTGTATCTTCTTGAGCACGAGGTCTCCTTTTCTGAAGACACGAGGTCGGACCTTTTTGTCGAACGCCCTCTTCATTCTCTGTTGATACAACTGACCGTGGCATAGTGCCGTTATTCTCTTTTCTTCGATCAGATTCAGTTCATCATGTCGGTTTTGACACCATTCAGCTTCTGTAAGCTTAGCTTCCATCAATACTCGGATCGATCGGATCTCTACTTCTATGGGGAGAACTGCCTCCATGCCATACACTAGAGAGAAAGGGGTAGCCCCTGTTGAAGTGCGGACAGATGTACGATAACCGTGAAGAGCAAAGGGTAGCATCTCGTGCCAATATTTGTAGGTTACAACCATCTTTTGAACGATCTTCTTGATGTTCTTGTTAGCCGCTTCTACCGCTCCGTTCATCTTGGGTCGGTAGGGAGATGAGTTATGGTGTTCGATCTTGAACTCAGCGCACAACCGTTTCTTCATCTTATTTTACAAGTTAGATCCATTATCAGTAATGATCTGGCTTGGAACACCATAACGGTAGATGATATTGTTTTCGATAAATCGGACCACCACTTGTCGGGTCACATTGGCGTATGACGCTGCTTCGACCCACTTAGTGAAGTAATCAATGGCTACCAAGATGAACCGATGTCTGTTTGAAGCCTTAGGTTCGATCAAGCCAATCATGTCGATCCCCCATATGGAAAAAGGCCACGAGGAAGAAAGAACTTTGAGATGCGTTGGCGGTACATGAATTTTGTCGGAGTATATCTGACATTTGTGACACCTCCTCATGTACTTGTAGCAGTCGGATTCTATGGTCAACCAGTAATACCCTGCTCTCAGAATCTTTCTCGCCATTGTGTGTCTGTTGGCATGAGTGCCAAAGGATCCTTCATGAATTTCTTTCATAAGCATGTCTGCTTCTGGTCTGTCTACGCATCGGAGCAAGACCATGTCAAAATTCCTCTTATAAAGAGTGTCACCGCTCAGGAAGAAGTTTCCAGCCAATCTTATGAGGGTCTGTCTATCTTTCCTGGATGCCCCAGGTGGGTACTCTTGTTTCTGAAGGAAGCATTTGATATCGTGATACCAAGGTTTGTCGTTTATGACTGCTTCAATCGTGAAGATGTAAGCGGGCCGCTCAAGGTGCATTATGTCGATCTTAGGTAGGTCATTCCTCTGACCTACACTAAACATGGAAGAGATAGTGGCTAATGCATCAGCCATGTGATTCTCATCACGAGGGATGTGATGAAACTCGACTCTGTTGAAGAAGGGTAACAACCTTCTTGCATAATCTTTGTAAGGTATCAGTCCTGATTGGTATGTGTTCCAATCTCCTTTTATCTGATTGATAACCAAGGCTGAGTCGCCGTATACGTCCAAGTTTTTGATCCTTAAATCAATCGCTTCTTCGAGACCCATAATACAAGCTTCGTATTCGGCCTTGTTGTTCGTACACTTGAACGTAAGTCGAGCAGTGAAAGGAATGTGGGTACCCTGAGGGGTAACAATGATTGCCCAAATTCCGTTTCCATAATGATTAACTGCTCCGTCAAAAATAAGTCCCCATTGGGAACCTGGTCCTGGCCCTTCACTGGGTAGCGGTCCATCGCAATCTTTCATTTTTAGATACATGACATCTTCGTCTGGGAAGTCAAACCCGACTGATTCCTGATCGTCAATCGGTTGATGAGCCAAATGATCGGCTAAAATACTTCCCTTAACGGCTTTCTGAGCATGGTACTCGATGTCATATTCTGATAACAGCATCTGCCAACGGGCAATCCTTCCCGTAAGAGCAGGTTTTTCGAAAACGTACTTGATTGGATCCATTTCGGAGACCAACCAAGTAGTATGACGAATCATGTACTGGCGTAGACGTTTGGATGCCCAAGCCAAAGCACAGCAAGTTTTCTCGAGCATTGTGTACCGAGTTTCGCAGTCTGTGAATTTCTTGCTTAGATAGTAAATGGCAGACTCTTTCCGTTTAGTTTCGTCTTGTTGGCCAAGTACACATCCCATTGAGTCCTCTAGGACTGTAAGGTAAATGATCAGTGGTCTTCCTTCCACTGGAGGTGATAGAATCGGAGGATTCAACAGGTATTCCTTAATACTGTCGAAGGCGGTTTGGAAATCTTCTGACCAAACGCAATCCTGGTTCTTTTTGAGTAATTTGAAAATCGGCGCGCATGTCGCGGTCATAAGGAATATGAATCTGGAGATGTAGTTCAAACGTCCCAGGAATCCTCTGACTTGTTTTTCAGTTTTCGGAGAAGGCATTTCTTGAATGGCCTTGACCTTGTCAGGATCAACCTCAATTCCTTTCTGGCTGACGATGAACCCTAGTAGTTTCCCTGAACAGACACCGAACGTGCATTTGTTGGGATTCAAGCGGAGTTTGTACTTTCTCAACCGCTCAAATAGTTTTGACAGGTGGGTCACATGCTCCTCTTTTGTTCTAGATTTAGCAATCATATCATCGACATATACCTCGATTTCTTTGTGTATCATGTCATGAAACAGAGTAGTCATGGCCCTTTGATAGGTTGCCCCGGCATTCTTCAAACCGAACGGTATTACCTTATAACAAAAGGTACCCCATGGGGTAATGAACGAAGTTTTCTCCATGTCTTTCGGCGCCCTTTTGACCTGGTTATAGCCCGAGAATCCATCCATGAAGCAGAAAACTTTGAACTTTATTGTACTGTCTACCAGCATGTCAATGTGTGGTAAAGGAAAGTCGTCCTTTGGACTTGCCTTGTTCAGATCCCTGTAATCAACACACATTCTGACCTTTCCGTCCTTTTTGGGAACGGGTACGATGTTTGCTAACCATTGAGGATATTCAGATGTAGCGAGGAAACCTGCGTCAATCTGTTTCTGCACCTCCTCTTTGATTTTGATGGCCATGTCCGGGTGAGTCTGTCTCAACCTCTGTTTTACTGGCGGACATTCCGATCTTAACGGTAAGTGATGTTCCACGATGCTGGTATCCAGCCCTGGCATATTCTGATAGGACCAAGCGAATACATCGGGAAATTCTCTGAGAATCTTTATCAAACCCTCTTTGGCAGTTGGACTGAGAAGTGCCCCAATCCTGATTTCTTTTCTCTCTTGTTCTGAACCCAAGTTTACCGTTTCCAACGGCTCTTTGTGAGGTTCAATGGACCTTTCCTCTTGTCTGAGTAATCGGGAGATCTCTTCTGGAATTTTGTCGTCATTTTCTTCTTCTGCCTCGAATACCGGGAACCCAAAGTTGGGAGAAGGCATCGGATCGTATGTTTCAACGGGGTGTAAAACAAGCAATCTGCATGACGTGATGATTCGTGTTTAGAAGAGATAGAGAAAATGCAAGTATGCGCAATGTTTTTATTTTACTGCTTGTTTTTATTATTTGAATTGTTTTTTAGGATTACCATTTTCTGAAAAAGCAAAAAGAGAAAACAACAATTAATGCGAAAATTACAGAACGACGTTATTTTATTAATGAACAAGTCGAATCTTGAAACTACAGCCCTATAAAACAAAACTCTGTCACTTTGGGCAAAGCGAAGAGGGAAAATTTACAGAAAGCGAGCCCTATCAAAACATCCGTTTCACCTGGGCAGGGTGAAAGGTTAAAGATGGCAATTACTTCGACTGATGAATGATCTTCGGAACCTCGACGGCAACCCATTGGCGGCAAACTCCTCGGTGAATCACAAAGTCTGGCACTTTCCCTGATTTGTCTTCAGAAATGATGCTGATTTCTGGTGGAGTAGGATCGTTGGAATCTGTCTCCCAAGCAGAATTGTCGTAAGAGAATTCCTCAGTTGCATTTTGCATAGCATTTGTGCTCTCCGCTGTATCTCCCTATCCAGTAGGCTGGATATCTTCGAGCCTGATACGAGAGCTTTTGGGAGCGGTGTACTTGACCATATAGTCGTATTTTCCACTTGGTTGTCCCAAGGTGTCCCAAACTTCTTTGGAACTGGAGGAGTCATCTCTCTCGATGACGTTAACCTTGGGAAAAGCATAGTTGATGAATTCAAGTCCTGCAAACGTTGCAAATTCATCGTCATGTTGAGTAGTTTCTGAATGACCTGAGTGTTGATCCCATGACATGGTGGAGACAGAGGTATTCTGTTCAATGATGCTCAGCTGAGTTTCATTACTCGGCTGACTTTCTGGCCCCAAGTCTCCTGGGTAAGGCTGCCACATTGGCAGGCCATCCATCGGGCCATTGTGGTCAAAGTTGTCTTTCATCAAAGTGTCTTGCTCTAATGAATTTGGTGGAGCACGACATCCTTCAGGATCACAATCTCCATGTATCATTTCGACATCTGACCGTGGTATAAATCTCAGATTCTGTGCGGGATAGCAAAATGGCGTAGGCACCTCTTCCTGGGACATATAACCGTCCTCGTTAAGGTAGGACTTCCATTCTTCATCTGTGTCAGAGGGATCTTCCTCATTGATAGCATGGATTGCTTGAGACACTGGGTGGAGGAAACCTCCACTGTGGAAGAAGTTTTGAAGGGGATGAAGACTTTCATCGTTGGCAGCTGTCTTGGTATAGGTTATAGAAAAACCAAGACCCTTCTTTGTTTTATTGTCAATAGGAATGACAAGCTGTCCCCATCCGGTTGTATTGGTACTCTCGACCGCTGTGATACATCTTTGTATGAGGAAATCGAGGTTCCTCCTTTGAACTGATTGTCTTTCCTTACCGATAGTGCTTGGAACTGAGTTCCAATAACCTCCTCGGGTTCTATACCAGTAGATGATGATAAGTTGCTTATAAGCAAGGCTTGTTCTCCACAGACTGTGACAAGTTGATCGTTCTGAACGAACTTTAGCTTTTGGTGGAGGGTTGAAGTAACCGCTCCAACCTGGTGTATCCAAGGTCTTCCTAATAAACAACTGTATGTTGCCCAGATGTCCATGACCTGGAAAGTGACTTGGAAAGTATGAGGACCGATAGTTATGGGAAGATCAACTTCACCGATAACCGCTTTTCTGGATCCGTCAAATGCTTTGACGACGACCTCGCTGATTCTCATCGGAGGGCCTTTGAATGATAATTGCATCAAAGTGGACTTCGGCATAACATTCAGGGCTGACCCTGTGTCTACCAGTACGCTGGCTAAAGCATCGTCCTGGCAGTTAACTGTGATATTGAGCGCCATGTTATGACGGCGACCTTCTTCGGGTAATTCCTCATCACTAAATCCCAAGTTGTTGCAGAAAGTGATGTTAGAGACAATACTATCGAACTGTCTGATTGTTACATCCTGTTCCACAAAGGCTTGCTCCAAGACTTTCTTTAGAGCCTCCCTGTGGGCTTCTGAACTGAGTAACAGTGATAATACCGAGATCTTTGAAGGAGTTTGTAACAGTTGATCAACAATGTTGTATTCACTCCTTTGGATGAGCTTGAGCATCTCATCGTCATTTTTTGAAAGGTCGGGATTACTGGATTGACCGACTGGTGGATTGGGAACTTCTGTGTGAGGTTCCTTTTCTTTGTTGGACTCTCCAACTCCTCTGTTGAAGATTCTACCACTCCGTGTTACACGACTGATGTCTGCAATGTTCACAACGGAAGGTAATGGAATTTCCTTTCCATTTTCGACTATTGTTGCACCGTATTTGTAAGGGATAGCCTTACTTGATTCATACGGTAGTGGTCCCGGTAGATAGATGACTATGGGAACCTTCTGATTTTTCTGACCATCATAAGTAATCTCGATCCGTTCCTGGTTAGGAACTCTAGATTCGCCAAGTAGAGGGATGATGGCAAAAACATCCCTGGTATGGTGATGACCAGAGATGGTGACAACATCCTCAACTTGATCGGCAAGGTAGTTCGGCGTCCAGTTGATAGGTCCAGAACCCGGATATGGACGAATCTCTCCACGATCCACCTGACCCTGAAGAGCTGTTCTCACAAGGTAACACCCTTGGTTACTTTCCGAACAGACGCTACAACGGTCATAATTATGTAGTGGCACCTGGCCACGCCCACTTTGAATACAATGTAACCTCACTAGGTTAGCTTCCACTGATCGAACATCCTGACTCTGACGTCGAGTAGGATTCCTGTTACTGATACTAATTTGCTGAGTATCTTCATCCATATAAATTGGCATCCACCAGTGATTTAACAAGTGCTGAAGTGCCTCCCGGACAAGGGTATAACCTCGATCATTTTCGCAACCCGCTTTACAGCTTTGATAGTCATGTGATATTAAGAATCCGAGTCAGACCTGTTCAGCATGTAACTCTACCAGGTTGGTATTCATCACGCAAATATCGAAGATCTGAACTATATTGATCTGATAAGAATTCCTATCATGGTAGTCTTGGATCCATCCAAGATCCATCTGACGCTGGAGGGCCTCTTGTATAAAAGAGCACCCTTGTTTGTTTACCGAGCAAGTCAGACAGGAACTGTAATCGTGCCCTGGCAGATTATGATATTGGCTTTGCCTTGAGTGCATTGCCACCAAGTTGACATTCATCGCACGGATGTCGTGGTTCGGAATGACGTTAGAATTCGTGTAGACCATGTTAACTCCACGAACTCGGTGCTCTTGGATCCATCCGAGATCCATTTGTTCCTGTAGGGCTGCTTGCACCACAGAACATCCTTGATTATTTTTAGAGCAGATATCACACTGATGATAGTTATGAGGTGGCACATGGCCATATCCACTCTGTCTACAATGTATCTTGACCAGATTGGTTTTCAACAAGAGTACATCGTGAATTTGATAGACATCGTTAGTTTCTCCTTCTATCAAATTGACGACAGCCTTCTCGTGTTGAGGCAGCGGGTTCGTAAGAACATTGGGATTCGTATCCTTGAAAGATAAGAGCCCGCTCCTAACAAGCTTTTGCACGTCAGATTTGAAATTAAGACAGTTCTCTATGTTATGCCCTGACCCTCCTTGATGATATGGGCATGTTTGATCCACCTTAAACCAAAAAGGCAGATTTTCTGGTATTGTAAGAGGAGACTTAGTCTGGATGTGCCCCTTAGCCAGTAGTAACGGAAACAGTTCTGCGTACTTCATGGGTATAGGATCAAATCCTGGTGGCCGTGTTGTACGGTTGTTGTTATATGGAGGACGAGCCTACTGAAGAGGCTGTTGTGTCCTTTGCTGGTCAGGTTGGCTCTGCGCAACCTGAGGTTGATACGTAGGAATAGGCGCAAGGTTGATAGCAGGAGTCACATCCGCTACTGGTTGATAACGATGCCTTTGCTTTCCGAGAGAGATATTCCCAATATCTTGCTCTTTTTTCTTAGGGAGAGCACTACCGTATTTTTTAGTACCGCTCGTCGATCCAGTGTCTTTTACCAAACGTCCTTCTCGGACGGCTTCCTCAAGACGTACACCCATGCCTACCATCTCAGTGAAGTCACTGGATGCACTGGCAACCATTTGGTCATAGTAAAATGAGCTTAAGGTTTTTAAGAAGATCTTTGTCATCTCTTTTTCCTTAAGAGGTGGACAAATTTGAGCGGCAATTTCACGCCATCTTTGAGCATACTCCTTAAAGGTTTCCTTGTCCTTTTGCGACATTGATCTGAGTTAATCTCTGTCGTGTGCCATGTCCAAATTGTATTTGTATTGCTGGACGAAGGCAGTATCAAGATCTCTGAATGTGCTGATCGTAGTACGGTTTAAACCCATGTACCATTTGAGTGCGGCACCGGTTAAACTATCCTGGAAGTAGTGAATCAGTAGGTCCTAATTCTCCGTCTGAGCTGACATCCGCCGCGCGTACATCACCAGATGGCTCTGAGGGCAAGAGTTACCCTTGTATTTTTCAAAGTCGGGCACTTGGAATTTGTGCGGGACTTTCACATTGGGGACCAAGCAGAGGTCTGCGGTGTCCTTTCCAAATAAATCCTGACCGCGAATGGCTTGCAGTTCCTTCTGCATTTCCAAGAACTGCTCATGGAATTCCTCCATTTGGTCAAACATAGTTTCCTTTTTACCAGCAGGTATTGGTGGAATCTGTCCTTCCGGGATAGTGTGCACCACAGGGGGTGGTACCGTGACTATGGCAGGGAATCTTGGCGTTTCCCGAAGTTTGTAACCTTCAGGAGTCTTCAGTATGCCCCTGGCATCTTCGCTTTCCCGAAGTTTGTAACCTTCAGGCCCAACGGCTTCTGTTGTGATTCCTTGATCCTCAGTGATCGGCGAAACATATCCTTCCGGGATATAGTTAACAGGCATGCCCCAAGGGCGATCTTTCGGCATCTGATACCTAGGATCATTCTTCTCCACTATGGGCATTGAGGTGATCTCTGAGATCACAGTTCTTTGTAGCTGAGCTTCTGCCATGGCTTGCATGTCGTTACGAAGCTTTCTCATATCCTCTCTCAGAGCGTCGATCTCTTCCTTCAACTCTTTGTTTTCTTCCTCAAGATCATCCATCTTTTTCTGACGATTGGCCCGAGTATTGTACGAATGAGACAGTTTGACTCTAGAATCGAGACACAAACGTGAGATTCGTAGGGAAGAAGAATACGCGATGTGAGAATGATGAATGCAATGATTATATTAATTGTTTTTTTGGTTTAATCAAAATAAACTTTGACAATTAGATTGCAAATATCAAACAGTGGGGAAACCCCTTTTTATTGAATTCAAAGGATTACAGAAATGGAAATACAGTAGATTACAAAGTGCAAAAACAGAAGCCTAAGCTAATGGGACCCGAGTCCTCTCTGAAGAGAAATCGGGTGCTGATTCTGATATCTTCCTTTTCTTTGACCGGGGCTCTTGGGCCGTTGTCGGGTTGTCGTTCCTTTGCCAAGTGAAAGGAGTGAGCAAATTCCTTTGGTCAGCATGTTGCTCCAAAATTTCAATCAGAGCATCTTTCTCTTTCAGTAGTTGCTGTATTTTGATGCACTCTACATCGAGGGCGCGGTACTTGTTCTTCCAAGGTCTTCTTTCCCGCTGAACTTTGTTGAGAGTAACCTGAAGCTTTTCAGTTTTCGTCATGAAGTACATGACAGATTCCCTCGGCGGAAGAATTCCGTAACGAGGATAAGGCATTTTTAGCTTGAGAGCTCTAGTTTGTACCCAATGGAGATAAGGCTCCACCGAGACACACTCCAGTTTTCCTAGAGACTCCCGTCCTTTCTTATGAACGTGTTTCCAAGCATGCACTATTTCCATTTTTAGTGCTCTGTCGTTTTCTCATTCCTTGAAGAAAAGACCTTCCAGATGAGCATTAAGTGGGACATGCCTCATCGGGTATCCAAACTGACGACGAACCAATACCGGATGATAGTTGATTCCTCCTTTAGTTCCTATGAGGGGTACGTTGGGGAAGTTTCCACAACGGTCAATGATCCTGATTCCCTCAAAAATCCTATTACACCAATCTATATTAGAGTTGGTGAGAGACATGATCTTCTGCGACCAACGTAAGACACTCTTGCAATCCCAAAAAGCAGCAGACTTGGGCAAGTGGGAAATGAACCATTTGTAAAGCAAAGGTACACAGCATGTGATCTCCCCTCCACTGTACAAATTTCCTAAGTGTACAGAATGATACGCATCTGCGAGCAAAGTCGGCACAGGGTTTCCAATGAGAAAAACCTTAATGGAGTTAATATCAACGAAGTTATTGATGTTGGGAAACAAAAATAACCCGTAGGTGAGCAAGACAAAGATGCTTTCAAAATCAGTCACGTTCCCTATACTGGAAAAATACATGGCTTTCCTTGTTAAGAACTGGGCTGGCAAGCCTTGGATGCCACCCTTAGTAGTCATGTGAGTCCTGACCTCAGACTCGTCCAAATGAATTGCTCTTGCAATGGTCTGACTCTTTGGAATTTCTTCCAGTCCAAAAAATGGAGCTCGATCAGTGATATGTAAATCAATCAGATGAGAATACTCCTCCAACGTTGGTGATAGCTGGTAATCCGGGAATGTGAAACAGTGATAAACTGGATCATAGAATTGAATTAGCGCATCCATGATTCCCTCAATCACATGGACTCTTAACAGTGGTAGCGGACCTCCGTACTTGGCTCTGAAAGCCTCTTGGTTTGTGATCATCCTTGCTAACCTTCTCAAATCCCCTAGTTTTGGAACCTTGAAGGTGTACGTATGAGTTCTCCTTCTACCGAAATCCATTAGCGTAATCCTCTTTTCTGATATTTGCAATCACAGTCTTAGTTTAATTTGAAAAACAGAGAGACTAGAAGAGAAGTTTTTTGAATGTTTTAATGTTTTTTTAAATGAATGCATGAATGCAGCACACAAAAACATAGAAAAAACATGGGGTCAAAGGGTCGTTGTCATGAAGTCAAGGCTCTACCCATCCCCAAAGGTTTATACTAAGGTGATTTTTGTACCTGTACTCATTATCATCAGCTCCTCCCAGGAAAGCAAAACAACAAGTGGATCGCCAGCGAGTTATAGTGCAATCTTAGAGTAAGTTCCATTCACTGAGAATAGATCACCTGCCTCAAATGAGGGTAGTATCGCGTAACAACTATTTCCGATAGTTTTTGCACTACGAAAGGGTTTGGCTCCTCAGCTTCTCAGGCATCACAACCGACCCATTGTCTAGGTGAGAGAATGGTTACATTAGGATGCCTCCACTGAGGTTGATGGTCGACCTCGTCGCCATCACTTATCTTAAGTGTATACTCAATCTCACCACATGCGGCATCACACACATTCCCATTAGCAGAAAAATAAACACGTATAGCAATTAGGAAAAGCAGTATATATATTTGTCCTAAACATCCTCGACTTATAAAGCTATGAATCCTAAGTTCCTGACAGAAAATGGGTTCCCCGGCGGAAGCCCCAATCTGTGGTATTCACACAAGAGATGAAAAGGAAAAACAGAACTACGGCCCCACGGTGGGTGCCATTTTTCTGTAGCGAGCGATTTTGGACGCGGTTCTTAAGCGCTGGTCGCTCTCTGCGGTTTGAGCTTACTACAGGTCGATTAATTTTTTATCCTATTGTGAGCTGAATAAGGAAGGGAAATAGATGTCTCCAATTAACCCTGCTTTGCATACTGAGTTTAAACAACGGTCTGTTAGGTTACGAATGTTATCAATGTGGGGGGGCCTTTGTACTGGTTATTTGTATTTTTGCCAATACGGTTTTCTTTCTTTTTATCTTGGCAGAAGGTTTCTGGCGGGGAACAAGGATTAGGATGTTAGGACTAATGCTTTTGAATTACTGCTTTTGATTGATGGAGATATGGGATTTGGTTTTTTTGTTTAGCGTGCTCGCTAAGATCTTTTCTTTCGATCTTATGCCTACGTATTCCCGTTTACCGAAACAGGGAAATCAGAGCGTTCGTAGTTCCTCCTATTCTATGGGAGGAAATTGGTTTTTGGTGTCTTGTTCAAGCCCAAGACGTGAAGCGAAAGGTGATTTGTATCTTGTTCAAAGCCCAAGATGTGAAGCTGAAAAGTCTATTTGTGTCTTGTTCAAAGCCCAAGACGTGAAGCTGAAAAGTCTATTTGTGTCTTGTTCAAAGCCCAAGACGTGAAGCTGAAGGACCTCGACTTTAGAGAGAATTTGTCATCTCTAAAGAAGGGTTTGTCTGTCATAACTGTTGGGCGACTGGTTATAAAGGAGAATTACTTTAACCGGAATACACGGATCCTAGCAATGCCATAATTTCCTTTATAGGGGGTTTTAACCTGAAGGAGAAGACTTTAACTCAGTGTAGAGCAATGCCATCTTTCCTTAGGAATTTCTCATGCTAAAAGAGGGACAGTGGCGTGGATGTAGATGATCCAGAGGCTTGCCGCTTACAGCGATTAGATGGAAGGAGTTGTTGATGTTTGTATGCTGTGAACGAGGCACAACTTTGATGCTAAAAGGTTGATTGGATCAACCAGTGGTTTTCTTATACAAAGCCTAAGAGGAGGCTATTGGCCCAACAAGAGGGAGTTTTTATGTGTCTCGTACGAAGCCCGAGAGAGAGGCTAAAAGGGTTGACTCAACAGGAGAATCTTTTATACTCAACAAGAGAGTGTTTCTGTATCTCGTACGAAGCCCGAGATGGAGGCTGAAAGTTTGACTCAACAAGAGAGTCTCTGTATCTCGTACGAAGCCCGAGATGGAGGCGATTTGACTTAACAAGAGAGTTTTTTTTGTATCTCGTACGAAGCCCGAGATGGAGGCTGTTGTTTGTTTGGCTCAATAAGAACCTTTTTGTATCTCGTATAAAGCCCGAGATGGAGGCGAAAGGAGTGATTGACTCAACGAGAGAGTCTCTTATGTGTCTCGTACAAAGCCCGAGAGAGAGGCTAAACGTTATTTGACTCCGCTGGGGAGAATCATTTGTACAAAGCCCAAGAGGAGGCTATGGTGACTGTTTCAGTTGAGTGACAGGTCCAGTATACTAATTTTAAAGAGAAAATTAGTTCTTATATGAGCAACACTGTACTCATGGATTTGATTCAAGGATCCGGGTTATTCCTGTTCTTTAAGGAAGCGGGAAATCCAAAGGGTATTGAGACTGTCCGAGTCTGCGGATTTCCTTCCTATTTAACGAAGGGGGCACTTGAGAATGTCTTTAAGACTCAAGGAGATTAGACTGTCCAAGTCTAGAGTTTCATCTTTTGTACTATGCTTTGAGAAATAGTAGTAGACTCTTTGAAAGGACTGTTCTATGAAGATGACTAAGTTCTATTCCTATACCTCTAGGAGGTCGTCGGGACAATTTGTACGAAGCCCAAGAGGAGGCTAGAAACTTTTAAGAAGCCGATGGGTCCTTGCACGAAGCCCAAAAGGAGGCTATCATTCCCGGAGGAAGAGATCATTATACGAAGCCTAAGAGGAGGTGGTGAATACTTCTAAGAAGCCGACGGGTCCTTGTACTAAGCCTAAGAGGAGGCGGGGTTGCTTTTAGGAAGCCTGTGGGTCCTTGTACGATGCCCAAGACGAGGCCGATTGCTTTTAGGAAGCCGATGGGTCCCCAAACCCCGAGAAATTCAAGGCAAGCTATTCACAAGGAATAGTTCAAGTCAGGAAAGTTCGAGAATTTGGAAGAAACTCAAAGATGCCATTCACGGAGAATACATTCATCTCTGGGAGTAGAGTTTCTTGACAATTCCTAATGAGGACAGTCGAAGAGAAGACTGTATCTGGTGATCCTATTGGGGATCTAGTTCAGTCTATTTCTAAGAGTGACAGTCTGAGAAAGGGTTCAAAAAGAATCTGCCTTTCACATCTCCATATTGTTTAACCCCAAAAGGAGGGAAGACTGTGTCTGGAAATCCTATGTGGATCTAGTTTTGACTGTAAGTTCAGAGTGATCAACAGGGCTTTACATAGTGCTAGACGTAGTTGTCGGGGAAACTCTAAATATCTATACTATTATTACACAGTTAGTATGAGTTTATGAAAGGAGACTTACAGCGAAACAGCCCCACAATACAGTTATATATATATGAGTTTATGAAAGGAGACTTACAGTGAAACAGCCCCACAATACAGTTATATACATATGAAAGCGGTAAATGAAAGCGGGTAAACACTTACTCGGTTGTAGAGCTTCCATGCTGTTTGGTTAGTTGTTCAACAAAGAAAGATTGAAAACAACAGTATATTCAAAATCAAAGGAGAAAGTGCTTTGAAATAAAAAGATTTGGGGCTTACAGCTCAAGGAGAGGCCCAGGGTTTTATCAGTGAGCGCACTGTTAAATTTGTACAGAGGGACTTATACAAGTGACTGAGGCCCAAAAAGGTTTTCTGTACAAAGGGATGGGTCTTACACTCTCTCAAGAGGCCCAAGTGAGTTTTAAGAGAAGAAATGGGTCTTACTACTCGAGGGTAGGCCCAATTGGATAATTTTAAACTGGCGACGATCGCGTCGTTTATTTAAAAATGTACAGAGGGACTTATACAACGAATGAGACCCAAAAAGTTTTCTGTACACAAAGGGGTTGAGTCTTACACTCTAATAGAGGCCCAAAGAGTTTAAAGAAAAGGAAATGGGGCTTACAACACGAGGGGAGGCCCATGGTCTTTATTTTCAAGATGAATATTCACTTTTAAAATGCTTAAAAACAATTAAAAATGAATTTATTCACAAAAATACCAACTATATTAAATAAATAATATAAATTTGATTTTTTTGTAGAATAAAATATTTTACTATTTTTGTGATTTTTCAGAAAAAGAACCAATAAAAAATAATCAAAATTGAAGGAGTTATTAATTTTCCAAATCATTATAAAATAAAATGAGAAAATATAAAAAAGAGGGGTTGGGTCTTACACTCTATTAGAGGCCCAAAGTGTATTTTTGTACAAAAGATGGGGCTTACAACTCAGGGAGAGACCCAAAATATTTTCAGTTTGAAAATGGCGATCGCGCCGAGATTTTTAACGTATCGGGACTTATACAATAGCTGAGGCCCAAAATTGTTTTGGTTAAAAGGGGATTGGGTCTTACACTCTAATAGAGGCCCAAGTGTTTGAAAAAGATTTTTTAGGGTGAAAATCAAAGAAAACCCCAATTTCATTTTTTTAGGCATTTTTCGAAGAAAAATTAAGTAAAAAATTGATAAAAATATCAAATAAAATCATTAAATAATGATTAAAGTTTATGAAAAAAATATTTTATCCACATAAATATTTAAAATCATTTTGGTTTTTAAAAAATCAAGAAAAAAAGAAATTATTTTAAAAGCATTTAAAACAATATAAAACACTATTTTTAAATATATTAAAAATAATACTTTATTTGTGATTTTTTGTGGATTAAAATATTATGGGGTATGAATTGGAAAATGATGATTTTTTGCTATGTAAAAAAAATTGGTTGAGTTTTGAAAATAAAAAGTAAGAAAAATCAAAATATCATCTCCGACATTTCTTTTGGGGTAAAAACGAGTACCGAAACTTTAATTTTCAACACGTTTTTTATCAAATTTCAAACACTCATAACTCTCTCAATTTTTATCGGAATCAAAATTCGGAAATATCTATCTTGACCTATTTTTTGCAAGGAATCCGATGGTACCCGCACATACACACTTAAACTCGACGTACAAAACACGCAAATCGAAAAACCAGAACTGCACGTAATTGAAAACATCGTTTCGCGCCAAACTTCCGACGCGCGTAACTCTCTCGATTTTTAACGGAATTAAGATCCGAAAGAGTCTATCTTAACCGATTTTTCACAAGGAATCCAATGGTATTGCACATGCACGCTGAAACTCAACGTACAAAACGCAGCAGCAAAAAAACCAGAACTGCGCGTTAGTTGAAAACATCGTTTCGCGCCAAACTTCCGACGCGTGTAACTCTCTCGATTTTCATCGGAATTGAAATCCGTAAAAACCTATATTGACCAATTTTTCGCAAGGAATCCAATGGTATTATTCACGCACTTGGAAACTCACTGTACAGAACACACAAAGCAAAAAAAACCAGAACTGCTATCGTTAATTCGACATCGTTTCGCGTTAAATTTCCAACGCGCGTAACTCTCTCAATTTTCATCGGAATTGAAATCCGTAAAAACCTATCTTGACCAATTTTTCGCAAGGAATCCAATGGTGTTACTCATGCACACTAAAACTTAATGTATAGAACACACGAATCAAAACAACCAGAATTGGACATGATTTTAAAACAACCAAAATTCCACATATAAACATGTTAAAATGCAAACAGTGGGAGGATCACAACATACACATTAAGGACTACATTTTTGCCTCAAGAATTGTTCAATATGATGCATGTATGTGGACAAAAAAGGAAAGCATGATTCAAAGAATTCAAGTTGGGAATTTTACCTCTTTTTTTGGAGATTTTGGGCAACCTACCAAGTGCTTTGTTCCAGAAATGATTTGATGCTTTGGACAACCTCAAATGACCTCTTAGAAGCTTTTAGGACGGTTGGAATCGGCTGGAAACCTCTGGAGCAAGTTTGTGCACTTTCTCGCAAAATGGTCAAAAGTGGCCAAAATGCCAACTCTCTCAAATGGTGTTCCAGATGTGTGGCACCATTTGGGACAGTTCAAGGATGATATTTAGAGTGTGTTTGAGGTTTTATCTGGTTTGGAAAGTGACTGAATCAAGACATGGCTTGAAAAATGCAAAAAAGTGTCATTTTGAGGTTTTGAGAGGTGACTTTGTGATGTTGTGATTACAGGTCACTTTTGATGGTTTGCACAGCTTACATATGATATATATGAGGTGTGTGTGTGATTAGTTTGAGTGGAATTGCTCTCTAGCTCAAAAACTCAGAATTACTTGCTTTGGAAGGCAAATTTGAGGTGAAAGAAGAGATTTTGAGGAAAGCATCTGTTTGATGGCTTTGGTGTACTCAAACTGAACACAAATGAGCTCTATTTATAGTGGAGCAAGTTTGTTTTGGGATCCACAGTGAATGGCAACTGCATCAGGTGTTTGTTCCATGTTGGCCAATGGAAATGCAAGTCTCCTCTAGCCATTGACTAGAGGTTAGGGCACAGGGATGTGGTTCCCTTGGTCTTGGATAAGTCTTGACTGATTTCAAATGAGAATGGCTCAGCCCATGCCACCTCTAAGCATCCATTAAATGCTCCAAACCAAAATTGGAGTTTTGTCCCTCTTTTAGGGGTTTCTAGGTTTTGGCATGCTTTTTTTGGTTCCTTGGACTTGGGAGGTTCATGGATCAGATCATCCCACTTGGATTTGATCCTTAGATGTGTCCAAACTGATGACAAGGCTTGAAAATTCGTGTGGCACACAAAATGTGCAAATCTGCCCCTGAAAAATTCAGCTTCAGCAAGCCCTTTTGTAAGATCCATAACTCCCTGCTCGAGTATGCTACATGGACGTTCTAGGACTTTCCGGAAAGCTTAGATGACGTATTTCAACTTTGATGTTTGACATTAGACCTGGTTCAACTTGGATCATGGAGAAAAACAGCCTTGAAGTTGGGACATTGTGCTGAAATTACAAGGCAGATTTTTGGCTAAGTGCTGAAAAATGTCAATTTTAGGTTTTTAGCCATTTTGATCCAAACATAACTCAAAATCCATGATGAATTGGGATGAAGTGTAGTTGACACTTTTGTAGAGGGCCATGAGGGCTACAAATCCATCTTTGGATGGGGAAAAATGGCTTTGTGGTTTAGGAGTTATGATCCTCCAAAGTTGGTACCCTTGCCACTTTTTTTCATAACTTAGAAAATTTTCTAAGTTTTTATGGTTACCCCTTTTACAAGTTATCCCACTTTCTTTGATTTTTCTTGATGAATGATGATTCCAATCACACATTAACATCATTTTAGGGTTAAAAAACCATTTTTATGAAAAATCTCAAAAAGTCAAAGTTTGACTTTTGTGCACAGTTGACTTTTTATCAGATGAATTCCAAACTGTGCGATCCTTTAGGAAATCATGTCCTTGACCTAAATCAAACTTGCTGGACATGTTCCATGGGTGTTATATTGTGTATTGAATCATGTCCTAGGGTTTGGGAGCATGTCCTGGTCAAAAGTCAAAGGTACAGTTGACTTTTCTCGCGAAACCCTAACTGTGGTTCAGATGAAATTGAAACTTGTTGCTCAAGCTTCTTGGATCAATCCATTGTTGCAAATGGATCAATGTGGTGTGTTAGGGATCCTCAAATCCTCTCTTGAGGTCTTGGCTCGTGTTTTGTCCCAAAAGTCAACTTAGGGGTGAATTAGGTCAAGAAATCCTAATTCCTGATTTTTGATGTATGCATCCCCTGAGGCTAAATTGACTTGATGATGGGGTTTATGATGTTCCATGGAGCATTTTAGGTTATGCTTTGAAGCATTGGCTCATGCCCAGAGGAAAATTTCCATCTGGAGGCCCTAGTCGACCAAACCCTAATTTGGTGACACTGGCGATCCTGAGGCTTGATCCACCTAGAAGGGAGCAGCCTTGTGCTTAATCCTTGAAGTGGGAGTCCTCTTGATCCATTGTGGATATTTGAGAGGCTAGACAAGTTGAAGATCATGTCATTCCTTGATTGATCCTTTGTCTAAGAACTCTGCGAGGGCTTGAAACCCTAAATCCTGTTTGTAGTGAATGCTCACCCACCATTGGGGAGACTAATGAGGTACAAAGGTACATCCATATTGTGCTGATGATTTGCACAATGATGGGAAATCTTAGTGGTCAAAATTTGGGGTATGACGTTTACCCCCTCTTCTTGAGCAGGCTCTGATACCACGCTGGCCGGGAGCCTCCACATACCATGAAACCATCCCCCTGACTTTAATAAAATCATCAAACCAAATCTTCATTAACAACCACAAACCTAAACGCACAAACCAAGAAAAACAGAGGGGGAGAAAAGGAGAAGAGATCCAAACACAAACTTGAAACAAAATCACCAGACAAACCTGAGACAAAACCAAGATCCATACACAAATAAATTTGAAAGGAGACGAAGGAGAGAGTGTGATCGTGAGACCGGGTTTGCGCAGGAGAAGGTTGAAATACAATGTGACATATGCTGAGATTATTCTTCCTTTCCTTTGCCGTAGATGTTCCTTTTATGTATTCTTTCATAACTTGGTTTTTGTCCCATTATAATGTGCTTTTGTTTCAAAAAAAAAAGGAAGATCTGATGATGTCTTTTTTGGAAAATAACATTGTCTTGCATAGTTTTATATTAGATCAATATTTTACTTTTAAAATTTGATCCATTTCTTTGGCTTGGGCTTAGCACATTTTGGTTTCATATACACACACCCTTGATGATTATGCGCCTCCCCCTTTTTTCTCTTTTTCTTTTTTCCACAACTACTTTATTCTAAAAAAAACCATTTTATTTTTGGTATTTTGGTTTTATTTTAAGTAGATTTATTTTGATCTTTGATTGATTGTCATTTCTCATGTTTTATTTTATTCCATTTTGATTATTATTTTTATCTTTTCCATTTTCTATTCTTGATTCTTTTTGGTCAATGAAGTCTTACAAATCATGGATTATTGATTGTTGAAGTTGTTTAAACTTCATTATTTCAAATCTGTGGGGAATGATCATTTGGATCATTATCTATACTTTGGGTTCGTGATAAGTTACCTTTGATTAATCGATGGAAGTTCTTGATTTAGACGAGACAATTCTCTTTTTCTTTTTGTGTGGCATGAGTTTTGGAGAATGATATGCATTTCATTTCTCTATCATGTTTTAGCACAAACATTGTTATTGGTCGGCCTCCCATAGTATGATCTTCCTCATAGATTATGCTATGATTGCTTAACATAGCGCTAAAGTGGTCCCAATTCGAAAAGTGATCATCCAATCAATGACAATTAACTACTAACTTCTAACTTTAATTTCCGCTCTTTATCTTTCCGTAATTCACTTTCCTTACAACTTATATCATTGCTCTTATATACTTGTCCATATTTCATTGTTCATATATTATTGCCTTTACCTCATTGTTCATATATTATTGCCTTTACCTCATTGTTCATATACTTCCTTATTCATCTAGTCATCTAATTCATATTTGTTCATATCATTCAAAAAATACAAAGAAAAAAATGATAAAAGATCGAAACCTTAAAAAACTTTCAAGCTTGGATTGTGGTTACTATCATTGACATCATGGAGTTTGGACCTTGTACAAAAAATCTAGCAAAGGAGCTTTGGATGGGTTCTTTATTCTTGTATTGCTTTGTCTTAGGTAACTTTTGCACATCACTCATAGCTTACTCTTGGGCTTTCATATAATGAGACTTATTCGATCAATTACTTCTAGTTGGTCGTCTAAAAGACTAGCCCATTTTGCTAGTACACGTTTAGTTTATCATTTGGGTTGTGTGCTTATTGTTCAGTCCATCCCCATTTGAACAAATGTATCCCCACTCCCATGACGTGTAATAACTTTACCGCTTTCTCTTTGGTTGCTAGTTGCTTAGGCCTCTAATTCAAGAATAAAATCAATCACCTTTTCAAAAGAAGACAAATAAGCTTGATCCAACGTCAAACATTTTTATAATAAATTGATTCAATAGGGTTTCCATCACCATTAAGCCCTCAACCAATCAAACTCTGTAACGCCCCATTTTGTCTGATTTATTTAATCGAGTCGATTTAATTATTTTGTCTTTATATTATTTTATTCTTGGTTTTTATTTGGTAAATGTGTTATGTTTATCGTTATTATGTTTTATCGCGTTTTTGGAACGTTTGCGAGAAAATTGAGTGTAGGGGTATTTTGGTCTTTTTGGTTTGGTTAGGTATTGTTTTTCATTTAAAATAGAAACATAGAAAGAAAAAGAGAGAAAAAGAAGTTAAGAGAAATAGAGAAGGAGAAGAAGAAAAAGAGGAAAACTTGGATTGTAAGAAACCGATTCAACCGACACTTCGAAGCGCGATTAATCGGGTAAGGGTGCGAAACTCGGTTATGCTATGCTTGTGTATGATTGTGTATGTGTGTGTTGGAATGTTTGCTGGTTTTTCCTAGTTTTTCAATTCTAGGTCGAAATGAGAGAAAACGATAGAAATCGATGTTTTCGCAGTTGAAATGCGATATAAATGTTGTAGAATACTTGTTACTATGATTGGGATATGTTCTAGTTGTTATGTTATGGTTTGGAAGTGTTTTGGTGGAGGAAATGTTGGGTGGGAGTGAACAACAGCGCTGCTGATATTTTCTGGGTTCGCGGGTTCGCACTGCGAATAGGGCAGCGAAGGGGAAAGCGAAGGTTCGCGGGAGGTTCGCATTGCGAACTTTCTGCTGTTTTTTCTCTGCCACGGTTTGCAGGGAATTCGCATTGCGAAGGGGAAAGTGAAGGTTCGCTGGAAGTTTGCCTTGCGAACTTTATGCTGTTTTTTCTCTGCCATGGTTTGCTGGGGGTTTGCATTGTGAATAGGAAAACGAACATGACAGATTTTCCATTTTGTTCTTGTCATAACTTTTGGGTGGTAAGTCGGATTGAGGCGCGGTTGGATGCATTGGAAAGCTAATGAGATGTTCTTTCTCATAAAAATGGTTTTGAGACTAGTGGCCGATTTAATTGTGTCGGGAATTGGATTAGTGTCGTTTTGTCGACTTTTACCGTCGTAATTGTGTGCGATTGATGTGTTATCATGTGGTATGCTTTTAATATATATCGTATAGCTTGTGTGTTGTTGTGTGATGTGAATGCATGTGATGAAATGTTGTGATGATGGTTTGTGGCCTAATGGCAAGTAAATGCATTGTGTTGTGTTTGATTGTATATGCATGATTATGGATGTTGGAATGGTTCACATGGTTGTATATGTGTATGCATTTGATTGTCATGAGTCATTATATGCCAAGCATCATGATATGCATTCTTGTGATGTCGTGTGCCCTAGTGGGTGTGAGCGACGAAACGATTCCTGAGGGAATCTGTTGTAACGGTCGTGTGCCTTATACAAAGAGGACCTAAAACGATGTTATAGACGATCGTGTGCCTTATACAAAGAGGACCTAAAGCGATCGGATCGTGTGCCTTATTCAAAGAGGACCTAAAGCGATCCATAAACATCGTGTGCCTTATATAAAGAGGACCTAAAGCGACGGGGAACATAGTGTGCCCGACGGGGAGTTACACTAAGTAACAAGCGATGATTCCAATAATTCCTGAGTGAATTAATGATGAGAATGATGGATGGAATGGTACCGCATTACATTGCATAGAGTCGTTGTGTCGGTCTCTGTGCATTTGCATAAGTCATGAATGGATTGATTATGTGTGGGATTTGTGAATGGAATTTATGAGTTGATAGATATATATATGTTGGTGATAAATGTATTGAGCATGATTGATATGCCTTAGCGATGGATGCATGAATTATGAATTGTGTTGTTTTGTGTTTGAATTATGGTATATGTTGTGGTGAGAATGTTGTTGTGTGCGTATTTCCTGTTATTACATAATTGTATGCAACTATATTATAATTGTGTTTCTCACCCTTCGCTGTGGTTTGTTGCTCTATGAGGCAATTGCAGATTAGTATCTTGGAGGCTTTTGTGAAGATTAGTTCTCCACCCTTTTGTCGGTCTGTCTGCTCTGATACGTAACATGGGAGTCGGGGAACGCTTTTGTTATATATGTATACATTTGTTGGATCTATTTTGTATTACCTTTGTATGAATATTTTGATGTTATAAAATAATTTATTTTGTAAAACAAGTCAGTTATGGATCTTTCCGCTTTATTCCATAATTGAACTTTCCCTTTGTTGGAAAAAGTTTCCCTTTTAGGTTTATTCCATTTTGTGTTATATATCAAATATATGAGCAGGGATTGTGTTTTTTTTCTCAAATGTGGCATCCTTATTTCTGTCGAAAAGAATTTATTTTTATTCACTCTGATTTAATTATGTATTATTTATCTGCGATGGGAATTGGGGTCTTACAAACTCCATTTGCATTCACCCTTTGTAAGTCGATTGCCTTGTGCATTGCCATCAACCTACCCGTTCACCAAAACATTTTTACAATCAATCTAACAAACCCTTGATCCAACATCAAGCAGATTTTCTCAAATCAAACTCAAAAACACAATAACATATGATTGAGATTGTACGCCACGTGCCTTAAGTGGTGGAGAAGGAGTGAGAATGGAGCTTCCCTACACTCACTTTGATTATTTCGACACAAGGCTTTCGACTTGGTTGCTTGAAATAATCACCTCTACCAATAGTTTTTAGTGCAATCCTAATCAAGAACAATCTCTTTTAAAATCATAAAAACAATATCAACTCATTCAAACTCTTTTTGCGCCTTAGGGTCTCACTCCAAAAATCCTTTTTCAAGGTAAAATCAACCAACAAACAAACATTTTGTCGGCTGAACTAGGAAGCTCTGACTTCCTCATTGCACCATGATGGTACGTAGGCACGTGGCCAACACTGAGCCGAGCACCCTAATAAAAACATCCTTTTCCTTTTAGCAGATAAACAACACTCTTTCATTCATAGACAACCTAGATGGTTCCCGTTTAGTAAAACGAATGTGAGGGGTGCTAAAACCTTCCCCTTGCATAACCGACTTCTGAATCCCTACAATGGTTGCGACGACCATGTCCTATCCTTTTTCCGATTCTGTGGGTTTTCTCGATATTTTCCCTTTCCCTCTTTTTGGGAATAAATAAATTTCGGTGGCGACTCTTCTGTTAGTCCAATCGGTGAGCTTTTCTCGTGAGGTCATATTTTTTTGAGGTGCGACAGATTGATGACTCTTTTGGGGACTGGTTCTCCCTAAGCGAGTCAAGCCTAGTCTAGGCTTTCTTTGCATGTTTGGGTGTTTATTTATCTGCTTCATCTGTTTTTATTTATTGTCTTTTGCTGTAAATATTTGTATCTTATATGCTATGGATTGGATAAATTGCTTGCAAACCTTGAGGGAAAGGCTCTCTACCCGAGTCTAGATTACAAAACCTAAGATAGGAGAGGTTGAGTCGTATGGGGAACCGAGGAGTTCTCCTCGTGTCGTTCGATACGAGAACCTCACTTAGTGTATATTCTATTGAGAATGTTGGCGAATGTCAATTTCTTGGCGTGGGTGACCGATTCTTTCATTGGGATCCATGAGTCTAAGGACCTTTTAGAACCTTGAACCATTTGGCCAAAACTAGGATTGATGGTCACGTATTATGAGGCACCGAGGAGTTCTCCTCGTGTCATTTGATACGAAGATTTCGTTCAGAATAGACTTTCTTGGTGGAGTCATTTGCCTGGCAATCACTGACATACGCAAAGAGCAGTCAAGGAAGTCTATGACCTTGAAACCCTTGTCTAGAACCTAATGTCGATGGTTACGTAGTATAGGGCACCGAGGAGTTCTCCTCGTGTCGTTCGATACGAAGACCTCACCCAAAAGAGATTCATATGATGTAGTTATCAACCGACATGCACATGTCGTGTCTGATGAACAATCATGCAGATTCATGACTTTGGGGTTCCTTTTTAAACTCTAGATCCTACCTGGTGAGATCCTTGTGAGGAAAACAACCGGCCTTATCCTCCATCTGCACTTCGAACTTATGTGATATTGTACCTGCGATCCTGGTTTCTTGCATTGCATCCATACATATTATAGAATGACATAACATTACATTGCATGTGCATCAGTTGTGCATCTTGCATTTCCTTCCAAAAACAGAAACTCATTTTACCTTTCTTTGTATCCAGTAAATCAAGTTGATTCCTCGACACCAGTATGCAACTCGAGCCAACACTAGACGAATGATGAATCAGATTCAACAAGAGCAATCCGCCTTTCGAGAGGAGTTGGATTCTGTCAAAAGTAAGATTGATCAGATTTTCAAAACTATAAGTGCTCTGGCCAGAAGAGAATATGAATTGCGTGATGTTGCTGCCACAAAAAACAATGTTCTTGTGCAAGGATCTGCTTTCACTCAAGGCCTTCAATTCCTATTCCTAATCCCATAATCTATGGAATGTCTCTGAACTTCACTCCTGCGGTTGAAGGAGCCTCTGCTCAACCAATATCCACATCTGGAGTTACTGTTGGAGCTATCCCGCAAGTTCAACCTGTTGTCACTTAGATTCCCATTCCTCATGCTCAAGAAGATCTACAAGATGAGTATGAGATGCAAAACTATCATATTTCTATTTTGATTGCTAATCCTACTGCTGCTCAGGATTCTGAAGCTATGAAGATGTGTTGTGATTTAGCTAAAAAACTCTGAGTCATGGAAGGGCACAACTCAACTTCATTAAGTGCCTTGGAGATGTGCTTGGTGCCTGATGTTATGATTCCTACCAAGTTCAAGGTGCCAGAATTCCCGAAGTATAAAGGCCTAAGTTGTCCCAACATTCATCTGAAGATGTACTGCCGAAAGATGGCTGCCTACGCCAGGGATGAAAAGGTCATGTGCATTGTTTCCAAGATAGCCTGTCTGGGGCATCTCTAGAATGGTACATGAAAATTGAGCGTAGCAATGTAAATACTTGGGTTGAGTTGGCTGAAGCTTTTGTCAAGCAATACAAATACAACACTGACCTTACTCCGAATCATACTCAACTTCAGAGTATGGCTCAAAAGGACAACGAATCCTTCAAAGAGTACGCACAACGCTGGAGGGAATTAGCTACAAGAGTGCATCCACCACTGGTTTACCGTGAATTGATTAACATCTTCATAGGTACCCTGAAAGGGCAGTATTATAAAAAGCTGATCAGTAGTGTGTCTTTAGGATTATCTGACATGGTGATCGTCAATGAGAGAATTGAAGATGGCTTGAAAAGTGGAAATATCCAATGAGGTTCTAGTAGTCAGACTGGAATGAAGAAGCCTTTCAATGGATTCTAGAAAAAGGTGGGTGAAACAAATGCTATCTCTTCTCAGAAGGGACAAGCACAACAAAGGGCGCCAACTCCAATGCCTGCTCCAATCCCTTACTTCCAGTATCCTTATGTTGCAGCTGCGCAATACGCTCATATGCCTTATCAACAAGCAGTTCAACCTCCAATTCCTACTCAGATACCTCAGTAACATGCTCCTCAGCAATGAGCTCCTCAACAACATGCTCCACAGCTGCGTCAACCTAATAAAAAAAGAATGAGAAGGCCAGAAAGGCATTTTTATTCTCTACCTGTGTCATATGCTCATGTTTTCTCTTATCTGCTGAAGGATGGATCGATTACCTTGAGGGACCTAGCTCCTCCAACTAGTATCCCTCCAGACTGTGATGCCAATGCTCATTGTGAGTATCATATGGGCGCCCTAGGGCAATACATTAAGAATTGCAGAGCTTTCAAGCATAAGGTTCAAGACCTGATTGATTCCAAGGCACTCACATTCACCCCAAGGATCCCAAATGTCACGATCAACCCCATTCTGCCACCAAGCTAGTTCAGTAGCAAATCAAGAAAGGAAGTTCATTTCCCCGAAGAAAGCTGTCATCATGCCATCCCATCATTTTGCATTATTATATTTTTTTCTTGTTTGTTCAAGTACTGTTTGCTTTAAAAATTGTTGTTTGTATTTAGTTTTATTAATGAAGTGATTATGCATGTTTTGAATTAGTTATGTCGTATTCACTAATTTTTTCCCATTTTTTCCAAAGCACAGACACTTACTTCTCCACTTCACTTTCTTTATCAAACAGTTGTTTTAGCAAAGATTGAAGGGAGGATGAAGAAAACAAAATACCCATAATTGCGAACTATATACTTTCAGATAAAATCCTGCTGATGATGTACATGCATTATTTTAATCCCCTAAACGCTGGAGAGACAAGGAGTTATCCCTAGTTAGCCACTTCGAGCCTAGAAGTAGGAGTTTCTTTGGATCTATAAACCCTTACGCTTAACTTGGGGAAAGGTAGTGTTTAGTTAATCTGATTACACACTCAAATCAGAAGGCAAAATCCAAAAGATATGTCGGTTATTCTTCAATAACCATTGACTTGGAAATCAGAATCATTCAGCAAAATCGAAAAAACAATCTAATAAATAAAAAAAAATGCTAAGTCGAACACCCAAAGAGGAGACTTAGGAAAAAATCAAGGCAATCCCGATGGACTTGAAAAAACAAAATCAGTCCAGGAAAAAGTTAGGGATCAAGAAAGAGAAAAGGAGGGTCTCAAATCCTCAACAAAAATAAAATAATATTCAGTGACCACCATGTCAAAACCAAAGGGTCAGTGACATCCATGAAAAACAAAATAAGGAGACTGTCATTTCATGCAAACCTTGAATCATCATCTTCATCCTTACACCGTCGACCCTTTTGGAAGACGAATGTGTGTAGAATTAACTGAACGTAGGACTGGAGATCATCACGAAGATGGGGTGGGTACCAACCAAGATTTAAGCCTCATATCATATGTTTCAATAACCGTGAACCAGACCACATTACAACCCTCAAAAGATCTAATTAAGGCATGGTTTTTTCTGAAAGCATATTACTGCAAGGTTGCGTAAAGTGACTCCCAACGATTTATTAATCTTCAACATTGTTGTCATTCTTCTTGCTATATCTTTCACACACTAGTTAAATCAGCACAACGCTTGGACTAACGGTCCATTCGTCACATACTATCACATCATTTCAATAAATGACTTTTTCAAAACTTGAATGAGCACCACATTAAAATTACCATTTGTGAATGAATGATTTTAACTACAAATCAGTGTTTGACATCAAGGAAATTCCAACAAGGGGTGATCAACGAGAACTTGAACTTTCAGTGGTGCTGACCCTAATCAAGACTACATCAAAACCCTCAATCAAGGACAAATCCCTCAAAGCTCAATCAGGGGCAAGTCATCTCAAGAGCATCTTAAAACGCAACTCCCAAAGATTATACCATTTCAAGAATTGGTTAATCAGGGACAGACCATTACCATATTTAGACACTGGGGAAAATCATACCATGGTAACTCCAAAGAGGCTTCCATTCAAGGAATTTCTTTCAAGAACCCTTTAGACTGGGGTAAAACAAGTTGCAAAAGGGAATGTCCTCTCTTTACCTGTCAAGCCGGACAAGCAGATCCTGCCAGACACTAGCAACTATTGAGTTCAGAGTAAAAGCACAGTCTTCATGCGTTGATCACGTCGCTACGCTCATTTTCAAGTCAACCTGACCATCAATCATAAAAGTTGTGGTTCTCTCAAAAACAAACACACGGCTTATCAACAAGTGATCAACTTAGGGGCAATGAGAGAATCTTCTTCTACCTGTGATCATCATATCGTCAAAGATCTGGTGTCAGGAAACCAAACCCTTTACACCACCCAAAGTCCAATCCACATTGGCAATTACCAAAAGTCCACCATGCTGGCACCTTCGCAAAACATACACAATCACCTATCTGCATTCACATGCATCATACATCATCATCATATACATCATATGCATCACATGCATCATTGCATACACAAACTAAAAATATATATCCCCAACATTTGCATCCCTACATGCATCTCAAAGCATCAACATTTACATCATATTTCCATTTGAAGTGGAGTACCTTTACAAAATCAAACATGCATACATGTATAAGTCAAGATTCAGGATTAATCATGAGATCCCAAGATGATCTTCAGCCTAGCCAGAGGCATTTCTCCGAGTCAGTGGGTGTTCCCCATTGAGTTGTTCTCTTCAACCTTTTGTTGATGAAGTTGTTCTTACCAGGCGTTGTTCAGTTGGCGTTCCCCATTGAGTATTGTTCTTTAACCTTTTATTGATGAAGCTGTTTATCCCCAGCTAAGCCAGTGGCATTTCTACGAGTCAGTGGGTGTTCCCTATTAAATTGGTTCCTCAACCTTTTGTTGACGAACCTGTTATCCTCAGACCAGTCAGTTGTTTTTCTTTGAATAAATTCCTACCTTTCATGTTGGGCGTTCCCCCAATAAGTTGGTTCCTTTCAACCTTTTATTGATAGGAGTGGTGTTCCTCAGTGACCTCTTTGCTTTAACCTTTTGTTGATGTCCCCCAAACAAGTCTTAGACATCGATGTACTGATATTCCTCCAGCAAGTTTGCATTATTGACCTTTTGTTAATAAGTATTACTATCATCCTTTTGGTGATAACAGATGGTGATTTGATCATACCTTCATCCTTTTGGTGAGTATGATCATTAAAGTTGGAAATTTATTATCATCCTTTCGGTGGTAGCAAATGTTGTTTCAATCTAACCTCTATCCTTTTGGTAGTGGTGATTATCGTAGTTGGGAAATTACTATCATCCTTTTGGTGGTAGCAATTCGTGTTTTGATCTTATCCTCATCCTTTTGGTGATGGAGATCATTGAGTGTGCGCACACTGTCATCCTTTTGGTGATAGCAAGTCTTTGACCTCATTTTCATCCTTTTAATGAAGGGTCATTGAGTTGTGTATGTTCTCTATCATCCTTTTGGTGATAGATCCGTCATCCTTTTGGTGTCGGAAATCCTTGTGTGTGTGTGTGTGTGTGTGTGCTCTATCATCCTATTGGTGATAAATCGGTCATCATTTTGGTGTCAGAGATCTTTGTGTTGTGATCCAACCCTACATCCTTTTGGTGATGGTGATCTTTATCATTCTGATTTAACCTTCATCCTTTTAGTGATGGTAATCGTTGAAGTCGTTGAGTTAACTATCATCCTTTTGGTGATATCCAGCTTTGTTGACCACACGGATATCCTTTTGGTGTCAGCGATCTTTGCAGTTTTGATCTTATTGCCATCCTATTGGTGTCAATAATTTCTGTCAGGATGATCTCATCGTCCTTTTGGTAATGACGACATTTGCAAGTTATTTAGTGTCCACTCAAAGGTTGACATTGATATTCTATTCCACTTCCCAAGCATCTTTCTTTCTTTTCAGGCAAATTCGGAGTCTTCTTCGTATCAAAGCCCATTTACAAGAAATTACAAAAAAAAAACGTGATGTGGTGTTTTCGCAAGTATACGAATCGCGTCAGAGTAATATAAAAGATTATCGATCCCACAGAGACCAAACGTCAATCTATCGGTTTCTATTGTTACGATGTTTATCTAAGGCAAATCAATCGGGAGTTCGTGAGTGCACAGTAAAAGCGAAGTAAAGTACGAAGATATAAAATTCAATTTAAAACAACAGGCCTGAATGTAATTCACACAGTCAGATAGTATTCCAAATGCTTGTAAATAGAACCACTTATGGGGTAATGTTTTCTACTTATGAAAAGAACTAATTTAACGGGAACTGTCGCTTTCGCGTATTCAGAACCGAGTTTATCCCTTAATCAAACCCTCTTATTGTCACTTATAAAAAGGCGCGCATTGCGTTAAAGTAATAAACCTATTTTTAAGAAATATAGTTTCTTGACTCAGTTGAAAAGTATTTTGACTTGGAACTTTTAACAAAAAGAGGTTCATGCGAACCGGACTTTAAACCCATAAACGCGTCCGAAAATAGTTTTAAAATCGTTTTTATAAAGTATTAAAAACTCCTACTTAACTAGAAAAAGCGCTTTCGCTTCCTTTGAACAGTTAAGACTAACCAAGTTTAACCAAAGGTTGGATGGCTTTCGATCTTACCCAACAGAAATAAAGTGCAGAAAACTTGTGTTAAAAATCAGAATAACCCCTAAGCATTTCTATTGACACCTTGTATGGAATACTAATTTAACTATGATCCTTACATTCTAACCTTTAAAATTTAGCCGGACATGGAAATGTAAATAGACATGTTGAAATAGATCATGTTAAAGTAGATTCTTTTTTAAGTAAATAGTGCGGGAAAGTAAATAGTGCGAGAAAGTAAATGGTGCGGGAAAGTAAATAGTGCAAGGAAATAAATGGTGCGAGAAAGTAAATAGTGCGAGAAAATAAATGGTGCGGGAAAGTAAATAGTGCGAGAAAGTAAATAGTGCGAGAAAATAAATGGTGCGGGAAAGTAAATAGTGCGAGAAAGTAAATAGTGCGAGAAAATAAATGGTGCGGGAAAGTAAATAGAAACCTGCTCCAAATCGGAGGCTTTAAATCTGGTACAACTGGAAATAAATGACTGGAAATGAAAACGGCGGCAGGATTAACTTCTACCAGAGTGCTCCAAACTCGATTACAGACTCGATCAAACAGTGTGATAACTCCCCGATGTGAGAAGTTTATCACCTTACAATACTGAAAATATATGGCTTGAGTTTTGAAACTAAGCTTGGATGAAGAAAAAGGATCAAGGACTCATCTATTTATAGCCTAGGAAAAACTATGGAAAGACCAAAGTGCCTCCCAACTTCTTTTGGGAGGGAAACCATACGACAAAGGTGACACCCGCCACCCCCTCATGGTGCCCGCCATGTGAACCAAGGGAAAAAAAGTGGAGATCGTGGCAGTTGACAGCAATTGACTCCTATACAAGTCATGGCCTACCCTATGGCGCCCGCCATGGTGGATGCCATGTGTACAATTTCCTCAAAAACTGGTTTTCTTGCTCGTTTTTCTTCATTTCTTCACGAGGAGCTCTGGGAATACAAAGAACCTGAAAACAAAACAAAACACAAGCATAACACAAGAAAATATCAATAAAATCCTAAGAAACATGTGCAATCCGAGTCAAATACGTAGTGTGATTCAGTGTTATCAAATTCTCCCACACTTAGACCTTTGCTTGTCCTCAAGCAAAACACTTTATAGCTCATGACAGAAAAAGGTGGTATCAACGAAGGATTTGGGCTAAAAGGGCTTCTAAGTTCAAACTAGGATGAAGTGATAGGTACTAACTAAGTGAACCAAGGATATCGTAATGATACTTTTTCGCAGACACGGACATAAACTTCGTTCCTATACAAACCAATCCATACTACCCCACTGTATCTAGGCCTACCTTTTGCATCTCTTTTGGGTCCTCTTCATTCCGGTGCAATCACATTAAGCCCGTTATCCGTACATACTCATAGTAAAGTGACCGGTTAGTGATTCTGATCTCAAGCACGGGGCTCTGGTACACAAACTGGTGTAACCCCTTTTATTGACCCAATTATAGTTGTGGGGGATCGGATCGTAACCCGCCCTACCAAGTCCAGCACTAGATACCTCTGAACCAACCAACAATGGGCAAACTTTATTCTCTTTTTTTTCTTTTTGGGTTAAATGACCTTGTGAGGGTTACCTATACCCGAGTTGCATTTTTATGAAGCACAACATACAGATCATTCACTTATATTCATCGGTCCCTTACGTAGAGCATGCTTAGGCCGGAGCTGACTGCTAGGATAAACTACTAAGGACCAACTCTAAAAAGATAATTAAGGCCATGGTATATGGGGTATCGGGGTCGATTTCTATAATCACGAAGCCTATGGTGTTAAAACGATACCGATGTTTCAAAAAAGTTTTCCCAAGTCATCCGCATCCTAACTCAAACCTATCTCAAAGCCCAAATTTTCAGAGCAATACACTTTCTTTTGTCAAAAAAATATTTTTGGTAAGGCTAAAGAAATGGGGAAATAGGGATACACTACACAGGTGACTCGTCAAGCACATGCATATTCTAAAAACAAACTAAAAACAAGATAAATAAACTAGAAAGCAATAAAAAAGTAAAAGGAAAGAAAATGCAAGTAAAACAGATAAAGTCTCCTCCCACACTTAAATCGAACATTGTCCCTAATGTTTCGAAATAAGATAGGGAAAGAGTAACCTGGAAGTCCTATGGCATGCTACTGGTACTGTCGCCACCGTGCGGTGAGCGCCTAGGGTGACGAGATCTATTGCGGCGACGATCGCTCTGAGAAGCTACGAACTCGTCAAATCTGGTGGTCAAAGCAGCCTGAGATTTCATGATACTTTGAATGGAGCGGTTTGTCTGCTGCGGTGACTCTTGCATGAATCTCATGTTGTCGGTCAGTTGCTGCTGGATGGCAGCAAGCAAGCCATCACGCCTTTCTTCTCTGGCCAGCTGGTCGCGCCACATCTGCTCAGCAATATAGAAACCAGGAGTTGTACCTGCAGAAGGGTGAGAAGAAGACGGTGCAGTGGGTGCAGGTGATACATGGTAGGGTGACATATGATGATCGGGAGACTGCTCTCGCTGGTTATACTCGTCATCAGTCTCGTTCCCGTCCCTAGTAGGAACATTAGGAGGTAGTAGACCCGTAACAGGTGGAGCATCTAAATCATAGGTCCAGTTCCTCTCTACACGTACATCGGTATGTCTAGTGCAAAAGCAAAACAACAGATGGGATAGCCACTCCATGGATCATGAGTTTAAAGCCTCCCTCTCTCCTTACCTTACACAATTTCATATCTTTTAGAAATTTTAAATTAATTGTGCGGGGAGGAAGAGGTGCCAAGGTGGCTATCTCAGTGTCGAGGTTTAGAGCCCTAGCAATAGACGTAATCAAACCTCCAAAAGCAATGGTCCCTGTACTTTTAATAGCAGCAGTTATGTGAGCAATCATAAAAGGAACCAAATTAATCCTCCTATTTATGAGGAACCCTTGCAAAAACAGAAGTTCTTTTGCATTCACTTTGTTTGGATTCACCCGGCCAAAAATAGTACAAGCCAACATATAATGAAAAACACGGATGGCCGGGTTATGGATCCTTGAGGCAAGAATCCCTTCAAAAGAAGTAATTGTAAAATTTAACAACCTGTGCCAGAAGGAAAATGCCTCAACCGACCAATCGGAATCCAAAGGTGCTTCACAAACAGCGTCATCCCCGAAAGCGACGTGCATGTCGTCGAAGGTCTGCATCCTGAAAAGAAGGGTTAGAGAATGGGACCTGAAAACATAAACATTATAAAAGGCCAGTCTATACAAACAAACTAATAAAAACAAAATGTAAGACATGGAAAGTAATAAACATAAAAGAAAAAATAAATAAAAATAAAGAAAACTGTGGGTTGCCTCCCATGCAGCGCTTGTTTAATGTCGTTAGCTTGACGAGTAGAACTCATATAGCTGAAGTAGATAGTGGTGGATCGATCAGAGTGTGGCTGGAGTAGTCAATGGGAATGTCACCTCCTTCGTAGTGTTTTAACCTCTGCCCATTTACAATGAATGGACTACAAGAATGGTTCTTGATCTCAACTGCTCCGGATTTTAGGACTTTAGAAACTTCGAAAGGACCTGTCCATCTTGAACAAAGCTTGCCAGGAAAAAGTTGCAACCTGGAATTAAAGAGGAGAACAGGATCTCCTATATTGAAATCTTTCTTTATAATTCTTTTATCATGCCAAGCTTTGGTTCTTTCTTTATATATTATGGTATCTTCATAGGCAGACTGGCGGAGTTCTTCTAGTTTATGAATGTCAAGGATGCACTTTTCACCAGCAGTCAAATAATCTAAGTTTAAGGTTTTAATGGCCCAATAGGCCTTGTGTTCTAACTCAAAGGGTAGGTGACAGGACTTTCCATAGACCAATTGGTAAGGAGTTGTTCCAATAGGGGTTTTAAAGGCAGTTCTGTAGGCCCATAGTGCTTCTTGTAGCTTTTGAGACCAATATTTTCTAGTTATTGAAACAGTTTTCTCTAAGATTTTTTTAATCTCCCTATTAGATACCTCTACTTGGCCACTAGTTTGTGGATGGTAAGGTGTTTCTACTCTATGCTTAACTCCATATTTGCTTAAAAGTTTATAAAAAATCCTTGATATGAAGTGCGATCCACCATCGCTTATAACAAGACGGGGTACTCCGAATCTAGGGAATATATAATTCCTAAACAGCTTAATCACTACTCGTGTGTCATTTGCGGATCAATCCATTTAGACACGTAGTCAACAGCTACTAAGATATATTTATTTCCTAATGAGGCTGGAAATGGTCCCATAAAATTGATACCCCAAACATTGAAAAGTTCTACTTCCTGAATGTTCCTTAAAGGCATTTCGTCACGTCTGGAGATGTTCCCAGTGCGCTGGCACTGGTCACATTTGACTATATAAGCATGATCATCACGCCACATTGTGGGCCAGAAAAGGCCAGCTTGAAGAATTTTAGCGTGTGTCTTGGAGGTGCTAGCATGTCCTCCGTAGGGTGCAGAGTGACAGTGTTCTATGATATTTCTTGCCTCTTCTTCTGGAACGCAACGACGAAAAATACCGTCTGTACCTCTTTTGAAAAGAAGTGGCTCGTCCTAATAAAATTGTCTTACATCGTTAAAGAACTTCTTTTTCTGTTGATAGTTAAGGTCAGGAGGTATGATATCAGCGGCTAGGTAATTAACAAAATCGGCGTACCAAGGTACGCCACTTACCGCCAAAGATTTTTCAGGGTTCTTATAAGGATCTATGTTATTTTCTTCAATGGCTTCTATCTTAGCTATTAACCTGTCATAGGCAAAATCATCATTTATAGGCACTAAATCTGGTTTCAGGTACTCAAGTCTAGAAAGGTGATCAGCAACTACATTTTCTGTGCCTTTCTTGTCTCGAATATCCAGATCAAACTCCTGCAATAAAAGGATCCATCGAAGTAACCTAGGTTTGGCATCTTTCTTGCTTAATAGGTAACGAATAGCAGCGTGGTCTGTGTAAACTATAATTTTAGCTCCTACCAGATAAGATCGAAATTTGTCCATAGCAAAAACCACGGCAAGGAGTTCTTTTTCAGTGGTTGCGTAGTTAAGCTGAGCAGTATATAGGGTTCTACTAGCATAATAAATTACATGTAATTTCTTATCCTTTCTTTGACCTAGAACAGCTCCTACAGTGTAATCGCTAGCATCGCACATGATTTCGAAAGGTTCGGCCCAATCTGGGGGTTGCATAATGGATGCTGAAATTAGCGCTTGTTTCAAAAGGTTAAATGCTTCAATGCATTTTTCATAAAAATTAAATTCGACATCTTTCATCAGGAGGCCAGTTAAAGGTTTGGTTATTTTAGAGAAATCCTTGATAAAACGCTGGTAGAAACCAGCATGTCCAAGAAAACTTCGGACTTCTCCAATGGTCTTAGGGGGTTTTAGGTTTTCTATTACCTCTATCTTGGCTCTATCTACTTCAATACCCCTTTCAGAGACTATGTGTCATAAAACTATACCTTCGGTAACCATAAAGTGACATTTCTCCCAGTTTAGCACCAGGTTTACATCAACACGTCTTTTCAGGATTTTCTCAAGGTTAACGAGACAGTTTTTGAAATCAAATCCGCATACCGAGAAATCATCCATGAATACTTCCATAATTCCATCAAGGTAATCAGCGAAGATTGACATCATGCAACGCTGGAAGGTAGCTGGAGCATTACAGAGGCCAAAAGGCATTCGTCTATAGGAAAAGGTTCCATAAGGGCATGTGAAGGTTGTTTTTTCTTGATCTTCTGGGTGAATAGGAATTTGGAAGAATCCCGAATATCCATCAAGATAACAAAAATAGGAGTGTCTGGCTAAACGTTCCAGCATTTGGTCTATAAATGGTAAAGGGAAATGATCCTTCCTAGTTGCTTTGTTTAATTTTCTGTAATCTATGCACATATGCCATCCTCCTTCTATCTGTTTTGCTACATGTTCGCCTTTCTCGTTTTGCACGACTGTGATGCCTCCCTTTTTAGGTACTACATGCACAGGGCTCACCCACTTACTATCTGAGATTTGATAAAGTATACCTGCTTCCAGTAACTTATGAACTTCCTTCTTAACAACATCACTCATTATAGGGTTTATCCTTCTCTGATGTTCTCTGGAGGGTTTTGAATCTTCCTCAAGTAAAATCCGGTGCATACACACGGATGGACTTATACCTTTCAGATCAGAGATATTATATCCTAAGGCTGAGCGATATTTCCGCAAAACATATAAGAGCTGGTCTGCTTTTTCTTGGTTTAAGGTAGCACTGACTATAACTGGACGGTTCATTTCCTCGTCCAAAAACTCATATCTTAGATTCTTGGGTAGTTCTTTAAGTTCTAAAGTTGGTTTCTTGGGGCATGGTATTGGATTGGGGGTAAGGGATAAACATTCGTGAAGGTTATCATCAATGTAGGGTTCCATAAATCCATCATCTTCCCTTATGAGGGTTGAAGACAGTTTGATTGTTTCTATGGGTTCTTCTTGATCTAGTTCCCTAATGCATTCATCAATGATGTCTATGGCATAACATGTGTCTCCTAATACTGGTTCCATAAGAAATTTCGAAAAAATGAATTCTATCTTTTCATCACCTACCTCAAAAGTCAACTTTCCTCTCTTGACATCTATTATGGCTCCTGCGGTTGATAATAATGGCCTACCTAGGAGGATTGGGATGTCGTCATCTTCTTTAATGTCCATGACAACGAAATCAGTAGGGATAAACAACTGACCGATCCTAACTGGGACGTCTTCTAATATGCCTACTGGATATTTGACGGATCTATCGGCTAATTGAAGAGACATCTTAGTAGGTTGCAGTTCTCCTAGTTTTAACCTTTCACAAACTGCTAGAGGCATTAAGCTCACACTAGCTCCTAAGTCCAGGAAAGCTTTATCGATGACATGACTCCCCAAAATACAAGGTATGGAGAAATTTCTAGGATCTTTCTCCTTTTTAGCAAGTTTATTCTTGGAAATGGAATTACATTCCAAAGGTTTTGGATCGTCAAGTCTTCGTTTATTGGTAAGGATGTCTTTGAGGAACTTTGCATAAGATGGTATCTGGGTGATGGCTTCTGTGAAAGGGATCTCCACATGAAGTTTCTCTATGACTTTAATGAATTTCTGGTATTGGTTATTGATCTTGGTTTGTTTGAGCCTTTATGGATAGGGTATTGGAGGTTTGTATGGCGGGGGTGGTTCATTAGTTTTATCTATAGTTTCTCCCTTATCTGGGTTTTTCTGTTCTTCAGATTCCACTGATTCCTCTACTTCGTCCGTAGGTACAACGCTTTTCTTAGAAGTTTTGGGTTTGCCCAATGCCGGGTTAAACGGTTCATCGTAAGCGGTCCCACTTCGTAAGGTAATTGCATTGGCTTGTCCTCGGGGGTTTTGTTGAGGTTGTCTAGGAAATTGTCCTCCAGGTGTGGTTTCGGGAGCTTATTTGAGAGCTACCTGAGAGATCTGGGTTTCAAGCATCTTATTGTGGGTGACTATTTGGTCTACCTGGGTTCCTAACTGGGTAATCATTTCATTTACATGAATGTTTTGGTTTAGGAATTCTTTGTTTTGCTGGGTTTGAGCCGAAATGAAATTTTCCATGATTTTCTCAAGGTTCGGCTTGGGCGGCACAGCTTGCATAGGTTGGTTTTGTCTCTGGGCTTGAAAACCGGGTGGTCTTGGAGGTGCAGGGTTTTGGATAGGGTTATTGTTTTTGTAGGAAAATTTTGGGTGATTCCTCCATCCAGGGTTATAAGTGTTTGAAAATAGGTTCCCTTGGGCATAGTTGACCTGGTCTGATTTAGTTTCATTCAACATATTGCATTCCGCAGATTGGTGTCCTTTGGTTCCACATAATTCGCATTCCGACGAGACTGCTACTGCAGTAGCTGGGTTTGCGTACATATGTTCGACCTTAAGGGCCAAAGCGTCCATTTTGGCTTGCATCATGTCTATAGAACTTATCTCATGTATTCCTCCTTAGGCTTCTTTCTTCTCCACTATTGCTCGTTCTGTTCCCCATTGACAATGGTTTTGAGCCATATCTTCGATGAGAGCGCAAGCTTCAGAGTAAGGTTTATTCATCAGAGCGTCACCAGCGGCAGTGTCGATGGTCATCTTAGTGTTATAATGAAGTCCATTATAGAAGGTATGAATGATTAGCCATGATTCTAGGCCATGATGTGGACATATTCTCAATAGGTCTTTATATCTCTCCCAAGCTTCAAAGAGTGATTCACCTTGGTTTTGAGTGAATCTGGTTATTTGGTTTCAAAAAACAGCAGTTTTACTTAGGGGAAAATATCTAGCAAGGAATACTCTCCTATGGTCTTCCCAAGTTGTTATAGAATTGGCTGGAAGGGAATCTAACCATGTAAGGGCTTTGTCTCTGAGGGAGAAAGGAAATAGTCTTAGACGAATCGCCTCAGGAGTAGCACCATTGGTTTTAAAAGTGTCAGCTAATTGGATGAAGACTTTTATATGTTGATTTGGGTTCTCAGAAGGGAGACCCACGAATTGGTTTTGCTGTACTAATTGTAATAGGGAGGGTTTCAGTTCAAAATTGTTAGCAGGAATATTAGGGTTTACTATACTAGAACTGGGTTCGTCATCGGATGGTTGAGCGAAATCCTTAAGGGGTCTTTGGTTACGGTCTTCGGCCATAGTTTCCTTAATTCTACGAAGTGAGAGACGTGTGCGAGCGTAATGTTCAGGTTCCGCTAAAGGATCTATAAGACTACCGGTGCTGCGAGTTCTTCGCATTGACCAGTAGGTAAAGCCTTAGTCTAGACGGTGTAACAACAGGGTACAAAATTTGACGTAATTGGTCCCCGGCAACGGCGCCAAAAACTTGATGCGGTGTTTTCTCAAGTATACGAATCGCGTCAGACTAATATAAAAGATTATCGATCCCACAGAGACCAAACGTCGATCTATCGGTTTCTATTGTTACGATGTTTATCTAAGGCAAATCAATCGGGAGTTCGTGAGTGCACAGTAAAAGCGAAGTAAAGTACGAAGATATAAAATTCAATTTAAAACAACAGGCCTGAATGTAATTCACACAGTCAGATAGTATTCCAAATGCTTGTAAATAGAACCACTTATGGGGTAATGTTTTCTACTTATGAAAAGAACTAATTTAACGGGAATTATCGCTTTCGCGTATTCAGAACCGAGTTTATCCCTTAATCGAACCCTCTTATTGTCATAAAAAGGCGCGCATTGCGTTAAAGTAATAAACCTATTTTTAAGAAATATAGTTTCTTGACTCAGTTGAAAAGTATTTTGACTTGGAACTTTTAACAAAAAGAGGTTCATGCGACCGGACTTTAAACCCATAAACGCGTCCGAAAATAGTTTTAAAATCGTTTTTCTAAAGTATTAAAAACTCCTACTTAACTAGACAAAGCGCTTTCGCTTCCTTTGAACAGTTAAGACTAACCAAGTTTAACCAAAGGTTGGACGGCTTTCGATCTTACCCAACAGAAATAAAGTGCAGAAAACTTGTGTTAAAAATCAGAATAACCCCTAAGCATTTCTATTGACACCTTGTATGGAATACTACTTTAACTATGATCCTTAAATTCTAACCTTTAAAATTTAGCCGGACATGGATATGTAAATAGACATGTTGAAATAGATCATGTTAAAGTAGATTCTTTTCTAAGTAAATAGTGCGGGAAAGTAAATAGTGCGAGAAATGGTGCGGGAAAGTAAATAGTGCGAGAAAATAAATGGTGCGAGAAAGTAAATAGTGCGAGAAAATAAATGGTGCGGGAAATTAAATAGTGCGAGAAAGTAAATAGTGCGAGAAAATAAATGGTGCGGGAAAGTAAATAGTGCGAGAAAGTAAATAGTGCGAGAAAATAAATGGTGCGGGAAAGTAAACAGATACCTGCTCCAAATCGGAGGCTTTAAATCTGGTACAACTGGAAATAAATGACTGGAAATGAAAATGGCGGCAGGATTAACTTCTACCAGAGTGCTCCAAACTCGATTACATACTCGATCAAACAGTGTGATAACTCCCCGATGTGAGAAGTTTATCACTTTACAATACTGAAAATATATGGCTTGAGTTCTGAAACTAAGCTTGGATGAAGAAAAAGGATCAAGGACTCATCTATTTATAGCCTAGGAAAAACTATGGAAAGACCAAAGTACCCCCCAAATTCTTTTGGGAGGGAAACCATACGACAAAGGTGGCGCCCGCCACCCCCTCATGGCGCCCGCCATGTGAACCAAGGGAAAAAGAAGTGGAGATCGTGGCAGTTGACAGCAGTTGACTCCTATCCAAGTCATGGCCTACCCTATGGCGCCCGCCATGGTGGATGCCATGTGTACAATTTCCTCAAAAACTGGTTTTCTTGCTCGTTTTTCATCATTTCTTCACGAGGAGCTCTGGGAATACAAAGAACCTGAAAACAAAACAAAACACAAGCATAACACAAGAAAATAGCAATAAAATCCTAAGAAACATGTGCAATCCGAGTCAAATACGTAGTGTGATTCAGTGTTATCAAAATGTAGCAAAAAGCCCAAGTCCTTTTAATTCATGATACAATAAGTTGCAATAAAAAAAATAGAATAGAAAAATTACAAGGCCTCACGAGCTGGTCTTCAACAAGACCAAACTTGAAATTTCTAGTCTTGTACATAGTTCATCAAACCAAGTCAATACACTTGCCAAATTAATCCACAACTTTTTCAAGCCAAGTCTCCACGCACAACCATACAATATGCCACAATGTTTCACCTGCATCAATTCACACACAACAACCAAAAACAACAATTGCTAAGCTTCCCACGCTTACCTCAAACACCTATGCTACAACACAACCAAGTAAAACATCCAGCTGCAACTTTAAACCGTTACGCACAAAGCAAGCCTCACACAATAGCCAACAACAAAACCTTCAACGCGAGTCGTTACACAAAATACTTCCTTTCACAAAATTAAGCCAGCTGACCTGCACAATTGCTTTCAAAATGAAAAAAACACGTCATAATTTGTACAACAAGTTGAAACGAAAATTCCACCACGTCACAACTTGTACGAAAAGAACGACAATTCTAAACGCAAAGAAGCACCCAATAACAACAATTCATTCCCTCAATTCTCTCCTATAAATTTCACCCACTGCTTTTCGTTTCAACAATCTTTTTAAAGCCAATTTTATGCTGTCCAAATTGATTCTCAACCTAAACCTTCTTCTTCAACCTCAAACCCACAAACATTCATCAATCCTCTTCACCTTTAATCAAATCATCAAACCAAATCTTCATTCACAACCACAAACCTAAACGCACAAACCAAGCAAAACAGAGGGAGAGAAGAGGAGAAGAGATCCAAACACAAACTTGAAATGAAATCACCAAGCAAACCTAAGACGAAATCAAGATCCATACACAAACTGATTTGAAACGAGACGAATGAGTGAGTGTGATCGCGAGACCGAGTTTGTGCAGGAGAAGGTTGAAATACGATGTGACTTATGCTGAGATTGTTATTCCTTTCCTTTTCCGTGGATGTTCCTTTTATGTATTCTTTCATAACTTGGTTTTTGTCCCATTATAATGTGCTTTTTGTTTCAAAAAAGAGATGTTTTTGAAATTCTGGTATCAGACGTGTGATGTTAAGGTGTGATGTCACAACAACACACTCTGCACTATAGACAGCAATAACAGTAAAATAACACCAAGAATTGTTGACCCAGTTCGGTTACAACCAACCTACTCTGGGGGCTACCAAGCCAGGGATGGAATTTACTACTTGTAGATATAATTTACAGACTCAACAACCCGTTGACAATCTCCTAAACTTATACTCTACTAATGACTTCCTACCTAAGAAACCACTTAGGTATGAGAACACCACTTAATCCCTTACAAACACTCAAAGAACCCACTTTGAATACCCTTGATCTTACTTCACAGTTTCGATCAATTCAAACAACTCTCTTTGCTTCACAGCTTTAGAGAGGACATATCACCAATTCACCCTTGAATGGTTTACTCACGATTCGTACAAATATCTAAGACACTCAGCCTCTACTCTTGATCTTCAATCTGTACTTTTTCCTTTGGTCTTGTGCGCTTTATATAGCTCCTGAATTGGGCTTGGACTTGTCACAATATTTGATCAGATTTGTTAATTAAAACTGAATCTTCAAAACAGATTTTATCCCCAAAATCTTTTTAAATCTTCAACCTTTTAATTCTCCAACAGACCTGCAATCAAATCTCCCATGTAACAGAAAATATCTATCCCAAGATATTCTCATCCAATAAGTCAACCACTCTCCACAATTCCAGCTAATACGCGTGCCCTAATAACATGTCCTGCTGTTATTAATTCTGCAGGTCTGATGTTACAATATCACCTGTGTGACATCAGACATCCAACTTCAGCACTTAACTACTTAACACAGCCCAGTGTTAAGACTTCAATGTTACAACATCAGCACCTTGACATCAACATTGAATATACTTTGTTTTACCAAAATTCCAGCCAATCCAGGAACTATCAATCTCCCCATTTGGCTAATTTTGGCTAAAACAACCTTTGCACTCTGCAATCAACTTCTGCACTCTGCACCTTCAGAGATTTCAGCAGCGGAATAATCTTCAGAAATTTGAAACTCATTAGCAGCAGTTTGACACTTTGCATAGTCTTCATCACTTGATCTGCTGCAGTACCATCTTCATTATTGACAGCAGCCAATTGGTGCTCCCCCTTGAAAACATGAACCAACATCACAGCTGTTCAGTAGCTCATAATGTGCATCAATTTACTCCCCCTAGATGTCTGCTTGGCTGCACTCTTCACATGTCATGATCTCCTCAATAACTGCATCACCACTTTTCAACTAAACACCTTTTAGTAGCATCAATCTATCTCCCTGTTAATCTCTGCATCGCATCAGCAGCATATGGCAATAATTCTCTTGACTATCTTGGCTATGTTCTCCCCCTTTTTAGCCACAATTAGGCAAACTTCTATAAGAAGCCCTATGAACTATAGTCAGTATACCCTAGCTCTCATTGTTAGCCTCTCAGTTAGTAAACAGGCAAAACAAATCATAGAAGGAAACTAAAAACATAAACAGTGCATAAAACAGCACAATATTCAAGTTACAAAACCAAGCACATTAAGTGCTAAAACAATTACAGAAAATAAAGCTAACCCTACTAAAAATAGAAGGCAATCATTAAAAGCTTGAATCTTCTGAGCTGCGATTATCATTATCGTCTTCATCAATAGCATCCTTCCTTGTGTTGACAGCTTCACTTTCCTTTGTTGCCAATCTCAGAGCCATGACAAGTCTTTCAAATTTTTGTTTCCTTTCAGTGCTAACTCTTATGACTTCATCTAACTCCTTGCAAGCCTCCTCTAGTTCTGTAATCACCCCAGTCTTGGCTGGTGACTGTTGTGATGTTGAAGCAGATGTCTTGACATTGTTAGGAACATGTTTCAACTTGTAATGAAGTAACAAGGCAGGCTTCCTTTTGCACACTACATCTGAATGCTGTAGAATTCCAGGATGTTGAGACACGATAATCCCACAAATGAGAGAGGGAAAAGCAATGTGCATCTTCACAGCATTTGTAGCAGCATGCTTAATAGTATGATCATAGATGTAGGAGCCATAGTCAATTCTTTGCTTTGTCCCAACTGCATAGATTATCTTCCCCAATTCAACAGAAATTGTGGTCTTGTGACTAGTAGGAACCCAGTTGGCAATACCTATTCTGTGCAGAAAAGCATATTTGACACTCAACAAACTGGCTAACAGCTTTCCTTCTACGGGCCAAAAATCTACTCGACCAGCAGTGATTTCTCTGCATATAACATTGTTGGAGGCTTCTAATTCCCCATAATCTTCCTCATTTCTTCCTAAGTAGGCATTGATCATCTCAGGAGAAAACCAGACACACTTACCCCTGATGGTAACTCTTCTGAAAGTTCGGCTCTTGCTGTCATTTATCGATTCAGGTATGTTAACTATGAATTCCCTGACCAGTCTATCAAAGCAATCAGCCAACCCTGACACAGCCCTTATGAGACCAGCAAACTTGATTAGGTCAATAATTTCAGTAGATTCTAAGTCCTTTGCTACAACCTCTCTTTCCAGAGCTACTTTTCTTAGGCTCACACACTTCCACAAGGAGGCACTTCTGGCACTGTGAGATGAAGTGTTATCAGGCACTTGATTTGTAGTCGGGTTGATGTCTTGAGCATCACTCTCAGAATCTGCCTCCTCCCTGATTCTCCTCTTCTTTCCAGACCTGGCACCTTTGCTCCATGACTTGGGACAGTCTGTAGAAGAAGTCCTTTTCTTATCCTTCCCTCTTCCAATTCTATCATCATCAGATGAGTCCTCAATCTCTATAACCTCAACCTGCTCCTTCCCTTTATCCCTGTGGCTTTCATTCCTAGGGGATGATGTTCTGACATCAAGACTGACACCAGTGTCATCAGAATCTTCACCTTCAGCTTCTTGACTAAGGGCCTGGCTTTGAAGATTTTTGTCCTCTCCTTGAGAGTCGACTTGTTCAGCAGGCATTTTCCTTAGAGGGACGGAAATCCCTTTCACCCGTATCCCCTTTTCAAGGATTTTGGTGGCAAGCTGTTCCAAATGCTCGTCTACATCAAACTTCTCCTCAACAGCTTGAGAGGATGATGACCTAGCTTCAGGTTTGTTTACCGTGGTTGAGGGTTTTGGGTTACTTGACTCAGAAATGAGTTCTTCGGAAGAAACCCTAGTTCGTACCTGCTCAGATTTCTTGGAAGGGACAGACATCGTTCCTTTGTAACAGACTAGGTTTGAAGGAGAGCTTTCTTTTCTGTTGAGATTTAGGGAGATGAAGCATTGCGATGAGATTGCTTTGGTAAGTCTTGATGTAGTCTCAATATAGTAAGGCGCCTGATTTTGAAAACTCTTTAAAGACCAATTACTAATTTTCTCCCTCCATAAAAACTTTCCTTTTAAAACACTCATATTAGAACTTGTTAACTTTGAGTGACCTTTCAGCATCCTGATGTCATAGTCTGATGTTATAACATCAACATCATTAGTTGAATTCCCTTCAAGAGAAACCCACTGATAGCAATTGTCTTTGGTTCTGGCACCCTTCATAACAACCTGATTATGTTCATCAGAAACCACACAATCATCCTTAGTGTAGTTTACCTTGTAACCTTCATCACACAACTGGCTTATGCTGATCAAATTTGCACTTAAGCCATTGACAAACATAACATTGTCAAGTTCAGGTCTACCATCACCTTGCACTTTCCCAACTCCTGCGACAACACCTTTTTCCCCATTGCCAAATATAACTTCATGAGAGGGGCAATGACTAAGTTCAGCAAACATGGATCTATATCCAGACATGTGTTTGGAACACCCACTGTCAAAATACCATGTTCCTTCTTTAGCCTCTTTGTCATCCAAGTGAGCCAATAAGCACTTCACCTTCTCCTTAGGTACCCATTGTTTAACAACTTTGGGCCTGTGCTCTCTCCATCTGTTTTGAGGCTGAGGGTATCCATGCAGCTTGTAGCAAGAGTACTGCATATGTCCAAATCTTCCACAATAGTAGCATCTCACCCTTTCATCTCTGAATCTTCTGCCATGATGAGATTGCCTATGCTGCCATCCATGATGTGGTCTCCTCCTACCATAACTGCCCTGCCATCTATTATGTTGATGTCTTCTCCCATAAGACGGCTGATAATGTTGTTTCCTGGATTGTCTCCCATGATGGTGTGGCTTTCTTCTTCCATATACATAAGGAACAACATTGGTGTATCCATACCCATAACCATACCAGTTGTCCTGATGTTGAGACATCTGATGAGACATGTGCTGTTTGAACTGAGCAGCTTGCATGCTCTCATGGTATTGTGGGGGCATATACTGACTAGCTCCCTGTGGCTGCTTTCTCTTCTGATAGGGACCAGTCTTCTTCTTAGGTTGTGAAGCATCAGCTTTCTTAGGGGTAGGATTCTGCTTCTTTGGCTGATGTTGAGATGAAGGTTGTGATACTTCCTTCTTTGAACCTGAAGTGCTTCCTTCTGAAGTTCCCTTGTCCTCAGCCATATAACCTATCCCAGCTTTGTCTCCAGCATCTTTTTCTGACTGAAGTATCTTGTCAAGTGTGTCTGTACCGCAGCTCAGCATCCTAACAGACTTGGTCATTTGATCAAGATGAGCTCTAACTAGCACCACTTCATTTTCAAGATCAGTCTTTTCATTCTCTAGCTGAGCAATCTGTTGCTTGTGGCACTTGTTTTCTTGACAAATCTCAGCACTCTTTAAACACAGCTCTTGATAAGTGGATGCCAACTCCTCATAAGTAACTTCTCCATCACTAGAATCATCATCAGAAACAACAGCTCCTGTTAAAGCTCTCACATGCTTTGCTGACTCGCCTTCACTTTCACTATCAGAGTCAGACCAAGAAACTGTCATGCCTTTCTTCTGCTTTTTCAAAAAGGTGGGACATTCTTTCTTGACATGTCCATACCCTTCGCACTCAAAGCACTGTACTCCTTTGTCTTGGGCAGTTTTCTCTTCATCCTTCTTGCTGGTGTCAGAAGTCATGTTCTTGACATTAGGCCTGGAGTTATTATTCATTCTCTTGAATACTTTGGTGAACTGTCTTCCCAACATCACTATGGCCTGAGACAGATCCTCCTAGGATTCAGATTTCTTCCCTTTCTCCTCTTCACCATTTGTCACCAGGGCTATACTCTTTGGCTTCTTTTTTGGTTCTTCCTCATTCAACCCAAGCTCAAAGGTTTGAAGAGATCCAATGAGTTCATCTACTCTCATCTTGATGATGTCTTGTGATTCTTCAATGGCAGTAACCTTCATCTTATACTTCTTAGGTAGGGACCTAAGGATCTTCCTCACAAGCTTTTCATCTGTCATCTTCTCTCCAAGAGCACTAGATGCATTGGCCAGCTCAAGAACACTCATGTGGAAATCATGAATAGTCTTATCTTCCTTCATCTTCAGGCTTTCAAATTTTGATGTTAAAATCTGAAGTCTTGACATCTTGACTCTAGATGTTTCTTCATGAGTAGCCTGCAAGATATCTCATGCTTCTTTAGCAACTTCTCTGGTATTGATTAACCTGAAGATGTTCTTATCCACTCCATTGAAGATAGCATTAAGAGCTTTGGAATTTCCAAGGGCAAGCTCATCTTCCTCCTTGGTCCACTCTTCTTCAGGCTTTGGCTTAGAGGTGCCTTCTTTGTCTTTGCCAGCATCATCCTTCTCACACATGACAGGAGCTTTCCATTCTTTAATAACAGCCTTCCAAGCCCTACTGTCCAAGGATTTTAAGAAGGTGGTCATCCTAGGCTTCCAATAGTCATAATTGGATCCATCCAAAATAGGGGGTCTGTTGACGAATCCTCCAACTTCTTTGTCCATCTTTTCACCAGAAAGTAACTTCCCTAGATCTCACCCAGAGACAGACAGGATGCCTGCTCTGATACCAATTGAAATTCTGGTATCAGACGTGTGATGTTAAGGTGTGATGTCACAACAACACACTCTGCACTATGGACAGCAATAACAGTAAACTAACACCAAGAATTGTTAACCTAGTTCGGTTACAACCAACCTACTCTGGGGGCTACCAAGCCAGGGATGGAATTCACTACTTGTAGATATAATTTACAGACTCAACAACCCGTTGACAATCTCCTAAACTTATACTCTACTAATGACTTCCTACCTAAGAAACCACTTAGGTATGAGAACACAACTCAATCCCTTACAAACACTCAAAGAACCCACTTTGAGTACCCTTGATCTTACTGCACAGTTTCGATCAATTCAAACAACTCTCTTTGCTTCACAGCTTTAGAGAGGACAGATCACCAATTCACCCTTGAATGGTTTACTCACGATTCGTACAAATATCTAAGACACTCAGCCTCTTCTCTTGATCTTCAATCTGTACTTTTTCCTTTGGTCTTGTGTGCTTTATATAGCTCCTGAATTGGGCTTGGACTTGTCACAATATTTGATCAGATTTGTTAATTAAAACTGAATCTTCAAAACAGATTTTATCCCCAAAATCTTTTTAAATCTTCAACCTTTTAATTCTCCAACAGACCTGCAATCAAATCTCCCATGTAACAGAAAATATCTATCCCAAGATATTCTCATCCAATGAGTCAACCACTCTCCACAATTCCAGCTAATACGCGTGCCCTAATAACATGTCCTGCTGTTATTAATTCTGCAGGTCTGATGTTACAACATCACCTGTGTGACATCAGACATCCAACTTCAGCACTTAACTACTTAACACAGCCCAGTGTTAAGACTTCAATGTTACAACATCAGCACCTTGACATCAACATTGAATATACTTTGTTTTACCAAAATTCCAGCCAATCCAGGAACTATCAGTTTTGCTGACGTGTTTTCTGGAAAATAACATTGCCTTGCATCGTTTTAGATTATATCAATATTTTACTTTTAAAATCTAATCCATTTCCTTGGCTTGGGTTTAAACCATTTTGGTTTCATATACACACACCCTTGATGACTTATGTGCCTCCCCCTTTTTCCTCTTTTTCTTTTTTCCACAACTTCTTTATTCTAAAAAACCATTTTATTTTGGTATTTTGATTTTATTTTAAGTCGATTTCTTTTGATCTTTTATTGATTGTCATTTCTCATGTTTTATTTTGTTCCATTTTGATTATTATTTTTATCTTTTCCATTTTATATTCTTGTTTCTTTTTGGTCAATGAAGTCTTACAAATCATGGATTATTGATTGTTGAAGTTGCTTAACCTTCATTATTTTAAATCTGTGGGGAATGATCATTTAGATCATTCTCTATACTTTGGGATCGTGATAGGTTACCTTTGATTAATCAATGGAAGTTCTTGATTAAGATGAGACTGTTCTCTTTTTCTTTTCGTGTGGCACGATTTTTAGAGAATGATCTACATATCATTTCTCTATCATGTTTTTGCACAGACATTATTATTGACTGGCTCCCATAGTATGATCTTCCTCATAGATTGTGCTATGATTGCTTAACATAGCACTAAAGTGGACCCGATTCAAAAAGTGATCATCCGATCAATGACAATTAACTACTAACATCTAACTTTAATTTCCTCTCTTTATCTTTCTGTCATTTACTTTCCTTGCAACTTATACCGTTGCTCTTATATACTTGTCCATATTTCATTATTCATATACCATTTCCTTTACCTCATTTTTCATATATTGCCTGATTCATCTTGTCATCTTATTCATATCTGTTCATATCATTCAAAAAATACAAAAAAAAACATGATAAAAGATCGAAACCCTAAAAAGCTTTCAAACTTTGACTGTGGTTACTATCCTTGACATCATGGAGTTTGGAACTTGTACAAAAACCCTAGCAAAGGAGCTTTGGATTGGTTCTTTATTCTTGTATTGCTTTTTCTTAGGACACTTTTGCACATCATTCATAGCTTACTCTTAGGCTTTCTTACAATGAGACTTATTCGATTAATTACTTCTAGTTGATCGTCTAAAAGACTAGCCTACTTTGCTAGTACAGGTTTAGTTTATTATTTTGGTTGTGTGCTTATTATTCAGTCCACCCCCATTTGAACAAATGTACCCCCACTCCCATGACGTGTAATAACTTTACCACTTTCTCTTTGCTTGCTAGTTGCTTAGGCTTCTAATTCAAAAGAAGACAAATAAGCTTGATCCAACGTCAATAATTTTCATAATAAATCAATTCAATAGGGTTTCCATCACCGTCAAACCCTCAACCAGTCACACTCCATTTACATTCACCCTTTGTAAGTCGATTACCTTATGCATCGCCATCAACCTACCCATTCACTAAAACATTTTTACAATCAATCCAACAAACCCTTGATCCAACATCAAGCGGATTTTTCTCAAATCAATATCAAAGACACAATAAGATACGATTGGGATTGTGCGCCACGAGCCTCAAGTGGTGGAGAATGAGTGAGAATGGAGCTTCCCTACACTCAATCTGATTATTTCGACACAAGGCGTTTGACTTGGTTGCTTGAAATAATCGCATCTACCCATAGTCTTTAGTGCAATCTTAATCAAGAACAATCTCTTTTCAAAATCATAAAAACAACACCAATTCATTCAAACTCTTTTTGCGCCTTAGGGCCTCACTCCGAAAATCCTTTTTCAAGGTAAAATCAACCAACAAACAAACATTTTTTAGGCTGAACTATGAAGTTCTGACTTCCTCAGTGCACCATGAGGGTACGTAGGCACGAGGCCAACGCCGAGGCGAACACCCTAATAAAAACATCCTTTTCCCTTTAGCAGATAAACAACACCCTTTCATGCGCAGCAACCTTGATGGTTCCCATTGAGTACAACGAATGTGAGGGGTGCTAATACCTTCCCCTTGCATAACCGACTTCTGAACCCCGATAATGGTTGCGACGACCTTGTCTTATCCTTTTTCCGATTGCATTAGTTTTATATATATTTCCCTTTCCCTCTTTTTAGGAATAAATAAAGTTCGCTGGCGACTCTTTTGTCAGTGCAATCGACGAGCTTTTCTTACAAGGTCGTATTTTTTTGAGGTGCGACAACGTTATCTTAGAAAACAAGGGCTTTTGCCTGGGGATGTTGATATTGTCATTGGGGCGGAAAGGACCCATGCATGAATATCCAACACATATGATCTCTTCAAGGGGAAACAAGTATTCCTTTGTGAGGTTCCATCATGTGTAATCGCCGCAAAACGCGACAAGGATTTCTACACAAGGATCCAACATGTGTGTTTGATAGTGTGGCCTAATTGAAGCCCAAGCATTGGGATGTGATTTAGAAGGTGTGATCTTCAGATGCCTAACACACCCCAACATTAAATTATTTAAAGGGAAACCTAAAGTTTAATTGAGTGAATAGATACTCATAGGAGGGGATGAAACACCCATCAAAAGTGCTACCAGTTTTTTTATCATAATCCACAGAGACGAATGCTCAATTAAACAGGGAACCCACTTATTAAGAGAATTCTCCAATTAGGCCACACTATTAAAGAGATATTCAATCCTAAGAAATCCACGGTCGACCCATTGATACCTATTTGCATCAGTCAACTCTCAAAGTGAAAGACCGGTTAGAGTCTCAAATAGTAGATAACACCAACCAACCATGCTCGACACTTTGAGAAGTTCCATCTGATGTTAATATCGGCATCGATAGGATTAGAACCTTGTGTAATTCTATGTATGTTAATAAAGTGTTAAAGTATCTGCTCATCCTAGACAGTAATCTCAGCAGAAGGCAAAAAGACAACAAATGGGACAAAATCATCAATAACCCCAAGTGGAGAAGAAGTAATGTTATCTAATCAAACATCATCAGTAGAATTCCCAGCACTCCAATCATAAAAAGGGCTAGAAGATTCATCAGAAAAATCCTCTCCAAAAATAGTTCTACTAGAATCACCATTAGATTCGAAACTATCATAAATAATCATTGGGTCCAAATTAGGGCAAACATGCACCCGAGAGGTGTTATTCAGGTCATTAGGGGTGTTTATCCCCATCGATGATGAAAAATTACAATTGAAGGAGCCACTTCAATATCTTGCCTCAGAAATATTACAACACTCGACTATATTCAAAGATGATAAAGGCATTTAATGCGCATGTTCCCCGACTCGCATTAGTTGCACATGTTGAGGCTCACCCACAGAAATCTTGAAAACATTAGGCCGACATAGATCTTGAAAGACTTCCCATTCAACACTTTATGGCAAGCCTAAAGGGAAACTATTTTGTGTCGGCCAAAGGACTAATAAAGGGAGGCTCGTTTATTACTCCAAAGAATGCTCAACAACAAACTCGATCCGAGGATATAAATAATTTTACATGCATAAGACCTAAGGTACACTCATACTTTTCATAATTCACTCAACCTATTTTTGAACTCATTAAGTGACTTAGGTATTCGAGTGCTAACCTTGCAGTTCTATTCCACGTGATTCACTGCGTCAAAATCTTGTAGCATAATATCAGCAGTCTAACACCTTAATGCAATCATAATTTTGATTTTGATCCAAAACATTTGTTATTTCATTGATTTGTGATTGCTTATGCTGGCCTTAGTTAGCATTTATCATTGAATGTATGATTGGTGGACCCATTTTTCATATTTGTTTTTACAAGAATGTAGAAATACGGTTAGAAGAAATGAAAAATCATGTGTTGAATATAAGCGTGTGATAATGAATTGAAAATTTGTCTTGAATCTCATATAAGATAATGTTCACATTAATATATTAAGCTTTTATATAGCGAAGATACTATCTTTTGGCGTGTCAAAAGAAGTATAGAAATTTTACGAATGAGGGATCAAGGTCAATGGTTAACACCACACGTGTGGCTGCCGCCATCCACCTGACTTGATTCGGGTCTGAGCTTGTACTTTGGTGTGAATAGATTTTTGATACTTGAAATTTTATTTTTTTTAAAGAAAATTTTAATTTTGAAGTTTACACATCATTGTCTACGCACACGTTAGCCTGTGTTTTGCACGTGTTTGTTTTTATCGTTGATCACACACCAACACATGTTATGTACACAATTTATCGAGTTTCCACTTACATTTTCTCATCTGGTTATTCCTTTCATAATTGCCAAATGATCTGAGTCGTATGTTCATTAGACGATATTGAAATTTTTAATATGAATAAAAGTTTCGTTCAAATCTCAAATCACACCAAAACTTTTCAGTTCTCTCTCTTTTCAGTACTTTGAATTTTCTTTGTCTCTTCTCCCCTTTCTATTCATTGAGTTTTTTTAAAAATATTTCTTTGTTATTAAGAAAATATTTTTCTTGAGAGAAAAATTACCTTCATAAATATTTTTTAACGAGAATAATTGATTTCAATTATTTTATCTTTCAAGAAATTATTACGAATGATGTATGTATCATATTTGAGGATGTAATTTTAGAATAATTGTATAGTTGAATAGGGTACCCACTACAACAAATAATAGATTTTGTAACAAACTCTTATCCCGATCATTTATTCCATCGAGGTAATATATATTTTATTAGGCGTTTTTTTTTTTTAAGTTAAGTCACTTTTCCCCTCAGTCAATACTACCAAACGTGGGAAAAGATCCTTGTGAGAAACACTTTGAATCCCAACACTATCAATTATGTTTTATTCATTACAAAAAGGGTGTGTTACCTTTAATTTTATTTCTAAAGTAAAATAAAACAATTTTTCACCTCGGTTACATTTAGCAGCCATGGGAAAATATCCCTAGGGAACACGCTTTGAGTATGTCTCTAAAGGACATTTCCCCACAGTTGTTAAAGATGATTGAGGTGAAAAAGTTTTCTACTCTTTTTTATTTTATTTTATATTAAAACAACTTACATATATAAGCGAAACTTATATCCCTTATGAACATACATCACCCTAACTGCATAAGAGAAACCTTATCTCACACATAATCTCATTCTTCATAAACCACAAAGTACTATTTCTTTACTAACCTCCATGATATCTTCTTCAACTCGTATGGATCAAGGAAAAGAAACACGAAATTTGAAAGAAGGAAACACAAAACTCACTCCTTTGACTTCATCATATTTTCAATACGTGAAACATTTCCACCATTCATGTTATTATAGAGTTGTTGTTGTTCAAACTATTTGTTCTTTAGGGTTTGTTGTTATTCCCGGGGAATTGTTCAATATTGAAATGATATGGTAATATGTTAGATTCGTGCAAAAAATATTATCTTATGTCATTTTACCGTGTTCTTTACATTTTGTGCTTAACAAAATGAAATTTATTTTGATGTATGGACATTTTTTTAATTAATTTAGTTATATTATAAAAAAATAATTTGTTTATCAAAGAAGAGATATTGTCATGTAAAGAAGACTTGCGACAACAAAAAATGTTAATCGTAAGAATTTGAAAGGAAACATCACGTTGTTTGAGAGAAACATAACTTGAAACCGTAAATTTGTGTTACCTCAATATAGCATGGTGTTTTCTTTTCAAATTTTTATGGTTAACCGAAAGAATTTGAAAAGGAAACATCAAGTTGTATTGAGACAACACATCTTTATATTTTCAAGTTGTGTTCTCTCAATACAACATGATGTTTCCTTTTCAAATTTTTACGATTAACTATTTTATTTATGACATTCAATTCTTTTCTAGAAGGTGAAATTTCTTCTTTGATGAACAATTTTTTTTTATGTTTTTATAATATGCACATGTTAAAAAATATAACAAATGCTTAAAGATTTAATGTAAATTTCGTTGAGGCCAACAATCAAGACAACAATTAAAGTGATAGAGGATACAATACATTTTCTCACAATTGAAATTAAGAATTATGGTTAAAAAAAAAGTTATCCTTAACAACTATCTCCTCAAGTAATGGAAGAATTGTGGTTGTAAATATAGTTTTTACCTCGGTTGTAGTTCTAATCGTAAGAAAAAATTCTACACCGTGCCATTTTGTAAATTTTAAAATGTTGTTTAGGAAATTCGAACCCAAGACTAAACAACTTTTTATCTATCTCAATATTCCAACTATGAGAAAAATTGATGCTCTTTCTATACTCTTCGTAGTCACACGTAATCAACCGTAATAAAATTCTCTTAACAATCTAAGTAACCTAAGTGATACATCCTATTTGTTGTATTTTCTGTAATGACAAAATAATATTACTAAATTGTTGTATATCTAAAAATTTTGGTTGATTGTCTTTTTGGACAATTTTGACGACATATATTTTTAAAAAAAAAATTATTATATAAAAAAAATATAAATCACATATTTATTTTATATTATTTGTATTGGATGTGTGTTAAATTCTTTCACTGCTTTAGATTTTCTTTCACTGTGGATTTTAATATTATGAATAAATACTAAAAGAATTTTAACATTTTAGAATTAAATTATTTTAATGTTATGGACAAATACAAAAAAATATTAACATTTAGGAATTAAATTAAATAAAAAAAGATGAGATGAAAATAAAAAAAT